>CM042478.1:8020000-9220000 GCA_023621385.1 Quercus gilva | reverse complement strand
TTGCATATAAAGAGATGATTACCCCACTACCTGGCCAAGATGAATGGGTTGAAACCAACCAACCTGCCCATGTTGCTCCAATTGTGTACAAGCCTTCAGGCAGGCCACCAATGAACAGGAAGAAAGATGCAGATAAGCCAAACAACCCATACAAAGTCTCTAGGTCATATAGACCTATAAAATGTGAGTTTTTCCATCTAGAGGGGCATAATTCAAGAAGGTGTAAGGCTGGAATAACTGGTGAGACACCATGGCAAAGGAGGCAGAGACTTGAAAGGTAAAAAAAATTTGTAAGTAAAGCAAAAATGTGTTCACTATGACAATTATATTACAACTCTATATCTGATGCAAGACAATTCTTTTTGTAGGGACAAGAGGGACAAGGAACAAACAGCCAGCCAATCAACCAGCCAGCCAACCACCTAAGCAACCACCAAGGAGGTTTGCAAGGCAAGCAGGCAACTAACCAACCAACCAATGAGCAAGCAAGGCAGTCAACAAGATTAGCAAACAAGAAAGTCAAGGCCAATTAGTCAACCAAACAACCAGTCAACCAACGAGTGGGGTAGCTAGCCATTCAACAAGAAAGCCAACTACCCATCAAGCAAGTCAACTAGTCAACCAGCCACAAAAGCAACCACTGAGGTAGCCAACAGGCAAACCCTACACACAGCCAGCCCAAACATCTGCTTCAGCTTCAAGTAGACCACCACCATTTGCAGCAAATTCAAGCAAACCACCACCAAGTAAAGCACCCACTACTCAATGGTTCTCATGCAGCCAGCCCATCTCTCATACTCCTAAGGAAACATGAGACACAAGAAAACCTCTATCTCAGGTAAATACACAAACATAAACACAAACACCACCCTTTATATTTACATAATTAGATCTTGATATGAAGTTTCTATGTATTTTGTAGCCTCAAAGGGGGTTGGTACCACCAAGGGTCGTTGGGAGCAGTCAACTGTTCTCATATGGGAGAGAAGATAGATTAAGAGCTGAGACATTTGGCGCAATATTCTCAACAGGCAGGGGCAAAGGCAAGGACAAGGTCAAGGTCTTTGGAAAATGAAGATTAGAGAATGTGCAAGCAGAAACTTTACTTTACTTTACTTTTTTGTTATTGTGCATGTCTGATAGTGGCATGTCACCACTTTTTTGTTTTTTTGTTATTGGGCAGAACTTTATACTGTAAAGTTATTTTGTTGTTGTCTTAGTAGGGACAGAACCACCTGTTATGTAGATGAAATTTGGCAGTGTTTAGCCATTAATGTTAGGTGGAGTCCACTTGTTTTGAACAATGCTTATTATATATGTATGGAATGGTCTTACTTTAAAACATACTTCTTTATGCTTCTTCAATTGATGTAAACAAAATCTTGTGGGGTGCATATCCTTGCCTACCCAATTGATGTACAACATACACAATCTTTATAAAGAAGAACATATTGCATACCTTATTCAAATTACAAGAATCGCATTACATAAAGAACACATTACAAGGCAGCATTACACATTACATAAACAAGGCAACATGCTCTATTTAAATTACAAAATTAAATTACATAAAGAACACATTACATAAACAAGAACAAATTACATAAACAAGAACAAATCACATAAAGAATAGCACATCACATAAAGAACAAATTGCATACTCTATTCAAATAAAAAAACAACATTACATAATGCCAAATACATGGAATACACTTGTCAAAAGTAGTAATACCCAAAATTATACAATAACTACAACAAGTTGCCTTCAAGGCAGACACAATGGCTTTGTTCCAAATTCTCCCATCCTACTAGAAAACACATAAAAAATAGCAAAAAACTCCCATGACACAACAAGTGCAAATTTGTACTTCTGTAATTTCTCTTTAGCTATCCTCTCTCTCACCCTAGCTTTTTCTTCCCTTCGCTTGGCTTTGTCTTCCCTCTCTATAGCTGCTGTTTCCCTATCACTAGCCTCATTTTCCTTTTCCTCTGCAACTCTTGCTTGATTCTTGTACATACTGAATCTTGCAAGGACAATGGATGCAACTTCAGATCCATGCTTACATGTTTTGCCATCCAACCACCTAAAGTATTTATAAATAGGTTCATCATCCTACAAACAAAATCAAATTAGGGTTATTCATAAAGCCAACAAAACCAGAAAAAAAAAATGGAAAAAAATATGAAACCCAACTATGACTTAACACATCATAGTAGCTGCACCCATAAAACCTTCTCCCAAAATTGTTCAAGGTTAGAGCAGTCCGCAGCCGACAATGGTTAGCTGAGCATGAATGGTGACTGGAACCTGAGTAATAGCTTGAAGAAGACATGGGGAGGGATTTCACTTTGGAAATCGGAGTATAGAGGGAAAAGGATTAAGGTTACTGGGATTTTTTAGGGTTCAAAGGTAGGGAGAAGGAGAGAGCTCGGTCATTTAGGGTTCCAATGGTGTTCTAATTGGATTCTAATTTTGGCTTATATAGTAAATGGGATTTTCTAACGGAAAGGGCAGAGGTGGGTAACGGGGGTCTAATGGAGGCCACCTCAAGTTGGTTAAGTGACAAATTTCAAACCACGGGTAGGTATTGTTAAAATGGGTCAAACCACAGGTGGGTTTAGTGCAATTTCCCCTTGTTGTTACCAAGTAAAGGCAAAGGCTAGAATTCGGGTAATATGCATGATGCATTAATTATAAATTTAATATTTCTCAATTTATAGATTTACTAGTTTTCAATTATAAATTTATCTAATTTAAAAATATTACTTATAGCATTATGAGTTAACAATATAAGCAAAGTTACAATTTTATCCTGTTACATTTGTGTGACATTTTTATCATATTATCTATTTGTTTATGTCTCTTTATCTTTGTCAATCACCCACTACCCCAATTTTATAATGCACTACTTTTCTTAACTTTACTTTTTTTTGCACACAGTCAAAGTCCCAAATACCAAACAGTATTATATGTTCTCTACAGACTTTCTCTCTATAATTTAATTTTATTCAAAAATCACAACTCAACTCAATTCTCACTGTCTCAGATACTGCAAAAACAGATAAAATAGAGACTCCCAAACACAATCTTTATTCACGTATTTAAATTTAATTCACAATAACCCCAACTAAAAAAAAAAACACAATCACATAACAGATTCACAAATCATAGACATTATAAAACGTATGGAGTGGAGAGAGAAAAACCATTTCAAAATAAATATTAGGTTTTGAACTTGAAGGGGAGAAAAAAAAAAAACACTTGGAGTAGATCGGATTTTAGATGAAGGCTAAAGGCAGCAACGACCGATGTCGGAGGCGTGCTTGAACTCTAAGTCAGTCACTAGGTAGATCGGCTGGTCTGGTGGGTCAGTGGCGAGCCTGGGTTAGTGGGTCATAGGTAGGGCGGCCAACCGATGACAGCTATGGTAGAAACGGCGTGGCTCACTCTCTTCTACAGTTTCTCTAGTCTCTATCTCTCAGTCTCTCTCTTGACTTTCTCTATCTTAGGTTTGGCTTACTTCCAATACTTTTTTAACTAGAATCTCCTTTTATTTTAATGAGAAACTGTCACGTCACCCACTAACTAAATAAAAAGTGGAGATTAAAACTTACTACTACTTGTCATTTTGTATTTAAAAAAAAAAAAAAAGATTTTCGGTTAAAAAAACACTGGAGGTAAGCCAAACCTTTTTTTTTTTTTTTTTTTTTTCCTGAATTTGTTTTAGGTTGTAACTATTTAATTGGATTTTTAAACTTTTTGGGTTGGGCTAGTTGGCTGGATTGTTAGGAGAGGCCTCTGGGGGCTAAATTTTTTAAAGAGAGAAACCCAATCCTTAAAAAGTCAAAATATAGCTGATAAATTTTTTTTTTTTTGGGGCCTAGTGGGGCCCAGGCCTCCTCTTAGGTCCAACCTTGTTCTGGATTGATTCATGCTAAAACAGTTATTAGGGAACTATTTCAAGCAAATGTACATTCACCCTTTATTTTTATTGTTAGTGTGGACAATTTAGAAGATATACTACCAATTACGCAAAATTTGACCCCAACCTTATAATTTAATTTAATAAAAAAACTTTAATAATTATTTCTATTAATTGGGATGTCCTAAGACATTGATTTATAAAATATTTTTTAAAAACTATTTATGAAAAAATAAAAGCATAATTACTTTTTTTTTTACATTTTTTATTTATTTTTTCATAAAAGTGGTATTAAAACTATTTTAAATTGATCTATTAACAACTACCTAAGTGCACCCGTTAACTGGACTATTTTTTAAAAAAGAATTTAGCATATATATTTAAAAGAATATTATGGAGAGTAGAAGAATCCCCGTTCAGGCCTTAAGCCCAATAATAGATTAGGCCATAGGAGTGAACAGGGTCGAGCCTATATGTTTGAGGGAAGTCCAAGAAGACAATTGGCTGTGAGAAAGAAGAAGCTGAACCATCCTCCACGCCTAAGAAAGGAGAATACCATGCAAAAATGATTCTCATAGAGAAAGAGAAGGGACAAACCTTACTTGAGGCGAGGTGCACGGATGATCCACATGTAGCTTCCAGACGATGCCTAGGATCATGGGAAACTTCTAGAACATGCAAGAAGGTTGAAGATCTTTGCCTCTACATTAATGATGGGGTTCTTACCTAATATTTGCCACATTAAATACAAGTAAGACAGCCTACACAATACAAACAACCCCCAAAAGTCAGAGTTTTAGGATTAGGGTGGAGAGGAAATCGATAAAGTTAAGGAAAATATCCCTGAAACTTTAGCAAGTATCAGGACAATTGTAGTGATAAGAGCAAGGATTGAAGTTATAAAAGAAGGAGGGGAGGCAAGGGGCAAGGGATCAAGAAAAAGGGGGTAGGGAACATTTAGAAGAAAAATCAATCAAAGAGAGTGAGTAAGGGCAACACCATGGGAACGTGAGAATGATCTATTGTAGCATTTAAATTAAATTTGTAATATTTGAGGTCAAAGAAATCAATTGCTTGAGTTTCCCATTGTGAAGTGTTTATCCCTTGTTGTTTACTTCTATGTTGGTTGTTTGGATAATTATAGTGTGAATCCGTGAAGAACTTTATAGGGGCCAGTTTTTCCATCCCCACAAATATATACCCAAATTTTTTTTAATATAAAATAATCAATTAACTTATGTGTGTTTACAACTATTACAACTATAAAGCAAACATGTTTGGTCACAAATATTGTCAAAGCTAGATTCACCAAAAAAATAAAAGATGATCGTTTAGTAGATTCTTTAATTTTTTTACTTTGAAAGGGAAATCAATGTGACATGTAGTACAAAATTAATCATGGATAGTTGTTGTATTTTAAAAGAATTTTGAATTCTATTTTGACATATCACAAATGATTAAATAGAAATATATTAAGAAATAATCATTTCATATAATTTTTTTTCTTACATTTTTTTAATATTGAATATGTGATAGTTTTATTTTTCATATATTAATTTATGTTTAAAATTTAGTATGTTTCTTATTTTTGAAAGGTCAATTTTTTTTTTAATGGTTTTAATTTTAGAGGTTAGGCCTTAGTCCGAAATGATAGGTAGAGTTTGAAAACTAGGGATAAGGCTACATAGTACAAACTATTATCTTTCCCACCCCACAAAAATTAGAGTTTTGTACTCTTGGTACAAGCTCCCCCCCCCCCCCCCCCCAAAAAAAAAAAAAAAAAAAAAAACAATAATCCTTACTTTGTTCATGTCATCATGTCATTAGGATGGTTCAACTTTGAGCGATGTTAAGAACACTATAATTTTTAACTATAATTTAAAAGAGAAAATTTAATGGATGGCTTAAAGGCACCTGTTAACAGTACTTAACTTAAAAGTAATGTTTATTTATTTATTTCATAGCTTGATGGCATACTCCCCTTTTTCTTTTTACGAAGTCACAACTCATGAGTTTAATTCCACCTCCCCATCCCAAAAAAGATTATATGTGTGTGTGTGTGTGTGTGTGTGTGTGTGTAGGGATAAAGGCCCAAAATTGAATATTGGGCCTTAGGCCTGGGCTGAGGACGTCGGTTGGTCCGAGAGCAAATAAACAGTTGTGGAGGTGTTAAGTTCAGAATCCCATGAGCATGTTGCAAACGGAAAGGTTGGGAAAGGTAGTTCAAGGAGAAGTATCTCCTCAGATGAACAACGCACAGATCAAATGTATATCCTGTCATTCAAAATGACCTTCCAAGAAGCTCCACTGATGGGGACGTGTATTATGAACGTATTGGAAGGATGGAAGTTAGGAAATATCTAAGGAAAATCTGCTACCACCGCATTGAATGCTCTGTAGCTAATTTTCTAGCTGCATTTATGTGGAGAAGACCTCTGAACAGTGTTGCATTGGTTACCCTAATGTACAAAGGGCCAGAATGGGTGTCCGATGAGACAAGCACTTGAGTAGTAGATTGGATGATCAACAAATGAAGGGCCAAGATTGTTTAAAGAAAACTATATAATGTAAGAGACTCCAAGAGAAAAGGGGATCGAAAAAATCAAGAAAGAAATACTGTAGCAATCAAGAACCAAACTTGTAATCAGACTTAAGAGCAATATAGAAGAACCAACCTCCTCGAACTTTGCTAAGAACATTTTTCCTTAGTGTAAATTTGTTATCTTTATTCCTTTATCATCAAGATCTATTTTACTTGTTGATTCATTCATTAAATCCCAGTTTTCCAACCCATTCTCTACAAATTTATTATTTTGGGCTTTTTGGGCCTAAGTTCATCCACCTTTTAGGCTAGGAATTCAAATCAATTCCTTACAATTGGCACTGTCTGTGGGAAGATTTCTTAGGTGATAGTGAGTGCAACAGTGAAAGATGGTAGGATCAGGTTCCCATCAGGAAGAATCCACAGGGTCCCGCCGACAAGATCATTTCCTTAATCTTGAACGCAGGAAAGATCGAGAGGGTAGCGTGCACACCATGCATACAAGTAGAAGCCACTCTTGAGTCGGAAGTCACGTCTCTCAATAGCAGAATAACAAGGCCATGCAATTGGAGATTAACCACTTGAAGAAGAAGTTGCGCCATGCACGACGAGAGCGAGCCCTCTCCAACTCTAACGATTCCTCTGATGATGAAATGGGTGCCAGTTATAGACGAAGATCAAGAACCCCACCCAGTGAGTCTTTCTCCTACAGTGAGGAGCACCATCATAAACGTAGGCATAAGAGCTCGCCTCGCAAAGGTATGGGAAATGACGTTATGAGTAAGGCGTTGAACCGGATTTCCAAATCGCCCTTTACGCATAAGGTTGAAGGGGCAAGACTTCCTCGGCGATTCAATCAGCCAACGTTCACCATCTATAATGGTCGAACAGATCCTGTGGAGCATGTGAACCACTTCAACCAGAAAATGGTTGTTCATTCCAAGAACGAGGCCTTGATGTGCAAAGTGTTTCCCTCTATTCTAGGGCCTATGGCAATGAGATGGTTCGATGGCTTAGGGGCGAGTTCCATAAACTCCTTCAAGGAGCTTACCTGTGCATTTGGCTCTCACTTTATTACTTGTAGCAGGGTTCCTCGGCTCTTAGATTCCTCACTGTCCTTATCCATGAGAGATGGGGAAACCCTGAAAACATACTCAGACAGATATTGAGAGATGTACAATGAGATAGATTGTGACTTTGATGACGTGGCCATTAGTAATTTCAAGGTTGGCCTCCCAGCCGAGCACAGTTTAAGGAAGTCTTTGGCTGGAAAACCTGTCACTAGTGTACGCCAACTCATAAATCAGATTGATAAATATAAGAAAGTTGAGGAATACCAGCAGCAGGGGAAAAGAAAGGCTAAGGTTATCACTCAGGAGAGGAGAGATTTTGGGTCGGACTGGTACAATAACAACCGACCTTAGAGCGACTTTACTGGGCAGTCTAGAAACTGGTGCACTAAGTTCTAGAGAAGATTAAGAATGAGTTATTCTTCAAATTGCCGAATAAGATGGCAGGAAACCCCATAAGGCGAATCAGAGCCTTTATTACAAGTACCACCAAGACCAAGGACACACCATAGAGGATTGTAGAAACTTGTGGGATCATCTGGACTAGCTAGTCCAAAAAGTAAGGTTGAAGCAGCTTTTGCATCATTTTAGTGGTCAGGGGGACCAGTCAGATTCACAACCTTGGAAAGACGCTTCTTCAAGACCTTCTCTAGGCATGATAAATGTCATCTTCGTTGCTCCAGGGAGGACCGGGTCCTGTCCCACCATAATAATGTCTGTCGCTCGGCTGTCTACCGAGGACTCAAATTCTGAACCGAAGAGGGCTAGAGTGAATATCCAACCGGCGTTAAGTTTTTCAGATGAGGATAAGGATGGAACCATATAACCCACGATGACGTTTTGGTGGTCACGCTCAGGATTGGGAGATATGACGTGAAGAGGGTAATGGTAGATCAGGGCAGTGGTGCTGAGATCATGTACCCCGATTTGTACAAAGGGCTGAACTTGAGACTTGAGGATTTGACAGCCAATGATTCTCCTTTGATAAGTTTTGATGCGAAGGTTGTCATTCCAAGGGGTCAGACTAAACTACCTGTGCAGGCCAGCACAGAAGTGGTGGAGGTAGACTTTATTATGGTGGATGCTTATTTCCCCTATATGGCCATTGTGGCTAGACCCTGGCTTCATGCCTTAGAAGCCATTTCTTCTACTTTGCATCAAAATGTGAAATATCCTTCGCGGGTCAAATTGAAAAGAATGTTAGGAGCTAATCCACGACTAGGCAATGCTTGGTGGCTACCATCTTACATCAGCCTGAAACTGAGTCTTCAGCCTCTACTGAGAGAGGCTTATAGCAATTACAAGCTCCGGTGCTGCCTGCCAATAGATCAGCCGAGGAGGCGAAATGTGAAGATTTAGAAACAGTTATTGTTGGCGATGATTCGAAAAAGTTCTTTCAAATTGAAGCTCAGCTACCTCATCCGAAGAAGGAAGAGCTAATAAAGTTTCTTAGGAGAAATGTTGATGTGTTCGCATGGAACGCTTACAAAGCCCCAGGGGTGGATCCAAGCTTCATCTACCATTATTTAAATGTTAATCCATCTGTCACCCCCAAAAAACAACCACCTCGGCATTTGTCCAATGATCATTCTGATGCTGTCAGAGACGAGGTGAACAAGCTCAAGCAGGCTGGGGCTATTAAAGAAGTATTTTACCCTGAATGGTTAGCTAATACAGTGATAGTTAAGAAGAAAAATGGAAAGTGGCGGGTATGTGTAGACTTCACAGACTTAAACAAAGCTTGTCCAAAAGACCCCTTTCCCATGCCTCGGATGGATCAGCTAGTGGACGCAACTGTAGGTCATCCTCGGATAAGCTTCTTAAACGCCTTTCAAGGATATCATCAGATACCTTTAGTTTTGGACAATCAAGAGAAGACAATCTTTGTTACTCCTATTGGGAGCTACCACTACAAGGTGATACCTTTCAGTCTAAAAAATGCAGGATCTATCTATCAGAGAACGATGACCAGGATGTTTGAGTCACAATTGGGCAAGAATATTTAGGTCTACATAGATGACATGGTAGTGAAAAGTAAGGTGGTGTCCGAGTATGTAGGAGACCTCCGGAGCATTTTTGAAATTCTAAGGAAACACAAGCTACTCCTTAAAGCAAGTGCTCTTTCGGTGTGGGATCAGGTAAGTTTTTGGGCTATATGGTCACTCATCATGGAATTGAAGTCAATCCCGACCAGAGTAAAATAATTAATAACCTACAACCACCTCGGAATCCCAAGGAAGCTTAGAAACTCACAGGAATGACTGCTGCCTTAAACTGGTTCATTTCTCGGTCAGCTGATAAATGCCGACCCTTCTTCTTATTGATGAATAAATGAAAAGGATTTGAGTGAACCGAGGAGTGTGCTTTAGCTTTTCAAAAACTCAAGGAATACCTCTCTTGGCAACCTATAATGTCCAGTCCTGAGGTAGACAAAGTCCTGTTTGCTTACATTGCCATAGCCCTTCATGCTGTAAGCCTGGTGTTGGTGCAAGTGGATAGCGGTGTACAAAGGCTAGTTTATTATGTGAACAAGTCATTACATGAAGCCGAGGTCCGTTATCTACCCTTAGAGAATGCCATTTTGGCAGTGGTACATGCTACCCATAGACTTTCCCACCACTTCCAATATCATACTATTGTTATTTTAACCCAACTCCCGTTTCGATCATTACTTCGGAGTGCTGACTTTACTAGGAGGATTGCTAAATGGGGTACAACCCTAAGGGCTTTTGACATCAAGTATATGCCTCGCACCTCTGTCAAGGGTCAAGTCCTCACAGATCTGGTTGCTGAGTTTGCTAAATTCTGAGAATAAGGTAAGGCGATAAGGTAGAGCATAAATGAAAAATCAATTAGCACAATCTCCCTGCAAGAACCTTCATTCTGGAAGGTATATGTTAATGGTGCAGCAAACCAAAGGGGATCCAAAGTAAGGCTAGTCCTGGTATCTCCTGAAAGAATCACCATTGAGAAATAGTAAAGGTTGGGCTTCTCGGCCACAAATAACGAAGCTGAATATGAGGATTTACTGATGGGAATGGCCATGGTTCAAAGAATGGACGGAAAGGCAGTAGAGATGTTCTCGGACTCAAGATTGATCGTTGGCCAAGTGAAAGGAGAGTTTAAAGTAAAAGATAAAAGAATGTAAGGGTACTTGAGTCAAGTTAGACATTTACAATCAGGGTTTAAATCTTTCAACCTATTGCATATCCCTAGAAGTGGGAACACACATGCTGATTCCCTAGCCACACTTGCAACCTCATCGACGTAGAGCTTGCCTCAGGTCATCCTTGTAAAGGACTTGTACAAGTACACAAAGGTGAAGAGAGAAGTGGTCCATGTTCACCAAGTTAGAGTATGGCCTAGCTGAATGGATCCTATGGTACTATTCTTGAAGAAGGATATCCTACCTGAGGAGAAATCAAAAGCTGACAAAGTACGAAGAAAGGCTCATCGGTTCTGGCTATCCGATGACCAAAAATTATATAAATGCTCATTTTCTAGGCCATAGCTATTTTACATACACCCCGAGGCAATCGAATTACTCTTTGAGGAGTTACATGAGGAAATTTGTGGAAGCCATATTGGAGGTAGATCTTTGACGCATAGAGCTATCACTCAAGGTTATTAGTGACCAAACATGCAAAAGGAAGCACAAGAATATGTAAAGAAGTGTGACCAATGTCAAAGATTAGCACCAAACATACACCAATTGGGAAGAGTCCTTAACCCTCTGTCCAGCCCTTGGCCATTTGCTCAATGGGGCTTAGACATTGTAGGCCCTTTCCCCATGGCAACAGAAAATAAGAGATACTTGCTAGTTAGCATGGACTATTTCACCAAGTGGGTCGAGGCTGAACCCTTGGTGAATATCAGGGATGTAGGTGCAAAGAAATTTGTTTGGAAAAACATTGTCACGCGGTTTGAGGTCCTTCGTATCCCATCTCGGACAATGGCCTTCAGTTTGATAGCAAATCTTTTAGGAGATACTGTTGTGACCTGGGAATTACAAATAGATATTCTACACTAGCTTATCCCCAAGGGAATGGACAAGCCGAGACTGTTAATAAGGTCATAGTGAATAGACTCAAGAAAATGTTGGATGATGTGAAGAAAAAATGGGTGGAAGAACTGTTGCATGTCCTCTGGACATACCGAACCACATCTCGCAAATCAACAGGAGAGACCCCATTTTCAATGACTTATGAAGCCGAAGTAGTTATTCCTTTAGAAACTAGCTTCCCAACGCTGAGGACAAGTTATTTCAATCCGAGTGATAACAATGGATTGCTTGAAAAGAGCTTAGATTTTATTGAAGAAATGAGAGAAAATGCAATGCTCCAATTGGCATATTACTAACACAAGCTCAAGTAAAGTTATAATGCCAATGTGAAGCTGAGACCGTTAGCACCTGGTGACTTGATGTTAAGAAATGTTCTAAGTACTACAAAGAAGTCAGTATGGGGAAAATTGGGGCCCAACTGGGAGGGGCCATATTGCATCACCTCGGTGGCTGGTATAGGAGCATATTTCCTTGAAGATCTAGATGAACATGTAATACCACGCCCTTGGAATGTAAATAACCTGAAAATGTATTATTATTAATGAAAGTTTCTTTTGTCATATGCTCATTTATTGTTTAAATACATCGTACTTCTCATTATTATCTTTTTCAGTGTTTAAACAGAACCTTAGTTATGCCCGGCTCCTCGGACTAGATGTTTTGAGGAAATTGACACTCTATGCGTCTTTCTAAGTGTTAAACAGAACCTTAGTCATGCTTGGCTCCTTGGACCACATGCTTTGAAAAATTAACACTTTATGACATCTTTATAAGTGTTTAAACAGAACCTTAGTCATGCTTGGCTCCTCGAACCACATGCTTTGGGGAAAGTAACACTCTATGACATCTTTCTAAGTGTTAAATAGAATCTTAGTCATGCCTGGCTCCTTAGACCACATGCTTTGGGAAAATTAACACTCAATGATATCTTTATAAGTGTTTAAACAAAATCTTAGTCATGCCTGACTCCTCGAACCACATGCTTTGTGGAAATTAACACTCTATGACATCTTTCAAAGTGTTAAATAGAACCTTAGTCATGCTTGGCTCCTTAGACCATATGCTTTGGGAAAATTAACACTCAATGACATTTTTATAAGTATTTAAATAGAACCTTAGTCATGCCTGACTCCTCGGACCACATACTTTGGGAAAATTAACACTCAATGACATCTTTATTAGTGTTAAGACATCTTTATTAGTGTTAAACAGAACTTTAGTCATGTCTGGCTCCTCGGACCACGTGCTTTGGGGAAATTAACACTCTATGTCATCCACTTATTTTCCTAAGTGTCAAACAGATCCCAGGTTATACCCAACTCCTCAAATCACTAACTTTGAATAAGTTAAAGTTCTTGGATTTTTATCTAAGTGTTGAGCAGAATGAAGATTGCCTGCCTTATTTATTTCTTACAAGGTACCTTATTCATTTTTCTTTTCAAAAAGGTCCAATCCTCGATACGAATGTTTGATAATTCTCTTTGTTTCTTGTACTTGTTCAATTTATTTAAATTATCAGTAATGTATTACTCTTAGCCTTTATTAAAGAAAGAATAGCAGCAGTTCAGTGCTGTATGCAACATGGTTAAGCTTAAAGGCATATAAAGTAAGGGCACATAGAGTAAAAAGAAAAGCCTTTTCATTGACTGAAAGAGAAAGTACATTATGTTCAATGGCAGAATGCCATCACCAACAACAACAACAACAACAACAACAACAACAAAAAAAAAAAAAAAAAATGAAGCTACAAAAGAAAATCTTAAGTACTAAGCTTTGGCCTTTGAAGGAGGAGGGTCTTCTTTTTGGCTCGGCTGGGAGGCAGGAACATCCTTCGCCTGAGGATCAATCTCTTTGGTCTTAGCCTCTGTCTCCTTTGCTTTGGCCTTAGTAGCATCCTTAGCCTCTAAGGAGGGCTTAGTCTCCTTACCCTTACCTTTATCTTTAGCCCCCTCAGCCCCTTAGCCTTGATCACCAACTTGGTTAGATCCTTTCGAAACCTCAGGAAGGGGGAGAGTAACCTGAGTGGTCAAAGGCTGCCCTAAAGACTCTGGGGCAAGGGCAGAAGGAGATGGCAATGCAACTAGGACTTCACGAATTTCTAGGTGGTAGTATACGCTTCTAAGCCGCCTCCAATTTGAGTCCACAGGGACCTTTGCAAGGTTAAGGGCCTCCTCCCATGTCACGTTGCAGTAATCCCTGCATACCTCGGCTAGCTCCTCAGTGAGCCTGACTTGTGTTTCTTCCACGCCAAGGGCGTAGGATGCTTGCTTTTTAGCCTCTGCCGCCTCCTTGGCCAACTAAGCTACCTCCTTAGCCTTTTGCAGATCTGCCTTCAACTCCAACACAAGTTGCCTTAAAGTGGCCAACTCTATCTCAGTCTGATAAAACAACTTGCGCTAGTCCTCAGCTTAAGTCTAGGCATTCTTTAATCCTGCCCAAGCACTCCTTCTTTCCTTCTGCTCAGTAGTCAGCTTGGAGAGTAGCTCCTTGTTCAATCTAAAGGCGGAGGTGTACCTTGTTTTTAACATCGTTTTAGGCCTCTTTGACCTATTCCTAGGCCACAAAGACCTCCTGGGTGATATGCACAAATACAATATAGCAACCCCATGTGAACAAAAGAAAAAAAAAAAAAAACATTTTAGTACTTAAATAAATAAAAAGTGTGTGGCTATGAACTTACCATGGCAAGGTCCCTTTTTAGGGACATAAAGAGATCTAGCTGCCTCATCTTCCTCAAAGCGTCCATGTCCTTGGGTAGAAGAAGCGGCTACTCCAAGGCTTCAGCTATATGGCCAGAATGACCTCTTTGAAACTCCCTGACAGAGGTGTTCCAAGGGATGGCAAACCCTATCCACCTCCAGCCGAGGAGACTAAGTGCGGTGCTGAAGGAGCATCTCGACCCCAATTTGCACCTCCCGGCTATCCACAGAATTGGCCCTCTTGTCCCTAGGGTCTTTGGCCACTTTATGTTGTTTGGTACCCTTCTGAATGGCCACCTTCCTTTTCTCAAGCTCTTCTACTGGTCTCTTCTTCTTTAAATTTGGATTAGCATGCAGTCCGAGGTTAGTAAGGGGTAAAGGGGGAGGAGGGGGAAGAGTGGGAGGAACTTGGGACTTGGGGACTTCTTTTGAAGTTAACCCCTTGTTCCTTACAGCCATGAGCTCTTTTAGGCCCTTGTTCCCCCAGTTCAATGCCATCTCGTCTTCCTCTTCTTCGGGAGTGCTATTTGGATGGGCAATCACCAGAATCGGGGCGTGAACACTTGAGTGCCTATCAGGCTTATCCTTGGTGTCCAAAATGTGAAGTACTTGAGCCCCTCGAGTCTCCTTTCCTTCAAAGTGAAATTTGTCTATCTCCTCCTCCAGTGATGAGCGTGAAGAGGCAATCTCCTCCCTTGGTGCTATTGTTGCTTCAGGCAAAACCCGTTGAAGTGGCAGTACAACCGGTGGAAGGTCTTTTGGGCTAGAAAATTTGGGAGTGACACGTCAATCAGAGCCAACCACAGGTCACCAGCTCTTATAGCGTGGCCTATTTCTTGATATATCTCTGAGATAGGCTCGAAGTCCAAGATCAAGTGGACGACTCGCAACTGTCTATCCTCACTTACAAAGATCCCAAACCTTAGCAAATTGTTGAGAGTTATAACGTTGGTCAGACTGAGCCTGGGCGCTACATGCCTCTTTTTTGCAAAAATAGCCATGGAGCAAAACATGGTTAAAAAGTTAAAATCCATCATCAAAGAAAGCAAAACGAAAGAGAAATAATAATATAGTTAGGGTCAAAAGATCTAAATCTCTTGCTAAGGAACCTAACTCTAAGGTATCCCACTTGGCTCTCCCTTTCGAACGAGGAAATGAAGGCCATTATGCCACACTCCCGAAGCTATCAAGTAGTCGTCTTTCATACCCTTATTAGATTTGGGAAGGCATGAGACGAGCCTAACGATAGGTGATCTGGAGTTGGGGTAAAACCCCACGTCAGCGAGTGAATGGCACTCATACATATGGACCACATCATGCCAAGTGAGCCCCAAACCTAGATACTCGTTTAGAACATCGACGCTACCTAAGACCTTAAAAAGGTTGGGTGCGCACTGATGAAGACACAACCTATGGTTAATGAGGTAGTCTCGGGTTATTCTAATCATAGGAAGAGTCATTCCTCCTTCTATAAAAGCTATCATAGGAATGATGACTTCCCTCTCTTCTCCATGTGTTAGTAGTTGGTCTGGAGTACAGTACCGCAGAGCAACTTCCTATGGTATGTGATATTTGGCCTTAAATGCCTCTATTTTTGCATGGGAGTCTACAAGGTGCTTAAACCTACCCATTTGAATAAACTACAAGGAAACAAATGAAGTTTCAAGGGAAAGAATATGAATTGGAAGGGAATATGAATTGGAAGGCCGAGGAAACCGGCCGAGAAGAAATGAACCTAGGGAAAGAAGAAACTTACAGAAATTAACACTTGTGGTGGCTTTAGTGCTTCTCAAAGGTTTAACTTTTTAAAGGAAAAGATCGAGAAATCTTGAAGGTTTAAGAAGAGTTGAAGATTTGAGAGTTGGGAGTCTCTGAAAAGGCTTAAGGACTTGTGAGATGATGGAAAATGATTTCCTTGGGTCCCTTTTATAGGGAATGGAATTGAGTGGGAGTTATCCCGCTCAAAGTTTAAGGAGAAATATCAACCGTAGGATCTGCGTCTCACCGTTGGATGCGGGGAACAAAGCGCCGCCTGGAGCAATTAATGACGCATTGTGGGCTACGAAGCGTTAGTGATGGTTATAGGGCGTGCAAAATAGTACTCCCACATGTGTAAACTAAAGAATTTAATGATCTTAACTCTTAACAAATCAAAACCCCACTTTTTCTCCTCGGATAAGAGGGAAAAACCGGAGTTTTTAGGGGCTATTGTAGGGATAAAGGCCCAAAATTGTATATTAAGCCATTGATGGGGACATGCATTATAAACGTATTAGAAGGATGGAAGCTAGGAAATATCTAAGGAAAAGCTGCCACCATTGCATTGAATGCTCTGCAGCTAACTTTCTGGCCGCATTTATGTGGAGAAGACCCCTGAACAGTGCTGTATTGGTTACCCTAACACATAAAAGGCCTGAGTGAGTGCTAAGTTATATAATGTAAGTGTAAAGTTGAAATTTATCAACCATCTTGTTGGCTTTATTCCATGCTAATTTGCTTGTAATTTAGCACTTAGTAACCCTGTATTTAGGTGGGATTCATGTAAGGGTAGTGTGTGAAGAGAGTGTGAAGAAAAGCTCAAGTATGTGCAAAGAAGCAGACTTTCGCGACTAGGACTCGCGGCTAATTCGCGTCTGGCAAGCTGCCAAATGCAGACACATGAGAAGCACACAAGGAAGTTGAAGGGTCGCGCCAGCTGTCGCACTACAGGACAAAAGTCCTAGGCTGGCCAGGCCGTTACGTCGCGACTTGAACTCGCGACTTGGACAAGCCGCGAGGTCAAGCCGCCAGCTTACCCTGTTTGGCAAAAACTGACTCTTCGTATTCCAAACACACACCACTATATATAGACCCTTATACCCACTAAATTGTGAGAGCTTCTAGAGAGAAAATTTAGGGAGAAACCCTAGAGAAAAATAAGATTGCCTCATCTCCAATCTTCACTAAGAGACTCCTCAAAATTCCTCTACTCTCTTCCTCTCCATTGATAAATCCTTGAGAGGTTATTAACCAAATCCTTTTCTTACCACACCCACGTCTGTAAGAAGGTCTTTTGGTGCTAAGGGAAGTAGTTTGGAAGTGACCAATGGTTATTGGTTAATGCTATGGGCTATAGCGGAATCCGGTAAGCTAGAGAAGAAATAGGTTCGGCGCAACCTTGTTAGAGCAAGAAGCTTGGAGGGCTTAGGTACATGGGTAGATTAGGCTTGAAGGGTCTATTGTTGTTCATATATCACAACTACATTTTCTAGTGGATTATTGACCGCTTGGAGGGCGACGAAGAGGTTTTACGCCGAGGGCTTCAGTTTCCTCTTCGATAACACATCGTGTGTTGTCCGTGTGTTTGCATCTTCCTTCCCTTTATCTTTGCCGTTTATTTTCTGTTGTGAATGTGTTTATATTTGGCTTAAATTGTTTATCAATTCTATGTTTAGCTTATATTCATGTTCCGCACATCAATTGTTTGATAATAAGCTTGAATTGATATTTTGTAATTTGGGGGTCAAAACGTTCAAGGGTGTTTCGTACCCATATTGAACTTTTAATTGGTATCAGAACGGGTACACTTGTTGTGGTTTAAATACCTAAGTGTGATCCTTGACCCCTTGTGTTATTTACCATGGATGTTGCATTGTATTCCTCTTTGTATGATTTGGTTGATGATAAATGTAGCATGTCACGTGTTTGTGAAAATGCCTCCATGAGTGATAATCCTCATAATTGTGATGCTATGTTACATGAATCTTTGGATGTTGTTGATATTCCTAACATCAAACTCTTGAAGAAAAAGGCTAAGAAGTTTAATAAGGATTTGAACAAGTTATTTTGTGAAAAGGATGATTTGATTGCTAAGCTCAATGAATCCAACAAATTGATTGAAAAATATAAGAAACTTGTTGAAAATTCTGTTGAAAAGCTTAAAGAGTTTGAATGTCTGAATATGGACTTGGATGCTAAACTTGTTTTGTCTAACAAACTTGTTAATGACCTTAAATGTGAAAATGAATCTCTTAAGATGCATGCCAAGTGTTTGATTGCTGAACTTATTGCTAAAATGGATGATAATATATGTTGCAATCATGTTGTGGTACCCGATTTTATGCCTAATGTGTGTTCTACCTCTAAGGACAAATCGGTGTACATTCCTCCACACAAAAAAAATCAAAAGGTGGAGAGAAAGGCTCCTAAGTCAAAGCCTCCGTTTAGGTCTCAACCTAAGGTTTTGGATGGATCTAACTTTGTTCCAACTTGCCACCATTGTGGTGTGATTGGTCATATAAGACCTCAATGTTATAAGTTGAAGAGAGAACAAAACCATGTTGCTAAATCCCTTCCCAAAAAGCCCAGTGGACCTAAACACATTGTGTGTCACCATTGTAGTACTTTTGGTCATCTAAGACCACATTACTCTAAGTTTCATGCTCTCAAAAGAAAAGAGAAACATGAGCCTCTTGGAAGTTGTGCTAAAAAGAGTAAATTGGATTTGAGTGATAATAGCATGTTATTAAAGAAAGTGTTTAATGCTCTTAACTCTTTGACTATGTGCATCTCCGGTTCTCATTCTTCCAACCCTCGTCTCACTTCTCTTGAGACACTCATTCCAAACAATCGTTCCGTTTGGATGAGGAAAGGTTCCTATAGTTGAGCTTTTACTCTTTTGGCCCTTGATCTAATTCTTTCGATCTTTGTGAGACCCCTCATGCGTTGCATGTTATATCTTCATGCATTTTGTGCATCTTGCATTTATTCATATGCATTGTTTTTGTTTTTATCTTACATTTTTGTTTTAATTTTGTGTGAGTAAAAAATCCAAAACCACATAAAAAGTGAAAAATTCAAAAAATTTGATCGTATATGTTTGAGCACATATCACATGTGAGTTTTGCCTTGTACCTTTGTACTTATGGCTTTGTGCATTTACGAGCTTAGCTTGTTCTTTATGCACTTATATCTTTGTGGGAAAAATCTTAACATCTTTGTGTGATTGTTGTAAATCGATCTTCAAACTTGTCATGAATGACTAGTCAATAGTCATGTTGGTCTTGATACATGCATAGACTTGTGCCTATATATCTTCCCATTTTTATTTTGTTGTTTTTGCTTAAAAAGCTTACCAAATGTAAATCTCCAAATGAAAAGAGATATTGAGTTACAAAAGTCTGTCGCACATACTAGTATTTGACTAAGAAAAAGGGAAAGCGACCAAAATAAAATGTATGATGCCCCAAAAGATAAAGGCTTGTCATCAAATTGAAATATCAAAAATTTCAGGTATCAATCTCAAAATTAGATATATTGATTCAAAATGATCAAATGTTATGAATTGTAAAGAAGCCAAATGAAAAGCTTCAAAGATATATAATCATTTTCTTGTGGGAGGTCATATATGTTCATTTCTATAATTGAGATAGACCATTTGACTTAGTACTAGTTGTGTATGACTTGATTGAATTGATCATTGAAGCTTCACTCTAGACTATTGACTATTCCACACTTGATACTCACACACAACACACATGCCTAATATTCAATGAATGCCTTATTCATTTGTTCAATTGTACTTGTTTAAATGTGATGTGTGTGTGCTCAACTTTATATGGATCAATCAAAAAAGATTTTTGATCATTTTATATGTTTTTGGAAGTGATTTTTATCACTCTTTGTGTTTATGTTTAGTGCTTACATTGTTTTTCAGTGTTTAAACATGTTCTGGGTTGAAAAACAAGTGTCAGAATTTTTGGCCACTCAATTTGGCGACTTGCCCTTGTTCATCCTATTTTCATTCATAGGATTTTGCTGTATCTTGCTCTTAGTGACTTCCCCTCATCTGAGCCTGTTCATGTTATAGGTCCTATAGGTGCGTCTTTTCTTAGACAGAGGGCCGCTCATCTTCGAGCTGGTTCTAAACACCCTAGGTCTGAGCCTTCTTCTAGCGCTCCTCCTCCTCCTTCATCTTCTACAGGTCATGCTGGTGATGATATTCCTGATCCAGTTGGTGATGATGCTGTTGTTGCTAATGTTCCTCCACCTCCTTCGGCCGACTTCGACGTTCGTCGTACTTTGGAGACTGTCATGACCGTTCAGGCGGCTCATGGTCAGATTTTGGTGGACCTGCTGGATGAGATGCGTGCTCTGCGAGCCGACCTTGCACGTCTTCATTCACCTTCACCACCACCTTTTGATGGCGACTCTTGATTGCCCTTTGGCATTCCGTCACAAAAAGGGGGAGTGGATATATTGACTGTAGAGGAGTTTTGACTTTTTGAGGAGATTTAGTTTTGACTTTTTGAGGAGATTTTGTAGTTAGGGGGAGATATTTTGTTTAGCATGAGATATTGTTTTGTGGAGTTTATTAGATTGTATCTAGGTGCTTCACCTTGTATATCATTTTTGGGGATATTCATGTTAAGGGGAGTAACATTGATATATTGATATACATGTTTTTATTTGATTCTTGTTGTCTCATGATTCACTGCTTATTGATTTATATTTATGAGTTGATTCATTAATATATATCTTTATTGTGTGTTGTGTGAATCTTATAAGAATATTATACTTGTTTATATACTATTTTATGCCACACATGCGTTTATGTGTTTGTTGAGTATTTCAGGAATATACAGGTTGATTCAATAAAGCTGCTGTCTACACTTGCAACCGATGGATAGTAGTTAGGGTTGAATTTGAGTTTATGAGCATTATTTATGTAAAGGGCTTTTCAATTGTAAACTTTGAGCTTTTAATTTCTGTTTTGTCACGGATTGCGAAAGGGAGAGTTTGTTAGGTTCTAAGGTCTTAGGATTTTGTGTGTTTAGAACTCTAATTTGTAATGTTGGCAAACCATGATCAAAACAATGTATTTAGTCTAGTTTAGGCTTGCTTAAAGTTGGTTAAACATTGTAAAGTTGGAATCGAGTGACTGCAGAAGCATTGGGGTTTCTCGGCCTGGCTCGATCGATCGAAGATAATTCTCGATCGATCGAAAATCGGCCCAGATGCGATTCTGCAGAAATTCCAACTCAGCCCAAACTCTTTTAAACGTTTAGGGTTTTATGTTTTTGCCCTAGGTATATAAGGCAAAACCCTAGCCACGTTTTTAGAGTTGCACAAGTTGTATTGTTGCTCATACATTGCGGTTTTGTGTAAATCTCTTGTGAGATCTAGATGAGCTTTCCTTTACACAAAGCTTAGGGTTTTCAAGATTGAGATTCTTCTACATCTTGATGATCAACTTAGTTGCTGCCATTGAAGCTTAAAGAAAAACAAGCGGGGAGCTTGTAGCTGATTGAAGGAATACAAAGAAAGAAGTAGTCCGTGGACTCGGAGCCTGCGCGTGGTCGTGCCAGGAAGTTTTACTGGTGGGTAGCATTAGGAAGTCAAGCGGGGAGCTTGTAAGTCCTTTTGTAAGAACTTCAATTCTTTCTTAGTGGATTCCGTTTTGCCTTGAGGATCGGTGGGTCAAATCCTCCCCAGGTTTTTCCGTGTGGTTTCCTGGGTGATCATATCGTGTGTTCTGTATTATTTCCGTTGCTTTATATGTTTTACATGCATGATATGATTATTTGATTGTTTTAACCTAGAATTGTTAATTTAACTAAGTAACAACTTGGCTAATTAATTTAGGCTACGCAATCTAATTGTGGTTTAAGGGGTCTAAATTTTCCATCATAGAGTGTGAAGAGAGTGTGAAGAAAAGCTCAAGTATGTGCAAAGAAGCAAACTTTCACGGCTAGAACTCGCGGCTGACTTGCGACTGGCAAGCCGCCAAATGCAGACACATGAGAAGCACACAGGGAAGTTGAAGGGTCGCGCCAACCGTCGCACTGCAGGACAAAAGTCCCAGACTAGCCAGGCCGTTACATCTCGACTTGAACTTGCGACTTGGACAAGCCACGAGGCAAGCCGCCAACTTACCCTGTTTGGCAAAAACTGACTCTTCGTATTCCAAACACACACCACTATATATAGACCCTTATACCCACTAAACTGTGAGAGCTTCGAGAGAGAAAATTTAGAGAGAAACCCTAGAGAAAAATAAGATTGCCTCATCCCCAATCTTCATTAAGAGACTCCTCAAAATTCCTCTACTCTCTTCCTCTCCATTGATAAATCCTTGAGAGGTTATTGACCAAATCTTTTTCTCACCACACCCACGTCTGTGAGAAGATCTTTTGGTGCTAAGGGAAGCAGTTTGGAAGTGACCAATGGTTATTGGTTGATGCTATGGGCTATAGCGGAATCCGGTAAGCTAAAGAAGAAATAGGTTCGGCGCAACCTTGTTGGAGCAAGAAACTTGGAGGGCTTAGGTACTTGGGTAGATTAGGCTTGAAGGGTCTATTACTGTTCATGTATCCCAACTACATTTTCTAGTGGATTATTGACCGCTTGGAGGGCGGCAGAGAGGTTTTACGTTGAGGGTTTCTGTTTCCTCTTCGATAACACATCGTGTGTTGTCCGTGTGTTTGCATCTTCCTTCCCTTTATCTTTGCCATTTATTTTATATTGTGGATGTGTTTATATTTGGCTTAGATTGTTTATCAATTCTGTGTTTAGCTTATATTCATGTTCCGCACATCAATTGTTTGATAATAAGTTTAAATTGATATTTTGTAATTTAGGAGTCAAAACGTTCAAGGGTGTTTCATACCCATATTGAACTTTCAGTAAGAGACCCCAAGAGAAAAGGAGATCGGAATAATCAAGAAAGAAACACTGTAGCAATCAGAAACCAAACTTGTAATCAAACTTAAGAGCAATATAGAAAAATCAATCATCTCGAACTTTGTCGAGGACATTTTTCCTTAGTGTAAATTTGTTATCTTTATTCCTTTATCATCAAGATCTATTTTACATGTTGTTTGATTCATTAAAACGCAATTTTCCAATTCATTCTCTACAAATTCATTATTTCGGGCCTTTTAGGCTAGAAATTCAAATCAGTTTCTTACAATATATATATATATATATATATGATGTCATAAGGATATTTGTTAATAAATTATTTTAAGAAACTTTTTATGAGAAATAAAAAGTTAATTTTTTGATAATTTTTTCTATTATCCATGAAAGTAATGTAAATTTTTTAACAAATATCTTTAGAACATCCGATAAAATAATAAAATTTAAGATGGTTTAAGATCCGCAACAAACTTCAATCTTCTACGTTTTCTATTTTACTAATTAATATTGCTGACGTGAATGGGCGGTGGTGTTGGTCCAAATGAGAAAGTGAGGCCATCTGTCCTGCAATTATAAAAAAAGAGAACGGCACGAAAGAGCTACTCGAGATGTCAATCCTAAAAATAGTTCAAAAGATTCATCGCATTTTCTTCAAAAGTTTGAAATGTAGGGGCATTCATTACATAATAGTGCTCCCAAAATTTACAAAACTCAGTTTCTACCATTTGCAAAGAAGGCCAAATCTAATTTTTCCAATTCTATGCAAATATTTTTTTTAATATATAAAAAATCTGGTTGCCTTAGGTTTTTAACACGAGTGTGGTGTTCTCAATTATATTTTGGTTACAAATGGATGTCCTCTCAAAGTAACCATGTACACATCAATCATCATACAACACGGTTTTGGTATTTTGGGAATATAAATGCAACAAAGAAGACAAATGCAAAAAAGCATTTTAGTCAAACAGAATTGACATTCTCCAAACTTGATAATTTAGTTTACCTAGTTATTGAGGGAAGGGAGACCCAACTTTGGCTACGTGTAGATTCATTGGGGGGAAAAAGTCTTGGCCATATATGTGTAGAAATTTCTTTTATATTTTCTCTCCTACTATCAAACTTAGAATTTAAAACTCCATGAAAGTTACAACTAGATTATAATGCCTGTTGGTCAAGATTAAAATTATAAATAACTTAGCTTGTTTTTTAGATTATAGATACAGTTACAAATTTTTAATGTAAGTTAAATAATTTAAACAAAATAAATCAATAAAAAATTTCATCACATTTTTTAATATTAAACAAATATTGACTATATCCATTCGCAAAGCTAGGGGGGCATGGCCTGCTGGCTTTTTCAATTTTTCAATTATATATATTATTCAAATCATAAGAAAGTACAAATTATAGAAAAATGTAATTATTAGCCTCCCTCATATTTTAGCATTTAGGCCTTTTAACTTCTCAATTCTTTTGAATTAATCCAAAACACAAGTTATATACATTGTGTAATTATTATGGTTTAGGATAGTTCCTAAATAATTTTTTTTTTTTTTTTTATATTTAACTTGGCCTCCTAGAAAAAATTTCTCACTCTGCCCTTCCGATATATATTGAAGTATTCATAATGTAACAAAATTCGATCAATTCAAATATAAGATAATAAAAATTTCATAGTTATTAGTTATTACACCATTTTTTTTTTTTAGAGTTTTAACTTATAACGTCCACTCCTAATGATAGCTTTTTATTATCAAACTAAGAGATCAATCAATTTTTTGTGTAAACAAAAATTATCCCAAATTTCTTATTATTAATTTTACCTGGAACCCACGTTACACTTATTCCTTAGTACTAATAGGTGTAACCACTTTTAAAATTAATATTTTTTATAAAAAATATTTAATATTTTTTATAAAAAATATTTAAATCTTTCCCTATAGTGCAAATAATACTTTACAATCAAACTTATGGATAAAAATAATTATTCCGTGATTATTATTTCTACTGCAGCCTTCATTCAATTCAATTGAGTGTCCTAAAGAATCTTAATTCCTTAATTTCTAAACTTGTAAAATTATACTATCTTTTTTTTCCTTTTGTCAACAAATTCCTTCTATTGGCCAAAAGTACAAACAAAGTCTGTTCCAGAGGCTTGACCACAAATTTAGGCAAATATAAACTCCCTCAGTAAAGATCATAATCCACACGACACTAAATTGAACCTACAGAATTCATTTCAATAAAAATATGACCCCCCACACCCAGCAAAACCACAACTCTATCCAAAACCTCAAACTCTCAAAACTCTCACAGCCACATAAACATGGGCGGCTGTGTTTCATCTCCAAAAACAAAGACAAGTAAAGGCAGTAGCAGTGGTGGACGAGGAAAACAAGTACAAGCAGATTGCAACAAACAAGAGGATGAGCTATCATCCACCATGACCAAGAGCAAGACAACAAAGGTGATTCACATGGACATGGATGGTTGGGTCCAAGAATTGAAGCAACCAATCCAAGCCAAAGCAATCACTTCCCAGAACCCAAACTGCTTCCTCTGCAGCTCCGAGTCCTTGTCCATTGGCACGTGCGCACCCCACTTGCCCGACGATGAGGACCTACAACCAGGCCATATTTACTTCCTCATGCCATTGTCTCGGGCCCATCAGCCTCTCTCACTCCCTGACTTGTGTACTTTTGCTATAAAAGCCAGCTCTGCTCTTCGTGCCAACGGCGTTGACCTTTGACTTTTCCTCAATCAATTACTCCTTATTATTAGAACTTCATTTTCCCAGAAAATTTAACCAGGTACTTCAAATCAAGGCTCTTTTGTTTTGTATTTTTAATTGTCAATACGAATGTGGCATTGCCAAGGTTGGTTTAGAGAGTCAGCGAACACATTAGATCTGTTTAGTCACATCACTTTCCCCGAAGAAAGTTTTACTAGTCCATGGAAATGTGAGGGAGGTATAGCTATAGCTAGTTGGAGTGTCGGATTTCATACAAAATTGGTGCATCTGCTGCTGCTTTTATATAATACAATATGGTACAGTGTATTTTTTAGTACTTTTATAATTGCAAACAGGTTAGTTGGCTTGGGTCCATAGTTCTTGCATTAAACCCGTTAAGATATCGATACATGTCAAACAATCACTTTGTTATGTATTCACAAAGGAGCACTAAACCCAAAATTTAACTGACTATAGTCACAGTGCAAGTGCAACAACTCTTGAGTATCTAGTTCTAGGATTTATGCTGCTGTAGGTACTTAGAAATTAAAAGCACCATTATAGTGGAAACACTAGAAATTGCAATGTGGGTCAGATTTGAGAATAGGTGCAATTAGTAAAGCAATAGCAACTATATACCCTGCACCCAATCATGGTAGTAATCAATAGAGAACTTGTCTGTGTGAAAGAGGCGGTTTATCTGTTTATGTGATGTAATTGTGTAGCTTGCAAATTTTTGCATAAGCAAAGGGTTTAGATTCTGAAAAACAATATTAATATTCAATATCAAGGGCCTATCCAAATTCCAAACTAATGGATTAGGTAGGCCACCGACGTTCGTGGGACACCTCTAGAGTCTTGTCTTGATGACATTTGAGCCACAGTCACTTGTTTGTAACTTTGTATACTGTTAAGACCAAAGGTTCACTTCACCTTGTAGCAGGAAATGTATATATGAAATGACATGATTGTGAATGTGTACCCAATACCTAATGGACTACTCCAGAAACTGCCCAAATCAAAATCCATTGGTACACCCAATCTGAATTTCCACATGGGCACGCCTCAAATTTGCAACTTGCGCTTCTGCAGAAACATTCACGATTAGTATACTTGGAATTGGGAGTTTGCACGATTGTATTTTCCTTTTGCTTTGTCTTTTTTTCGAAGTATAATTTCAATGTTCGATCTGTATGGATCATGATCAGCTTCCATTTGAAATGGGTCAATTTCATAGTCCCGATTAAATATTTTAGTGCCAATTTTAAATAATGTAATAGTACTATACATTGGGAACTATGAAATGGACTCTCTTCATTTCACTTAATAGAGAGGATCGGGACTCGATGAAAACAGTAGAGATATTTTTTACAAAATCTAATACAATTATACATCATGATCAATAGAAGCTATGAAGATCATTTAAAGCTTGGGAAATAGCTAACTCTAGTCCTGCCAAGCAGTTTCTGCGGATCCCAGCCGAACTAGGATGGTTTAAATGGAATTTTGATGCAACTTGTGTTAGTAAAGGTGATGGAGTTTTGCTTCAAATGCATACAAAGATTGAAGCCCCTGGTGACCCCATATGGACTGAAGCTAGAATTGCATGGCTAGAATTATAATTTAAGGGCAACCATGCCTCAAACTTTATAGTCAATTATAATTTAAGGATTTAAGGATGGTAATATTTAACACAACTTGCAAACAAAAAAACAATTTTCTACAAGTTAGTATTTGGTGTAAATGGATTCATATTAAAGTTGAGTCAACTCGATGCAATTAATAAATAGGCAATTTTAGGCAATTTTTTGTTTGACTTTCTTAACTTGCAACCCAATTAAAATGATCTAATTAATTATTCTTGTTAAGACAAGTTGACCGCTTTTAACCAATTTAAATAAAGGACAAAATTTAGGTACAGTTCCTTAGGTACTGTTCTTTAAGTTTTCTTCTTAAGATTCAACCATGTAATTACTTAATTAAAAAATATACAAGAAAAAATTCACATGGTAAAATCTTAAAAAGAGAACATAAGAAACAGGACCTAAGTACTATATACCTAAGTCTTACTCTAAAATAAATGCTATTTTTAGCTAATATTAACTTGAGCAATTAAAAAATCTTAATGGTTTATATCGATAAATTCTCCATCAAAACCCTAAAGTCTTAACTCTTTTCCCCACACAAAGAAAAGAACTCTTATTTCCTCATACTTATCAAGGATTAACAAAAGCCACTCAAGCATTAAATCTTTCTCGGCCTAGGCTTCTGGCTAAGATCTACTATATCCTAGTCAACTTTTAAAAAAGAGGAGGAAATTAAAAAAAAAGTCACCCAAGCATTGCATTGACAGGTGATGATATTATAACAGCGAAATCTCGCTAGCAGAGCCAATTGCAACCACAAGGTCGGTCGTAACTTCAGCTCATTTTGGGCCCAAAATTACTCTATTTTTAATGTGTTACGCACTTACTTGAAGAGCTAAGACCTCTAGTCCTCCTTCAAAAATAAAAAAAGACCTCTAGTCCAGCAAGAACCATAAAACAAACAAAACGTAACCTTTCAAACCACGCTCGCACGCATTATTTTGTGCATGCAAAAATTATAAATGCATGTCACATGGGGCTGACTCTTTTTCTATTGATAAAAGTCAACAATCTCACGTGCTTCTGATGCAGAAAAAAATAAATCCTACCGATTTCATCCATAAAATAGCACCAAAACCCATAATATCCGCACCCCCAATATGGGTTAGCACTGTCCCAACTCTCTAACTCTCAACTCCCATAGTCCCATGCCTATGTCCATATCTATTTTTGACCAAATAACCCTTCATCCCATTCAGCCAAAAAAAAAAAAAAAAACCCTTCATCCCATAATGAATTACCTTAAAAACAAGGACAAACTAGTAAAATTATCATGACCAATATCCACCTACCTAGCCAATGCATCAAGCATGTCTTTAAATAATTGAACTCCACCATGGATAAACCACATTTTAGATCCAAAAAAACATGGCCTATGCTTTGCTTGTAGTTGTACTCGTGGCTCTAGCCATATGTCAAGGCTCAGCCCAAGGTTCAGGACCTTCACAGCAGCCTAGTGCAGCAGCCAAGGAGTACCTGGATGGACACAACCAAGCAAGAGCAGAAGTTGGGGTTGGTCCTCTGAGTTGGAGCGAGCAGCTAGCCAATGCCACAAGCAGACTTGTGAGGTACCAAAGGAACAAAATGGGTTGCAAATTTGCAAACTTGAGCAGCAGCAAGTACGGTGCAAACCAGTTGTGGGCTAGTGGTCAAGCCGTGACACCGCGCATGGCGGTTGATTCATGGGTGGAAGAGAAGAAGTACTATAATCACACTGACAACTCTTGCTTGCCGGATCACAGGTGTGGTGTTTACACTCAAGTGGTGTGGAAGAACTCTTTGCAGTTGGGTTGTGCTCAAGCTTCGTGTGCAGACTCCTCTAGTTTAACCATTTGTTTCTATGATCCTCCTGGGAATGTCATTGGGGAGAGCCCTTATTAAAGTATTTAGACCCTTTTTTTTTTCTTCTTGTTCTTGTTCTTGTTCTTTTGTGTAACCTCTAGCTATGTCAAATAAATCTTTGATCTGTTGGCACTGATAACAATTGCTCAAAAAATCTTTCTTCACTGTGTTTGTTTGGATCGTGGTTTGAGTAGGATGAAATGGCTGAAATGTTGTTTATTCATGAATTTGAGTTATACGACACTAGTGCACAAACTTTGTGTGACTATATATGAGCCTTAACAAATTGACATTGTGTTGTACATATATAACTTCACCGACAAATGAAAACAAAAATCATGCTGTCCTCATTAGACTGCCAGCCATCAGACACAGGTACAGATAATAATTGAATCCAGAAGCCGGGCCATCACACACGGGCAGATGATATGATAATAATTGTTTGCATCTAGAACAAACCTCATTTTCTGTTTAATAGGTCTAGCACATTCAATTTCTTTTTTACACTTTTTCACAATTGTTAACTTACTTTTGTTGCAATTGATGTATAATTTATGTTCTGTCACTAATAGACTTATATAAAAGTGATGTTTTAATCATAACTTACCAACTTAAAAGTTAAAATATTTTAAAAAAATTACTATATCTCAAACAATGTTCTTTTTTTTCTTCTTCCCTTTTTTGGGTTTCACAGGATTCAGTCACCGAAAACAAGTGTGTGATCCCCAACCAAAAAAGGAAAAAGTGTTCCCATGATTGAATTCATGAGGCCAGAAATCAAATGGAGAGAGTTTCTCTATTAATAGACACCCTTTCATAAATAGTTGATAGTTGCATTCTTTAGAATAGTTGTAACCATCAACAAATATAAACCCTTTTTTTTTAAGAAAGTTTAAATCTATGGACCTATGGTGTCCGCTTCTGGTGATAACTCTTTATTATCAAATTAAGACACTAATCGATTTTTGGTGTAAGCGAGAATTGAACTTCAGATCTCTTATTTAACCGATGTAAAGCTATTATTAATATAAATGAAATAAGTGACAAGAACAATATGAGAGTATGTATTTAATATATATCTCAAGTGTTCATCCACTCTTTCATATTTCCGAAAGATACAATTACTAGTTTTGCCATTGAATACTATATACCTCTTTACAACAAAGCTTTCATATATATTTAGTAGGTCGGTTGGGTTTAAGAGATGTGCTGAAGCAACGAAATGTAATTGGAGGAGTGATATAACATTAAGGGCCGAATTTCATTGTTGAAGGCTGCATAACAAAAGGCCGAAATTGGGAAGTGTATTCCTAATTTATCTTCATTTCTCTTTTTTTCGATAAAAGATAGAAATTTTAATTTAACCCAATCTAAGAGTTATATTTTTACTAACTTACATAAAAAGTTATCACCATTTTTCTAAGAGTCCATTTGATTGGGGTGAAATAAGGTGGATAAAAATTTGTAAAGAAAAAATGAAAAAAAAAAAAGTGTTCGGAAAACTCAAGTGAAAACCAGCACCTATATTTTGGACGAAATTGTCAGCCCAATGTCGATTTTTTTTTATAACTTTTCTGTCTTTTTCTTCTTTATTTATTTGTCTTCTTCCGTCCTTGGTTTTGTTTTTTTGTTTAGACCTTATCTTTTCTTCAATTTTTTTTTTCTTTCATTCGTATCCTTTCTTTTCTTTTGTGCTCATTCTTCTTTTCTCAACAGTTTTGGTTTTTTTTTTTTCTTGAGGAAAAAGTTTTGGGTATTTGAACTTCTTATCCTCTTTTTTTATTTATTTAAATGAAGTAATCATTCATAAATAGTTTTTTTTTGGCGTAAATGCACTTTTAGTCTTTATATTTTGACTTTTTTTCATTTGAGTCCTTACATTTTATTTTTACCACTAGTCCCTAAACCAATTAACGCCCTTCATTTAAGTCCTTGAAGCATCATTCTGTCACCAAACTAACGGAAAAACTGACGAATGAATAAAATATTAATTTTTTTTTTTTACGTTGGACAATAAAATAATAATTTTTTATTATTATTGACTAACGCTTCTTCAAAACGTTAAAACCCATGTCTGAATCAGCTGATCAGTTTTTTATACCACTTTTGCCGCCTTCTTTTTTTCCTTCTTTCTTCTTCTCCCCCTCTCTACAGCTTCAGCAGAAACGGTATTAAGAGACACGTATCACAAGTTGAGTGTTGGCTCTTTTCTTCGTGTTTTTGCTAGCCTTTGCAATCGAGGTGTTGTCCATCTTGCCCGATGTCAAGCCTACAAGCACGAATCCCATGTTGGACGCCTTGACTTAAACCATCATATATACTTGTCGCATGGGTTTTGCTTACTTAGTCATGCTCTCTGTCATGTCCTTCAACCTTGGAATCTTCATAGCCGCCCTGGCTTCCATTTCTAAAAGGTACCCGAAATATACAAAAGCATAAACCAAATTATTCACCAATAAGCACATTCCAATATTTTCAATCCTCATATAATCCTATACCTGGAAAACAACACACACAATGAACAAAAAATAGGGAATTGTAGGGAAAACACGAAGAAAAGAGTGAACCTAGGCCGAATGGAGTGGGTGTCGTTCAATTTTGGTCAGATGAAGGAGCCATGTAGGTGATGAGGTGTGCTCTGTTTTGGGTTATATAGAACAGGGGCTGAAATAGTTTCGGTTTGGGGGGTAAAAACATGAAGAGGTCGTGTGCATGTAGAAAACGATGGCGTTTGTACAGGAACCATCTCCATCTTGAGCAGTACAACCATGGCCACAGAGCACACACACAGGCAATGGCGCGAGGCCTAACCAGAGCCACCACCTCCACCTTCTTAGCCACTACATTCCTCAAAATAAAACCACCAATATGGAAAAACCCATCTGTGTCCCTCTCTGTTCCTTGGACTCAGTTTCTCTGCAAGTGCTCTCTTGCCCACCACCATCACCAACACCAACACCAACACCAACACCCTATCGACATGTCAAAGTACAAGGAAGCTTTCTCAATGCAAATGGCCATGGCTGGCCTTAAACCCCACCACCAAATCAGTCTATTCCTTTCACTTTTCTTTTCTGTTTTGTTTATGAAAAAAATATATAGGAATATAGAGAGAAACAAAAAGTCGAAAATTTTATATAGTTTTCACTAACTAGGAGGATAGAAAACAAACTAACCCACTTATCTGAATTGTGCCTTATATAACCATGTCGCTTTGGTTTGTTATTAACTTATAGTTTTATTTCTTCTCACTTATTTTTTACTTTTGGGGTTGGTGGTGTATGTATCAAGGTTTTGTTTTGTTCAATGTATGAGCGATTGTGCGCTCTGTGGCCGTGGTTGATCTCATGATGGCATGGGATCAACCTTGATGCCATTTGGCCATTTGACAAGAACTCGTGTGGCTATGGGGTTAGATGCTAACCTCGTATGGGTTTGAAGAGGACTCTCTCTTCTGCTTCTGCTTCTGCTTCTGGGTTTCCTTCGAAGCAACAAGATAATGGCGACAAGAAGGAAGCAATCTCAACGTTGTCTTCTGGTGCCAGTAATAGTGCCGGTCACGAGAAGGAAGCGATCTCAATGTTGTCTTCTGCTGCCAGCAATATTGCCGAGAATGGTGAAAAGAAAGAGAGGATTGTGGTCAAGATTAATTTGGCTGCATGGCGGAAAAGGAAAGCGCAAAAGGAGGAAGAGGAGAAAAGGAAATCATTGGAGTTGAAACTTGAATCATCAAAAAGAAATCTACAACTTGGATACCAACAAGTTCAAAAGGCCAAAAGAAAGATTCAATTGGTGGATTTGAGAGACATCCCTAAGCCTGAGCCAGAGATTAATCCTTCCAAGAAATCCAAGTTCCATCACCGTTATTGATGATCTACGTGTTGATGATGATTCTTTTTGTATATGATTTTGAATTCTTTGTACTTAGTTCATGAAGTAATGAAGATGATAATTTTACAATTTTAATTTGTTACGTTTGAATGGTATATCATTTGTTAGTATTGAACGCGAGTCTATCCGACTCTGAGTCAGAGTGAACAAAATAGAGGGATTTTTATTTATCATTCACAACCCATAAACAGAGAGATTTTTAAATCAGTTTGTATTTATTTCTCATATGTGAAAACCTTTTTTATTCTTTTATTTTTTATGAGAGAGGTGTTTTCTTGTTGTAAAGGAGAATGGAACGCAATTCAAGAAATTGCAATAGTAAGTCTTTCTCTAAGTCTAAGAATGAAGGTTTTCTACATGCACACGACCTCTTCATGTTTTTACCCCCCAAACCGAAACTATTTCAGCCCCTGTTCCGTATAACCCAAAACAGAGCACACCTCATCACCTACATGGCTCCTTCATCCGACCAAAATTGAACGACACCCACTCCATTCGGCCTAGGTTCACTCTTTTCTTCGTGTTTTCCCTACAGTTCCCTATTTTTTGTTCACTGTGTGTGTTGTTTTCCAGGTATAGGATTATATGAGGATTGGAAATATTGGGATGTGCTTGTTGGTGAATAATTTGGTTTATGCTTTTGTATATTCCGGGTACCTTTTAGAAATGAAAGCCAGGGCAGCTATGAAGATTCCAAGGTTGAAGGACATGACAGAGAGCATGACTAAGTAAGCAAAACCCATGCGACAAGTATATATGATGGTTTGAGTCAAGGCGCCCAGCATGGGATTCGTGCTTGTAGGCTTGATATCGGCCAAGATGGACAACACCTCGACTGCAAAGGCTAGCAAAAACACAAAGAAAAGAGCCAATGCTCAACTTGTGATACATGTCTCTTAATATCCTTTCTGCTGAAGCGGTAGAGAGGGGGAGAAGAAGAAAGAAGGAAAAAAAGAAGGCGGCAGAAGTGGTACAAGGAACCGATCAGCCGATTCAGACATGGGTTTTAACGTTTTGAAAAAAAGTTAGTCAATAATAAAAAAAAATTATTATTTTATTGTCCAACGTGAAAAAAAATTAATATTTTATTTATCCGTCAGTTTCTCCGTTAGTTTAGAGACGGAATGGTGTTTCAAGGACTTAAATGAAAGGCATTAATTGGATTAGGGACTAAAAGTGGTAAAAATAAAATGTATGGACTAAAATGGAAAAAAGTCAAAATGTAGGGACTAAAAGTGCATTTACGCCTTTTTTTTTTTAATAAAAATGTAATTTTTTTTAAACCTAATTGAGATATAATGGTAAATGTGGGGCTTGAAGATCTGGTAACTCCAGCCCACTTCATATTGGGCCCAAAGGCCCATGTCGAGAAGGAAGAAACATCCGAGGATGAATATAGGACGCGCAGGCTCTGATGGAACCTCGTTGAGGACAATACTATCCTCGGCCAGCCGAGAACATAGAAAGGAAGAGCAGCACGCCATCAACGGCAACTTCCCAAAGGATCCCAAGAAAAGACAAGTACAATGGATCAGCCTTGGAAACATGGTGAAGGAGCAGTTCCCGAAAGAACTGTCACCTTCACATTGAATGCCCACAATTAACATTCTGGCCACATTAATGAGGAAATGACCCATGAACAGTGTTGTCTAGGTTGCTGCAGCTCACAAAAAGCTTAGTAAGGTGGCTAATGGGACAAGCACTCAAGTAGCAACCTGTATGATCAACAAGTAGAGGGCTAAGATTAACTAAGAGGGAGTATATAATGTAGAGAAGTTCTCCAGAAGGAGGGGAGGGCACGAAGAAGCATAAAGCAATATAGTAGTTTGTATTATCTAAAGAAACATCGGTAATCTGAGATAGAGGAAAGGAATAAGAACCATAAGCCCTTCAGTTGAGGGTCGAGGACAAAAGTTGCACACTCTAAATGTATTTCCTGGTTATTCCATCCGCTCATAACCATGTTTAGTTGTTGTAACCCTTACTAGGGCCTAGTTCTTAAACCCATCCTCTACAAATTTATTGTATTGGGCTAGTTAGGCTTGAGTCCACTCATCCAATAGTAGAAGTGCGCAAACTCAGTCCATACAATTAGCGCCGTTTGTGGGAAGAACTTGCGCGTTAATATGGACAACAATCAAGCATGGTAGGATCAGGTCCCCATCAAGTAGGTTCCCATCAACTTGAACCGGCTAAATCCCAACAACAGGGCAACTTTCCCAACCTCGAGCGTGATCGAAACGAAGAGAATGGAAGGTTTCGAGATGGAAGTGTACACACCACTAAAACCAGCAGCAGCCACTCTCGTGGGGGTAGTCGTATGCTTCGGAGACAAAATAACAACCAAGCCATGCAATTAGAAGAGGTCAAGAGTCATGTATCCCAAAGGCAGGACGACAAGCTGGCCATGCAGCGAGAGATAGATGACCTGAAAAGAAAGCTGCGCCATGCACAACGAAGGCGGCCTTATTCTAGCCCTGACATGCTCTCCGACGATGAAAGTGACGACGACTATAGGCGAAGATCAAGAACTCCTCTAAGCGAAACCTTCTCTCACGAGGAAGAGCACCACCGGAGGCGTAAACGTAGCAACCCATCTCCCAGGGGCTTGGAAAGTGATGCCATGAGCAGGGCACTTGATCAACTCTCCAAGTCACTTTTCACACACCATTTAGAAAGGGTTATGCTTCCTCGGTGGTTCCAACAGCCAACCTTCACCATTTATAACGACAAGACAAACCCCGTAGAACATGTGAGCCAGTTCAACCAAAGGATGGCTATCCATTCTAAGAACGAGACGCTGATGTGCAAAGTTTTCCCCTCTAGCTTGGGTCCGGTGGCCATGAGGTGGTTCAATGATTTGAGGGCGAATTCCATAGGCTCGTACAAACAGCTGACCCAAGCCTTTGACTTCCACTTCGTTACAAACAGCAAACCTCCTCTGCCCTTGAGTGCGTTATTGTCTTTATCCATGCATAATAGAGAAACTCTGAAAGCCTACTCGGACCGATATTGGGAGATGTACAATGAACTGGATGGCAATTTTGGTGACGTCGCCATCAGCACTTTCAAAAATGGCCTCCTAACTGGGCACAGCTTGAGGAAGTCTCTAACGGGCAAGCCTGCCACCAGTGTGCGTCAACTGATGGATCGGATCGATAAGTACAAGCGAGTAGAGGAAGACTAGCTGCAAGGCAAGGAAAAGGAGAAGGTTATCCCTTAGGAGAGGAGGGATTTCAGGTCGGATCGGTATAACAGCAACCGTCCAAGGAGGGATTTTGTAAGGTAGTCCAAAGCAACCAACACACAAACTGTCAATGTAGTATTCCGAGAACCAGTTCACCGGGTGTTGGAGAAAATCCAAAGCGAGCCGTATTTTAAATGGCCGAACAACATGACGGGGGAGCCCGCAAAGCGCAACCAGAACCTTTACTGCCAATACCACCAAGACCATGGACATACCACGGAGGACTGCAGGCACCTCTGGAACCATCTGGAACAACTAGTTCTAGAAGGAAAGCTGAAACACCTCCTGCATCATTCCAGTGATTATCAAGGCCAAACCCATCAGGAGCCTCGAAGAGATGCTACATTGAGGCCACCCGCAGGAACGATCAATGTGATCCTGGCCGCGCCAGGAAAAACGGGCACTCGCCCTTCACGAGTGCTATCTGTGGCTCAGCTACCTGCCGAGGAGTCACAGCCAGAGCCGAAGAGAGCCAGAAGGGGCTGCCACCCAACCTTGAGCTTTTCAGAGAAAGACAAGATTGGGACTACCCAGCCCCATAACGATGCGTTGGTGATCACTCTTAAAATCAGGGACTACGATGTGAAAAGGGTGATGGTGGATGATGGCAGTGGGGCCGAGATCATGTACCTCGACCTCTACAAGGGGCTGAAGTTGAAGCAGGAGGATTTGATGCCCTACAGCTCTCCTTTGATGAGCTTCGACGGAAAGCTCATTATCCCAAAGGGCATGATTAGGCTACCCATCCAAACCGGCTCAAAGATAGTGGAGGTGAACTTCATCATGATGGACACCTACTCCCCATACACAGCCATCGTCGGTAAGCCCTAACTCCATACCTTAAGAGCTGTTGCCTCCTCCTTATACTAGAAGGTGAAATTCCCGTCAGGAGATTAGATTCTCGAAATCTGTGGTTGTCAATCAATGGCAAGGCAGTGCATGGTGGCTGCCATTTCACACCGGCTTGATGTGGAGTCCTCGGTGTCTGCTGAAAAGAGTTTATAGCAATCAAAGACCCCGGTGGTGTGTCCTGATGCAGCCACCGAGGAGGCTAAATGCGAAAGTCTAGAAAATGTGGTCATTGGTCACGACCCAGAGAAGTTCTTTCAGGTCGGGGCTCAGCTGCCCCGTCAGGAGAAAGAGGAGATGGTTGAATTACTCAAAAGAAATATTGATGTGTTCGCATGGGATGCCTGCGATGCTCCAGGGATTGATCCAACCTTCATCTGTCACCATCTCAATGTCAATCCGCCAGCACTCCCAAGAAGCAGCCACCTCGGCGCCCATCAAGAGAGCATGCTGACGCGATCAGGGAAGAAGTGAAGAAGCTTAAGCGTGCAGGGGCTATCAAGGAGGTTTTTTACCCCAAGTGATTGGCCAACACCATGGTGGTCAAAAAAAAAATGGGAAGTGGAGGGTTTGTGTAAACTTCACAGACCTAAACAAGGCATGCCCAAAGGACCCGTTCCCCATGCCTCGAATAGACCAACTAATGGATGCAACTGCAGGACATCCTCGGATAAGCTTCTTAGATGCCTTTCAAGGCTATCATCAAATACCACTGGCCCTGGAGGATCAGGAGAAAACAGCCTTCGTAACACCTGTTGGGAACAACCACTACAAGGTAATGTTGTTAAAGGATGATAACAAGAATATTCGAGCGGTTGTTGGGCAAAAACATCGAAATCTATGTTGATGATATGGTGGTGAAGAGTAAAATGGTGTCCGAGCATTTAGGAGACCTCGGCTGCATCTTCGATGTCCTGAGGAAGCACACGCTGCTCCTAAATGCCTCCAAATGCTCATTTGGCATGGGATCCGACAAGTTTCTGGGCTACATTATTACCCACAGGGGGATTGAGGTTGATCCCGACCAAATCAAGGCTATTCATAATCTAAAGCCTCCACATAACCCCAAGGAGGTCCAAAAGCTCACCGAAATGGTTGCGGCCGTGAATCGATTCATTTCCAGGTCGACTGACAGGTGCAGGCCTTTCTATCTCCTGATCAACAAGTGAAAAGGATTTGAGTGATCCGAGGATTGCGCCGTGGCCTTCCAATAGCTCAATGAATACTTATCTTGGCCACCTATCATGTCTAGTCCTGAGGCCGATGAAATCCTATACGCATATATTGATGTGGCCCTTTTTGCCGTAAGTTTGGTGCTAATACGGGATGACAATGACATTCAAAAGCCAGTCTATTACGTGAACAAGTCACTACATGAAGCTGAGGTCAAGTACCTACCCTTGGAGAAGGCCATACTAGCCGTGGTCCACACTACCTGAAAGCTTCCCCACTATTTCCAAGCCCACACAGTAGTTATCCTAACCCAACTACCCTTGAAGTCTGTACTTCGATCTGCTGATTACACTGGTAGGATTGCCAAATGGAACACAATCTTGGGGGCTTTCGATGTCAAGTACATGCCTCGGACGTCTATAAAAGCCCAGGTCCTAGCCGATCTAGTGGCCGAGTTTGCTGAACTGCTAGTAGAAGCAGTGGCAGAAGAGCAAAATACAGATGGAAAATTAGTTGAAGCAATCTCTATTCCAAGGCCCCCATGTTGGAAGGTGTACGTTGATGGCGCGTTAAATCAAAGAGGTTTTGGAGTGGGACTAGTCCTAGTATCCCCCGAGAAGACTGTCATAGAGAAGTCCCTGAGACTTGGGTTCTCGGTCACAAACAATGAAGCTGAATATGAAGCGTTGTTACAAGAGATGGTCATGGTGCAAAAAATGAGAGGAAAAGCAGTAGAGATGTTCTCAGACTCGCGACTGGTGGTGGGCTAGGTAAATGGAAAGTTGTGGGCTAGAGATGCGAAGATGCAAGAATACTTAATCCAGGCCAAACGTTTGCAGTTAAACTTCGACCTGTTTAGCCTGATACATGTCTCCAGAAGTGGAAACACCCATGCAAACTCACTGGCCACGCTCACTACTTCCTCAGCGAACGACCTGCCTCGGATCATTCTTGTTGAGCATCTAGGAAAAGCAAACAAGGGGGCCAAAGGCATGGTTCATATCCATCAAGTTAGGGTGGGTCCCAACTGAATGGATCCTATAGTGAGATTCCTCAAAGATGATGTTCTGCCCGAGGAGAAGTCAGAGGCTGAGAAGATACGAAGAAACGCTCCTTGATTCTGGCTGTCCGAGGACCACAAATTGTACAGACGCTCCTATTCTGGACCATATTTTCTGTGCATTCACCCTAATGCATCAGAATTACTTCTTGAGGAACTGCACGAAGGGATCTGTGGGAGCCACATAGGGGGAAGATCCCTATCACACCGAGCCATTACTGAGGGATATTGGTGGCCAGGGATGCAGAAGGAAGCCCTAGAGTATGTTAAGAAGTGTGACCAGTGCCAGAGGTTTGCTCCAAATATTCATCAGCCAGGAGGGGTCCTCAACCCTCTGTCTAGTCCATGGCCGTTTGCCCAGTGGGGCTTGGATATTGTAGGCCCTTTCCCAAAGGCATCAGGAAATAAGAGATATCTGCTAGTCGGCACAAATTATTTCACCAAATGGGTTGAAGCTGAGCTATTAGCCAACATTAGAGATGTGGATGCTAAAAAGTTCATCTGGAGAAACATTGTTACACAGTTCGGGGTCCCTTATACCCTCATTTTAGACAATGGACTTCAATTTGACAGCAAAACCTTTAGAAGATATTATTGTGAACTAGGAATCACAAACAGGTACTCAACTCCAGCTTATCCTCAAGGAAATAAGCAGGCCGAGGCTGTTAACAAGGTCATAATCAATGGGCTTAAGAAAAGGCTGGATGAGCCAAAGGAAGATGGGTAGAGGAGCTACCACATGTCCTATGGACTTACCGGACTACACCGCGGCGGTCAACGGGGGAGACAGCCTTTGCCATGACTTATGGGGTCGAGGCTGTTATCCCTCTAGAGGTAAACTTTCCAACACTGAGGATGAGCTCCTTCATTCCAAGCAGTAATGACGAATCACTAGGGGAGAGCCTAGACCTGATTGATGAACGGAGAGAAAAAGCAATGATCAAGCTAGCCTATTACCACCAGAAGCTCAAGCAGGGATATGATGCCAATGTGAAGCTAAGACCACTAGCGCCAGGGGACTTAGTGTTGAGGAAAGTTGTGGGTACTGCCAAGAACCCATCCTATGGAAAGCTAAGGCCCAATTGGGAGGGACCATACCGGATTACCTCAGTAGCAGGGGTGGGTGCATATTACTTAGAGGACTTAGATGAAAAACCTGTACCTCATCCCTGGAATGTAAATAACCTGCGAAGGTACTATTATTAATGAAAGCATTCCTGTTAATTCAAATTCTAAGTCCATTATGATTGTGTGTCTCGTGTTTTAGCCACCACATAAATACAAGACAGAGCCAAGATCTTGCAAGGTCTTCGGACCCAAACCTATGGGGAAACTAGCTACTTCAAATAATATCTAAATGTTAGACAGAACCAAGGTCTTGCATGGTTCTCGAACCCAAACCTGTGAGAAAACTAGTTACTTCAAGAAGAATCTAAGTACTAGACGGAACCAAGGTCTTGCATGGTCCCCAAACCCAAGCCTGTGGGGAAACTAGTTACTTTAAGAAGAATCTAAGTACCAGACAGAACTGAAGTTTTGCATGGTCCTCAGACTCAAACCTATGGGGAAACTAATTACTTCAAATAATATCTAAGTGTTAGGCAAAATTTGCTTTAGTAAAATTAACTTCGTGTAGAATTTGCCAAAGTATCAAACAAAGTCTATAAGCGAGCTAGCCTAACTTAGTTAACCACGACGATAAACTTTGTTATAACAAAATCTCAAAATTAAGCCCATGAGCATCACTTAAAGCATTTTAGGGCGCCGTAGACTTGGTTCCGATTCAACCCACACCTGGAGGGTTCCTCTTTCCATAACTTTGAATGTTCGTTAAAAAGCTGAAGGATCTAATAACTTCAATCCATCCTGGTTCTAAAGCAAAAACAAAAGAGGGATAGATTTCCATTTGTATAAACATCTTTATGTTATTATAATTGTTGCTGTGGTAAGCCAAGGCACAATTAGAGTTAGGATTGTACAAATGAAAAAGATAAACATGCGCTTCATTAAGTCCATAAAAGTTACATTGTAGGGGTCACATTACAATGTATAAAAATAATAATAATAATAAAAACAAAACTGATAAGGCAAAAGTGTCAGGGGGCCTATTTCTTTAATTTAATCTTCTTTCTCCCCGTGGGAGGCTTGTCCGCAGCGGCCTCGGAGTCCTCAGAACTCTGACCTGGAGAAATAACCTGAGGAGGTACTATGGAAAGAGCCTTCTCCTCAACGAGAGGGGCTTGGGCATCGAAGGGGTTTGCAGCCTCCTGAAGCGCTTCCTTGTTAGAACCTTTGTCTATCTCAATTACCCCAAGAGGATCAGCTTCCTTGGCAGACTCCTCACAAGTGGTAGCAGCCAGAATATCCTCACTTGGAGTAGCACCAACTTCCTCAGAGACCACCTCAACCTCAGAACTAGATGGGGCAACCTCACGGATAGTCGATGGGTAGTACACATTCTTCACCTTCCACAGGTCAGATGAGGCCTCAACGCCAGCTTGTCTGAGGGCCTCATTCCAAACCTGGGAGCAGTAGAGCCGACATACCCCAGGCATTTGAGCCTTGAGGGCAGCCTCTGTCTCGACCACACCTGAGGCGAAGGCTGCCTCCTCAGCCTCCTTCTTATAAGCCTAAGCTTCCGCCCTGCCAAAATCTGCCTCAGCCTTAGCCCTTAGAGCTTTGTCTCTGGCAAATTCTACAACACCCCTAGCTCTCTTTGCCTCAGTCGCTTTTTCCTTCAGATTGGTGATCTGCTTTTTGGCAATCCTTAGTTGATCCTCTGCCTCGAGCAGGCGCCTCGTCTGGTCCGCGGCCTGCTTTTGGGCGCCTTCCAGGCCTGCCAAGGCGCTATCCCTAGCCCTAGTCATCTCCGTAAGAGCCTCCCTGGCCTTCACAAGGTTGGCCTCGAAGATCTTAAGGGTCCAAGTAGCGTCCAGGCGCTTGTCACGCTCATTATCCAAGGCCCTGCTCTGGCTACTGGCCTCTTCCTCCAGCCTAAAAGTGGCTTGTACAGCCTGCCAATTGAAACCAACACACAATAAGTTTGAAACCAAGAAGTGAGATCAACATAGTCAAGTGTCAGAAGTCTTACCATGCCCAAGTACCTCTTAAGGCTGAGGAAGACCTCCTTACTCCTCAGGTCTCCCAATTCGGCCATGTCCGCAGGGAGTAGCAGGGACCTCTCCAATGCGTCAGCCACATACGTGCCTTCGCCCCCTCAAAAGTTCCTGAAGGATGCATCGTCCATCAGAGGTTCCCTATAGACCATTTGGGTGGGCAGCTAGGCCTGAGTCTTGGACTAAGTGACCACCTGTTTGTCTTGGCCTTAGCTCCCTATTTTCAGTTGTTTAGAAGGCCGCCCAATGTCGTCCTCCTCCTGGGAGGAACGAGACTCGCCACCCCCCATAGGCTTTTTACCTTTGTCCTTCTTCTGCTTAGGATCAGTGGGCTCAGGCCTAGATGGCAAACTGGACTGAGGTGGAGGAGGTGGAAGCCCAGACTGGGCAGGAGTTAACCTGGTCTGGGCAAGCTGAGACTTGGGAAGAGGAGGAGGAAGCTTGGGTTGAGACTTCCCCGGCGCGTCCTTCCCCGGCTAGCCCCCAATCAAGTCAAATAGGCTGGTCTGTTGGCGTCTCTTGAAACCCATCTCTGTCCGATGAGAAGTCTCCGCTGATAAGAGGTCTGCCTCAACTAGGTTAGGGTCACCCAAATCACCAGGGTGATCCTCGCACAGAAAAACTTGGTCGAATGCCCCAAATTCTTCCTCGGATGGGCCCCAAGTCAGCAACTTCTTCTTCTTCTTCTTCTAATCTTCCTCCCTCAGCCTCTGCAACTTGGTGGGGTAAAGAATGGCCTACCAGTGGAATACCCTATGGTACATGAGACCCCTCAGGAAGCGAGAACTCGTGCTCGGTTACAATGATTTTGTGAAGGTGAGGATCTTTGGCCCTGATCATGTACTTTGGAGTCGAGAATGACTTTTGAATTTGGTCGTATCCAAGGATCTTGTGAGCAACTCTAACTTGATTGTCGGTTTCGTTCACAAAAACCTTTGCCCTCAATACAGTTTGCAAATCTTCCTTGTTAACCAAATGGAAGTGACGTTCGAAGGCGTGCGAATCTGCAAAAAAAAAAAAAAAAAAAAAAAAAAAAAAAAAAAAAAAAAAAAATGGAAGCATACTCTTGTCAGCAAACGAACAGCGTAAACTAGGATAACACAGAAAATTAAACTCTCTCCTACTCTTAATACCCCACCTGGTGTCCCCTCCACTATCGGACAATCAAGGCCATCGTGCCATTCTCCAGACATAATGAGAAAATCCTTATTTAACCCCTTGCTGGATCCAGGGAGGCACTGGATAAGCCGCACCCTGTCCTCCCTCGTCTTCATGTAATAGGACTTACCCTTCAGATGTTGAAGGTTGTAGCACCAGTTCACATCATGGTGGGTCAACCTCAATCTCATCTTCTCGTTTAAAGCGTCCACACACCCTAGAATCCTAAAGACATTGAATGCGCACTAGATGGGGGCTAGCCGGAAGTGCCTGAGGTAGTCCTCATCACCAGACCCATAGGGATTCTCATACCACCTTCTAGGAAGGTGATTATAGGAATCACCACTTCACGCTCCTTCCTCCTAAAGTACCCCTCCCCTTCCTCGCAGTATCTTAAACCTACATTACTGGGTATCCTATAATCTGCGATGAATTTCTCCATCACCTTTTCAGACTCGACCAACTTCTTGAATCTACCCATCTCTAGAAATGGCTAAAAGACTTGGGGAAAAATGAAAAGAAGAAAGAAACCTTGAGTCAAAAAGAGAAAATAAGACTTACAAAAGTGAGGAAAAGCTCCTCGAACAGGCCTTTTGTGTTAGAGGCGTGAGTGCGGTTGGAGATTTGGCTGGACTCAAGATACGTACACAAGAACTCTTGAATGTGAAAGTAAAGAGGCCAACCGGTTTCAACAAGTATTTATACCTTCAACTAAAAATAACCGTATGGGTTTTCCCACTCATAAAGACAAAAAGCTCCCTACCGTTTGATTACCATTGCACCGTTACACGTAGGGAGCATAAAGCCGCCAGAATTTAATGAAAGGCGCACTCCACATATCGAAGCACCAAAAACATACCTTAGACAGTTGAAAAGACTTTGGCGTTAAGGAAGAACAAGACTTGACGAGACATAACAAGGGCCTGAGGGCATCAAAACCCTCCTCCTTGTCCGAGAATCCGGGCAACAGGATTTTGAGGGGCTATTGTGGGGCCTGAAGATCTGGTAACCCCAGCCCACTTCATATTGGGCCCAAAGGCCCATGCCAAGGAGGAAGGAACGTCCAAGGATGAATCTAGGACGCCCAGGCTCCCATGGAACCTCGCCGAGGATGATACTATCCTCGGCCAACCGAGATCATAGAAGGAAAGAGCAACACGCCATCAACGGCAACTTCCCAAAGGATCCCAAAAAAAGACAAATACAATGGATCAGCTTTGGAAGCATGGTGGAGGAGCAATTCCCGAAAGAACTGTTACCTCCACATTGAATGCCCACAACTAACATTCTGGCCACATTAATGAGGAAATGACCCCTGAGCAGTGTTGTCTAGGTTGCTGCAGCTCACAGAAAGCTGAGGAAGGTGGCTGATGGGACAAGCACTCAAGTAGCAACATGTATGATCAACAAGTGGAGGGTTAAGATTAACTAAGAGGGAGTATATAATGTAGAGAAGTCCTCCAGAAGGAGAGGAGGGCACGAAGAAGCACAAAGCAATATAGTAGTTTGTATTATCTGAAGAAACTTCGGTAATCTGAGATAGAGGAAAGGAATAAGAACCATAACCCCTTCAGTTGAGGGCCGAGGACAAAAGTTGCACACTCTAAATGTATTTCCTGGTTATTTCATCCACTCATAACCATGTTTAGTTGTTGTAACCCTTACTAAGGCCTAGTTCTTAAACCCATCTTCTACAAATTCATTGTATTGGGCTAGTTGAGCTTGAGTCCACTCATCCAATAGTAGAAGTGTGCAAACCCAATCCCTACAACAAATTTATACAAACTTTATTTTCTATCATTTCATTTTTCTTCTCAACCAAACAAAAGAGCTTTCATCCCTCAACTTTTCTATTCTATCAACCAAATATATGAAAGAAAACTAAATTTCTTCTACAATCTATCCTTTTACTTTTCTATTCCTTCCTCATTTTCTATCTTTTCACTTTTCCACTCTTCCAACCAAAACGACCTAAAAGACAAAGAAATCTAATGTGAGAGTGTGCACCAATAATGTTATGTGTGATTCCACCCCTCTAATTCCAACATCTCCCACTTCATCATAAAATAACAATAGGTGACAAACTATAAATTAGCATAGCACATTGATACTAATTAGGCCACATGTTAACTGTCATCTATGAAGCATCATAGATCCGCATAAGTAGTGGGTGACCTCTCTATACATGTGCACCCTGTATATCACTCTCAAAGATGATCACATCCTATACAGATATCACATCCATTTCGTTCTCTTTCAAGCGACCGACATCAGACACCAATGGATTTTAAACAAAATCATTGATGGGAATATAGTTCGCACCCACGACTTCAGCCACATGTACTTTTGTGTGCCAACATAGATCTCACTAATATTATAGTAGATGTTAATCATTGGAGATATTTTTTTTATATTTGAATACACTTTAAATTATTGTAATTTCCCACACACATATAAAGTAAGTAATAGAATGATGTATAGGGTAATGATATCTTTGTAACTCTTGTGATAGCCATCATAATATAACTGTAACAAGTTCGTGAACCTAGGATACATTTAGTACACTGAATCAGTGTTGTTAAAAGCGTGCTTAATCACAAAGCGCAAATCCCTTGGGGCTTTTTCCCTCTAAAGCGAAGCGCCCTCACAAAAGCGCGCTTTTTTGAGCTTTTCTATTAAGCACAAAGCACGCTTTTTTGAGCTTTCTGTAAATTTTTTTAAAAAAAATCCTGATTTGATTTTTAGCCATTAGATCTAAATATGTTTGATATAAGCCATTGATTTAATATATAAAAACTAATAGTGTGGTGTGCTACCATACACCTAAGCCTATCTCTTTAGATATTTTTGAACTTTTAACCACAACCACACAAACAAACGCTAAATCAGACACTCACAAAGATAACATTACTTAATATTCTACTACTTTTTAGCCTTTGCCTTCTTGGTTCTATACATCTATTTTGATTCAACCATGTTTTGTAATCATGGCCATCAAATATCATGGTTGCATATATTTTGTAAAGCACAAAAGAATTATATAAATGTTATATAAATTATATAAAATGTTTTATTGTAATTTATATGATTAATTGATCACTTGATTGTTGTATTGATCATTAATAATTTATTTAGTTTATTAAAAAAAAAAATTTAAACGTACACTTCATATCAATTAGGCGCGCGCTTGCGCTTTGCACTTTGCGCCTAGGCTCCAGAAGGCCTTTGCGCTTAAGTGCGCTCAGCGCTTTTAACAACACTGCATTGAATATAGATTACATTAGGAATAGTAATCTTTATTACTGAGAATAAAAGACATTATAATGAAATAACTGTTACTATTCATAAGTTTGGTTGTTACATATGAAAAACTTGTAAAAGATGATGTATAAGAAAACTTTATATTTTTAGAAATATATTAATTTTAAAACCTATTATATACACTAAGGAATAATTATTACATCTATTTTAAAGAGCAATAGCTATTCTTCAATTTAAAGAATAGTTATTCCAATATAATAACTAATCCATTTAATAAAGATGTAACCAAACGACCGAATTAATATTATACATGAATAACTATTCCATTACAGAAGCTATTACAGCGTACCAAACGTACCCCTAGTCTTAGTCCCTCCCCTTCCCCTTCTATTTTAGTACAATTTTTTTTTTTATTAGGTGAATATTTTAGTAAATTTTTTCTTAATATTTTAAAAAATGCGAAAACCACATTTTCGTCCCTACATTTTCACTCGATTCCATTTTGGTCCCTAACTTTTTTTTCCACCGCTTTTAGTCCCTATCCTAGAAAACGCCTCTTGTTTTAGTCTCTACTGTTACATCAGAGACGGAAAATGCACACGTGGCAAACGGATGATACTGTTGGCTAACGTGGCCATTAAAATAATAATAATAAATGTTATTTGGCATTAAAAATTTTGAAAAATTAATTTATTAATTTTAACAAAATTAAAAATTAAAAACATAAATAAATAAAAATTACATGAATTAAAATCTAAATGTGTCTTGAACAAGAACAACAAGAACACAAACCCATATCTAAGAACACAAAATTAAAATCCAAAAATCACAAACCCAGAAAATAACCCCACCACCATACGCACCCCAGCAACCACCACCAACAACAACAAAAAAACTCACCCAAACACCAATCCAGCCACCAAAACACCAACCCAGCCACCTAAACACCAACCCACAGCCACCCAAACACCAAACCACCATTGATCCGGCCACCCAAACACAGATCCGACCAACCCAAACACCAACCCAGCCACCTAAACACCAACCCACAGCCACCCAAACACCAAACCACCATTTTCGGCCTCCCAAACACAGATCCGGCCAACCCAAACACCAACCCAGCCACCTAAACACCAACCCACAGCCACCCAAACACCAAACCACCATTTCCGGCCACCCAAACACAGATCCGACCAACCCAAATACTACCAACTGAAACACGGCCAACACAATGACAAATCCGAACATCCCATGACAGATCCGACTGCTTTCGTCGTCACTGAGAGCCGGCTCGGCTACGGCTGAAAGTCGGCGCGCTGCCGCTGTTGGTGGGAGGAGGGTCGAATCAAGGCTGCCAGGGCTAACTTCACAAGATCGCCTTCCACGCCGCCGATTCAAACGAGGGAGTTGGTCATTGCCGATCTACGAGCGTTGAGTTTGTTTGGCGGAGCTGAGTGTGAGTTCGAGTAGGAACTGAATGAAGGTGCTTTCATGGTGGAGATCGTGGGTCTTGGGTTTTAGGTCTTTGGTCATGGAAATCGTTTTGTAGATCGGTGGGTTTAGGTCATGGTGGTTGTGGGGGTGAATGAGGGTGGTGGATGATTGGCGTGGTGGTGGGTCTACCTTTCTCTCCTCTCTCCAGCTCTCTCAACTCTCACCATGTCTCACCCTCTCTTTTGCTTTAATTTCTAAATCTCAGCTCTATTGGGGTTTGATATTTTGTTGCTTTTGCTAGGGGGTTCATGTATTGTTCTAAATTCTTAGATCCCTATTAATAGTTCGGGAAATATTGTTTTGAGCTTGGAATATTGATCTTGTTCTTATTTAATTCCTTGTTCATGTTTATTCTAATGTGGATCTTATATTTAATTTTGTGATCTTATATTTTGAGTTATTCTGAGTTGGTGTTCTTGGTGTTCTTGTTCAAGATTCTTTTAAATCTTAATTCATATAAATTTTTATTTTTATTTTTGTTTTTGTTTTGATTTTTTTTATTTAGTTAAAATTAATAGATTAATTTTTAAAATTTTTTAATGTCAAATAACATTTTTTATTATTATTTTAATGGTTATGTCAGCCAACAGTACACTCTGTTTGCCACGTGTGCATTTTCCGTCTCTGATGTAACGGCAGGGACTAATACAAGAGGCGTTTTCCAAGATAGGGACTAAAAGCGGTGGAAAAAAAAAAGTTAGGGACCAAAGTGGAAATCGTGTAAAAATGTAAGGACGAAAATGTGGTTTTTGCCTTTAAAAAATTATACAAAATTACAAACACCCTTTTTTTTTTTTTTTATATATACAAAATAGAATTATACTTTAGCCTAATTTAAGTGTATATATGTATGAAACTCCCTTCTGGAAACTTGAACCCCGGCTCTTGCCCTCCACACCTCACAAGCACTTATACTTGTGGAGTGACCATCGCACCAAGGATGTGCGGCAGTCAAACACCCATTTTTAAAGTACTAATGTTCATAAAATAAAATAAAAAGTATTAATGACTCATTTTTTCTTCTTTTAATATATAAATATATATATATATATATATATTTTTTTTTTTTGCCATTTATAACTCACTTAAGTTTAATAATATTTAAAACATACGTTTCCAAAATTATATAAAATATCTCTTTAATAAAATATCCTTTTACTTTTCAAAAACAAACTCTTTTTTATTTTGTATTTAGAGAATTTGTTTTCTTTTACATTTTGAGAAATTTGTATTTAGAGAGTTAGGGACACACAAATGCATGGATGTTTTATTCCCCATTAGAAGAAAAATATGCTATGATTTTATGGTTAAAATTTTGGGACATGTCCTACTTTATCATCCATAATTTTTTTTTTTTTTTCATTTTGTATATTGTTATTATTGTATTTCTCTCACATTATGGTGGATATGTCAAGGCATATAAAAGTAACATTTATTATTATTATTATTATTATTATTATTATTATATTAATTTTATGCTTTCTTAAACTATTACTATACTAATCGCAAACTCACGTGATGTATGGAAAAACTAATATAATTATTTTATAGGAATATAATATAAAAATTGCCAGTTAAATAGTACATGTGTTATTTAAAAGTTTTTTTTTTTTTTTAAGTTTTATGTAATGGAATATATAATGTATTCTAGATTCAATAATAACAATACATAGTGATATATGAAAAACTTAATTTAATAAAAAAATTAAAATTACATAATTATAATATTTTTTATATATAAATGGAGAATATTGAAAAAAATGTACACTCCCATTCTATGGAACACATGTAACATGTTAAATTAAGTTTAAATTATTATATTAGCTTAGAATTTGTAGCATTTTTTTTTCTTTTTTTTTTAGTTGAAAGGAAAATGCATTAAAACTTGAATGAAAGAAATTGGTTGTTGATCTACATAACTTGAATGAAAGAAATTGGTTTGAATAATACAGGCGTTATATTGCACATGATTTTTAATGAAGGAAAATATTTATCTTGAATTATATAAAACTGACTTGATGAAATTTTTTTATATAATAAAAAATTATATATATATATATATACACACGAAATTGCTAAAGCCATTGCTTACATTACTATTGTCGGCACTTACAAGAAATAGAGGTATAAACAAGTTTTTCCAAGTAGGAAAGAAGGAAGATTACAAGATTAGATAACTGAGAAGGTAGGGAGAAGTTAGGAAGAATATGAAAGCTAAAAATTAAGTTCTGAATATGACCAAAGGAAAGCAGCCCTTTTGGCAAAATTAGGCAGTGAATGGTAAATAGTAAATTTGACTTTTTTATTATTTACAGTCAGTCTTCAACCGCTTTGTCATTATGTGTCAACAGTAGTGATGTAAATAATAGTTTCAGCAATTTTGTTAGTATATGCGGACAGTAGTGATGTAAGCAATATTTTTAGCAATTTCGTTAGTATGTACTAATAGTAGTATTTTTGCAATCAAATCTTTTCTCAAGTCCATGGAGAATAAACTTCTTTTTAGACTTAGCAGACTTAGAGTATTAGTAATAATGGTGCTAAATAACTATTTTGCTATTTTTAGCAATATTAATACTTAAAATGCATGCTACAGTAATGGAATTATAGCTAAAATTTTTTAGTTTCTTGCTACAGTGCACAACCATTTATAGGCCCAGCTACTGTAGCAATAAGCTAAAAAAAAAATATATTATACTTTTCTCCCTTCTCTCATTAAAAAAAAAAAAAAAATTTATCCACTGCTGCTGAAAGAAACCCCATGAATTTTTTCACCGATTTGGGCCCGATTGGTAAAGTAGTTTAAATAATGTTATTTGTATTTTTTTAAAATACGTATAGGTAAAAATATACGTGTAATGATATTTAAAAATTGAAAATATGTATATAAAATGCTCTACCAAACGGCCTTAATACCCAAAACACAAATTTAAGCAAAACCCATAATTTTTTTTTTTTTTCACTTTTCAACGCCACAAACATTGTGAAGACAATCAAAATCCCAAAAAACGAATCCAACCCAACAAAAATCAAACACCCACAAAAACAACAACAACAACAAAATTGAAAATTGAAAATTGAAAAAAAGAAAAAAAAAGAACAAGAAAAAGAAAAAAGAAGAAGACATAGAAAAAGAGAGGAAAACTGACCACCGGGAGTAGGAGACGACATGGTCGAGCTTGAGAACCAGCAACAGCGTGAAGCAAAGGAGAAGGGTGTGAGCAGCTACACCCTGTACAGACTTCAATACTCTCCTCCAGTTCATTCTTTTTCCTTCTTTTAATATTTATTTTATTGCTTTTACCGCATCAAATTATTCACAAAATTTTAACCAAACCAACCCACCAAAAAACCAGAAAGAGAGAGATGCAGAAACAGAGCAAGAAATTTCAAAAAACAGAGAGATTTATCATATGAATATGCAAAATACTAAATGGGTTTTTTTTCCATTTTTGCGTGTTGGGTTGTAATTCTCAAAAGGAAAAGGGAAGATGAAGAAGGTTTTCAGTTTTTTCCAATGGGCGCGAGAAAAGAAGGGAAAGGTATGGTAAAATATATTATTTTATTGTGAGTAAATATATTATTTTATTGTGTTGAAAGCTAAAATAAATTTACTGTTGCTTGATGTTTTGTAAAATGAATAAGTAAAATAGATAAAGTAATTTTTTGTGGTATTAAATAGTAAATAGTTAAAAATATAACTTTACTGCTGTGAATTGAATGCTCTTACTGGAAGAGGAAGTAGGTTGAGGCACAGTTGCCTAAGCAAAATAGGTGCTTGAGCAATAGGTTTAGCAATGGGAAAATCAATAGCACACCACACCCCCCCCCCCCCCCCCCCCCCCCCCCCCCCACAAAAAAAAAAACCCATTGGAAAAAAATTTGTGAATCTGCTACCTTCTTAGAGTTTGCTTTGATCTTTTTTGTTATTGGCACCCCCCCTAGATCTTGTTTAGGTTTCCTGTTTTCTAACACCATGCATAATAAAGATTGTCCTCATAATAAGGCTGGCACTGTCAGCAATTTAAGTGAAGCAAGCTTTATTGTGGGCGATTAATCACCCGTTTTTTTTTTTTGCAGGTGGTCACATGTAGGTACATTTAAGCACCTATTTTATGCACCAATCTGTCAAGTGAGTTAATTATCACGGCTAAATTTAAAAATAAATAAAATTTTATAAAATGCAGAGTAGAGAGCAATCATGGTTAGAGAGTAATTAGAGTAGTCTAGATCGAGAATGAACCTTTGCAACAGATTTATTTACATAGCTCAATGCAGATTCTTGAATTTTCACAACACTACAGCAACAATAGATACTTTCTGTAGGGAAACATAGCAACATGGATATCACATAATATGAGTACAAAATGCCATAGATCACTCTCCTATCCCCCCTTTTCCGGCTTCACATCCTACTTTGTACAAAATAAAAAATATAGACTCTCCTAGTATAAAACTCCTAGGAGCAATGCAATCTATCTCAAGTATTAAGTAGCGGCCAATGCAAACAGTCATTTTACGAGCTCTTTAGATATTAAATACCGGAAGGTGAAGTTGTGAGGAACGTATTCAATGCTCTTGCGAGATTTTCCTAGCTGACATTTCTTAAGACTCTTCTTCAGAGATTCAGGCAAAGACTGTTGGATCATCTCCATCACTCCAGCTGGACACAAATCGGAATCCTTCACAAATGACTGAACGATTTTTGGTAAAAGGATTATATGATCCTTACGTACACCAAAGGTAGCTCGAATGTACTCTTCTTTTGCAGATTCCAGCTCTTGAAATACTCTCTTGGGCGTGTACACTCGAACCTGAACAAGACCAAAAGAATTAAAATATATCCCATCAGGTACCAAGACATGTTACTTTTTAGGGTTATATCTTTCATCCTGTTTGAATTTCTTTCTTTGAGCTGTTTATGAGTTAGGAATTATATTTACATCTAACTTGCCTAGTTTTACAGCACTAAATAACTTCTTTTAGGATTCATGTTTGTTCTAAACCTTCTGTTGGATCAAATACTTTCCTCATACCCATCATGTAATTCAAATATCAAATCAATCTATTGTCAATTGCAATCCAATCTATAAACTCCTATAAATTTGTATAAATTAAATTAATTTTCAGTAATATCTGAAAGGGATTTTCATTTTGGCAAATAGAACAGAACAAGGACATGAAATCAAGTAGCAGATTTTTGTAATTACAAATCCTATAAAAACTAGTTTTTACTGGTTTTACACCAATCTGATGGATCCCTCCTCCATAAATTTTTTAAATTTACGTATTTTTATTTTTCCCCTCCTTTTGTTGCTTGCTAGCCGCATTAGCTAAATTGCACTCTTGCCCCATTATAGCACATATTAAAGAAAAATTTAACAGTGAAAGACTTCCATCATAAGCATTTGATAATATATCCAAAACGTTAGCTTCCTACCACTGCAATATATAACTTGGCTGCTAGGAATTAACTTAATGGATCAGCACATTTAGCTTTATTAAACACAACAAATTTGCTTGACTCTTATGAAGTTATGAAACTCTTTTGAAGCCAATTCCTGTAGTGAATATGTATCACCTACATTTTGTAGGAACTCAATTTCAAGACAAAACACATGTGAAGTACAAAGACTTGAGTTAACAAACTGGGAAAGTGAAGAAGTGAGCCATAAATTAAACCGGTTTCTGAATATTAGTCTCCTATAATACTGTCAAGCAGTCTGAATAGAAAAGATATTGCATGTAAATGTAATAGTAAGTCTCAATGGATTTACCCCGTCAAAGGGAAATGAGTCTTGTAATGTAATTACTTTCATCAATTCTTTTTTCTTCTTCTCTTTTTCTTTTTTAATGGTAAGACTGTTCTACCATTTCAGAAGAGCATTCTCAAGCAATATTAGACATTAATGCAGAGTCTCTACACTGCATTTTTAAGCAGCCATCGGATAATAAATGAAGCTAAAAACAGATAAAGAATAAAGAAGTACCGCTGGATCAGAATGGCTTCCAGAACAGAGCGCAAAGTGCAATAGGGGTTCTGGATTGTCAATTGCATATGCTCGCCGTTCATCTCCAGGCTTGAATTTCGTCCTTGGAGAAAGTAACAAGCGAAGCCACTACACACAGAAACAAGCTTTTATCAGCCCCACTAGTATCATGAATTTGGATGAGGCTCACCAGGTAAACAACAAACTAAAAGTAAAAAATAGTTTTGTTGTTTCTAGTGAGAATTAATTTAGATAATTAAGTCCAAAAAAAATTGATAATGTGTCTTTGGGGATCATAAGTTTGACCTCCTACTGAGAAGAGTAAGAGTAAATAAGAGGATAGGCTTAAAAATTTCTGCTATGCAGCAAAAGATGGTCTTGTGTCTATCAAAGAAAAACTTTCTGATATGAACTAATAGGAAATGATAAATTTAATCACTTAAATCATTATTCTAACGTGTAGAATTTTTTAACTTTAAATGGGAGGTAGAGTGGAGAAAGAATTAGAACTAAGGATCACTATCCCTAACACCATGTTAAACTATCACTTATAGCAAAAGTTTTAAGCTAATGGGAATGAGTGAATTTAATTACTTAACTATTGTTCTAACACTTTCAAGGCCAGTGATTGAATTTAAGCCCAACATCGTTTCACATACCTTTAAATGCATAAATTTTACTAAAGATATCAAAACTAATCTCATATAACCTCAAGATCATTTTTAAAAAAGAAAAGGCTTAGGCACACCTGCCCAGGACGAGACATTCGGCAACCTAGGACAGAACTCTGTATAGTGTCTGCACTGATGATGTGACCCCCAATGTTATATGCTGCCTGGATAGTGGAAAAGTGTAAGAAGACAAATAACCACATAAAACATCAACTATTCTCCTAAAGGAACAATGAGGTACATCCCACCTTTAAGAGTAGAAAAACTCTCTTTACATTGTTTTGTGGAATCCCATAAGCCAAATATGCCTATTGGAAAGCAAAGGCTTATTAAATTTCATTTGCATCAGAAATAAAGATATAGGCAGGAATTAACACTGTACAGTTAATATATCTACTGATAAGAATCATTACATGCATCACCAACGCATTGTGTATGTTAATCCAGAATGCTAGCTTCTCTTCATGACTCAACATCCTAGGATCTACTTCTTCTAATCGACAAATAAGAGACCTGTAACAGAACAACTCCATGACCATAATTAAATTGCAAGAGAGCATGGAATACATCTAAGTGATTCCATTATCAAATGAAATTCAACATCATTTGAGTAAGATATTTTCTTGAGTAAACATTTCATAAAGGTTCACCTGAAATTTTGTAGCAGATGTTCAGTATCACCCAGTTTCTGACCATCTCTGTAAATCCAAGGGACTTCAACCATGGTGCTGTATGGTCCACTGAACTCCTTGAGTCCTTCCACATGGAAAGGATTATCTAAGCGTACATCAAAAGAAGAATTATTCCTGAACCCTGGACTCCACATATCACACTGATCTTGTGGAGAAAATGCACCCGTCGATGACATAGACGAATTGGGAGATGACAGGCCATTATGTGTCAAAGGCGGGTCTGCTAGCTTGCAATATATGGCTGACATGCACTTAATCATATCCTCAGAAAGCCTGTTAGGTGTTTCTGGAACATGATCAGAGATGCAGGTACCGAGATGCTCTGCCAGACTGATAATACTTGACGAAGTATTCTGAGCATACTGTAGAGAAACAACAGAAAGTCATAATCCAGAGAAGGTCTCCATATTGCAATATATGAATTTGTGAACGTATGAATTAATTTAGGAATGGGAACTTATGTATGTATTCCTCAAACATTTTGTGTTATAATTCTGTTGCAGTTGCAAGTTTATTGCCAACAACACCTCCACATCAAGGCACTAGTGACATTTTGTCTCCATTTTATTTCGTAAAAAGTTGGGTTAAAAGAAAACTGAAATTAATAGGATATATTTCTGGAAATAAAAAATAAAAAAATTTAACACATCTTTTGATGTAGTGTGGATCTATGCAATTGGCTGTCCTTGGGGAGCCAAGCTCCAACTAGAGAGTAGAGATGGTTATGTGATGGGACTCAAGTTACCTCCATCATGGACAAAGGTTGGGAATGACAAGCACGTAAAGCCTTGGACAAAGAATCAGCTGGAGGTGAAGTCCTAGTTGAATACACTGAACGTTGAGATAATGAGGAGTGACAGCGATGAACACCAGAATCTAATAGCTTCTCCTCTCCACCAATTCCATTGGATTCCTTCCATGGGTTGTCAAGCGACTCACAACCGGTTTGTGCAACTGAACTTTCCCGCTTTGATGTAATATCAGGTCTGGAAGCTTTGTGGATCCTTGCTCTTGGAGTATTTATCGGTGATTTTAATCTTTCATACTTGGAAGATGGAGATACAGAAGTTATTTGTTGATCAAATGCTTTCCGGTACAAGGAGAGAAGATATTGCTCCAAATATACTACTTCCAACTCTAACACTGCAATTTCCTTGATTAACTCTGTGGCTGGCTGGAGTCATCAAAAAGTAGCGTTAAATTACAGTATGAAAATAAAAATGCAGCTATTAAGCAAAAGGACAACCAAAACCAGAGGCTGTAATTAGCATAGGAATTATACATGATTCCATGGTTAACTGGGGTTATACAAGGGCATCATAAAACAATATGACAATTAGTAGTAGCATTAAACCATAAAAATAAAATATTGGAGCATATGATTCATTAGTTACAAGTACCTTTATGGATAAGATAACACCTTAGTCTAAGTCATAATTACAAAACAAAAACAAATAATAAAATAGAAAGTGGGAATTCACCATCGATATTGACTGTTCACAGTATTGGTTTTCTGGTTTTCCCTCTCTTTGGTAAATGAAATTTTGGTTAATATCATTAAGAAATATAATGAGATAATGTAACACCTTAAGATATTGGGATAAAATTTACAACTACAATATAGACAAAATACATAAATGGTGAAACTGCAGTTAAACTTTATAAGTAGTTCATAATAATTTACTCTCCAAAACCCCCAAGGCCTAGTGGTTCCTAAGGCCTCATTAGATCAATGAGGTCCTAGGTTCAAAACCCACAACCAGCATCTTGGGACCACCCCCAAGGGATTCCTCCCTATAATTACTTGGTGTTTGTAGGACCAAATGACTACACACACACTCAAGGGAATAGTCAGGTGTTCAAAGAGCGTTGGACACCCTCTTTAGCAAAAAAAGTTATATAAATTACTCCCCAAAACAAATCTACATCACTGTTTGGGAGATGTAGGCAAGAAGGTATACCTTGGGCATTACTGTTTCAGTTGTATTATCCTGAGAGGAAGACCTATATCCCATTGCATTTTCCAAAGCCCGGCGGACCTCAAATTGGTCTTGTAATCTCTTCTCAAGTTGTAGAATCTGCTAGCAACATATTTTAAAATTAATAAGTAACTAGCAAAAATCACAGCTATAAAGATGAAGCCTATTTGCAATAGGCTGAAGAGAGGCATGACCAAGGAAAAGGATTAGATTTAAGTCTTGTGATTCTTCAAAACGTGGTTATTAAGAAGTAAAATTCACTTCCATACCTCTTGCTTTAAAGAATTTTGAACTTCTGCCTTAGGAGATTGCTTCTTATTGGTTTTGATATGGTCCTCTAAGTGCCCCATGTCCTGAAACCAGATTGGAGTAAATTAGAAATGCAAGAGTTGCGTGTGTACTTATTTACTACAAGTAAAACTCACTGAGAGAGCACTGCATAAGAGCTATAAAAAACGATCATTTGCTTAGTATAAGGTATCAACTCAGCCCAACAAGGCCTTATATCTCAATTACTAAGGATTACAAATGTTCTGGATGGGCTCTTAAGATGCAGAGTGAAACACAATCAAATAAATAATAAGATGAAGTGGATAATTCCTTGAAGGATGAAAGGAGTAACCAATCTTACCATCTTTATTCGGTCTGAGGCTTCAAAGGAACTATCCACGTTATCTCCCCCAACTCTTTTCTTATCAGGAAAGCTGTCAGAGCACAAGAGTGTATACAAAAAAGTCAAAAGAAATAGATTGGGGAAGGCAGGATTTGAAGTCTGTCATAGCAATTATAGGCCACTTCAAAAACATTTTTCTTCCCATGAACAACCCCAAGCTACAAAATACGTTGCTAGTCTACAAAATAACCTTCCTTCCATTGGGGTCTGTGTAATTATCATTGTCCCTAAGCCTCTCTCAAACCAGTTTCTAATTACATTCAATACCCGATATTACTGATTGATTAACATGCTTTACAAACCTTAGCAAAAAATAATGGACACAGAAAACAAGTGGGAATCACAATCTACAAATTAGCAGGGAAACAAAAGATTACATGCCTAAATGTGCATATTCAAGGATTTAACTGAAAAAACACCCAAGTTTTACCCTTTCTTGAAGCTCTGAACCATTGGTTTCCATTTTAACCAAATGCTCTTTAGGGAATTAGCCATTTTAAAAAGACGACTCACAGAAACTATGAATATAGTAACCAATAGAAAAAGGGTGATTAGGTATGTGCCATCAGGCATATTACTTGTAAAACACAAATGGGTAATATACTATTACTAATATCTATAGCTGTGAAACCTCAAGTTTCCTACTTAGCAAAAAGGAAAGCTCAAGTTTCCAATGTCCTCTCTAACCCATCTCAGAAGTCATTACAGTTAATGCACCCCACCTGAGTAACATACCAAAATTTTGAAAGTGTATATGCAGAAAGATCGCAAACTAACAAAAAGAATTAAATGACCCAACAGTTAGATAGGTACCTCTTTGAACGCTTGTGCATTGGGGTCACTCTCAGTCCCAGCAGTTTACTACCTCCACTCCCCTCAAAACCCATCTCTGAAACCATCCCAAACAGTGATTTCGGTAAAACAAAATGCATTTCACAGAAGTAAGAAAAGCTTAAACAGCAAAACAAGAGCAAAGAACAGTTACCACTTCACTCCAGAACAAAACAAGTAAATGCCCAGATGGGGTATATGAGAGAACAACTAGGCCAACTAATGCTAAAGACCAAACCAAAGACCACCAATTAGACTCCAAAACTTCCACTCTCTCTTCTTTTGCTTTTTCACTCTTTCAGCAAAACAAAGCTTCTAGGAAGTAATCACAAAGTGATTATATTTTGCTGATAACAGAATAGAGTCTGAACATAGCAGAGCTGAAGTGGTTGCATAAAACTCACAAATCTACGGCCAGTGGAAGAACAAAGAAAGAAAAAATAAAAAGAGAGGCTTTTGACTAGTGAGTGTGCCTTCTCTTTGAAGAGACTATAAAGCCACAATCTTTTAAGCTTTTGTAATGACTTCAAAAAAAGAAAGAGAGGACTTTTTTGCATTAAAAGAAGGAAATCAGTTCGAGGGCGTTTTTATTTAAGAAGAAAGTTTAGAATTGTGCTAGAACTGGCAGACCCCAAAATGTCAAAACGTTCAGAAGTGGACAATTTTCACTCAACCAAAGGCATAAAGTAGACAAATGGTAGGAAGAAAATTCATGGGTGTAACTGTTGGAGTGAAAATATATATATATATATATATATAAATATAATATAATAGATAGTATTGGTGTTGGATAATAAACATAATATAACAACCCAGTCTCAACATTCTCTAATCTTGTTGGGAAGCAAGTGAGAGTTGGTGACTGCCCGGCCACCTTTGTCCCATACTGCTATACATAGTATACTATAGGGTCTAATTCCCACAACATACCCTTATACTACACATAATATAGTACTGCATTTGATGTAGAACTGCTTGAAGTACTTCAAGCACAAAGTATAGGGTCCAGTTTCCCGAACATACCCACTTTTCTAAACATAAATAGTATGGCATTCGATGAAGAACTGATTGAGGCCTTGAAGTACTTTAAGCACAATTGCAAAACTTGGGTGTTAGAGGTTGTAATTTCGGATTTTTAATTAAATTCAATCATGTATCAAAAAAAAAAAAATCAATAAGAATTAAATTCAATTGTGTAGTTTATTGATCAATACAACTATATATTTAAACAATAGTCCTTCTGTTTATACAATAAAAAGATTATGGTTTTTTTTTTCTTCCTTTAGGGCATTTAAAGTACTTGTATCTTAAGTTTCAAAAAAAAAAAAAAGTACTTGTATTTTCATTTAAACTTTAAATGTCTCAATTGAAAACGTTAAGAAATGTCAATTAATTTAATTACAGGACTCTTAGCAATATACTTATATCCTTGTGACCGTAAAGAATCACAACTAACATAATAGACAATGCAATTTAATCACTTATTTATTTGTTTGATATAATTTTTTTATTTAGAATATTTTACTTTAAAAAATATTTGATGTAAGGTTTTAAAAAGGTATATATAGAAAATAAATAAATCAATCAAACAGGCACGTCTTGTTGTTCATAAAAGACACTATAATTCATCAAATGGCAGAATTTTGATAACTTGCCCAATTAAAAATTTTCAGCTGCTAGACCTAATATTTCCAGCCTTTACCAGGATCAATCTTTACCACCCCATTTTTCCTTCAATCAATATAAGGACCTTACTTGAAATTTGCGTCAGCAGTAGTTATTGGCAGTGATAAAAACCATGTTGGCAAAAGTTTCATATAGTATTAGCTGTCTCACAAATGCCTAATCCAACTCAAGACACTTTTTGACCAATATATATTATCATACATCCAATATATTTCTTTTCTTGCTAATAAAGCTTAATGGCCGTTTAAACTAATAACGTCAATGTTTATGAGAATCATTACTTTATCAACTTTTTTTTTCAATCAACTAATTGGTATCATGACAAATATATGTATCTAGTACAAGGATATAAAGATGAACATGATTAATTTGTTTTGATTAGGGAGTCCACATGTTAAATCATAATATATCCAATTCAAAGAGGACTATTAAATAATAATAATGAGTAAAAGAACACTAATCAAAACTGGATTATATTCCACCATGATTCATTAACAAAGGGGGGTCACCTCAAAAGGGATGAAAGGTGACAAAGGTGAGGTATAAAGGAAACATTGGATACTTGAAAGGAAATGAGGTTTCGTGGGGGTTTTTTCTCTTTGTCTCTATAAATCTCTTTTTGAAGGAATTAAAGAGATACCCAAAAATTGTCCTAGTATCCAAAGAGACTTAACGTTTGTCAAAGAATCCACTATATAAAAATACCATAATTACTTCTATGGCGTGACCTTTTCCAAGACCAATACAAAAGAAAAAGATGGCCAGTCTTTCCTTTTGTCGTGAATCGTGACACTCACCTACTCACTAAAAAAGTTTCTTTTCAATGCCACACCACACCAACAAGAGAGAGAGAGAGAGAGAGAGAGAGATTATTGAAGACTTTTTCAGAGATTATTGAAAACTTTTTCTTTAGCAATTGTTTAATAGAAACCTTTTATATTGAGATTGCAAGAAAACCCATAGGTTAGTCTAACCACGAGGGCTTAAAAGTCTATTAGGCGCTAGAAAGGAAGAAATTTACTTATCTTATAGTAGTAGTAAAAACATGTTAGCAAGAAAATAATTTAGTAGTAAAAAATGGTCTTGACCCAAAATAAAAAAAGAGAAAAAATTATGGGCATTTTGTTAAACAAGACTAATGCTAGTTTTCACATTTATAATATATAAATGATTCTTTCTTCTGGGTTCTTCAGATAAGACAGCGAGAATGGGTTTTTTTTGGACCCATCTGATTCTTATAGCTTCATCACAGGGGTTGAAATTTTCAGTCCCAATAAATAAACAAATGAAACTTCTATTTTATCTTATTATCAAAAAATTTATACGAGTCAGGTGGTTAGCATTCAATGACAAAATTGTAAGAATAACGAGAAGAGTACATCATAAAATATATGGCTTAAGAGTAAGTGAAGCTTATCATTTTTCAAATTAACTAGACAGACATGCTTCATAGATCTATGAACTTATCGAGTCCATGAAACTATGTGGTTGTATTAACTACATTCTTTATTTTTGGATTACAAAAAATAACATCCCCCATAACAAGGATCTATTTCACACAGTTCCATGCTACTAAGATTTCTCTTAAAAGATTGTCAGTTTATAAACACAAGGTTAGGTTAGAAGCCCATGTGTCTATGATTTTAAATAGCTGAAAATGTCGTTTAAAAAGAAATGCAGTACTAAAAAACAATTCTGGAAGTTAAACAATGCCAAAGATACTATAAGGCCCTGACATGTTTTTATAGTTTCTATAGAAATTTGGCTTGGGTTTGCAGGGTAGCCAAGGAAGAGTTGAAAATCAGACAAAGTGACAATTTGTATGAAGGTTCCTATTTTGAAACAGTTACATTGAAATATACACTTTTCAAGAAATCGTACACCATTCAAAAATGAATGACAAACGAAGACAAACTGAATATTTGAATTGATCCAATTTGAAAAAAAGCTTGTAATTTATAATGTTCTAAAATCAGTTTTGAATGCAGCCACTTGCACCATTGATCTTGTTGCTTTTTACAATATTGTTGTCCATTTCATGTAAGGTTTGTACGTTATTGGTTTCTTGTGTCAACTGTAAAGTAGCAAAAGTACAATTTTGTTTTCATTAAATTATCAGTTATTACAAAAGCCTATATGATAACAACTCTAAATTATAGTATTATTATAGTACTCAAAAAAAAAAAAAAAATGGATAGTATCATAATTTGATAGGAAATCACATATGACTTCAAGTCTCTTCGATCTCCTTGAGACCAAAGTCATTAAAAAACAATGTGACAATATCCACAATTTGATATTAAATTTGTAATTAAGTAATGATGGTCTTAGAAAGAACGAATGCTAGTAAAATAATTCGTTATTATGCAATCTGCAATTTGTGTTGATTAGTGCTAAAGTATCATGTTTATAAAAAGTTGAAAATGTCAGTTCACATATTAAGCCATCTCAATTGGCACATTCTCTCCCTCCTTATGTTCATACTTATTGTAGTGTGTACACAACTCCTTTTGTTCATACTTATTTTAGTGTGTACACAACAGAAAACCGTTTTTGCTCAATAATATTGAAGAGTCAAGTTTCACGCCACATCTAATGATGTGACTACAATTGGAGTGACATTTTAAGGGAGGGGGGGGGGGGGGGGGGGGGGGTGTTGGTGGTGAATTGATTTGCATAGATCTTGACTCTTCAAAAGGGGAGATTCAATTGAAACTTTACTTTACAAAATTCCTTAGATATAACTCTCCTTTTGCATCTCTCTCGCTATTAGAATCCATCTCTCTTACTCTCGTCTCTTTATCTTCTAGAATCACCCTCTCACTCTCAAGTAATCGACCATGACATTGGCATTTTGTCTCTCACTCTTCAAGTTTTACCTTGAGACTTTATGAGAATGATGTTCTTTATGGGACATAAAAACTTAGCGACCTCATGCTTCTTTATCTGATGGAGTAAACTCCCCACAAAAATTTTTCCTTTTTAGCTGAATCCAAATTCTCGCTCTTAGTATTTTTTTTTTTTTTTTTGGCATTTAGTTTTTAGTGGTAGGGGGTGAAGATGGAAGAGGAGAGAGTTTGATGTTGAGCCAGAGCTTGGTAGTGAGAGAGAGTTGATTGGGAGGGGAGGGAGGAGTGAGTACATGGGGGGGATTAACTAGGTTTTTGACTCTTAAATAGTCGAGTTCAAACAAAAATAAAATCTATTTTTTAATATTAGTTTGAAAGAATGTTATCTAGCCAAATGATTCAATCCAACACGTGTAAAGCTCTATAAGTGAAAATAGTTTTTTGCAAGGAGAGAATAATATTTTAGCAATACTACCAACATAACAATTTCACAACAAATTTTATACCTAAGTTGACAAATTATTATTGATAGGCCTACCACTAACACAATTTTATCATCTATCATTAACAAGTCACTTTAGAAATTTGTGAAATTTATTATGTCTCTACACTTATTTGATTATATATATATATATATATAAATAAAGGAGGGAGGGGAATAAATTTTACAGAAAAGACATATGGAATGAGGTGGAGCGAGTTAGAAAGATAGAAGTAGACAAATCACATAAGATGTTTCCAAAACGTTAATCGCATCATTTCTCACAAGTGGGGGGGACTAAAGCCTAAAGACAGTGAAGTGCCTCGAGTATGCAAAACCTATATCCACAAAAAATGTCCATTAGCTATTGAGACTTACTAGTTAGAGATATTGTTGGGTTTGGGTGGATGTGCCCGTGCGTGAGTTTAGACTAGAGAGTAGAGTAGGGTACCAAATACGTTTGGTTTTGGGGGTTGGAAAAGCCGAAATCGTCGAATCCTACAATTGGGACAGAAAAGCGAACTTTCCAAAGACATCTGGACAACTGAGTCAATGCCAATCATAACTATCAAAAGGCATCTCTCTCCTTACTCTTGTCCCCACCTCTCTCTCTCTGTCTGTCTCTCTCTCTCTCTCTCTCTCTCTCTCTCTCTCAATTAGATGCTCCAAAGTCCAAAGGGATCAAATGGTTACATTTACCACTGCATCCCTATGTACTTAGCTCAAAACTGCAATACTAACAAAAATGTGTTTTGTCACCAACATTTTTACAATTAAGCATGCTTCAAATTCTCATATCTCTAGCAAAAAACAACAACAACAAAAATGGTCCCAATTTTATATGAATTCAAAGCCATCACCCAAATAACCTGCCACTATTTTCACACCACAGCCATTAGCCAAATAAGATTGTTTTATGAACTTTTACTGGTGCCATTATTGATTATTTATTGTATCCACCGCAGAATGACAATTGAGTCAATTGACAAACAAAACATCCACCATCCCATTTTTGTTGTAATAATAAACCCATTTCTTTCATTCGTCTTTAATCCCTGGGGTCCTCTAATTGTGCTTATTACATATACTCTGTTGTTTTAGGTAGTTTGGCTTTGGTTAATGGTTAATTCTGCAACAAAAGCACATTGTAAGGAAGGAATTAGTACTAGTAGATATATCTTTTTGTGAACTGAATTTCTAAGAAAAGCTAATGTCTTTTCCAGTATAAAGATTAAAGGGAAAGGAGACTGACAACCTGCTACACTTGCTTTATCTTTAGTAGCTCCAACCAAAGTACCAATTACCAAACCTCACTCGGGAAAAAGACATAAATAATAAGAAAGCCTTTCTGGCAACAATTGTCAACTTGCACCAATTCACTTCCTAAGTTTCAACTCGTTTTCTTGTAAGAATCTCTTAAGCAGTTTCGGTTGTGAGAATCTTTTAAGAGGATTACCCACCAGAAGAATTATACTAAGTTATACAACTCACTCTAATCCTTGTAAGTTTTCTGAAAAAGTTCCTTCAGGTTTGTTTTCCAGAGAGTAGTGCCCGTCTGTGTCATACTCATACAACAACCAACCACAAGATTTCAAGATAAGAAAGCACATCACAAATTCAAAACCCACCACTGCAAATTGGTCCAATTTATGTTCCCATTCTAGTATGACATTCCTTTTGAATTTTCAAATAATCTCATTAACATCATAATACTACTTTTAAGAGATTTATAAACCCTCAATATCTCTGTTAAAACATTATTATGTACCAATTGACAAGGACAGACCAGGATTTCAAGTTTGGGAGGGTCGCAGTACAAGCAAAAAGAAAAAATCTAAATAAGCATTTATCAACTAAGACAAATACACAAAATTATTGTTTCTTAATGCATTTAGATGCAATCATCTACCAACAAAGACAAAAAACACAAAACATCATTGTTTTTTAATACATGCAATCATTTATGCAATCTCAGTTTACAGAATTACTAGTTTTCAATTTATAAATTTATTTAATTTAAAACATTAGTTATATCATTATAAGTTAGCAATATGAACTAGTGGGCTGATAATTTTGAGTAGGGAGGAAGAGGCAACTATAAAAATAAAAAACACCATATCCATAATATAAAAAAAAAAATATATATATATATATATATGGTCTTGGCCCAGGCCCCTATGGGCCCCTTAGGTCAGTCCTTGCCAATGGAGTTACAATATTCTTGCCCAAGCTCATTTTTTTGTTAATAGCCAATTGGAACATTAGAGCATTAGTATTAGTAGTGTTAAAAAGCCATACTATTTTTAGCACTACCAATACTAAAAAGCATGCTGCAATAGTGGAGAGAGCCAAAAAATTTGGCTATTGAGCTACAGTGCACAGCCATCAAAGATGGCTGTGCAGGGTAGCTAAGAAGGTAAAAAAAAAACAACATTTTATTAAAAGTTATATTATTTTATTGTATTGGTGGTAATGATCGTTGTTTATTGTAGTAGGTATATTATTTTATTGTATTATTTATATTATTTTATTGTATTAAATGTTAAAATAAAATCACTGATGTTGGTTGTTTTATAAAATGGTGTGGTAAAATACTATTTTTATATGGTCTTGGCCCAGGCCCCTATGGCCCCCTTAGGTCAGTCCTTGCCAATGGAGTTACAATATTCTTGCCCAAGCTCATTTTTTTGTTAATAGCCAATTGGAACATTAGAGCATTAGTATTAGTAGTGTTAAAAAGCCATACTATTTTTAGCACTACCAATACTAAAAAGCATGCTGCAATAGTGGAGAGAGCCAAAAAATTTGGCTATTGAGCTACAGTGCACAGCCATCAAAGATGGCTGTGCAGGGTAGCTAAGAAGGTAAAAAAAAAACAACATTTTATTAAAAGTTATATTATTTTATTGTATTGGTGGTAATGATCGTTGTTTATTGTAGTAGGTATATTATTTTATTGTATTATTTATATTATTTTATTGTATTAAATGTTAAAATAAAATCACTGATGTTGGTTGTTTTATAAAATGGAGTGGTAAAATAGATAAAATAGCTTTTTGTGATACCAAATTATTAAATTTTGGGCAAATAACACTCCCCTCCCTTGAGGTTTAGAGAAATGACACTCACCCCCAAACTTGAAAGGAAAAAACACTCTCCCTCCTAAGATTTAAAAAAAATAACACTCCCCCCCCTTTCAGAGTCAATTTGATTGATTAATGAACAAACTCACAAAAGCTTATTCTTTACCATCTAACATTAAATTAGAAAAGCAGCTAAAAATATGGACTTTTGATGGAATAAGTTGAGAATAAGTTAAGAATAAGTTGAGGGCAATTTTGGGAATACATTATTAACCAAAGGGTACGTTAGTGCACAACATTTTTAATGTCAATTTAACAGAGTTTAGATAAATAAATGTCAAAGGGGGGAAAATGTTTTTTTCCTCTAAGTTTGGGGGTGAGTGTCATTTTCCCAAACCTCAAGAGAGGTGAGTGTTATTTGCCCTTAAATTTTTAGCATCATAAATACTGATGCTCTTATAACAAGAAATCTAGAATTCAGGCTCATGTTTTTTGTTAACATGGAATTGGAACCATTATAATGAAAAATCCAGAATTCAAAAAGTAACATGGCAAAAGAGCATACATGCTTGCTATGTTGTTACAAGGAATTTGTGGAGAAATGGTAATGACAAGTTAATCTTTAGAACATTAAAAGCAACTCAATAATATATAGTTAAAGAAGCGGAATAAATCCTCTTTAACTTTCAACTCTTTTTAAACAGATTATCTTTCTCTTTAGATTTAACTTTCTCAAAGGAGTCAAATAGAATAAAGGGCGCCTTAAACATCTCATTCTGTGATGTAAAGGAGTATCAAGTATCAACTATCAACTCGAAGTTGGATACTGAGTTCCTAATATTAAACTAGTTTTGAGATTTGGAGTGTGTAGCCATGGTAAGAATATCACGGAATATGCATGTAACACCTACTATAATAAAAAAAAAACACTAATTTTAAAATATTTCACAAGTGAAAAATACTAATTTTCTTCTCTTTTCTAGTGTGGCTATAAGTACTAGCATGTGTTCTTTTTCTTTTCTTTTTTGAAAAAAGTACTAGCATGTGTTCAAATAAGTGTTTCTTTGACCAGAGCCCATAATGTGACTCTAATATTATCAAATCTAACAGTGCTATTATTTATAGCTCATGTAAATAAAAAATATTGTGTCATCTCTGCCACCTAGTTTTCCAACGGTGCCAGGGCAATTGTAGATCAATGGAAAACTAGACCAAAAAATAAAATTAGGGCCTCGGAGGAAAATGTATCTCATACAGTGGTTATAACACATTCAGCATCACACATGCTATAAGGTTCATATATTTGTAAATTGTGGGTTTGACTTACCTCCAGTACTTTTTAACTGGACATGTCCTCTTATTTTAAATATACAATGATAAGTGGTAGTGAGTTTTAATCTCCACCTTTTATTTAGTTAGTAGATGATGTGGTAATTTCTCATTAAAACAAAAAGAGATTTCAATTAAAAAAGTACTTAAGGTAAGCCAAACTCTTAAATTGTAATTGTAGGGTGTACACATTGTGAAAGATGTCCATGACGCATATTATCATTGCTTGAGATAATTTTCCCTAAGGAAATTAGCTAACTAAACCTAAAGCACATAAACAAATATAATACTTAGTTTTTTTTTTTTTTTTTTTTTTTGCACTTTGCTAGAGCAATTTTACTTGTTTTGTTGTCACGTTGTGAAGAGGGGAAAAACTTCATATAGGGCTGCATGGAGCAACATCTAACTAATTTGGGTTCATGAATCATGACCAACACATAAACAAAAGGATCATGAGGGGATATAATTTTATATGTCAATTATAGGTTTTATAACAATTAAAAAGTTTTGAGTACAATTATTATAAAAAAAATAAAATAAAAAATTAGTACTATATATGATATGACTAAAAAAAATTATTTTTGATACAAAATAGAAATTTCACTCTACCATAATTTAAGTGTATATATGTGGGGAGCATCCTTTGTTTTTATTTTGTTTTTTAAATACATTTTTACAACACTGCGTGATGAAGCGAAATTGGGCTTAGAGTAACCAGGCTTAGCCGACATAACTTGGGCTGCGAATGAGTTGGGCTTAGGGAAATACTAATTCAATCAAATTTAATGATGACTTAACCAGGCTTACTCAAAATAAAATGACGGCTTAAACTTGTAAAAGTGGATCCGTTAACAAAGTGGCCCATTGGATTTCTGTCAAAGCTGCAAAGAATATGCTGCCTATACACAGATTCTCAGATTGAAATCAGGGTAAGCTATTGTACCATGCAATTATCACCCACATATCTTTAAAATGTAAAAGTTAATGTGATAAATAAAGTTTTTTTTTTTTTTTTATAAAAAAATTACCCATTAACTTTTATATTTTACACTAGTTATAGGCCTCTGCGTTGCACGATTTTATGAAAAAACTCATAAAATAAATGTATAAATAATTATATATTTTAATAAATTCAATAAAGATAAAATAAAAAATTATCAAGTGTAAATAATTATCTCACTAAAATAAGGGGTAAGATTTTTTCCTAAAACTAAATTAAATTGATAATTCTAAATTGAATTTTAAATTGATAATTATTTTTAAAAAAATGTACTAAACAAAATTAAAATTAATATAATCTTGATAATATTATAAATTAAAATTAAAGTTGAGAATTCAAGAATACACGTGTAGAACATCTTGATAATCTGATGTAACATAAAAATCAAATAAGAAAATTTTTAGAATTAATCTATTAATTCTAACCATATTTAATCATTAATTCTCAGGCCCTAACCCTAAGCATATAAATTAGATCAAAGCTAAGAAAATTAGTTTAAACAAAAGGCAACCAATACACAAAACCTAATCAATTTAATAAAAACAAAAAAAGAGCCTTTAGAAACTTGACAATGTTTTCAAATGTTTTGAATTCATTAATTAAAATCACATGAAGACAAAAAAAACCGATAATAACACTAAAGAAAATAAACAAAATGAAAATAATAAAAATAAAAGTGTTTTCAAACAGCTTATTTCATTTAAATATTTTATGTGGTCTCAATAGAGAGAAAACATCAATTTTCAATCTAACACAATCAATTTCATTCAATTTGACAAATAAAATTTCTACCATTCTTACCTCTTCTTTCATATTGGAGAGTTGCGGATACTTAATCTTGATTTAATTCCTCTGTTTTATTTTTTTGTCAAACACTACACAAATTGCAATTTTTATTGTCTTACTAACTTGCAATTCAAGCTTGTATCTGAAACATTGTTATTCCACTTAAATCGATTAGAATTTTTTTTAATAATATTTAAACATGAGAAATAGTAAATAAATAGAGTTATTTACATAATTAAATCATTATATATAATGAGATACATTCTAAAAGATACCACCAAATCCACCACAGTTGTTTAGTACTTACTGAATTTTTGTTATATCATTGTTATATCATCCTTCCAGTTGCATTTGCACCTGCACATACTTTGAAGGATCAATAATTATGAAATTTTCTCATACAAACATTTACCTTCTTTTCAAGAGCATTTCCAGTTATAACTTCTAATACGTGCATTGCTTTTGCTTTGCATCTACTCCAACCAAATTCTGTTTAGATCTATGAGAGTAAGCTACGTGAATCATATATAGAGCAAACCATGTGAACCAAAGCCTACATGTAAAAGCAAAGCGTGGATCAGAAAATACCATTAAGAAGCAAGGTTTCAGATTACCAAAAAAAAAAAAAAAGGAGATTATGGTGTTGCTAAATCTTGGACTCAAAAAGTTGTACCGTAGGTGAATTTTAAGAGCATCTTTGGCTGCATGGGCATGATGAACTTATGATTTCAACTATCAGGCCATTTTCTTCTAATCGATTCTTTTTATTTGACCTCAAGAGTTTAAATGAGAACAATCTTAGAATTGAAGATCTAGGAATTGAAAATATTTTATTGGAGCACTACACAACTAATCTCGTGGAGAGCTTAGTTTTACTCAATGATTAAACCATAAGAAGGTAATCTTTTGAAATTCTTATTGATGAGTTTGTTCTCTTATGAATGTTGTCGGTATGGTGGTTTAAATAAAATTGATAAACATCAATGATTGATTAAGATTTTGTGTACATCCTAAAAATTGATTAAGTATTAGAGTTTAAGTTGATAATAACAACTAAACTTCTATTTTATCCAAAATATTGCAATTTTTACAATCTAAACAAAAATTTTCAATTTTGATCATTCCAAGTGAAAAGCTTGATATTTGGTAATTTAAGATGTATAGTATCGTAAATAGGTAGGAAGGGTGATAAATATAACATATTATTTGTTAAATTTAATTACAATGATTTTTTTAGATAAATATAACATAATATTTGTTCTTATCAACTTTTCATTTATTGTTTTATCACTTCTTAGGATAAAGTTGTGTTGTTCTTTGTGGATTTTTTAATTTATTTTAAACTTTCTACGTTTGATAATTAGGTTTTAATTAAAAAAAAAAATCATATCCTATTTCCTTACAACCATCAATCACCTTTTTTCCCCTTCATTCTATTCATAAGACCTTTTTTTTTTTTTTTAATTAATTCTATTTTGTTTTTAGTATGGTAATATAACACGTTAATTAATAATTCTATTTTCAATAAGATTTAAATTTTGTAACAAATGGGATTCTAAAAATATATATCCTTTAAAAAAAAAAAAAAAAAACTATCTTATATCCTTATTGCCTCAACCATCAATCACGTTTTTTTTTCTTTGATTCTATTCATATGATGTTTCTTTTTTTAATTCCTTTTTTTAGTATGGCAATATAACAAGTTCTTAACAATTATATTTTTAATAGGATTTAAATTTTATATCAAATGGGCTCTAACAATATGTATGCTTTCATCCGCACAAAAAAAAAAAAAAATAAATGCAAGTTCTATCTTTTTTTCCTTTTACATTTTTTAAAGAAATAAAAAGCTGTTACTAAAAATAGAAAAACTAAGTTAAGTAAAAATAGACTTACATAGAAATTTGGATAGATGGATTCTCTCGTATCCAATTTTATGTTTGAAAGCAAATTTTGCTTTTAATTAAAGAATATAGATTACATGGAATAAATGACCAAACAAAAGCCATAACAAATTAAATCCATTATAAAATATTGATGTCAACAACAAATAATCATGTAATAAGATTAAAAAAATACAAATGTATTGTTTGCTATATTGAATTCTTAAAAAAACACTAAAATGTGTGATCAAACGTATAATTTCAGCCTCTCTATAAAACTTGTTGATAAAAATCATATTATATATAATAAAAAGGCAACAAATACACAAAATCTATTCAATTTGATGAAAAGAAAAAAAAAATTACCTACAAGGTTGTAGGTAGGGCAGAGAGGAGAAAGGAAGAATATAGTAAATAATTGTAAAGTACATAGTAGAAATAATGAAACACCAAAAAACTGTGTGTATATATAGTGAGAATTTTAGGTTGTGAAGAAGATGATATGAGCAAAAAGAAGTAGTTTAGGTGAAACTCAAATACTTTTTTTAAAACTTAATTATTAGGAAAAAGATGATATAAGATGCAAGTTTATCCACACAAAAAAAAAAGAAATGTAGGAAAAAAAAAATGCAAGTTCCATCTTCCTTTTTTTCTTTTTTTTATTTTACGTTTTTTGAAGAAACATATGCAAATTTGTATATATGATTTCATTATACAACGGAAGCTCTTTTTACAATTGAGGGAGTTTCAATTTCTAAGTGGATGTATTAGACCTCTTTTATGCAAATTTGTACATATGATTTCAATATACAACAGAAGCTCTTTTTCCGATTGTGGGAGTTTCAATTTCTAAGTGGATGTATTAGACCTCTTTTTTTTAGTGTAGTATACCTTATTGCAATTTAAGATGCATTAGACCTCTTTTTTGTAGTATAAGTTGTTGCAATTTAAGATGCATTAAACCTCTTTCTTTTAGTGTAGTTTTTTCTCTCTTTTTTATTTAAATTATATCCTTAGATAATTCTACTTGATTGATTTTAGGCTTTGTTGATCACATTTTAGATAGACACAACTGTTATAGTTGTAAATCAAATACTACTTTCTTTCATTACTTTTTTTTTTTTTTTTTGAGAAGCTACTTTCTTTCATTACTTAATTTGTCATATTTATTCAAAAAATATGTATATATCTATTCTTAAAATATAAAAATTTATTAAAATTTCTGCAATTTGGTGAAGCCACGTGGCGCAACTACGGCATCTAAGCCCAACTTTTATTATATATAATATGATATGATATAATATAATATAATATGATTGGTGCAGTAATTGCATGGTGCTTAACTATTGCACCTGTTTCAATTCCTTTATATGTGGGATTGTGAAAAAATTGTGGAACTGTATTGATTTAAAAATAATCTGTACAAATTTTTTATTTTTTAGAGAAAGTGGAGAAATTGTTACTAGCATTTTTTTACAAAATTATTCTATTAAAAATAAGGTAGTTATTTTTTATGCACAAATCTGTGTGTGCGCGCTAGGGTTATTATTAAAAAAAAAACGATTAACTGGCTAATATTCTAATAGCAAAATTTTTATTTAATGGAAAAAATACATTTTCCAATTACATGACAAAACACATTTTCATTTAGCATAATTAATTTAGTAAAAGTTTCAGCATATAACCCAGCATAATTATAATAATAATAAAAAAAACATGAGAACATTTTATTTTAGACCCCTATGTGTTATAAACTTATAATATCTCTGATACCAATTGAAAATTTCTATTTGACCCCTAAAAAACGTATGCAGTGGATTACTTGATTAACGGCACAAATACATAGTCCAAGCAAGTATTTATCCACAATGATAACCACCAAATCTAAAAGTAAGAATAATAAAAAATAGTAAAAAAGCACAAAGATTTTGATGACAAAGTTGAAAAACCAATGAAGAACCCCTCCAATTAAAAAACCATTGTTGAGTTGAGAAGCAATAACGAAGGAATTTCACTAAAAAAAAGTGACAACAATCTACTCATAGAACCCCAATAGGACTATATTTTTAATTGCAAAGCATCAGTACATGTAAAACTCCTAAAATGCTATATTTTAGCATCAAACCACAAAAGATAAGCATTACTTGGCATGCTAATTGTAAAAAAAATTTACAATTGAGCTAGTATCCTACATTTAGAAACTACTGTAGTTGATTCTCCCCAAAAAAAAAACTACTGTAGATAAGATGGTTATTGGGTTTTGGATTTTATTTGGATATTGGGTTATATTATTTTATTGTGTAGATATATTATTTTAATGTGTTGTATGGTAAAATAAAAGTTGAGATGTTAACTGTATTGTAAAATAATATGATATAGTAGAAAAAATAGCTTTTGAGACAATAAAGTGAGATATTTTCTAAAAACCGGATGCTAATGCTCTAACTTTAGCAAACACTCTACTTGCTTTCGATCATAGTGGCCCTAAAATCTTTAAAATCCTCCTCTACGCAAACTTCCTACACAATCTAGAACTAAATCAATAGCAACCCTTTGTTGAAGAAATAATTATGTGGTTTCAAGAACGGTTATTATGTTCAGAAATAAAAGCACAAAGACATCATTTTTTTCAGGCTTATGGAGAAACTCTAAAAATCTCATGGGGAGAGTAATTTATGAGCAAAACTTAAGTACAGTACTTAGGTGTTGTTGCTTAGGTTCATTTCTTAAAATTCTGTCATGTGGATATTTTCTCATGGAATGAAAGTGTAATTTTTAGTTAAATAACTACATGACTAAATCTTAAGAGGAGAACCTAAGGAGTAGCACCTAAGACATTATGCTTAAGTTTTGTCCTTCACTTATAACTCTTTGGGCTAAGCTGGTTTTGCTCTTAGATTTGGTCTTGTATGGTAGCCCGAACCCCGAAGTCACTAGCCTCTCACCCTCTTTTCTATATTGTTCACATAATTTCACTCGAGTGAGTATTTAATGAGCATCTCATGAACTTCCTATATGAGTTTTGCTTGGCCAAAAGTTACTTCGATTTTTGCTTGAGTGAGAATAATTTTAATTAAGTGGAAATTCTCTCTCTCTCTCTCTCTCTCTCTCTCTCTCTCAAAATTTTGAGCAACTTCAAGATGGATTTTTAATCTATCTCATTCATCAAATATATTATGGTATAATGTATTCATCATAATACATTCTATCCGAATGCATTTTGACAGTTAAGTTTTCAAACACAACCTTTTATTGCGGAGCCTCCCAAACTTTTAATTTTTGCTTTTGAATAACTGGTAGCTCTCCAGTTAGTATAATTTTAATTGTAAAACTATTATTAAAAGTAGTAAACGTGGTAATTAAGTAAGATATCCACTTTTTTGAGAAAGAAGTAAGATATCCACTTGACATAACTATGATTTTTAAGATTTGATTTATGGACTTCAATTATATAATATATATAATTGAAGTCCATAAATGGGGTCTTAAAAATCATATTCTGTGTGTGTGTTTAAGAAGTAAGTGATGTGGTGTGTGTCGAAGCTGTGATAGTCCATCTACTGATACAAAATTGTAAGATATAATTAAATCTATTTTGTTTTTGTTTCTAAACAGAATTGTAAGATATAAATAAGAACACCAAGGCGGAATTTTTTTTATTTTTTATTTTTTTATCACGATGATTGCTATCTATTGGTCTTTTAAATTCTCATAAATTGTTTCTGACTTTGACCAATGCACTTGATACTAGATACAGAATTGTAAAACAGAGTTGCCCTTTAAGATATGTTTAATTATGGCAATGACATAAATGAATTAGTTGTACTCAGCTGGCAGAAATTTGTTGAGAATTTAAACTCATCAGGAGTAATCAAAATCATGGTTGTTGTACTCGTGTTGATTAATAGACTAATGCTAGAGATATAAATTTTTTTTATAAAAAATTGTACAAACTGTTTATGTGGTGATTTATTATTAGTAAATGAAAAAATGATGTTAATGGTGGATCTAGATAAAAACCAATAAGAAGTTGGTCACATTAATAGCTTGTAAAAATATTGTAAAATAGTTTGTAACCGTAGTGTGGAGCCATAAAGCCCAGTAGTAAACGCCCACCCCTTTTTGGGCCAGACTTGAGGCCCCCACCAAGGCCCACAATCACGTATAAGGAAAGTAGTGTTGAGCATAGGCACAGGCAATCTTCCAGAACACGCCATTGAGAAGGCAAGCACTAGGAGTGAGCGCGGAGATGCCGTCACCGACCTAACCAACCGGCGCCGCTCTTCCCGCACCGCCTCTGCCACCGACCGATGGAGCCGATGCCGGCGATCGGAGCTTGAATGGACTTCAATGCCGGTGCGGTGCATTCATCGGATCAGAGAGCTTGAAATCGATTTCCTGCCGAACCGAACCAAACCGATACGATCTGTGATCTGCATGTTTCTGGTGATTCTTCATACGACGCCGTTGCACTGAGTAAGTCTTTTAATTTTTTTTAACAAAATGGCGTCATATTGGGTGTTGTAAAAAAAAAAAAAAAAAATGGTACAAAAACGATGTTGTATTTTGCTAGGTTTCCCTCACTATATATTCGCTCTTGTCCAATTTTTTTATTATTAAAAAAATTGTTTTTTTTAATATTTCAAACCGACCAAATCAACTAAACCACACCGCAAAAAATAGCACCGCTATAGGTCGGAAAACCGACCCTAGGTGGTGTGCATCGGTTCCAATTATGAAAAAACCGATCTCTATCGGTTCGGTAATAAATTTGGAAAAAAACCGTTCTTATCAAACCGTGCACACCCCTAGCAAGCACAGTAAGTAAGCATGCGAAGGTATGGTGGTAGAGCAATCCTAGGAAAAGCTGCTGCTTTTACATTAAATGTATTGCAGCTAATTTTCTAGTCGCATTTATGTGAAGAAAACCCCTAAATAGTACTGTCTTAGTTACCACAACTCACAAAGGACTAGAGAGGATGTCTAATGGGACAGGTATTCAAGTGAAGGCTTGAATGATTAACAAGTGTAAGATCAAGATGATCCAAAAGGAACTATATAATGGGAGAGACCCTCCATTGAACGGGGAGAAATTTTCTACCAAAAAAAGTACTGTAGTAATCTGAACTAACCTTGTAACCATCGCTACTGTCACTTAAGAAACAATAAATTGAACATCCTCGGACTAGTGCCAAGGACGAAATTGCTTGTCCAAACTCTGTATCCAATATATTCTTTAAAACCTCTTTTGCTGTTGTTATATTCTCGAAACCCAGTTCTTTTACCAACTCTCTACAAATTTATTGTATTGGGTTTGTTGAGCTTGAATCCATTTATCTTTGAGAGTGGTATTCAACACAGGGCCCTACACATAGCATTACTCTAATTAATATCGTGGGAGTTTAAGAATCTTGGTATATTTCAAATCTCACAATTTATGGGATTTGAAAGTTTCACCTAAAAGTTATGGAATTTAATCTCACATACTCACAGTTGCACTTAACTAGAATTGTAACAAATTTCATTTAAAGTAATGCTTTGTATGTTAATTTTTGCCGAAAGTTTATTTTTATTTATTTATTTTAATAAACACAAGTATTTAAACCTCTTCCAGTATTTAACTACTCCCTTGAGCATCTGTAGTCCTCCTGTTCCACACACATTGAATTATTATATAGAAGAATTCTTTGAGGGTGACCCTAAAAGCTTATTTTTATTGAGGGTTAGTTAATGTATAGTTGTATTATGTATTATAAGGCATACACAAGTAAGTTAAAACTCTAAAAAAAAAAAAAACAGTTGCCAAATAGACATTTAATCTTGTTTCACCTTACCATAATAGTCTTATGAGTTGTTTTCTCCCGATTAAATTCACATTAAACTATTTTCTAGGAGGTATCGAAAAGTGAAATATAATTTCTGAAAAATCCTAACAACCAGAAATTTATACTAAAAAAAATCTTAAACCTTTTCAACCGAAGAAGATCAACTCAAGGACTGCCACACTTGGATGCATTTGATTTACACAATTGAATCAATTTTTCACTTTTTTATTTTTATTTATTTTATTTTTTATTTTTATTTTTTTTAATGCACGAACTATCAAAGGTTGATAGTTTGGGAGGAGGAAATGGAATGGAAATAAATGAAAATAATAATTTTAGAATATTCTTCAATTTCCTTGTTTGAGAGTTTTAATGGAAGGAATGAGAAGTTCATTCCCTTATTTGAGAGTTTAAGTAAGAGGAAATGGAATAGGTAGGAGGGAACAGTCATTTCTCTCTATTTCTTTAAAACCTCAAATTTTCATTCTCCTGAAATTGAGAGGAATGAGAGAGAATGAAATTAAATTTAATGAATTTTTTACTAAAATTTCCAAAATACCCCTATATATTCAACCATTTATTTTAAAATAGGAATCTAATAGTAATATTATTATAAAATGATTTTATTTTATTCTCTTTATATTACTCTCAAACAAGATTATTTACATTCCATACATTTTCATTCATTTATTTTAAAACATCCAATCAAGGTTACTTAATTCTATTTTATTCAATTTCATTCCATTCTTTTCTATTTCTTTCTTTTACTTAAATACATTTCATTCATTTTCATTCCCTTATGATCATTCCATTCAATTTTCTTATGAACTCCCAAACGAAGCCTAAAATTTATGGCACTCTCCCGCCTCAAATACACAGTGTACTCGTGAATGAAAAAGAGCTTCTTAATTTAGTATTACAACTCAAATGACTTAGTATACAAGCAGCCAGAAACCATCGACAGACCATAGTCTACAAATTGAAAGAAATGGTGACACCTATTATTATGGTATGTACAACCCAAAATAAAAATTTGGAGATATAATTGTATAGCAATTCGTTAAACCTACATGTTTCTCACATAACTAAATAGTCGTATTAGTTGTGAAAATGAGAGGGATCAGGTTCATTGTACCATGAATATGCCAAAGTGAATTCAAAACCATTGAAAATGTTGTATTCTACGATAGTATTAAATTCGATATTCTTAAAGAGTCAAGCTACGTACATATATCTAAATCGATCAATATTATTGACTCTGTTGCTTCATTTCAAAAAATAGCACTTATTTTTTTGGGCACGGGGCAAACAAAGAAAAAAAAAAAAAAAAAAAAACCCATGGGCCATGACAGAATTAGAGTTCACAGTGTAACGACGGCGCGGTGCTCTAATACCACGCCTCCTCATCTTTCGGTGAACTTTCACAGTAACCCAAACGATTGTTACCCACAATTCGCATCTCGATGCCCAATCTTATCTACCAATACCAAATCGAATCGGCCCCCTATCACACAATTCACAACCCAAAAAAAAAAAAAATTAAAACAAACCCATATCAGTAAACACCAAGAAAACAAAAACCCAAAAAAAATTGAATCCCAAAATCACTTATATTATCACAGACAGACCCAAAAAAAAAAAGAAAAAAAAAAGTGTGCATATATATATATAATAGAAAAGAATAGAGTCCAACGCCACGTTACGAAAACAAGCCTATAGAAGCGCGCTTCGCATCCCTGCCGAGTCTCCTTATAAAAAGTTAGTAAAGTTATATAACCTCCCAAAACCAAAAAACCAAAACCCAGTCACTGAGTCAAGAGCCTCATCTTTATAATTACAGGGTCTTTCTTATATATTTAAGCTCTCTCTCTCTCTCTTCTATTCTTTTTTACCAGAGGTTAGACCCAGACCACTTCTTTTTTCTCAATTGTACCCCACACGTCTCTTTTATTTTAATTTATATTCCTCTAGCACTAATATATATCTCTCCCAAAACTTTCTATATCTTTTTCTTCAACCAAATTATTTTGTTCTATCATTTTGGACACGGGACCTGCCCACATCGCCCACCCCCTATATCAATTTCTCTGAAACAAAACACACACCCACCAAAAAAAAAAAAAAAACAAAAAAGGGTCACAGAAAAACACATCTATTACTAGGGGTATTGTGTGAGATTGAGAGAGAGTCGTAGCTGAAAATTAAAAAAAAGAGGGCACAAAATTCACCACACCCACCCCTTCAAAATTTTTGCCTGTGGCCTGGCTGGCTTCCGTGCAAGACCAAAACACCAAAAAACCCCCAAACCTTACATTTCTTTTATAAGGTACATTTACATTACCACTTTTATTTCACCTCTCCCCAATTTTTTTTTTTTGGTTGCTCTCAGTTATCATCATTGTTAGGTTAGGGCATGTCATATATGTATATATGCATATTATGTTACATCTTACAGATACAGTCTAAAAATGGTTTTTTTTTGTTGTTGTGACCTAGCTGATAGCTCCACCCCCATAAATTATTTTACTAATAAGAGGAAAAAAAAAAAACACATAATGGGTCACCCAAAAACCCTCTCTTCAATTCCACATTCATTCTAATTAGCTTTTTCATTAGGGATTTTAGGACATTCATGTTGTATTTGCTACATGAATTTTTTTTTTTTGTTGTTTTGTTGTTTTTTTGTTTGTTTGGTGATCATGGATTTTAAAAGGGTCCAGCCATGTTGTACATGTTCATGATCTAGATTTTTTTTTTCACTGTGTTACCAAGTTAATGACAATAATGTAGGGTTTTTAGGGTTTGTAAATTAAATTAAGGGTTTTGTAGATTGTACGGAGAAACGTCGTGCTAGACTAGAAGAATTTGTTGGCTACGGTTTTGAGAGAAGTAATTAGGTGGGATTATGATCCTTTTTGAACAATTTTGCATTGTTTACATATCGTTTCGTTGGCTTTGTTGATTTCATTCTCAGATGGGTTTTGATTCACAGGTTGCCTATTTAGGGTTCCGCCATGATCGAGACCTCTATTATCAAATGGGCTTTTTTTTTTTTTTTTTTTTTTTTTTATAAATTTTAATTTAAAAATTTTAAACCATTAAATTTGACAGGTTTAGCTAAAACAATTACAAAATTTTCTACTTGTACTTTCTGTTTTTTATTTTTTATTTTTAAAGATAGAGAGAAGGGAATTAAATTCTAGGTGTAGACAGTAATATTTTTGAGAAATTAGTTGTGAATTATAATAACTTAGCTTAAGCTTCATGGTAATATTGCTATCAAAATATATGGGAAGTTATTTTTTTTTTATGGGATGTTTATAATTTTTTTTTTTGAAAGATAATTACAATATGCTATAACTAACCCAATAGTTCAAACCCTTTTCTCCCTTAGACGCCCAAGCACTTTGTGCATGGGGAGGTGCTAATTCAGCTACAAGGCCCTTGGCAGGATGTTTATAATTCTAATTGCATGGTATTAGAACACGTATTTTAGACAATTAATAAGATGAAGTGAATGAATATTTTTCTTCCTTTTTTGGGTGATTTAGTGAGAGTACCTTTATGTTCATTGAGTGATATGACACCATAATATTTTTGCTAATTTATTTATTTATTTATCTATTTTGGCTTCCCCTGCGCTCCTCCCCTTTTCTTTTTTTCTTCCTTCAAATTAAGAACATGGGATGATACAGTGTTATTAAAAGTAAGTTTAAAGCTCAAAGTCCAAGTGCTTCACTTGGTTGAAGCAAAGCGCTTACTGGCTTCTCTTTGAAAAGCACAAAGAATGTCTAGGCGTGATTTTTTATTGTTTGTTAAAAAAAAATATGAATCATTAAAATTAATTGTTTGATATTGAAAGAAATGAAATGGTCTAGTGATTTAATTATAAAAAACACAATTTTTTAATCACATATTATATAAAAAAAAAAAAAGTTTATTTACATATCAAAGGACACAAACCATGGTAATTGACTAATATGGTGCTTTTTTGGTCTTTGCCTTTTGGATATCTATTAATTGAACCATATGCTTCTTTTGTTCATAGCTATTGCAGTTATGATTATAAGCGCAAGTGGATTATTAATGTACTTTGCAAAAAAAAGTGGATTATAAGTGTAAAGATTATTATCATATTGTCCATTGATAACTGATATCAAATTTACTATATAAAAATTTTAAGAAATTGAAAGAACTTATGTAAAATTTGAACATATAAACTTTGTGCAATCACTATCTATTTTAGCTAATAAAAAAAAAACTATTTTGATTTATTATTTTTTCTATTATATGCTATTTTTCTTATGTAAAATTTATTTAATATTACTGTTTTGATTTATTAATTTGAAAATTTTGAGCTTTATTTTATTTAGGTGAGCACTTGTGCTTTGCGCCTAGACTCCAAGAGGCCTATGCGCATGACACTTTTACCATCACTAGGATGATCAATGAAAATGCAAGTGAAAGATTCTAGTTTTAAGGTTTCTAGAAATTTTTTATCAACAGGTAGTTTGGATTGACAATCATTATAAATTAGGTTCAAAGCATTTGGTTTTATTTTTCTTTCATTTAATTTAATAATTATATCCATGTGGCACTTAGGTATACTCTTTATACAATGTGCCATGGTAATAGTGTCACACGGACAAGTCAGAAACATGGTTGGGCTGGTCTGTTTCAGTTGAGGTGGAAATTAGATTTTTTAAGAGGAAACACAAAAAATAATATGGTATTTCTAATAGATCCCTCAACACAATTAGAGACGATGAGAACAACAACAAGAAGCCTTAATCCCAAATTTTGGGGTTGGCTATGGATCCTCAACAGATTAGTTAGGGTTGGTCACATATATTATTTTTTCTTTAGTCTATTCTATCTGAAGTCATATTTTATGTTACTCCTTAAATTGATAAGTCATTTTTTTGTTACTTCTACTAATGTTGTTTTGGGTTTTCCTCTGGCTATATTAACTTGGATCAACTCACTCTTTCTTATCAATGCATCAAAATCGCTCTCTTCTGAACATAACCAAATCATCTCAAGCAATTCTCTCTCATCTTTTCATCAATAGGCCTAGGACCTATTATTATATACATATATGTATTTTAATATATTTTAAAATGTATGTTGTCTGGCTTCTTTGGTAAGTAGATGATTGAACTGATCTTATTGGGTTAGCTTTTCAAACGAATATTTTTCCAGTTGAATGGCCTGAGTTTCATTTATTCAAGTTAGATGGCACCCTATAGCTAGAAATATTGACCATAGTTTCAAAATAACAAGGAGTTCCAATTTAAGAATGATATTGGAAGTTAAGAATGAACTTGTCAAGAAAATGCTTTGCAATAAAGTTTTTTCTTTTAAATTTATTAATAAAGATTTTGGGATTTCATTGATTTAAAATTTATATTAATTTTTATGGTGCCTGTGACCTTTTCACTGATTATGGTATTATTCATTGGTAATATGTTGAAGCATCTTTATTTTCCATTGATTATGGTATTATACATTGGTAATCTTTCGGGCAAAAGGAATAAGTTAGGATTTTTTAATTTAACGTAGTTTATCCAATGCACGTATAAACTTGACACGTAGAGTATACTCAAGAACCATTTTCACTTTAGGTATGATGCTTCATAATGTCAAAGGTTGTGAGAGTCTTAGTACCGGTAACTAAATATTGGGAAGAAATTGGTCTATTACTTGAAATTGTCAGTTAAGTGACATGGTTTTCTTTGCTTGTATGCTACTTACTAATTTAATATGTGTCAAATGACATTTGAGCTCAGCTTTTTATTGGAATTCCACACTACATCATCCATACATTTTCAATGCATCTTTATCAGGTCTTCATCAGTGGCTGGAGGGCAGGGAAAATGTTGGGGCCATGGCACCTTCGCACCCCCTCTTTTTTTTTTTAATAAATATATTTTAAAATTTTCCTCGTTTTTAAACCAATGGCTCCACTAAGCCTCAAATTTATATACAACTGCAATCTCTTGATAATCTTGTCAAATTCAGTCATTCCACATTAATAATCATTATTTGAGTTTTGATTATTTTAGTAAATTACAGTGTCATTTGTTGGATAAACTATACCTGGAAGTTTACAGGATGAGATTTTCCATAAGACTAAGTTTTTCTTGTGAAACCTTAAAATTGGACTGATTCGTATTTGATTGGAGAGTTGCATGCTTTTCTAATGCAAATTTGTGGTCTTTGTTGTTTTATGTTAAACTTCAAATTAAAATTTTGTGCTGTGATATTTCCAATAGATTTTGAGATATATGTCATGAGTAGCACCTACAACTATTAGATGAAAGTTTGCTTAAACAAACTAGGGGGAATGTTGAGAAGATCTCTTATATGTGCTTTGAACTTGAAAGATGGCATTAATCTAGTTGGAGTCCTCTATTTTCTTCTTTACTCCCTCAAATCTGGCCCCTAATATTTGGGAGCCTATGTTTCAGACGGCTGGGATGCTTGGTTGATCACTTCCACAATGTCTTTGGTACTTTGGCAAAAAGTGATCTCCAACTGCACCATGGATTATTCCGTATATAACCAATCCAAGTCAGGCCACTTTTGTTTTCATTAATGATGTCTAAGAGCTTTTCTCTCTGTGATTGATTTGTAGAGATAATGTTACATCTATATACATGTTGCACATATATGCACACATCTGACATTAATCCTCGTTCTTCTTTTTTTCCTGTTCAGTCAGGAAGAAGTATGCTCTAAATTTGTTTCGCTATATATCTTCTGGTATACCTTAAGAGTGTATTCTGACTCTTTCATGGGGTGAGTTTTATTTGAACAGAGAGGTGAGTTGGGGAATAACCAGTGAGATCATAAGCATCATATGGAACTAAAAATTTCAGTCTAAAATCATGGAAGTGCTTCCTTGTTCTGGTGTCCAATATGTTGGAGAATCTGATCGCTCTCAACAGAGTTCAGGAACAGTTTTTCTTTATGATGGTGAAGCTAACTGCCTTGAACATGGAAAACAAGTTCAAATGGGAGATGGTAAACCGGGTAACTTATTGCTAAATGTGGAAGGGCCTCAAATAGAAAAACAAGGCGAAGTTAAAGGGACAGTTGATGAATTGCCTACTTCAGAAGGCCACTGCAGTGGAGCTTCAAATTGTGATAGTCAGTTGGAAGACCAAAATTTATCTTGTGGTTCTCATGATTTTGAAGACGATGATGTAAATGTGCAGAATTATTGCACGGACCCATGCATGCCAAACAGGGAGGAGGAGTCATCTCTTGCAGAGCCCACATGGCTAGAAGGGGATGAATCAGTGGCACTGTGGGTCAAGGTAATCATTTCAAATTTTTTTTTTTTTACATTATATATAAAAAATATTCTCTCATTTGCAAAATTTATGGTATTTGTTCCAAATTGTACGGTGTTATCCAGTCTCATATTTTGTAGATGTGAGCTTACTAGTTCTAGTAGGTTGAATACTGCATGCTTGTCGTTTTCTTTCTTGATTGTGCACTGAAAAAATATGACGAAGTGGAAGATTCAACCTATACATAAGCCCCTCCCAGTGTCCGCCAGTCCCATGTTCCCCTTTCCCAACCTATGAAATAACTTGGAGCAAACCAACTCAACCTGTTCGTTTGGTTTTACTAAAACAAACTGAACATGTAGTGTCATGGCTAGATAGTGTCAGTCGACTCCAATGTGACTACCTCTTTGCTCTTAATGTACTATCCTCAACTACCCCCAACCATCTAATTTGGGGCTATGCCTGGAAATTTTGTCGCTATGAGATTCCAAGTCCTTGTTATTTTCTAAGTTTTTGTTCCTTGCTTGATGTTTTCTAGTTTTTAGTTTTCTTATGTGCCATATGAGATAAAACACATGCTAATTTTTCTTGTTTTAATGCTTCTCTGTTTTTCCAAGTATAGTGGAGAGGGAAGTGGCAAGCAGGAATCCGATGTTCCAGGGCTGACTGGCCATTGTCAACTTTGAAAGCAAAACCAACACATGACAGGAAGAAATATTTTGTGGTTTTTTTTCCACACACGAGAAATTATTCTTGGGCAGATATGCTACTTGTTCGTTCTATCAATGAATTTCCACAGCCTATTGCATATAAGACACATAAAGTAGGATTAAAAATGGTTAAAGATTTAACTGTTGCACGCCGGTTTATTATGCAAAAGCTAGCTGTTGGCATGCTGAATATTGTTGACCAATTTCATACTGAGGTATGTGATTTGGTGTTCACATTTGATTGTGGTTTTATTCTTTTGTTATTTCTCTGTTTGAAACTTATAATTTTCTTGTCCTCTTAGACTTAAAAATCTTTCTTGTATGGTTGTTCTTATTAGAGATCTGCTCAAACTTGTGTAGGCATTGATAGAGACTGCTCGTGATGTGATGGTTTGGAAGGAGTTTGCTATGGAGGCTTCCCGTTGTGGTGGTTATTCTGAACTTGGAAGAATGCTTCTGAAACTGCACAAGGTAAACTTCTTCTGTGTTATAGTTTAGGAAGTAGTGTTAAACTCAATACATTTCTATAATTAAATTTGACTTAATCCATTATTTTTGCTGTAGTCCTTGAAATATAATTTTATAGTTCAATGCTGAGAAGAGGTTGCTGTAGTGATAAAATTAATGCCACATGGTCCAGATTGATTCTACCCATATAATACGCAAAATAGATAATAAAAAAAATATGAATATGTAATTTTCTTTTTTGAACAGAATTTAAACTTCTTCCCATATATTCTTGTATTATCAACTCATTTTATCATGCACTTCTTACGAATTATAGTACTTGTTTAAATTTTCACATCCTCGATCCTTCACTGCTCTAGATTCTTACTCATCTAGAGAAGTTCTCTATCTGGCACTTGGATACTCATGTGCGTTTAACTGCTGGTTGGTTGTGTAGTGTAAGCTTTTCACCTTTTAAAAAATATAGTTAGTTGAATATTTTTCTTGTTTCTATTATAGCTATGATATATGTTTAAATCGCCCACCCAAAAAAAAAAAACCATTTGGCAACAACCACTTCCTTGCCCTTTTTTACCTTTTACCTACAGTTGTTCATTCATTAGGAAGTAACACATCATGATCTGATTAGGTGATGCAGCCATGGAAGATTAATTTGCTACTATGCAAATTGGCCGCCTATTCAAGAATTATTTTATGGGGGTCCTCATGTGAAGTCCATTTGAAGTGAAAGTTGGGTGATTTAATGGTCTATTGAGTCTTTTAGGGTTAAAAATATTTTATTTTATTTTATTAGTTATGGGCAATTTTATATTTAGCGGCAAATCTGTAATTTCCTCAAGTCCTATGAATTAAGGGTATTTTGGTAATTTGGTATAACTCTAAGCAATGTTACATCACCCAATAACTTGTTATATAATTTATATTTTGAAAATCCTTCCATTGTATTACGTGTTCTATATATTCTTAAGTTAACATTTATGTCAATTTTCATGTTAATTGGATGTTATTTACTATTCGATTTATAAACTCATCTTTTATGCATTATTTTAAACTACAAAAACTTGAATTTAAATATTTATTTGATGACATGACTATTAATCTTTGATCACCTTGAAATTTTGCAAGCATAGAGAATATACGAAGATAATGTAATTTAACGGTGAATTTGTCAAAATTCACATTCAATTAAAAAATATTAAGTGGTGTAATATTGCTTAAAGTTACACCCGGTGTAACTTGAATCCAACTCTCCCCCCTAAACACACACACACACACACATACATATATATAAATATTTTTTTTATAGGTAAGAATAAATTTATTGAAAGGATACTACTTCATGAAAAAAGACACAAAGTAGTCTAAAGAATTACAAATAGAGAAATATCTACATATGAATTAACTTTACGAAAGATTGGACATAATATTTGAATTAGGACCCATAATGCACCGCTCACATAGCAAATCAAGAACCATCTCTGGCAATACCCACTGAATCCCAAACATCCCGAATATAAAACTCCACAACTCAAAAGCCATGTTACAATGTTTCAAAAGGTGGTCCACTGTCTTCTCACTACAACGGCACAAACTTCACCAACATACCGTTGAATAACCCCTTTTGATAAGGTTCTCACAAGTAAGAATTTTCCCCAAGCCGCTATTTACACAAAAAAGAAAACTCTTCAGGGAGCCTTGACCCTCCATATGGCTTTCCAAGGGAAAGGCATGGGGGATGAGCTGTGTAATGACTCATAAAAAGAAGATAGAGAGTTGATTAATAAAATTAAGAAGATAGAGAGTTGATTAATAAAATTATTGAGTGTTTTAAGCATAGAGGCATATTGGCCTTTGTTGATTCTTTTCTCATTTCTTCTTCTCTCTCTTTTCTTATACTTCTCTTCCTAAATTCACTGTTCATGGGTACTGTTCACGAACTTCATACAACCCCAAAAACACCATAAAACCTCTTTTTTCTTCTTCCTTACAATCCCATAATCCTTCTTAAACAATTCTAAACCTAGATTTACAAATTCTCCTAACCCTAAGCCTACCACAAACACACGTAGACAAATTCTCCAACTTATCCTATGTCATTAGGTTGGTTGCTTACGTTAGCATCTCTGGCATACAATTGACTGTTGAGTGTTACCGTACATGTTTTTGCGTAGACTGTAGGATTTACATGAGTGGGGCCTATCTAACTTCCATGTGTTCAAGTCATGTTATTAGATTATGCTGAAAGCTAACCTTTATGATCTTGTTCTTGATTTTTAGAAGTGTTTCCCTTCACTTATTTTGGTTGGCAATGAAGTGATGCTACTTATTTCCTGCACAGATGATACTTCAACGTTACATGAACTCTAACTGGTTACAACATTCTTTTCACTCTTGGGCACAAAGATGTCAGAATGCACATAGTGCTGAATCCATTGAAATGCTGAGGGAGGTATGTGATATACTTTGCTCATCCATTCATGTTATACAATCTTATGTTGTTCAAGGTACTAATCTTCATGATGTGTTAACTTCGTTTTGAAGCTTTGGTCTTCTACTCTGTCACATGAGTTTCAGAGGAAACGAAAAATTGAAATCCTTGCATGGTATTTGTTTTCCTTTTGAACTGAGGGAGCTGGTCCACTGCTCTTCAGAGTGTGACCAAATCCAGAAGATTGTAGCTATTTAATGTATCACCCTCTATTTATATGGGATCAATTATTGCTTTTAATTGCTTTTCTTCTCCCTCCATGTAGTTGGAAATTGAATTGAAGATACTGTAATCATCTTACTTCTCACCTGCAACAATAAAATGGACCCATATGGTCTTGAATTAATTTAAAATTGTTTTCTCTGAATTCTGGCTGATGCTTTCATCCTTCCTTTCTCTTGTTCAGGAATTGTTTGATTCTATTTTGTGGAATGCAGTCAACTCTCTCTGGGATTCACCGGTGCAGCCTACATTGGGTTCTGAGTGGAAAACCTGGAAGCATGAAGTCATGAAATGGTTTTCAACCTCTCATCCAATATCTAGTGGTGGAGATGCGCAGCAGCAGACCAATGATGGTCTCTTGACCACAGGTCTCCAGTTTAGCAGGAAGAGGCCAAAGCTTGAGGTTCGTCGTGCAGAGGCACATGCCTCCCAGGTGGAGACACTTGGATCTGATCAAGCAATGACCCTTGAGATTGACTCTTCATATTTTAGTGTTCGAGACACTGTAAATGGTGCTACATTAGCATCTGAACCCTGTAAAGAGGATGACAGAAAGGAGGTTGCTGCTGCAACAGATACGCCTAGTTTTGTGGCTGATAAATGGGATGACATTGTAGTTGAACTTGGAAATTCTGAATTAATTCAAAACAAAGATGTGGAATTGACACCTGTGAATGAAGTGGTTGCTACAGAATCCTTAGAACCTGGGAGTAAGAATCGACAATGTGTGGCTTTTATTGAAGCTAAGGGAAGGCAATGTGTGAGGTGGGCAAATGATGGTGATGTTTACTGTTGTGTGCATTTGTCTTCTCGTTTCTTAGGCAGCTCTTCTAGGGCAGAGAGGACTCCGTCTGTTGACACACCAATGTGTGAAGGTACCACTGTTCTTGGTACTAAATGTAAGCATCGATCTTTATATGGTTCCTCTTTTTGTAAGAAACATAGACCTCGAAATGAAACAAGAGGGTCATCAATTTTTCCAGAGACAATCAAGAGAAAGCATGAGGAGAACCTTCCCAGTTCAGAAACCACGGAATGCAAAGAAATAGTATTGGCGGGCAAAGTCGAAAGTCCCCTCCAAGTGGATCCTGTCTCAGTCATGGAGGGGGATGCCTTACAAGGAAGGAACAGCTTAACTGAAAATACTGAGCATCCTGGTAAGGATAATGACAGCACAGAGGTGCTGCACTGTGTAGGCTACTACCTGCACGATAATCTCAACCCATGTCTGGAAAACCCAAACCGCCATTCATTATACTGTGAAAAACACCTTCCAAGCTGGCTTAAACGTGCAAGGAATGGTAAGAGTAGAATTATCTCAAAAGAAGTGTTCATAGATCTTTTGAGGGATTGTTCCTCACAGGAGCGAAAGGTGCGATTACATCAAGCATGTGAGCTTTTTTACAAGCTCTTTAAAAGTATTTTATCCCTGAGAAACCCAGTGCCTAAGGAGGTTCAATTTCAGTGGGCCGTATCTGAAGCCTCTAAAGATTATAATGTTGGTGAATTCTTTACAAAATTGGTTTGCAGTGAAAAAGAGAGACTCAGAAGGATTTGGGGCTTCAGTGCAGATGAAGCTGCACAAGTTTCCTCTTCTATCATGGAAGAACCGGCACTGTTGCCAATTGCAGTTGATGGTAGTCATGATGATGAAAATACCATTAGGTGCAAAATTTGCTCTGAGGAGTTTCCTGATGATGATGCACTTGGCAGCCACTGGATGGACATTCATAAAAAGGAAGCACAATGGCTGTTCAGAGGTTATGCTTGTGCCATCTGCCTTGATTCTTTCACGAATAAGAAAGTCCTTGAAACCCATGTGCAAGAGAGACATCATGTGCAATTTGTTGAACAATGCATGCTTCTCCAGTGTATTCCTTGTGGCAGTCATTTTGGGAACAGTGAAGAGTTATGGTTGCATGTGCTTTCAGTTCATCCTGTTGATTTCAAGCCATCAAAAGCTGGTCAACAGCATAATCTGTCTGTTGATGAGGATTCTCCACCAAAACTTGAGCTTTGCAATACAGCTCCTATGGAGAATATCTCCGAGAATTCAGGTGGTTTCCGGAAATTTATTTGCAGGTTTTGTGGGTTGAAGTTTGATTTACTACCTGATCTTGGCCGCCACCATCAAGCCGCGCATATGGGGCCAAGTTTAGTCAGCTCTCGCCCTTCAAAGAAGGGGGTACGTTATTATGCATATAGACTAAAATCTGGAAGACTTAGCCGTCCTAGATTTAAAAAGGGCTTGGCAGCAGCATCTTATAGGATTAGGAACAGGGCCAATGCTAGTATGAAGAGACGCATCCAGGCATCAAAATCACTTAGCACTGTAGGGGTAAGTACACAGCCTCATGTATCTGAGGCAGCCAGTCTTGGCAGATTGACAGATTCCCACTGCTCTGCAGTTGCAAAGATTTTGTTTTCTGAGGTTCAGAAAACGAAACCTCGGCCCAACAACCATGACATTTTATCTACTGCTCGTTCTGCTTGCTGCAAGGTGAGTCTTGTAGCATCCCTGGAGGGGAGGTATGGTATATTGCCAGAACGTTTGTATCTGAAGGCAGCTAAGCTCTGCAGTGAGCATAACATTCAAGTTAACTGGCATCTAGAGGGGTTTATGTGTCCTAAAGGTTGTAAGTCATTCAAGGATCCATACTTGCTTTCTCCATTGATGTCTTTTCCACATGGGTCTGTGGGGTACAGATGTGCACATCCATTGGATCCAGTGAACGACGAGTGGGAGGTGGATGAGTGCCACTATATCATTGATTTACACCAATTGGGACATGGGTCCACTCAAAAGGCAGTTGTCTTGTGTGATGATATTAGCTTTGGGCAGGAACTAGTTCCAGTGGTCTGTGTTGCTGATGAGGGTCTTTTGGATTCTGTTCACATCCTTGCGGATAGTTCTGATGGCCAAAATGTTATGCCTTGGGAGAGCTTTACCTATGTTATGAAGCCGTTGCTTGATCAATCCATTGCTGGTGATACAGAGGTAAATTTTTTTTTGAAAGTAACACAGTTAAATTTATCTGAAAGATATTAATCTTTGGTCTAATGCTAAGTAATTTGGAATATAAGTTATAATAACTAGCACTATGCCAGTGCAATGCATAGGTTAGTAAAAAAATCAAATGTAAACTAAAAGAGAGTTTAATAATATAATTGAAACTGAACAATAAAATAGGGAGATTGAACAATAAAATAGGTAGCAAAAATAAAATAAAAATAACTTTTAAGTTGTGTTGTATAGGACTGAATTTATATCAAATCCAAAAATTATAATAAAATGTTAAAATAATTTAAAATAAATAATCAAACTTTTTTTTTTTTTTTTTTTTTTTGCGGGTGATAATATATTTTTACTTTAGAGGAAACTATGTTAATAATTTTAATGTACTTATAGCGTGCTAAATGGTGAAAGTTCGTCATATGATATGTGATACTTAAGTTGAGCCACATAGTGCAAGCACGATATGTAAGACCTGAATTTTTATTATTAAAACAAAAATAGGTAGGTTATTAAAATAATGAAAACTAAATAATGGAAGTTAATTTAAAAAAAAAAAATCTAGAAACATTTGATGGTAATAGATTTTTTCAAATGTTTCTAGATTTTTAGTCAGAGTAGTATTTTTAAATTTCTTGAAGTTTTGGTAATAAGTTTCACTTAAAGCAAACTATGTTTATAATTTTAGCGTACTTATAGTGTGCATCACATGGCAAAAGCATGTCCTAATTGTGTAAAATAAAGGGGATAAAGAACTTTTCGAATTGCATAAGGAGGGAAAAAGAAAAAAGAAAAAAAAGGAGAGATTATCCACTTGGTGCAACCACAATGTTTACAATGCAACTTTTTTTTTATAGATAAATTTTAAAAGGTCCTGATTGATAGGCTGTTTTATGTCTCACATGCCATTTCCCCATACTCAATTTCTTCTCCTGCTGCCGCCGCTTTCGCTCTTTCTCTGACACACCAATACGCAAACAAATTAGTGCACAATATGTAGGGTATATGCATAATTTTCTAACCTTGCTTTTGTATGTGTTTTTTGTTTGTCCTGTACTCATTGCAGAGCTTACAATTGGGGTGTGCCTGTCCACATTCAGCATGCTATCCTGAAACCTGTGATCATGTTTATCTCTTTGATAATGACTACGATGATGCAAAAGACATTAATGGGAAACCCATGCACGGAAGGTTTCCGTATGATGAGAAAGGCAGGATTATCGTGGAGGTAATGTAATTTCATCTATGATCAAGTATCCTTGTCATCATTGTCATCATTTTTTTTCTTAAAATTCTTTTAAGTGGGTACTGATTTCATTGATGGCATATGTCACAGCATGTAGCTTAGCTGCAATAAAACCTAGTATTTTCTTCTAGCTATCAAAAAGAAACCTAGTATTTTCTTCCACTATTTATGCCAGTTATGATCTATCCTTTTCTTGTTTTAGACAGCAACAACAGTTATTCTGCCTTCACTGTTGCTTGGCATGAAATAAATCTTATCATTCTTTTCCATCAGGGACAACCACATACGAGCATCGTTTTGATTTAATCAGTAAACTTGGATTCACTTCAGAAAATTTTCCATGCAAAACTTTTGCTAGAAATGATATTTAACCTATATCGCGAAGAGTCTTGTAGCTCAATTGGCATCTCCTAGTTTTTTCAATGGAGAAGTCCAGGGTTCTAATCTCCCCTCCCCCTACTATTGATTATAAAAAAAAAATAATGTTTAACCTATATCATTAAACCAAGGCGATCACTAGGCTACCAACATTAAGCTCTTGCTCAATGAGTTTTCATTTATGTGACAAGCAGTGTTCATTTAACCTTCTAGTTCATTTGTTTGTAATCTTCTTTACACCTTTTTAATTTTCCTTGGTAAGTCCACTAAATTTCTCTTTTCCTATGAAACTCTGCAGGAGGGTTACCTTGTTTATGAGTGCAATCATATGTGCAGCTGCAGTAGAACCTGTCCAAATAGGGTTTTGCAGAATGGGGTAAGAGTGAAGTTGGAAGTCTTCAAAACGGAGAAAAAGGTATCTGTTGGAATTATGATTAACTAGTTAAATCTATTTTTGATAGCTTAAGCTTTTGGGACAATTAGTAATTTATCATGGTATCAAAGTAGATAGTCTTGAGTTTGAACCATGCCTCTACTTTACTTCCCATGTAGAAATCTCATGTGTTAGACCCCATTTATTAAGGGTGTTTGGGCCCACACATGAAGGGAGTGTTAGAATTAGGGTTAAATGATGAAATTCATCATTTCCTAATAGCAATAGCTTTTGGGATAATCGGTAATTTATCCATATCATTTGTCATTGTTATATTGTTTTCAGGAGTCTGTATTAATCACTCTCATTGTTGATTCCCAGGGTTGGGCTCTCAGGGCAGGTGAAGCAATCCTGCGTGGCACATTTGTATGTGAGTACATTGGTGAGGTCTTAGATGAAGAGAAAGCAAACAAGAGGCGCCGCAGGTTTCTCATATCTTCTGATAGATACAGTTTGCGTTTATTATTATCATGCTATATCTACTGAATGGATCCTTGTGGTATTTTTCAGGTATGGGAACGAAGGTTGCAACTATCTGTATGAAATTGATGCTCATATCAATGATATGAGCAGATTGATTGAAGGACAGGTCCGACATGTGATTGATGCTACGATATATGGAAACGTTTCACGGTTCATCAATCACAGGTGAGAAAAGATTTCTTGAATGGGTTTTTTTTTCTTAATACTTGGGTTCAGGAGGCTTTTTATTTAACTCGCTTACATATGCATCCATTCAAATAAATCAATTGGTGGACTACCAGTTTGCTCTAAACTCAAAAATGTTTTTCCAGAGGTTGCTAATGCAACACAAGGTCTTAATCAGGCCTATAATCTTCAGTAGTTTTTCCATCTAGTTCATGTAGAACTGGGAATTGTGAAACAGGCTGTAGTTAATTCTCTAGTTTACCTACATTGGAAAGGCGGCCAACTCCTGGTAACAAATGATGGTCACACTTTTTGTTTTGATTGGTGACATGAATCTAAAATTTAGCCAAGAAGCTTAGTTCAAGTGAAACCTCCTTCCCTTGTAAGAGCAGAGTGGGTGGTGAAGCTGTGGATTCAAAACCCACCGAGTATGTGTAACATAAAATCTAAAATTTACCCCTTCCCATCTTATACCCTGACCACCTGAGCAGAAATGTGCCATGCTAGGAACTTGGATAACACAATTTACATCAAGTTTCCCAATTGTAACTAATACCTGCACCACCATCACCACGAATGGCTGTTATATTGGTAGGGGTTTCTGGAAGAGGATTTATCATTGTGTGATGCAACAGTTTCTGGTATAATGGTTGTACTGTTTGTTACATTAATATTAGTTACATAAAATTTTCTGTTATATGATAGTTTTACTGAAGTTATGTTGTATAATAGTTTCATTACTCAATATTTAAAGGACTACAAAATAGTTTCTTAAGATAATTGCAAATATGTAAAAGAACCTTTACCATTTCCTCTACACCGTCACCATTGTCAGCATTGCACCTTTGAAATTGTCACATACCTGCTCCAACACCATCACCATGATTCTCTCTCTCAAACATATGTTACTACCAGCCACACTGTAGAGCCCAGCATTTTGTTTAAAATAATGATTTTAAGTTTTTGGCTTCTTTTTTGAAATAATGATAATGGGCTAGAGTTTTTAGAATTGATATGCCCGTGGCTGAAGCTCCTTAAGCTTTAATTTCTTAGCCACAAACTTCGACTTCTTGTTTGTTTATTATGGTTTCCATATTAGTAGATACAATTTACTTTTCTTTTTTATTATATGCAATTCTAGAGAACATACTAGCAAGTGAGTTTTGCTTTCAATTGAAGTAGAATATATTTTGATTGTCAATCTGAATATTCACCATTTTGATTGAGTAATGCCTTTTTCTATTATACACCATCTGTTCAAGGTACTTTCCCAAGGCTTAACTGTAACTGTTGACCGTTTTTTCCAATAAAGTAAACTATTTCAGCTTCTGTACTCAATTCCTTTGTGGTGTTTTAAGTATTAGAATCATAATTTCCAATTGGTTCCAGTTACAAAAGAACTGGAGCTGGAATTGCAAGTTGAAGCTTCAATTCTAATTCCACATAGCAAATCAGACCCTTGAGAGAAACTATGGCCTGACTTAGGTAATTAGTTAAAGGTGTTTGTGAGGCCAACTAGTGAGATGAACCAACCCCAAATGGTTGGTTGATAGGTTCCCAATACCTCTTGAAATCCATGAGGTTCAAAACTCCTAACCAGCATCTTAGGGCTACTCCCAAGGGATTTTTTTTCCTATAATTTACTTGGTGTGTATGGGATGGGGGGACTACACACACCCAATGGATTAGTCAGGTGCTCAAAAAGCTCATTGTGGCACTCGCGTTAGCAAAAAATATAAAAGAAAAGAAAACAAATAGTCAGATGAGCCTTAATTAACTCAATAGTTTTCTACTAAAAAAAATAGTTTTTATCCTGCCATCAGCTACTTTGGGCATGTTGAACCTGTTGATTTACTTACAAAATCTGTTATTTGTAGCTGCTCACCAAATTTAGTCAATCACCAAGTTCTCGTGGAAAGCATGGATAGTCAGCGTGCACACATTGGTCTTTATGCAAGTCGAGATGTAAGCACTCTCTCCCTGTATTTCCTATAATGTTTGTCCACATTCTAAAACTTGGGATGACATGGGCAAATATGTTTTCCAATGCGATTTTCAAGACGACTATTACCGTTGGATAGAAGAGGTTATTTTCTGGAGGCCTTTACTTCGTAGTGTTCTGACTATTGACTTGCTCATTTGTAAACACAGTTGGATTTCATCCTTCCCAATTCTGATGGATCCCCTTGGATGATGGCATTCTATGAGAACTAACTTACTACTATTATTATCTTAGTGTGCTATACGACTAGACAATCATTTTTCATATTTTACTTTTACCATTTTATGAGCAGATAGCTTTGGGTGAAGAGCTGACATTCAACTATCGGTATAAGCTGCTGCCCGGTGAAGGTTATCCATGCCATTGTGGAGCTTCCAACTGCCGTGGCCGCCTTTATTAAATTTCAACCAACCTTAGCGCCCTCTTCTTCTCTAGTCTGGACAACCTAGTGCCTAAAATTTCATTGGAGAACAGGAAAATCTGAAATTGGATACATCAAAGCAGAGATAGAATGGCCGAGACCCCGACAGTATGGCCTGCAATTGCTATATAGTGTGCCCCCTCGCCCTTCTGTAAATTACAACCTACGTTTCTTTGTTCATATAAATCCTCACCCCCAACCAAGAAAAGGGCAATTTTACCAGCATTCTATACATGTTTCTTTGCAGAAATGAGGATGAAATGTCATTTTATCATTTTTGTTTTTGTTTTGTTTATTGGGAAATTTTTTTATCTACTGCAGAAGTGGCTCCGGATTAGCGAATTGTAGATGGCATTCTCCATGTTCAAATATCTCTCTGGTCTGGTGGGAATGCATTCTCAATTTTTAAAGTTTATCTCTGGTGGGAATGCGTAAATGGGCAATGTTTTGATTTTAAACGTATTTGCCATATATGTTTTTGAAAATATTTAAAACCCTATATTTAAGGGGTGTAAAAAATCGAACTCTTGATTGTTAGAATTAACAAACTAAACTCTCACAATTCAAAAGGTAACAAATCAAACTACTTGTATTTGTGTGATGGCGTTATGTGTGGGGGTGTTAAAGAGAAGATAACTTTTCACAATAAAAAGAATACAAAATAAAAGGGCTAAGAAGAAACTCCATCCTCGCACACCATCCTCCCGCTGTCAAACCATCAGCCATTGCAGGATTTTATTTTTTATTCCTTTTGTTGGCATTTGAGAAGCTGCGAGCCCATTTGGTAAACTTTTTTCAAAACAGGTTCAAGTTTTCAAAAATGAAAAATGGTGGATTCCAAGCAATGTCTCTTTGTTTGGTACCTGTTATTAGAAAAATTGATCTCAAATTTTCCTACACTGTTTTCTGAGAACAACCCGTATGTCTTCTGTTCTCATTTTCTGTTTTGGATGGCATTTTTGTAAATATAAGATTGCAATTTTATTATATTTTAATTTTTTTTCTTTTTTTTTTTAATTGCATTTTCATCCCCCTCATACCGTCTCTCTCTCAAGAGCAAAGTAGTTGTGGAGTTGATGGTGTCTCGAGGCGTGGCAATTGGATTGGCGATGAAGTTAACGAGTGTACAATGAAGTTAATGTGTATTGGTTGAGGCGGTAGCCGGAGGCAACATGGAGGTTGTTGACAGTTGTGGAGATTGAAGTTGTAGTTGGGGTTTTGGGATTGTTGGTGGGGCGGGTTGGGTGAATTTGAATTGTGCATAAGCATGGGCATCAACCTACTCAATTCAACCAATCACTTTGCCTTGGCCTACCTCACACTCACACGGATATGATATTGATTTTCAAGTGGGTTAAGCAAGTTCAAATATTGAAGCAATGGATTTGGTTGGGTGATGGATTGAGTTTTTTTTTTTTTAAACTGCCAAGACTGGACCTAACCTACCTATATATCTTCATATATTTATAATATCTCATATCAAATTTAAGTTTTTACTTTTATTTTTATTTACTTATTTGTTAACCGCATGATTTGTCACCTTAATATGAAAAATGATTGATATTTTCCTAACACATTCATAAGCATACATAGGGACATCGATACGGTTCTCATTTCTTCTTCCTCCTTTTTTTTTTTTTTTTTTTTTAAATTTTTTTTTTTTTAGAAAAAGTTAGAAAGTAATCATAACTTAAAATGTGCACTTTAATCTATGAGAAATGAGTCACTTTATAATTTCTTTTAATACTTTATAAGATTTAGATAAAATAGAACTTCTTAAATTTATCTGGTAAAATATTATTTAAAGTTTAGTATATAATACTATATAATTAAAGTTAATCCGCTCAATCCCCTAAGTTGAAACCACTTACATTTTCAATTTATCAGTCGTGGATTGGTGGCAGCTTGAAAATTTTCTAACTTGCCAAAGGCAGACTGGTTGTTTTTTTTAGTATATAAATTATGATGCCATTAGGCTTTGGTGCATCGGTTTGCCATCTCCATTAAAACAAACGAATTATGCTTAAGGCCAGCCTCAGCTATCTAAACCTAGAATATGTATCCTTCTTGGCCATCTTGTTCTTTCCACTTGAGGACATGTTCTCCTTTGCCAGTGATTTTTTTTTTTCGTGAAAGTTATGATGGAAAAACTTATTAAGGGATTTATGTACAATTATTTTAGGGATTTTTTTGACATGGTTTAAGGGATTTTTTTTTAAGAACAAAGTTTGGCTATAACTCCATTTAATATCTTTTCATTGGATGTGAATTTGAAAATCTATCATTTGATTACTTTTTCTTATATCCTACATATTTGCAAAATTTTCAAAAGATCATTAATAGCTATGTCATCAATTAAATGTTTAAATTTTAAATTTTTGTAGTCTAAAATTATTCTTAAAAAATAAGTTTATGGATCGAATAATAAATAACATTTGATTGGTACGAAATTTGATATGTGTGTTTAGAACATAAAAAACATGTAATTTAACGGTTAGATTTTCAAAATATATAGTTCTGTTAATTTTTTTAGTAGAAGGTATGGTCATTAACTACAATCAAGTTTATAGCCAAACTTTATTTGGTCAAATAAAATAAAAATAATAAAAAGTGGCTCCATATTTTAAAGAACTATTTTTTTTTTTACTCTAACCTAATCTAAGTGGATATGTGTGTGAAGCTCTATCTTAGAGACTTGAACTTCGGCTCTTGTCCTCACACCCTACAAGCATTTATACTTGTGAAATGATCATTGTGCCAAGGATGCGCGATAGTATAAATATACTGTTCTTTAGACAATACACTCCTGTATTTATTAAATGGAAAGTTAGAAATTGTAGCCAATAGGTACATTTTGTTCCTGAGCAACTTGATCAGAACTTCATTTCTCCTTGTTGGACCACAAAGAAGACAAAGGGGAGTCCATAACTGAAGCCCACCAAGATTGCCATCCCTGTGATCAGATTTTACCGATCAGAATTGTCAGTCAACATTCATAATTTCGATTAATTACCAAAAATCAAAGGAAAAAGAAGTGTAGAGGAGCAACTATAAATGGAAAATTCGAATGACAGTCACATATTGATTATTTATTTATTTATTTATTATTATTATTATTATTTTATAATCAAGGAACTAGCCCATCATAAGTTAAAATAAAATAATAAAATATTATTCCTAGATCTACTAAAACTATAAACAAGGGTGTTGTAAAATTGTTGTATCCTTAAACCAAAAAAAAATTGTTGTATCCTTAGACTTTCACAATCACATATTGATTTATGGGGAAGAGAACATCATCAACAAATAATAAGAACTAACTTTAGTTCCAAAACTTTGAGTTAGACTATAAATCACTAAAATATTAATTAGGGTTAATCAAAAAATTCTTTTTCATCATTCTATACCATCCAAATCAATACTCTCTATCCATCTCCTTTTTGATAATTCCAAGTTATGATGGATATGAGATATCTGAATCATGAACGTCTTCGTTAGAGACAAAAAAAAATGTCAATTGAGTTACAAGACTTTTGGCTACCTTATTGTTCTTAATTATTATGTCTTTTGAGATGATAAAGTTGCGGTAGGTGTGGTGGGATTGGGAATTTGGACTACATCTTTTACACATCTTACCAAATTGCAATTGAAAAGAAAGAAAGGGGAAAAAAAAAAGAACTAAAAATTAGTCTCACCATAATCGAAAAATTTTGTGGAGTCCCTTTTCTTTTTTTGCATGGGGTCCTCTGGGACTAAAGATGCTTCCAACTGCAAAATCAAGAAAATGACAACTAACCCACTTCCAATTTTTTCTCTAACCACTCTTTCACTCAAATTTAGGGACCAGAAGCCAGCTATTTCATTCACAAAATCTTCTATTACAACCTTGATGAACAAGAATAGTCCAAGCAATAATGATACCTGAGCAACATGCATGATTGTTGTTATGGAGGAGATGGCCCAGTTCACCATATTAATCACACATGCACATGCATAGAGAGGAAACCAGAAATACCAATCTACACCAACCAAAAAGGATAATTAAAGCAAAGACACATTGAGAAACTGTAACATAGTAAAATAGTAAGGATATTGAGATTGGAGTTAGTACCAGGGTCATTCAATTGAACAGACGCGGAGTAATAAGCAAAGAGGGAAGCCATTAGCACAGAACATAAGCTGTGTAGCTTTGTACTGCTTGTCATTTTTCTTCTTCTCTTTCAAGGCTTCAAAGAAGTATAGGTATTCATGTGGTGATGAACTGATGATTCAAGGAACAACATTGAATTTTATTAAAAGTCAACGTCTTCTACTCTCTAGAAGTTCACGTTGTCCACTTCATATTTGGGTTGTATTGTATTCACCTCAATGAGGAGAATAATACAATATAGTGGTTTTTGCTAAAAAGTATTAAGGAATGAATAAGAAATTAACTTCAAAAAAACCCACTTGAATATTGGTTGAAGGAAATAAAGAAAGGTGTTATTGACATCTTTTTGCAACTAACAAATGTGTCTTTTGGCAATTGATGTTTCTATTTTATAAATTCATTTAATTTGTGAGTCATTTATGTTTATTTAAAGTTTATTCTCTACACTTCTCTTTCCACTAATTTGTTTCCTGTTTGATTTACAATTTAGTTAGATTTTAGGGTTAGAATGAGTTTGTTTTAACCCAATAACTAAAATGAGTGCTAGCTACAGTTGGATGGTTCGAGGTGTCTAGTCTCTTCTCTAGACCGTACCCTAATTCTAGACTTAGTCTGCACCAGTTAGACCTTCATCAATGAAGTTCAAAAAGCTTTATGGAATTATAATTGGGTGGTGACTCTTTTTTATGCTGTTGTCCTAAAGGAATCAATGTATTCCTAGGTTCATGGCTGAGAATGAGTCCAAATCATAGATAGGGAGGGAAAGAGAGCAATCCACACACCCCGCCATGCAATAGGGGGTGAAGAGAGGGGTACGATCACTACAAAAAAAGAGGGCTATAGCCGCATTTGAAAAACGCAGCTATAGCTCGTAAAAATGCAGCTATAGGCTATAGTTGCGTTTCCATAGCCGCATTTACAAACATAGCCTATGCGGTGCGGCTACAACCCCCCTGTGGGACCTAGAGTTGCGTTTTTAGAAACGCAGCCCAAACCGGGTCTATAGCTGCGTTTTCTTCGCCCTATAGCCGCGTTTTTTCACATTCACAGATGTAGGACCTATAGTTGCGTTTTGTGGAAAACACGGCTATAGACCTGGTTTGGGCTGCGTTTAAAACATAGCTTTAGGACAAGGACCTATAGCTGCGTTTTATAAAAACTGCGGCCATAGGTTCAACTTATAACTGCGTTTCAAATGCAGCCCAAATATGGGATCTATAGCCGCATTTTCCACAAAACGCAGCTATAGGTCCTGCTTCTGTGGATGTGAAAAAACGTGGCTATAGGGCGTAGAAAACGCAGCTATAGATCATGTTTGGGCTGCGTTTTTACAATCTCTCTCTCTCTTTTTAATCTCTCTTTCACTCCCACTCTATTCAGTATCCGAAGGAGGATATGAAGGTGGGTATAAGGAAGTATCAGAAGCTGCAAACAAAGCCAAAGATGAAAACCAAATCACAAACACGTTACACAAGCACTCAAAATACGGCGTATCCTCCAAAATTTTTACATTCCAAATCCTACCCACCAATAAAAGAAGAAGCTAAAAAATGGGTCTTTTCCAATGTTACCCAAACATGCGTAAATATACAAAAATAAAAAGTGGGTTTTTGGGGAGAAACCTTGATGAGGAGTTCAAGGTATATATTGTTGGACGTTGGAGCCGTACGCGTGCTCTTCTTGACCTTGCCTCTTGCGACTAAATCAGATTTACAATCACAAACATAATAAATAGACATATAGACAAAGATAGAGAGAAAGAGAGAGATACCAATGGAGCTAAAGGGTTTGCTAGAAGAGCTTTATCTGTGTTGTTGAGGTGGATACGCCGACTGCTGTGAGGAAAAAACCTCGTGAGATTGAGACTTGGAGAGAGTGTCTTACTATGAGGAATGATTCCTACAAATAGAGAGAGGATCGATGAGAGAGAAAGAGAGAGAGGATCAATGTGAGAGAGAGAGAGAGAGAGAGAGAGAGAGAGCTTACCTTCTAGATGAGGGAGGCTAAGAGGCGTGAGGTTTGTGGATATTAGGTTGAGAGCACGGCGCCGAAAGGTTGAGAGCACGACGACGAGATTAGGAATCGGGTGCTAGGTTGAGAGCTATAGGCTGAGAGTGTTTTTCAATTTAGGGTTTTTTCAATTGTGTTGAAATTTAGGGGGTTTTTCAATTTATAGCAAACCTAGAGCTACGTTTAATAAACGCAGCTTAAATATGTTTGGACCTATGTTTAATCAACTGCAGCTCTATAAGTGTTAAAGCTGCGTTTGTTAAACGCAACTCTGGGATATATTGAAAAAAATAAAATAAAATAAATTCTCAGATGGGTCTAGAGTTGCGTTTTAAAAAACGCAGCTTCAGTCCTACTAAGATAAACGCAGCTTCAACATCACAAAACACAACTATATGTCCAGTGGTGGAGCTGCATTTTTGAAAAACGCAGCTCAAACATTACCCTGAAGCTGCGTTTTTGAAAAACACAGCTCCAAAACGCAGCCTTGACGCGCGTTTTTTGTAGTGGATCGATGGTGCTCATAGTTGGATATGCCAAGCCTCATGCACAACCACTTTCTAGAACTATTGTAGTTGCTAGAATGCACTATCTTGGTCCTCCAAACCACAAATCCAATGTTTTTTTCCATGAACTCATAAACTTAGACCATGAACTAATGATTTGAGGTGAATTTTCATCTTGGCATGTTATGACTCATAAGTGATGAGACATGTCTCACTTTCTTTTATGCTTCTTTAATCTTTGGCACTTTAACCTTGATTTTGGTTCCGTTTGCTAAGAGATGAAAGCGATGTTGATGTGGCAATGAGGCAAATCAACCTTAGTGAGCTATAAAATCTGGATTTTTAAGTGGGAGTGGGCTACTCCTTAAGTTTTTATCATGCTCACTCAAAATTTGTCTTGTAGTGACATGTGCTTTGACCAAGTGAGTGATCATTAAGTCAACATGTATTACCTATTGAGTCTTGGCCTTCAAGAAATATGTATGAGTTTTATGATATTGTTGTTTAGGCTGTGTTTGGCTCAATGTAAAATGATTTCAATGTAAAATATTTTCAAGTGAAAATATTTTTCAGAAATGAAAATATTTTTAGGTGTTTGGTTGCATCACAAAAAATGCTTTGGAAAATATTTTAAGGCGTTTGGCTGTGTTCCTGAAATTCCTTTAGAAAACACATTCTCTCACATTTTCTCAGCTTTCAAACAATATTATAATAGGAAATTCAAATATATAAACCAAATCAACAAAAAACATAACAAAAAAAAATTTTCAATCTTTCTAAAAAATAAGCATCGATTGTGAGAAAGGGAGAGAGAGAGATAGATTGAGAGAGAGAGAGAGGTCAAGGACCACAGATAAGTGGGTGGGTTTGATGGCGATAAGATCAGCGGGTGGGTTTGACAGCAATGAGATTGGCGGGTGGATCTGAAGGAGGCAACGGCAACGAGATTGATTTGTAGATTGGAAAGGAAGAGAGAAGAGAAAGAGCTTCCTTGAGTCCGAAAAACGACGGTGACTGCTTCGAGCTTGAGGTGGCAGCGACGGTAAGGGTTGGGCGGGGAGTTGTGCCGGAGTTCAGGCGAGTGGTCTCTCTCTTTCTCTCTCTCTCTCTAGTAGGATGAAAATGGGGGTGTAAGTGGTTTGCAGATAAAATAGAAGTGTGAACTATTTTACACTCTAAGGGTTAATATTTTATGGTCTATAGAAATCATTTTTTGTTTGATTGAATTTTCTGGCCAATCCAAACAATCCTCGTAGTGTAAAATATTTTCCGTATTCCTTTTACAGATGAAACAAACACAGCTTTTGTAGCCTACATTATTCAATTGACTTTTAGTTAGACATTTTCCCTTCAAACTCATTTTATGTAAATATGGACCTTTATTGAGGAAGCCCATTCCATGATGAGAGAAATGATGTTGTCCGTGAGTCTTCATCCATTAAGGAGAAAAATATGGTCCTTAAGCCCATTTTATGATGCAAAAGAAGCATGGGATGTGAGCTCATTCCATGATGTAGATAAAATACAGGCTATGAGCCCAATCCATGGAGTAGAAAAAAGAAAAGAAAAAAAGTGGGTTGTGAGCCCATTCCATGAAGTGAAGAAATGTGGGTCATAACTCACAAGCCCAACCTGTTAGGCATGAGGAAATTTTGGGTAACAAAAAATCAATCCATGTAGTTGGATGAAATTGGGATCTTTAGGGGTTTGTAAAATGAGCTTAGCCCAAAATTCTTTCACCTCTCCACTATTCGCAGATGACACCACAATAAAATTTGGTGCCTCAAAGACTTTGCTGGAATTTGGACTCACTCCCCAACCGATATTCATGATCAGATTCTCTCCCATTTCACCTCCCTATACACCTCAGAGGCAATGTTTGCCCATTGAAACCACACCTCTCCGCCCCACTTCCCTTCCATCCCCAATAGCCTTCTTGACCTTCATGACATCTCTAACATTGAAATTAGAGAGGCAATTGTCTCCTTCAAACCCCTAAAAGCTCTTGGCCTAGATGGCTTCCACTCGATGTTCTTCCAAAAATATTGGAACATTGTTGTCAGGTCTGTTACCTCCTTCTTAAAACAAATCTTTAGAACTCACAAGATTTCGGAAGACCTACATGCCACTCTTCTTTGCCTCATCCCTAAAACCTCTAAGCCAGAAACAGTCCACCAAGTTCGCCCTATCGGCTTATGCTACACTCTCTACAAAGCCATCACAAAAATCATTGTCCGTCACCTCAAGCCCCATCTTAATGACCTTATCCACTCTTTCCAAGCTAGTTTCATCCCAAATAGGAAAGCCAGCGACAATATCATCCTCACTCAAGAAATCATATATTTGATGACTACCTCAAAAAGCAAAAAGGGTACCATGGCCATAAAAATTGACCTGGAGAAAGCTTTTAACAAATTGGAATGGGGTTTTATTAGGCAAACCCTTATCTACTTTAAATTCCCACTTGATTGGATCTTGCTCATCATGTCTTGCATCTCCTCTTTTAACCTCTCAATTCTTCTCAATGGTGACCGTTTGGATCCCTTCCACCCTTCCAGAGGCATCAGATAAGGGGATCCCCTCTCCCCTTACATCTTCATCCTCTGCATGGAATACCTTGCTTGACTCATTCAAGAAGAAGTTTCTTTCGGTAATTGGAAAGGCATCAAAACCTTTAGAAATGGTCCTACCTTCACTCACCTTTTTTTTGCTGACGATCTCATCCTCTTTGCAATAGCCTCCTCAAAAAACTGTCATACCATCAAGAAAGTTCTTGACACCTTTTGCCTTGTCTCCAATCAAAATATCAATCACTCAAAATCCAGAATTTTCTTCTTTCCCTGCATTACCCCCCCCCCCCCCCCACAACATTAAGATTAGGGCTGTCCAGTGGTTCTCTGACCCTTCCAAACCGACCGGGTCTGACTGACCTGAACCTAACGGGTCGACCCGAAGCTTATAGTGAATCGGATTCGGGTCTGCTTCTCTCAAAACCCAAATATTCGGGTCGGGTATCGGTTTAAGGAAGAAAAAACCCGTATTACCCGACTCGACCGAAATTAAAAAAAAAAAAAAAAGTAATTCAAGATTTAGGAACCCGTGAATACTGAAGAGAGAAGACTTTGATTAGACTTAAAGCACTGAGTTTTTTTAGTTTTACCCGTAAAGTCTCACATCAACAGTCTATTGCTAAGACTTATACATGCAAAGCCTCAGAGTGATTGGACTTAAGACTATATTTACATAGTTACATTGGTGGGATGAACCATGGTCGTGCGATTTGAGCATGATTAACGGTCTTGATCCTTCCGAAGATCAACAAAATCGTTCCTACCCAGTTACACAAAAAAAAAAAAAAAAAAAAAAATCAAAGAAAATCACACAAAATCTCTCTTCAGAGGTTCAGAATGGCTAGCCCTCAAATCATAATAAATTTTCCACTTCCCCAAGCCATGGCCGGTTACCCTCCCTCAGCCTTAAGAGGCCCTCAACCCTCATCTCTCTTTCTTTTAAATCAATCTAATCCTTCTCTTTGTTCTACTTTTCTCTGCTCTCTAGTCTCAAGGGCTGATTCAAATTTTCTCTTATATTTTCTCTCTAGTCTGCAAGACTCTTAAGTCTCCAACGGACCAAACAGAGGATCAGAGTGTATCCCCGCTGAGCAGAGGATCGAAGTGTTACCGCTGGTTCTTTAGTCTCAAGGGCTGGTTCTCATCTTCACGCGTTTCCTCGCTGAGTAGAGGATTAGAGTGTTACCGCTGGTCCGTCACACCAAGGGCACCGTCCACCACCTCTCTGCCTTCAAGCTCGGTGACCGCAATTTCGCTTTCATCGCCAACTGGTTTGTGTCGCACAAACAACCTTAAAAATTTGTTCTTTCACTTTGTTATTAGTTATTTAGATTCTTTTGATTGTTTTTTGATGCTTTTAAGATTATTTGATTGCCTTATTGTATAAAGAGTGGTGAGGATTTAACAAATAATACAGACACCAAACAAAGTTTGTAGCTTTTTGAAGTAAAAAAATATTTGAGGTGATGGATTGTGATTACTGATTAGTGAACCGTTACTTTTATTGTACATTTGCATCAACATTTGTGAAAAGTGAGACATTACAACAAATAAGTAGTGAGTTTGAGCTCAAGCACCTCCTTTCCTTGTAAGAACACTGTGATGTTGAGGAAATTTGTTCAAAAACCATTGGCTATGTGTAACTAAGCAATCTTAAAAAAAAAAGAAAAAGAAAAAAGAGAACAAACTAAAGACAATGAGAGATTACTTCAACTGAAGTTGTGTCTATGATCTAGTTTTATAAAAAAAAGGTTTGGGAAAATGTTTTGGGCCTCCATGTTTTGAACAAGGACAATTTCTTTCAAGTGCTTATAGTTATATCAGTTCTTAGTTTTGTCTTAACTCTTAAACATACATACTTGTAATTTAAATGAAATCATGAAGTGCCATGTAATTTACCTTAAATCATGAAGTGCCGTGTAATTTACCTTGATACAGAACACTGAGTGTTAAATGAAATCAGTACTTGTGAGGTCAATTCTTATGCATAATGATATTTCTTATTCTATATGTGATTTTGCCCTTTAAGAGGTCAACTACAATGATCTTTCTTAGTATTAGTTTTTTTATGGTTGTTTGCTAATGCTTAAATTTGATGTCTTTAGGTTATGGAACCCTCTAGTGATGCCCCCCCTTCCTAAATAACACCCATGGCCCAAGCTGAACCTGCTGTCCAAGCTGAACCTGTTGCCACTCCAACCAATGTTGAGGCACTTCCACCCAAACCTAATGATAAAACCAAGGTGAGTGAGATAGCTGCTGATTGTGGTAATAATAGGAAAAAGTCTATTGTTTGGGATCATTTTGAAAAAATAAAAATTAGTGAGGGTCAATTTAAGGCTGTTTGCCATTATTGCCAAAAAATTTACCGTGCTAATAGTAAGGGTCATGGTACTACTAATTTATTGAATCATACACCAAATTGTGTTAAGAACCCTAATAGAGCTTCACTTAAAGGGCAACAAATCTTAGGTTTTGAACCCAAAATGAATAGGGAGGAAGGGATTCAGCTTGTACCAACAGCCTTTACTGTTGATGCTTCTAGGAAGGTACTCGCTGAAATGATTATAATAGATGAGTTGCCTTTTAGGTTTGTTGAAGGGTATGAGTTTCAAAAATATTCAACAACCTTACAACCTAAGTTGCAAATTAGGGATATCCCATCTCGTTAAACTGTGGCTAGGGATGTGATTGACATTTATGGTGTTGAGAGAAAAAAACTTAGGGAAACCTTGAAAGGTCGTAGGGTATGCCTTACTACGGACACATGGACTAGTATTCAAAATCTGAATTATATGTCCCTCATAGGTCATTTTATTGATGATGATTGGAACTTGCATAAGAGAATTTTGAATTAATAAGAGGTTAGGAATGTGAAGTCCTCACCAAATAGAAATCAAACTTTTAGGAGTATTATGGAGAGGTTAGGTATTGAATCCAAGTGTTTACTAAGTCTTGATGTACCTACTAGGTGGAACTCTACCTATCTCATGTTAGATACTGCTGAAAAATTTGAGAAAGTGTTCATAAGAATGGACTTTGAGGATGATAGCTATTCTTCATACTTTTTGAACAAGGAAAATAGTGGTGGTTTAGGATCTCCTTGTGGGGTTGATTTTCAAAATTGTAGGACATTTGTGGGTTTCTTGAAACTTTTTTACAATGTAACAAAAAAGTTTTCTGGTTCTTTGTATGTGACTTCAAATACCTTCTTTGATGAGATGTTGGTGATTCAAGAGAATATTGCTCATTTAATTAAATCTCAAAATCATTTCTTGAAAAACATGACAACTAAAATGGAAGCTAAATTTGAAAAGTACTGGGGAAAGGGAATAAAATTAATAAGCTTTTGTATGTGGCTGTGGTTCTTGATCCAAGGAAGAAAATGAGGTTTTTGAAGTTTTCTTTTTCTGAAATTTATGGGGATGAAGTGGCTGATGAGATGGTTGATTTGGTGAGGAAGTCCATGGATAGGTTATATGATGATTACTCTAGGGTTGATTCACCAAATGTGGTACTACCAAGTGAGAATGAGAGGACACACATGGAAGGTGATACAATTGGTTGTAGTGATCCATATGCGATGGTTAATTCACGATATGAGCGGTTTTTAGAGGCTGAGAAGTCTGTAGGATGTAGAAATGAGATTGAAAAATATTTGGCTGAAAATTGTGAGAGTAGAAGGAATGTGAAATTTGAGATTTTGGGGTGGTGGAAAGCCAATTCAGATAGGTACCAAGTGCTGTCCAAAATGGCTAGGGATGTGCTGGCTGTACTTGTTTCTATGGTTGCTTCTGAATTGGCTTTTAGTACCGGAGGGCACATAATTGATCCATTTCGAAGTTCACTCTCCCCTCTCATGATTCAAAATCTTGTGTGTGCTCAAAACTGGTTGCAAGCCCGTGTCCCAATTTCTTTTCGCAAGTCAAAGGACGAGATGGAGGCCTTGGAGGATGAATTTCATGAATTAGGTAATATGTTTAATTTCCAATCTTCTTGTCTACCAAGTGTTATTAAATGTGTCATATACTTGAGCAAAATTTAATCTATTATCTCAATTTTTTCTTTTCTAGTTTTAAATCAAGCAACAACAACAGCAGCAAGTTCTGGTTCCTGCTCAAACAAAGGTGGTACTCGTACCACAGTTAATATTGATGAATGATCACTGATTGGGTATGTTTCTGCCCTTATAATATTTGTTCATATTGGTTACTTCCCTTTTGATTATTCTGTAGCTCTTGTTCTTTGTCTTTATATATTATTGATAAATATTTTTTCCCCTTGTATTGTAGGAGGATGGAAGGTCGCCTTTTGTATAAGAGATAGTTTTTTTGGATATATTTTGAAGTTTTTTTGGACAATGTGTTGCTTTTCTAATTATACATGAACTCTTGTCTTTCTTAGAGGAAGGAAAACTTAGCATCTGTGTAGGCTTTCCTTTTTATAAGTTATGGACTTGTTAACTATAGATAATAGAGTAGTTCTTTACTGCCTTAGGAAAGCTATTTTTTGGAAATACTTAATAGTATTTCATAATTGTAACTAATTATATATACTGCTGGGAATATTGCCTACTGCTTTGGTAGTTTACTGCCTTGTGCAGTAACTATGCCTTCTCTGCTGCCTTTATGGCTTTATATATCGAATTATGAAGATGTAGTATTTTTAGTAGCGCTTGTTGCTGTGTGGTTCTGGAAATTTATTTGATGTGTGGAATGGTTGGTAGGTATGTGTTCACCTTGACAGATTGATGAATGTGGAAACAAAATGGTACTGCCCAAGCCTTAAAGGCTTAGGCAATTTGGAAAATATTTGTTATAAATGTGTAAATGATTAACAGGTGATAACAAAATGGTAGTGTTTTTATTTATTTGATTAATGCCTAGGTTTTACATTCTATTGATGTTTAACAGATTGACAGATTGATGAATGTGGAAACAAAATGGTATTGCCCAAGCCTTTAAAGGCTTAGGCAATTTGGAAAATATTTGTTATAAATGTGTGAATGATTAACAGGTGATAACAAAATGGTAGTGTTTTTATTTATTTGATTAATGCCTAGGTTTTACCTTCTATTGATGTTTAACAGGTACCCAGGTTTTACTTTGAATTCATACTCAATATCTGGGAAGTATGAATTTGGAGTTTTGGACAAATTCAAGTAGAGATGATGAAAGCCCATTTAAAAAGAAATTTAGTAAAAAATAGGCCCAATCTGATATGTCAAGATATAAAAACTATTAATTCCTTGAAAAGCCCAATAATTTTAGCCAAAAAGGCCCAAAAAAATTAAATCCAAAAAAAAAATATGGAAAGGCCCAATAAGAGGTCCAACCTGCCAAACCGACGATCTGACCCGTTCCAACCAATGATCCGACCCGGTAGGTTTAAGCCATATTTCGGTTGATTGCGGGTCAGTTTTTCCGGGACTCGACCTAATCGGGTCGAGTGCGGGTTGGGCCCAAACCCGGGCTGACTCGACCCATGGACAGCCCTAATTAAGATGGTTAAGAATGAGCTTGGCTTCTCCTCCATAAGAGACTTTGGCAAATACCTTGGCGCCCCCATCCTCACTGACCGACGCAACAAAAGGGTGTACAACTTCATCATTGATAAGCTCCATGCTAGACTGGCTAGTTGGAAAGCAAACACTCTCTCTTTTGCTAGTCGTCTCACTTTCATTAACTCTATCACCACTGCTCTTCCCACCCATATCATGCAATGCACTCTCCTCCCTACCAAAGTTTGAAAGAAATTGATAAGCTCCACAGAAACTTCCTTTGGGGTGACATAACCTCAAATAAGAAAATGCACTTGAAAAACTGGAGCACTGTTACACTTCCGAAAACTGTTGGAGGCTTTGGCATCAAAAGAAGCCTTCCTCGCAATAAGGCCCTCCTTGCCAAAAGAGTGTGGACCATTCGATCAAACACCTCTGATCCTTGGGCCATTACTTTAAAGAGCAAATACCCCTCCCACTTTCCTCCCACCAAGAAACTATCCTCAACTTGGCATAGCCTAACCAAGGTTAAGCACATTTATGACAAAGGTATTGGCTAGTCAGTTAGAGATGGCTCCACCATTAATTTTTGGACAGACAATTGGCTAGGTTTAGGTCCTCTTCGCTAAGTGATTCAAGGCCTTCTCTACCGAAACGAGGATTCCCTCAAAATTCGGGAAGTTTGGGATGCCAATGGTAATTGGAACCTTGTTACCTTATCTATAACGTAACCTTCCCCCCACATATCATAGATTCTATTATTGCTATTCCCAAGTCCTCCTACCCCTAACACCCTAATACCCGCTTTTGGATTTCTTCTTCCAATGGCCTCTTCACCTCAAACTCTACTTACCTCTTCGCCCTTGACCCCCCTTTTCCCACCTCTCATCCTTGTTGGAAACAGCGTTGGAAATTACCCACCCTCCCTCGTATCACAACCTTCCTTTGGCTAGCTTGCTATGGTAGCCTCCCCACAAAAAAATCTTCACCTCTAAAGAAAAATCCTCATCGATTCCTCCTGCCCCCTCTATAAAAACTCACCTGAATCCATCCTCCACATCTTGCGAGACTGCCCTATAGCCAGCTCCATATGGTCCACTCTCGGTCCTCTTTACTCACTCCGTGACTTCCATTGCCCCTCGACTTTTAACTAGATAAAGAAAATGACTGCTGTCAACGACACCACTTCTAAATATCCTTACATCCCTTGGAAATTTTTTTTCCCTTTTGCTACCTTGTCCATTTGGTTAGCTAGAAATAAATTTTTCATTGAAAACATCCCCTTCTCCCTTAATGAGATCCTTGATAAAACACTCTCCCTCTCCACCGACCTCTACTACTCCTTGCCAGCCACCAAACCTTCACCACACCCCACTAGCATCAACATTAGCTGGCTCCCCCCTCCCACAGGTTACTACAAATTAAACATCGACGAATCTGTCCTCCATAGTAACCTCGGGAAAGCAAGTGCTAGTGGACTCATCGGAGACAGTTCAGGCTCATGGATTGGGGGTTCACAAGAAAATTTGAAATTACCCACTCTATGGTAGCTAAACTTTGGGGTCTTCACGATGGTCTTACCTTAGCAAAACAACTCAACATTAAAAAACTTTATGTTGAAACTGATGCCAAAGCCATGGTCACTCTAATCTATAATCCAACATCTATCTCTTCTCACCTTTGCAGCTCTCTGATTTATGATTGCAGGCACCTCCTCCAACTTTTTGAGGAAGCACACATTCACCACATCTTCTGTGAAGGAAACCATTGTGCGGATCTCTTGGCTAAGGAAGGAACTTCTAGTAATGATAATTTTGTTTTGTACTCTAGCCCTCCTCCCTTTCTTTTGTACTAGCTGTATGCTGATTCTTGGGGTGTTTCCTACCCTAGACTTTGTAACTCTTAGTTTGTTTTAATGCATTTTCCTTTTCACCAAAAAAAAAAAAAAAAACACATTCTTTTTATTCATAAAGATGATGAGGTGGCATGGGTTAACCAATGAAATTATGCCACATGGGTATGAAAAAAGAGAGCTCAAACGTACCCTTTATAAGTCTCAAGTTGCAGCCAGTAGAATGTCCTTGCCCAAATAGCTAATCCCATAGTATTTATATATTTAAATATTAGAAAAAGTAAAGATAATAGTAATAGGGTAACCATTATAATGAGGAAGCTGTAAGGTGTGTAACACACTCCTTGCACATAAAAGAATTCTTTTTTTTTTTTTTTGATGAGGCACATAAAAGAATTCCATAAGCTATATTAATGGTATGCAAATGTTTAATTTATTGCGTGCTGTAAGATAGGAGACCTCACATTAAGTGTCTAGTTACACCTAGAAAATCCTTTGATTGATAGTAATTCCACTCATCTGTACACGTGTGGTGTGTATATTGATTTTTAATGCTTATTTGACTTTTTGCATTTAAAATTGTAAAGCGGTTTACCAGTTGAAAAGGAATCATTAATTTAGCACACTAAGTGTTCATTTGACATGATTAATTTTGTCAATTTATTTTACTATTCAATTTATTTTTTTTACTATTCACGGATCTTATTATACTTTTTGATACTATTCATAGGTTTCACTATACTATTTTAGTTAACTTTTACTTTTATTTACAATATTTTTAACAAAAAATTTTTAATTTTAATAAAATAAGTGGATCTCAAACAGACCATAAAAAAAAATTATTATAAAAATTTAATATACATTCGATAATAAATATTTTTTGAGATTTAAATAAATATCGAGCTATGTATTGACAGATGATTGTTAAATGTATTAAAAAATAGTTAGTTTATGTTTTCTTATTGATGTTTTTGTTAATATTAAAATATGTTAGTTTAGATTTGTATATTAACCACTAAGCACCAGCAATGTTGGATAGAATATGCAATATGATACTTCTTTGTGTACCTTGCGGTACCCCATCTATCACAAAACATTTTTTTGGTCAAAATTCTATCGCCATACATTCAATCACGATGAAGATGATAGATGGGATATAAGATTGTTCATGGGTTGGCTCGTGCTGTCCTTCACTCTATTAATATTCACAGCACATAAAACCAAGTTTGGCGCCACCCTAGTTCGGTCTACATATAGGCAGCCGGGGCCGGCCTTGGCCTAGGCCACATAAAACTTATTAACTCAAAGTTTTCTTTTTAGATTGGCTCCAAATTAGCTTGAATTTATTTTATTTTAATATGTGATGTGACGATTAGATATACTATTTATATGTTATTTTAGTCATATGGGTCTATTTGATACTAATTTCAAATTTATATTTTTACATTTTAAATAATATTATATATATTTTTATACACTTTTTTATCTATACGTATTTTAAAAAATTATAAACAACATTATTCAAGTTACTTTACCAAATACCCTCTAATATTTTTAATAATTCATATAATTTATTTAAATATAATAAACACGGATAATCTTCTAAATTATCTTGCAATTTAAAGTTAAACTTTGTCTTATTAATTTTAATTTTACCCTTCTTTCTCTCTCTCTCTTTTTCCCCAATCTCAATGAGAGTTTGTAGCTGTGTCACACATGGTAGCTCAACAATGTTGACCACAATAGGAAAGTGTTGCTCCAAGGCCCAAAGTGAGAGCCAATTAAACATGTTCAAAATAATAATAATAAAGTTGCAGGAGCTACTCCATTGGCTCATGGCTCAAATTAAACACTGCTTGATGATTACGTTAAGTTAGCTCATTGTCGGCCAGTCGGGGCGTTAATTTCAATTAGATAGCAATGAATTCAAGACCTACCACATGAAGAGAGATATCATGGTGGGCCAAATTTCCAGCATGGCCACATTGCCCATGGCTTTTCTTTTTGGTACCCATTGATGATGAAAACGTGCTCTCTCTCTCTCTCTTTCTTTTTCCATTACAACATCATTTGCAAGCTCTATTATTGCACTACTACTATACTACATCCACAGTTGACATGGTCCATGCATATAGCTTTTAATAATGCACGAATCCTCAAAGAAATAAATAATAAAAAGAACCAAGTCAAAAGGCCCCTAAAAACTTCTCAAATTGCGACTGTTTGGTCTACTTACCCCTACACTCTTATGTGAAATTGTGCCATTTGATAGTGATGTTGTCCATTCTTTTTCTAAAGCAAAATACCGCAACTCCACGAGGAACGAAGATGAAAGATATCTTTTGTTTCTGTTCAGCTAAACTTTAAAAAAACGAATGACGCCAATTCATTAGGCAATAGCCACCAAAAAAGTCGCATTTAGAGATTAGAGTAGCTAGAATTGGATACTACGGTGGTGGTGATGGTGATGTTACACATAATATAATACAGGGTAGTTTATAGTTGGAATGTTGGATAACCCACCTTGTGACTGGTTTGAATTTTATGTAAAGACGTAATTAATTCGGCTTGGGTTTTGTACGGATTATTTCGACTCTTATCCAAGTTTGGTGTACTAAAGTCTTCTTTCCAATTCCTATAAAAATTAAACAGAGAGTCTTCTTTCTAATCTTATAAAAGAATATGACATCCTTGTCTATTCTTTATTATTATTTTGTGCTTCTATTAGTCCATATGAATCTATGATTGTGATGGCACAAGTCATCGATTGGAACATGTCATGATACTCAATTGGTTTCTGTCGCGCTCCCAACATTATTACAAGGTCCTTAGATCCCATCTCTTATCTCACTCTCAACTTTCTTGTGGGACTATGGTTTTGAATCAAAACTCCAAGCTATTATCGACAGTTGTCAGCCATTGGAATGGGTTTACATATGTGTTAAGTCCCACACTGAATAATGATGAAATGAATGAATAGTTAAATGTCCATTTGGGATAAATTGAAAATTTCAGCTTATTTGTAATTTTAGTTTATTTTTGCTATTGTTTATGAGTCCCACTGTACTTTTTGGTACTATTTATGAGTTTTACTGTACTATTCAGCTAACTTTTACTTTATTTACAGTACTTTTAATAAAAAGTTTTTAATTTCAATTAAATAAATTGTTCCCAAACGGACACTTAATATAATATAGTTGAGTTAATACCCATTGGATTTATTCATTTTGGATTAAATGATATCTTTATATGTTATATTAACTACTTATAGAATCTCGTGTTTATCTCCCTAACAAGTGATTTCAGAGCTCGTGGTGGTATGCGCCAAAGATGACGAGGTTAAGGTTATTGAGGTCCCTTTCACAGCTGGAGTGGAGAAAGGGTGAGTGTACTTGGAGCCCTTTTGCAAATGACGCATGGATGCCTATGGATGATGTGCTAGTGAAGTTGATCAGTACTTGAGTCCAAGACCCCAACCTCTAATCAAAGAAACTGAGAATGGAGCAAAGGAACCGAGATTGGTATTCCTAGCCTCAAGTGCCATATAAGACTAAACAATAGGAATGGAGCAAGTTTTTGTATAAATACTCAACTTTTAACTCCAATTATAATATATGTTTTTCTTGTTTGTGATATGTTTGGATGACATGAGTTCATGGCCATTATATTTTAAAATATCAATTTCAATTGAGCGGGATAGGTACCTAATATTCTCCCAATCCATACTTAGCCTTCGAATTTATATCAATAGTTTTATACTATGCTTTATCTATGTAATTTTCATATTACATTCACCCAGGTATGTTGAGGTCACAATTTCTCACACCATGATCACCTTTAAAACTGCCGGCAATATTTATTTGACCACCTCCAATGGGGGAGGTTTCCATGACATGGTTACTAGATTTGGGAGATTGAATTGGATTTGGTTGGGATAGGCCATGCGATAGCATGGTAATATAAGTTAAAAGGTTGTCATAAAAAAAAATGGAAAATTACATTTTTGTTCCATAAACTTTAGTCAATGACCCCATTTTATTCTCTAAAATTTAAAATGATTATTTTTAGTTCTTGAAATTTAAAGTGATCATTTTTAGTTGATAATGAACCTAAGTAAGCGCCTTTGATCCTTTCATCAACTTTTTAATTTTCTCTAACAAAACATTAACGTGGTTAAAGTAAAAACGAGCACATTATTGGTTCATTAGATTCATTAGTGACTAAAAAACATTTGATTTCATTTATAAAAAAAAATGATTTAAAGGTTAAACTAAATGAATGAGAGCACCTTTGATCCTTTTGTCAACTTTAAACTTTTTAATTTTCTCTAACAAAACAATAAAGTGGTTAAAGTAAAAACAAGCACATTATTGGTCCATTAGATGCATTAGTGACTAAAAACAATTGATTTAAAGGTTAAACTATTTAGGCATGAATGAATTTTTTTGATGAAAGGAATGAATGAATGAATGAATTAATTAATGCTGTATTTTGTTCTAACTTAAATATTTATGAGTAATGTTAGGACAATAATTTATGTCACAACTTTGTCATGTGATGAGTTATGAATAGTAGAATGGTGGATTTACCACGTTTACTCTATCATTCCCAACTTATCATGCAGGCAGTTGTAACAAAAATTGTATTATTAGTATTTTCTTTTATAGGTGGCGCTTATGTCTAATGGCCAGTTCCACTAGACATATTGCGATATAAATACATATCTATACCTCAACGTGCCTAATGAAATTGATCAATTTTACTAGATACATTATAATAAGAACACGTATATATATCTCAACGTGTCCAATAAAATTTACCGCTGCCTGTTCTCTTCTTTTGTTTATCCGGAACCAGGACCATATGCGGCTAGGAATCTGAACCATCTATTAGTTTCGGCATGCCCTTTTTATTTTATCCAGACAGCTGAAGAACCTCAGATTTTCACTTTTCCTACGTTGTCCACCTGCTGACCTTTCATTCATTATCATTACTGTTGAGCCCAATCTGGCCAAACATGAGGGCATTTCAGTCACTACAACTTAGTCAGTGAATACTTCCATATCACTCTACATGACAGCGAATCAGTGATGCTCACCTTAGCCTAGAAAATCCAGCAGCGGTCCACTAAAGCAACAAATTCCATAGTACTATTATATTGTATTTTATACCCTTTATATTATAAAAAAGTTAAAAATACCCAACCAAAAAAAACAAAGAAAAAGAAAAAGACAGACAGAGGCGTGCCTGTTTAATAAATGAAGAGTTTTTTTTAATTTTTAGAGAGAGAAAAAAAATGGTAATTTGAAGTGGCAAAAGCATGCAAATTCTGAGACCCACAACAGTCCCACAATACACATGACATATCATAGTTTCATACACACAAAAATACAACCATGAAAAAGCTAAGTGTAGGGACAGGAAAACTACTAAAGTAGGAAACACAACCCATGAGCCATCACTCTTTAAATTTGATGTTTTGTTTTTCACTTTGATTTTTGTTTCTTTTTTTCTAACTTTTACAAGTTAAAGAGTTGAGCCACTACTACCTCTACAGTTCTAATACGATAACACACATTATTATTCCACGCTGCAACTCTTTGTTTAGTGGTTCCCTTGATGCTTGACACCAGAGCTTACTTTCAATCATTTTAGGCACTTGTGGGCTTGAAAAGTATATATGATAAAAGAGATGGGTTTTCAGTGAGCTCTCTCTCAGATTACCACTTCTTGGTGGTGAGTGTCCTTTTTCTTAAATTTGTTGGTCCTTAGCTGTGCTGGGGTTTTAAGATTCCTTTTGTTAGATAAAAGACCCATTTTGTGCTGATTTCTGAGGGTACTTTTGTGGGATTTTTTGCCCGGGGAGTGAATCTGCAGTGTGTCTCTTGATAAATGCTTTTTGTGCTTTGTTTTGATAGTAAATTTTGTCTCTGCAAAGACAAGTTTTTTCAAACACATCTTTGTCCTTTCCCTTTGATACTACTGTGTGTCTTTACCTTTCTGCTATTCTACTGCCTTTAAATTTTAAATTTATTTGTGCTCTCTGTTAGAGTGAAATTTCAATTCAGTTTATTTTGAAACTTAGGTGGGGTGGTTTTCATACAAAACTTCATCCAGTTTTTCGTACTATTTTGTGTCAAAGGCAGTTGCTTTGTGTGTAGGAAGTCATATATGAGTATGGGGTTCCTAGGATCAACTTCAAAAAAAAAAACAGCTTTTCGGTTTTCCTAGTTATGTGTTTATGGGGTACCAATGATTTGTTGGAGAAGAAGGCTAGTTTTTTGTTTTCTCAGGATTTTATTTTCTTCTAAAAAGGTTTGAGTAATTCTAATAATTCTTCAGGTGTCCAAAGTTCATTGTAAATGCCACATCTTGAGTGAAATTTGCTGTAGAATCTTGTTAAATATGGCTGAAATTAGACTTACAAGGGTAGAACAAGGCCACCCCAAGATTAGAAATGTTCCAATTGCAGTGACCCCTGAAGGTTTTTGGTGTTGTCCTTCTCCTGTTGTGTTTCAAAAGACCCTCAAAACTCAAAACCCTTTGAATAAACCAAAACCTTCCTCACCACCACCACCACCACCCAAGACCACTGTCCATAAGAAACATACCCCAGTGACTGAAAGAAAGCCAACACTCACCCCATCAAGATCAGGAATTATTTCTGATGATCAACGAAATTTTATCACTGATACACCTGGACTCAGTGCACCTGTGGCTGCTGAGAGAGCACCAAGACCCAAAATTGAAAATTTGCCAAGGAAGGTGGCAATTGAGTTTGGTGAGCCTGGAACTAGTGATATGAGGGTGCTTTTACTTGGAAAGCAGGGATTTTGTGTGAAGTTGAGTGTTCACAAGAATGTTCTAGTTGAGAATAGCCGTTATTTCGCTGATAAGCTTTCTGAACAACAGTCTAGTCTGTCCTCTCTGGAAATTGATGATTGTGAGGATGTTGAGATATATGTTGAAACTGTGGGACTAATGTATTGCAAAGAAATGAAGCAAAGGCTGATCAAGCAAAGTGTTTCGCGTGTACTCCGCATTCTTAAGGTAATTTGCATCACCATGAAATGGATCTCTCATTTTTACTCACATTGATTATGATGTATGAATATCTTGTTGGTAAAACTTTATGCCAGCTATTTAAAACAATTATCCTAATGTTTTACTGGTGTTTGATTGTTCTAATATAGATTATATGTGTTTTTTATGTTTCTAAAAAAAAGAAAAGATTATATGTGTTTTGTTGTTCCTGCCTTCTTGGATGTAAGGATGGATAGCCTAGTAATAGAAAAGGGAATCCCACCTGTTTTGAACAGTTATTTTTAACTCATTATCATAGAATATGTTCCCTCTGTTTTCCTCATGTCTGCAGCTGTTTTTATAGGACGGCAAATTAGGATTCTTCCTAACTCTAGCACTTATTAGATGTTTGACCATTGTTTATCTTCTTTCATGCCTACTATGGTTATTGTATCTTTATCTTTATATTATGTGTTTATGCTGTGTTAGGAGCAATAAAAAATGATAACTACTTTAAACTGCAATACTTATTATTGGAAATACACGTGTGACTTGAGTACGTACTTTTGGTTGCTTGATCAATGTTTTCTAGATGATCCTTTAAACTATCATGAATAGTGAGATTGTTATGACCAATGTTTTTGGTGGTACCTTTGCCTAAAAGCTAAAACATTATACTCGTGGTCCAAGTGGATGAGCTGAATATCCATTCTCTAGATATGTACAACAGGATTAATTAAGGATCTCATATTTTCAGCTGTTCGTCAGAATATGTATAGAACGTGACATTGATGATTAATCCAATTTTGTCTCACTAGAGTTTATACAGTAATTCTATTATTTCCTGTTTTGTTGAAATTATAATAAATGCACTGTGAATTTGCGTTTTATTGAATACTTGTCAAAACAAAAAAAGTATTTGTGTTTAATCGAAGACAGCATAGATACTAACTAATTTTAGAAAACTTTATTCAAACTTTTCTTTTTTCAGTGTCCAAAACCTCTCTTGCAGTTGGGCTTCATTTGGGTCCATTTTTTTGCTTAAATGTCTTTACTCTTTGGGATGTCTGGCAGATTGCAAGATGTTCAGCATTTGTTGCAACAGAAATGTCTGAACTGCGTATCTGTTCAATGTTTATATGTCTGTTTTTAAGTTGGGTTCATCTAGGGCCAGGAAAAGCCTAATATTTTGCAACCTTAGTTTTGTTATAAATTATTACTTGTTCTCTACCATAATTACCTATTGCCAGTTCTGTTTTAATCAATTAGCATTCAGGCTCTTGATGAATTTCCAATCTGCCAAATGTGATATAGTTATTTGTCTCCGAAGTTTGTTGTTATTATTAGGATAATGGAGCTTCCTGTGCAGTTTAAAGTTGTCATATCTGTGAGTGGATTTATTGTAAGCAAATCAGAGACTTCATTTGTACTTTGTAGTCAGCGTTGCTTCCTTCTGAGCATTGTTTATACTGTTGAGTAGGGGCCTCCTTTTCTTGTATAGTTGTCCCGTCAGTGGATTTTACTCAGATTTTATCACTTAATATGTGTGCAAAGGTTCATAAAATATATTGACTTACATGCAAACCTCACATGATGGTGCTGTTTTGCAGGTTGCAGAACTACTTAGCTTCAACTCTTGTATGCAGTCATGTTTAGAATACTTGGAAGCAGTCCCTTGGGTTGGTGAAGAAGAGGAAGAAAAGGTGGTGTCGTCAGTCCTAAGACTCCAGAATGAGGGTCTTGGCGTCACCCCAGTATTGAAACGAGTCTCTTCTGACATCTCCAAATCCCCTAAAGACACACTTCCGCAAATAATTGACCTTGTTCTGAAAAGCAACGAGGAGCGAGGTCGACGGGAAATGAAATCCGTAGTGCTGAAACTCCTTAGGGAGAACAATAGTCTCCCAAGCTATGCTGGGTCAGCTGATATCTGCAATGAAACACTTTACAACTCATGTAAAAGCTGCTTGGATTCGCTTTTATCTTTGTTTAGGCTAGCCGCTGAACCAGGGTTTGGTGATAAATCTATGAATAGCAAAGACCCTGTGGTGAAACAAATAGCTCTAGAGTCTGATAACCTCTCATGGTTGGTTGAGATTTTAGTTGACAGGCAAGCAGCAGATGAGTTTGCACTAGTTTGGGCTGGCCAGCAAGAGTTAGCTACACTACATTCAAAGCTGCCAATAGTCTCTCGTTATCATGTTAGCTGCATCACGGCAAGGCTATTTGTTGGCATTGGAAGAGGCGAGCTCCTGCCGTCAAAGGACACCCGCCAACTGCTGTTACAAACTTGGTTAGAGCCATTGATTAATGATTACAGCTGGTTACAACATGGGTGCAGGTCATTTGATAGAAAGGTTGTGGAGGAAGGAATTGGTAGGACAATCCTCACCCTGCCTCTAGAGGAGCAGCAGAGTATTTTACTTTCTTGGTTGGGCAGTTTTTTGAAGGCTGGTGATAACTGCCCAAATCTTCAGAGAGCCTTTGAGGTCTGGTGGAGGAGGACATTCATTAGGCCTTATTCTGAAACACAAGGTAATCTTTTCCAGTCAGATAGTTCAATGACACCACATTCATAGACCTAAAGAAGTACCCACATGAGTTGTATACTTGATTATACAGGGATTATCTTTCATAATCTTCTGTTAAGTCCAACTTAAAGTATATAAGAACTTTAGAGTGATGATTGGAACATCTACTTATCAATGGCCGGTGGAGATCCTTTTGGAGTTAAACTGGCGACATGACTTGGGTTTACTGTGCTTCATGCCAAATCTTTTTGCTTAATGCAATGTGGATTGAATGAATTCCCTTTGGATTGATAGATGTGGGTTGATTGCTTGATCTAGTAATTTCTGCAAAGTAATGTAATTGGAAGCCGTTGCTTCATGTGAGTTTCCTTATCTGAATGGATACGATTGAGTAATGTGTTCTTTTAACCTCAATTCATGTGTCCATCAGAGTTGATATCATATGATTTACCAGTTGTGAATTTAGAAATTAAATTTATCCAAACTATGGATGAGGACATGACCAGTACACTATGTGTTTGCTTGACTGGTGCTTCTTTACTAGTAATTTTTTAGTGGGTACACTATTATTGCTAAAAAATTCTAATTTGGTCTTCGGAAACTGTTGAACACCTTTGTAAAATGTGTATGGTTACTTACACCCATAAAGTGGTTGCTCTACAATGTTCATGCTAGGCTAATTCCTATTGTCATTTACTTCTATTTGGCTTGTGATACGCCAATTTACTTGGACAAAGCCATATCTCAGTCATTTGGTCCCAGAAACCATTAAACTAATCCCTTAGATGGTTTGCTTTCTACTAAATGTCTATTTGAGTTCAAGGTTCTGTTCATGTTTGAATCTTTCCTGTAAGTGCCTCCTTCGTAATCATTTTCATGTTAAACTCCTTGTCATGTGTAAAACTGTAAATATTGTCTGACAGCTTCACATAAAGGAGTTGCAGTATAATCTAGATAGGACAAAATTACTATCCTTTTTTATGATTCAATCGGGGTTAAAAAGGTGAGGTGGGATTGCAAAGGTTCTAGTTGAAGCTTTATATTAACAAATAAAGAGATTCACATGAAAGATACTCAGGTTTTGGGTCAGATGATAATGGGTTGCTCAGAGAGGTAAATAGAAAACTTTGCATAAAAAGAATTTAGTATAGTGTAGACCTCTAGAAACCTGTTTTTTTTTTTTTACATCAATAGTTGGGAACATGATGGACCTAGGATTTTAAGTTAACAAGGGCGGAGTATGAAGAAAAAAAAACTTTAAATAGATATTCATATAGTATTAAAATATTATAAATACACAAAATCGTTGTTTCTAAATACATTAAGATGCAATCATTTACTAACAAAGACAAAAACAAAATAATGTATTTTTTTAATACTAGGCTGGCTAAGATTTTTATTTTATTTTTTATTTTATTTAAGTTAAAGCATTCACAGTGGTGGTGCTAAAGATTTTAGCTTTTAGTACCTCAAATAGCTACTTTATCTATTTTACCAGTTCATTTTACAATACATCCAATATCAAATATTTTATTTTTTTTATCACTTCATTTAAAATAATATAAACAACTCTTAATAAAGTATTGTATTTATACCAGTTTAATGTAATTGCAAAAAATTTAGTTTTAACTTCTCCAATAACACATGATTTTTTTTGTTCTTTGGTCATAAAATAATTTTTCTTTTTTGCTAAAATACAATCACTATTGTGAATATTTTTATTGTTTTTGTTAAGTTTTTAAGTTGGATAGTTGCTATTTAGGTTAGGCTAGCTAGACTGATTAGAGAGAAAGGGAACCAGCTACAAAAATGAAATATAAAATAACTAAAAAAAATTTGGACCCAGAGGGGTCCTGGGCCCCCACCTGGGTCCGTCCTTAGTTGGGAATGGGGGATTGGAATCCTGGATGTTTTTGTTGGAAACACCAAATAATACTAGTTGAGATGCTTGATGTGTAAACTTTTGGACCTTGTTGGAAAAATGAGTGGGTGTGATTTTAATAGGTTTTAAGAGAGCAGGACAAGTAATTGTTAAGTTTTAGATTTTGACCATTTCCATATAAAAAACTAGAATCCAAACTGTTTGAAATTGTGACAAGACTAGTGAAGAAAATTTGATGCTAAAAATTCAATCATGCGAAAATCAGATTCACTCAAGGAAACATTAAAGAAGACATAAAATGTGTGTGATGCTTGAGGGAATCCAAGTTCTGTAACTCTACTTAATCCTATTTAAATTAGACATCCTTAAGCACGATTTACTTTAGAGAAGGCTGTCATAATCACAACTATACCAATGAGTTTATTGTTGCAAATCTTCAAGGAGTTACTTGTAGTGTTGGAATTTCTGGTGGTGTGAATGAGGTTTGTTCGTGGAGAATATCTATATAAAAGAATTCTAAAGGTCTTGGGGCTAGTGCAATGGGAATCCAAACAAGACAATTGTTGAGATTACATTAGAGAGTTTAGCTATGCAAAGTTTTTGTAATTGTTGCAACTGTTTCTTCTTGTGATTTTTCTATGGGATTGGATCCCTAGAGTGAGAGTTTTCATTGGTTTTTCACTTCGTCACTAAATCTGTGTTCTTTTTATTGTTTTTATTATTTTTATTTTTATCAGATTAGGAATTATAACTGTGGTTAAGATATTTGTTTGCATCGTTTGTGTGGGATAGTTTGTAAGTTAATTCAATTATTCCACTGCATAAGTGATTGGAGTCTAGATAAGAATTTTTTTTTTTCAATTGGTATTAGAGCTTTTTAAACACATAGTGGTCTAAATAATTTTTTTTTAGTAATTTTTAGATATATCCAAAGTACAATGATATTCCACACCAATAAAATTAAGTCATATTTAATACAAAAATATAAAATGAACTCAAAAAAATCATATGGGAAAGTTAATTTCAAGAGTCCATTGAGAGAGAGAAATCAGTGCGAACTGTAAACAAAATTTTTTCCCCCCTCTTATTCTTCTTTCTAAATTTGGAAGCTATTGTTTGTGTAAGCTATCCATTAGATTTGGGTTGTGAAGGCCTGTATGTTATGGACTAAATTCTTTTGGAATGGGCCTTTGGTTCTAAGAAGACCTTGTATTAGGAAAGGCTTTGAACTTTGGATAGGCTGACGTGTTGAACACTCATGACATTTTCTGGAATGGGACCTAGGCGGCTTGATATAGTTGATTTGAGCTGATGAGTTTCCAATCATGATCCACAATCTTTTGCGCCTATGTTCCATGTTTGTGCTCAATTTGTTGATAAAATGGGAATTAATTATAGTGGCGATTGTTCCTCTGATTATTGAATGTGCACTGTGTAACACAAACCAAACAATGTATGAATGCGCAATGTTTTTGCTCAATAGAAAGCAAATATATAAAGAGAGAAAACAACAATCCAATAGAGTCTAGGCCGCCAGACTACAACAAAGCCACCCTAAACAATGTTTGAGTTAATGCGTTTTTATCGGTTCTCATTTGTGCTCACCACATATTTACTTTTATTATGTATCATTAACGACTTGCCAAATTTTTTGACCTACTCTCCATTTTATATTTTACAAATCAAAACTTACCACATGTCCACCTATTTAATTAATGCCTAATCTTATACCTCTTCTCCTTTGATTTTCCTAAAATAAAAAAAATAAACAAACACCAATATGATAGCAAGGCAACAGCACCACCAACCTTTGTCCACACCACCGAAAAGAGGTTGTTGGTGCCACCAATCATGGCCATGCCATCACCACTACTAACTTCACCAATCTCATATCTAGATTTCCAATTTCACCTTTTGTTTGGCAATCACTTCCGCTATTCACGACTACAACACAGTAATTACTATTATTATAACAATGGTTGTCCTTCACATCCCAATTGATCTTTGGTGATCGATATGGTCGACTTGGCAATGACATCCTTGAGCTTCTCAAAGATATATAAGGTATTTTGGTCTTATTTAGTTTCACTAGTTATGTAAGTCATCAAATTACTACATCTACTATTTATTTTTATTGGATGGAAGGACCATTAGACATTGCTTACATAATCATTCGGGTGCATTGGATAATTTTTGTCAAAATTCCCAAAATCAAAAAACCAAACGAATATGCAAAATAGATTTTAAAAAATAGAGCAAGCCAAAAAATCATATAGGAAAACCATGACGTTACCAATTAAGGGAGAAGATTGATGTTGGAGAGAGAGAGAGAGAGAGAGAGATTTTAGTTGTTCTCTTATTTTTTTTGTTTAAACGGCGTTTTTCTTACAATTTTTTTTTTCGCCCTCATGTCGAAAGCATTACACAAGGAATTTGATTTCTCTTTATTTTATTATTATTATTTTTAAAGTATAAACTGACTAAGCTAATTTAAATAGGTGAAAAATCTTTTAGTAGAATAGTAGACCATTAAGCAAAAGTAATGTGGTATATCATAAGGACCATACAATTCCTTTAACTTACGCTTTTATGTCTAAAATGCGTGTATGAAGAAAAAAAAGATTCTCCACACCAAAAAAGAAAAAAATTGTTAATTATGAAGAAATTTAAAATGATGGGATTTACATTCCCTTTATTTTAACTCCTACCAATAACAAATTTTATTTTTTGAGTCTAATGTAAATAGACTATATAAAATTATGGGATTGTAAATTTTGTAGTTTGAATGTAAACAATGACTCCCTTTATTTCAATTTAAATATTTTCAATGTATCAGAAAATTTACTTATATTCCTATGTTTTCTTGCTCCCTAAAATTCTCTTAAAAACATTTTCTAGTCAAGTGTACGAAAATGCACAAAATAATTTCTACACACTTGGGCAACCCCAATCTACCCAAATCCCACCATCAACAATCCACCACCACCACCGTCAACAATCAAGATTTCCCCATCACTTCCAAAATAGAAGGCAAAGATAAAGAAAATTAAAAATAAAAATAAAAAAATCGATTCACATGAATCAAATTCAAGTAAAAAAAAAAATCACATAGTCGGCATCCATAGCAGTGCCTCACTCTCCAAGGAAAAGCTAGGGTGCATTTTGACAATTACATAGTATCCAAATTAATCTCTCTTCAATTAACCAAATGGCGAAATACTTAGAAGTTCTAAAACTCTCCTACGTCTTCATTCACAATTTAACAAATATTATGGTAGATGAAATTCCAAATTTCCATTCCATAACCCGAAAGCTTCTTTCTTTTTTGATTAGATGACTCTAGTAAATGAAATCTTGGACATCTATATAAACTTAATATAATCATAGTATTGAACATAATTTATGTATCTCTATCACAATCTTCAATAACACATTTGTAGATGACTAAATTTCTCGGTTTGAAATGAGTCAAATAAGTAAAATAGTTTCACAAATGCAAATTTGTATTGATGATTGTGTGGTACAATTCTCTGAAATTACAAAAGAGTGATCCTCTGATTCAATCTCCCTGAAAGATTTGTTGATTGAAATTGTGATAATGTGATTTTGACTTGAACACAAAATATCTTTCAATTTGGCTGAAGAATAGATTAAAGATCTTTGAAACAGAATTACAATGAATCTCTAGCTATGAGTTTGTTAGAAATCTTTTGTTCTTCACGTTCTTCGTGTTCATCGTATGTTCTTCATGTTCTTGGCGCGTTCTTCGTCTTCGAAAGTTTGTGGTGAAAGTTCTTCGATGCTTTAGAGGTTTGGATCCATAGAGCTTCGTTAATTTATGATTTGTTGAGGTTTCTGGAAGTTTTTGAGCTTAATTCCAGTGAACTTTAAGATCTAGGCAGATAGTTTGGATGATTTTGCTTTGAATGTTCTTTGATTTTGAGGTTGAAGTTCTTGAAGGCTTTGAGACTTGATTTTTGCAGAGTTTCTGTACTTCTGAGTGCTTCTGAATCTTCTCTGATGTTGCTTGTGCTTCAGATGGCTTGGTGCCCTCCTAAATGTTTTAGGAAGGCTTCTATTTATAGGAATTTGGAGGTGGATGAGCGACATGTGGCAAAGTCTGATTGATGACACATGTCACAGCCTGATTGGTCTGTTTATGTCATCGCTTACACGTGTGAGACTAATTATGTCATCGCTTACACGTGCGAAGCGACTTATGTCATCGCTTATATGCACTGATGCATGATTGGTTTTTGCATGACACTTGGCAGATTTTTGTCGGATTCTGAGTAGTGATAGCAAAACCTAGCAGTAATACGTAACGCTTTGTAATTAGCTGTATTTTGTAGACTTAGTAGTGTGACGTGTCAGCTTGTGATAGGTCGGAAATTTTCCCTCTCTAAAACATTAAAAATTATATTGAAATGAATGTTAAATTACAAATTACACCATTAAAGGACTAAAAACATTATAAAAACTTCAATAACCGAATGAAAAATAGGTCAAATTTAATTGATGCAATTTGTAAATTGGCCTATAATAAAACAGGCCCATAAAAGTATTTCAATTACTACTTCTTAATAATAATAATGATAGCGTGTATAAGTGTTTGTGAGGTATGGCGAGCAAGGAACGGGATTCAAGTTTCTAGGAAGAAGTTTTACACACATATACTTAGATTAGGGTAGAATAAAATTTTTATCTTATATATATATATATATATAAAATCTTAAACTAAATAATGATAAATATGTAAGTGCAACATCAAATTAAACCCATTTCCATGTCCTATGTGAAATAAACATCAACAACAAGTATTTTGGCCTCTTAACAGGAACTGTATCAACGTCAGAAATTGTTTCCCATTCTCCATAAACCAAGCAGTAGCTTTAAGTTCTTCTTCGCTAAGATCCGATATAGCATTTACCTTGTTACATACCTCTCTTGCATCAATCTTCTATGTATTTTCCTTAATAATTTCTTTGAATGATATGAAACCATTTTAGCCATTGAAGCAACAAAAACGCCCTTACTCACCATTCTTTTCTTTGCAGGATGCAGTAACTGAAGAATCTGATACAGTGATACTTGATCTCATTTTCTTTGATTCCTAATCAAGGGCAAGCTGGGTGAAATATTATCATCAATAATGGCCAATTATTCTGAACCTTGAGTTCCACTATTCAAATCAATACATTTAGTTTCAACAATGGGAGTCATGATATCATTAGATCCAACACCTATTTAAGCATTCTTTTTAGTTGCTATGTATATCCTTGCTGCACAAATCTACTCTACCATCCGAATTTACTATTATTTTCCAGCGAAAATTCTTAGCAACTCATGGGAATATAAAGCATGAAAGAAAAATATGTTCTTTGAACATGTAAAAAGACAAATAATACATATGCCCATAAAAAAGGTAAATAACTGTGTAAATATATTATTTATTGTATCCTATTATATTCTTTTTTTTAGAACAAGTGCCCTATTATGTTCTTGCCAAACACTATCATCATCTACAGTAATCACTTTCTTAGTTGCATCTCAATTGAAGCCACTTTAACTAAGTATATCACTATCTACTAGTACTAAATAAAAACTTTTTTCATGTCTAGAACTAATTTTTGACACTTGCGAAGTTATGAAGGTAATTTAGAAGAGGCGGTATTACATGCAATTGTCTTCCATGTCCACGTAGACGACTAAATTTCTTGGTTTGAAATAAATCAAATAAGTAAAATAGTTTCACAAATGAGAATTTATATTGATGATTGTGTGGTACAGTTCTCTGAAATTACAAAAGAGTGATCTTCTGATTCGATCTCCTTGTAAGACTTATTGATTGGATTTGTGGTAATGTGATTTTGACTTGAACACAAAATATCCTTCAATTTGGTTGAGGGATGGATCAAAGATTGTTGAAACGGAATTACAATGAATCTCTGACTATGAGCTTGTTAGAAATCCTTTGTTCTTCGCGTTCTTTGTGTTCTTCGTGTGTTCTTTATCTTCGAAGGTTTGTGGTGGGAGTTCTTCGGGGCTTTAGAAACTTGAATCCGTAGAACTTTACTGATTTGTGATTTGTTGATGTTTTCAAACACTTTTGGCTTGATTCCCGCAAACTTTAGGATCTAGGCAGATAGTTTGGATGATTCTGCTTTGAATGTTCTTCGATTTTGGGGTTGAAGTTCTTAAAGTTCTTAGAGGCTTCGAGGCTTGATTCCTGCAAAGCTTCTCTACTTCTGTGCTTCAGATGGCTTGGTCTCTTTCAAATGTCTTAGGAAGGCTTCTATTTATAGGAATTTGAAAGTGGATGAGTGACACATGGCGGAATCTGATTGGTGACATATGTCACAGCCTGATTGGTTCCCCTATGTCATTGCTTACACGCGCTGGATCGATTAAGTCATCAGTTACACGTGCGAGGCTACTTGTGTCATCGCTTACACGTGCGCTGATGCATGATTGGTTTTTGCATGACACTTAGCAAATTTCCGTTGGCTTCTAAGTAGTGATAGTAAAACCTAACAGCAATACGTGGCACTTTGTAATTAACTGTATTTTGTGGACTTTGTAATATGACGTGTCAGCTTGTGATAGGTTGGGAATTTTTCCTCTCTACAGCCCTAATTAAGTCATGTTTGTCTATGAAAATACCAACTAATGCATCTTCCATATATAAATGTCTAATCTTTGAGGTTGAAATGGTATCTTGAAATCTCAAAATTTATATCAATGGGTTCTTAGTAGACTCCATACTCTCCCTTCCACCACAGTTACTAATTAAGTCCCCTGCATACATCCAAGTACGAAACAATATATACAAATACTTTGTATATAATTTAAAAAGCTTTAGGTAAAATCCAAGAATAGCCAGGAAAGGCTTTTTTACCAAGCATGGTGCATGGATGGCATGGCAGACATAGATCTAAAATCCTTGGGTGCAGACCCACTTAAATTCTGGGATCGAAATTTAATTCCCTTCTGTGGGCAAACTGGATGATCGAGCAAATTTTGTTGCGCCACAACAGGATCTTGGCATAGAATTTTAATGGTGGTGGTCCCACCAATTGCTGGATGTATGTGCTCTTGTAGTTGTAGCTAGATTCACATCTTCTCCTATCTTGATCAGATCAGAACTCGGTACTTGTAAGGCTTCGTTTTTTATCAATCAAATTCTGAAACTAATAAATTTTATATTTATACTTGATGGTGACTTCAAATTAAACTCTATAATATAAAATGGTTCTAAATAAATCTTAAAATATAAGATCTTTATTAATTAAAACTTATAATTTCATTAGTTTCAGATTGAATCTTGAACATCTCAGTTGGAAATCCTAATATGTGTCGGTTGAAATACAAATCAATTGGCAAGAAACAATGAATTTAATAATTTTATCTTACACTATCTCTTTATGTGTGAGCCTAAACTTTCCTTATTAAGTGAGACCCAATATGTGAAATTTTTTTAAATAAGAGGTGAGGTTGAGACTTGAGAGTGGAGACAAGGTTTAAAAACATCTCTTCTTTCTTTTTATCAAGTATTGTAATACGAAAAATTCTTAGGTACTCCTGAAGTATAGTGAAATAGTGCTCCCTCCTTTCACATTCATGGTGGATCCTATCATAAATGTAAGAGAAAATAACATCATTTATGGTGCTCTGAAAGTATCTAAAAATAACCCTTGTAATAGATAGCTAGTATAAGTCATTTCATCCTTTATAGTTTCGAAGCTTTTTTCAAACTTTGAGACTTAGGAAAGAGAGAGGGATGAGTCTTCTCATCCTTGCACAGAGGAAACCTCAAAAGGGGATCCAAACGATTGGATAACGAGGACTTACTATTTTCATTTAGGACGTACCACACCTATTTACTCTAATACTATAATAAATTACTAATCGTTTCAAAATTTCAAATTATTAAAAAAAAATGGTAAATTTTATCATTTAATAACAAGGAAAATTTATACATCTGCCTATCTGAGTTCAAGCTTATTCGTTGTGCTCAGCTCAACTTAGTGTTTTTACTTTACGATTTATTTTGAATTTGGTGGGAAGCATATATCCTATTCCAAGTCTATCCATAAAATTAGAACCAACCCACGTGGGCTGGAGTTACTATACAGGGCTATCCACAGGTAATCCTTGTCCAACGTAGCCACTACAACCAATTAGTTCCATTTATTTTGTGACATTAAAATATTTACAGGCCCTAGATGGGTCCAGGCCCAAAAAACTCGACATATATATGTGATATGTCCCATCTCTTCATTTCCAATGTTTTAGGGCCCACTTCTTGGTAACTAGTTGGTAGGTTATCTTGCCTGACCCATAAAATAAATTAAAAAAAAAAAAGAAAAGAAAAAAAGAAGAAAAAAGAAGACAGTCCTTGGATTGTATCCGAAGGGTACCTTTCTATGCAGCAAAGCAATTTAGCTAGGGTCCACCCAAGTTTTTCTTGTCTTACAGTGTAATAAAATGAAAAAGAAAAAAATAATAATAATAATAATAATTTGGTCCCTTTCTTCACATTAAAATTTGATTATGTGACCACACAAGACAAATAAATCATTCTGAACTGGGGAAGAAAGCACTATTGAATATTGATAGTAGTAGGTCTTTGAGTCTGTCACTGGGCCGAGACCATTAATAAACAGTAACACAGACAAAGGCCTAAGGCCGAAGGCCCCCACCTGAGGACAAACATTTATTTCACATTGAATGAAAAAGGTCAAATAATCTATAACAACGCACATTTAAGATTCATGGGGGGTTACCGTTTTCCTTTCTCTTTCAGTATTGTAGTTCGTTGAATGAGTCACTCAAACCATCCTCTCTTTTCAAAATTTACACCCAGAATGCTACTAAATTAATAAGGAAGAGAGTGCAGTCATTGATATATAAGGTAGTGCATGTAGTTTTCGGCATACACCTAGAGGGTTTCAATGTTGATGTGTCTCCATTGGCTACCACACAAAAAAAAAAAAAAAAAACTCCCATGCATGAGGTCCTATTCCAACAGTAGAAAACAAACTTTAGAATAAAAACATTTAAAGAACAAGGACATGCAGTCCATTGAAACACCTTAATCCTACAAAGTAAAGGTGCATTTATTTTTTTATGTTTGGTTATTTTTAAAGCATCTCCTTGTACAATATCGAAAGTGACATCTTGATACCTAAATATAGGGAAGGGACTTATATATATAAATAGTTTGCTTCATAAGGTGTATTTATTTATTTTCGTTTGATAGCTGCTACATATCTTTTCACATACTCTTTGAACGTTTTTATTTTTTTATTTTTGTCTCTACTAGCAAAATAAACTTTCTATTATGATCATCATTTACCTTGAGTTCACTAGCGACTTGATTGTTGCTGCTGAGCTACTTTGTAAAATCCGATATAGGACACATTGTTTTCGGTTTGTTATGGAGTTCCTCAAAGAATAAGCAATGTATTAGGTGAAGAGTAATTGTTGCTTTACAGATTATTGTTTTGGGGTTTAAGGAACCTTCGTGGCATTGGTTATAAGGTAACATAACAAAACCTACTGGTCTAACAGTGCGATGGGATAAATAGAGACTGTAGATTGACAAGCTATAAAACATTGTGTTGTACCACCCACAGCCTAAACTGACAATTTTATATATGTTAGGTAGCAAGATTTACTTTTCCCGCTCATTCCCTTCATGTATATCTTCTCAACAATCAAACAAAGCATCATTAATCGATTACATTTTCTTTTCGAAAAGACAGAGAGAAAGGAGAGTAATAGATTTCAACTTTGTAAAGAGTTTGAGTAACTTTCATTTAAAAGAGATGTGGATTAAATGGCACATGATATAGCCCCATGCAGCAGCAGGCTAGGCCATAAGAATTCTACTTTGTACTTTTTATGTTTAGTAATACCATGAATTAAATTCTTAAATCATCCACCAATAAGAATGGCTTGGCATGGCACAAACAATATGCATGTCAATAGAAAGAAGCTGTACTGTTTCTCGTATTAATTACGCCACAAAATTGCTTTATCTAAGTAAAGAAATTAATCTATGGTGGATTGACACTTTGACAGTTATTATTGTGACATCAAATCAAGTTATCTAAATACTGTTACTGATTTAGCTTGTGGGTTCTTGTGTTATTTTGAAACTTTGCTTTAGAGTTCGACATGTCTCAAGAATCTTGCTAAATAACAAAGGGTTTGAGTTTCATGCTCTCCACTTGAACTTGACTCAAAACTCCTAGTTACTGAAAAAATTTGTCGATACCTAAATAATAGATTATAAACACACGAATTAATATAGGACTATTTAATTAATTATAGCAAAACCTAAACCTAACTTGAAATCATCTTGGGTGTAAAATCTCTGATCTGAATCTAATTAGCTTCCTCATGAACCAATCCCATCTGTTATCAATTAATTGACTTAGCTAACCACTGAACTCAGCTAAGTATTTTTGTTTCCAACTTATCTCAAACCAAACAATTGCCATCCCTATGTGATTTCTTATTCAGAAATCCAAAATACCAACAAACTATTCGGTTCTTAAATTTATTTTAAGGTAATATACACGCTAACAATATATATATATATATATATTTTTTGATGCAGAAAAAAGTAGGATAAGGTTTGAGAAGCCTAAAACTTTCTCTATCATCATAAGTTTGTAGAATTATTGATAAAACATGTAGTCAATCAAACGGTATTTTTATTTTATGTTTTGGTTCTATGGTCATTACAGATGTACAAGAGCATTTAAATATATTGGTCTTGCATTTGTTGAGTATATATACGTGGGTGAGTTAAGTGCCGTATTGAATAATAATAACAAAAGCAAATAATTAATATAGTATAATTAGGCCATAATCTATATCCTCAAGTTTTTGGAAAAGTTGTGTCCCCATATATTATAAGAGCTATTTAATTAGAGTTTTCCTAACAATATTTACAGTTTCATTCACATCTGAATTTGACTTTTAGATTAAGCGCTGTCCTTATATATTATATTAAATACTTAATTAAAGTCTTCCTAATGTGTTATCTTCCAATAACATTTATAGTTTCATTATCACACAATTTTCCCCACACCATGACCATTGACCACCCATGGTCACCACACCCAGCAACCCACAACCAACACCCCAAATTTACAGAGATCTCAAGCACAAAGAAAAGTAATAAATACAAGGAAATAACTCTTACGCACATACTAACACACACACACACACACTTGTTTTTAACTGAAATCTAACTTGTCTGTATGGTGTGTGTAATAACCACTTCTTATAAATATAAGAGTTCCACTGCTCCTTCAAATTTGGAGAATTAGATCATTTTGCAAATTTTAAACTGTGAAAAGAACCGGATGTTCTAGGTATTTTGTGTAATTTTATAAATGATATTTTCAATTTTAGCTTTTAATGGGATTTAGAGCACTAGATGTGAATGCTATCCCTACAAAAGATTTTACCAACAATAAAGATAGCAGTCCACTGATAATATTAAAGGCTATAAATCTCTTATTTCTGAATGCATGCCAGTAGTTTTGCATAGCCATTATGAAAAGGAAGCTATAAAGATCATCACTATATAATTTGAAACTATGAAAACAAATAACTCATGTCCAAAACAACAGAAGAGACAAAATAGATAGACATGACTTAAATTCCAATGCAACCATCTGTCTTCTGTTTTCATCATGTGATTTGATAACAATTACCAGACATGAAATTTATCAGCTTTAAATATACCGAAACATGGTCACAACTCACAAGGATATAAATAGCCCATCTGTTGGGTTTTTGTCATTATTCAAAATATCAGAAAATAAGATAATATCATCCTATAATATTACCCCCATTTAAAAACCTAATGCTTATAAATCTCTCTTCCCCATCTCTCTCTTTAAAATATGGTATTATATTATTCTAGTAAATGCTCCTATTAAGGTATAAAAACCTGAAGTACACAAAAGCAAAATATGCATGAACAATCTACTATACAATTATAATAGCCCTTCCCCCCATACAAACTATCTAAGCTTAATGCTACTAAGTTTCAAAAAAAAGAGGAAGAAGAAGAAGAAGAAGATAATCTTTGTTGCTTTAATTAAGCTACTATAGTATAGAAGCAAATTTTAACAACCCCCAAAGTCTCTAACTGAGAAAGAAGAACTTTTCTCGGGCATGTTCCCGGCATGGCGTAGCCCTAGAGTTAGTGACACATCACCAGCTGTGGTCCCAAACCTAATGAGGGTGGAGCCAATGTCAGCATTACCAGAGATGGTCCCAAACTCAGCTGCAACCACACTGCCACGGCGACACGTGTCCTCGGCGGCAGCCATTGCTGCTCTGTGACTGTGACTAGTAGTAGAAGAAACAGTATTGTTGTGCGAATCATGGGTCGTCGAGAAACACTGCGAAACTGGCGGTGCCACGTCGGACATTGTGGTTGCAATGGTGGTGGTGTTGTTGTTGTTGCTGGCCATTGTTGTAGTATTGGGTTGCTGCTGCTTTGCTTGGTTTTCCGAGAAGCATTGTCTATTCATTGCGATGAGTGAAGGGTCGCTTTCACACGCATTGATATCGGATCTTTTGCCTGTTGGCGTAGTAGTTGTTAATATTGTTGTTGTTGTTGTTGGTGTTGTTGTCGTTGATGCTGTCGTGGTACCTGTCGTTGTGGGCGTTGGAGTTTGTGCAATAAGGCCACTGCTGCTATCTTTTTCTCTCTCTTCTGGTGCATCCTCTTCTTTCGTTTCTTGTTGGTACATCTCTTCCACCATGGGTTTCCACAACCGAACCCGAGCATTAATGAACCAGTTTGAAACCTATTGACACAAACACACATTTATAATCCTCAATGTTAGCATAGTAATTAAGGGCATTAAATTTATGTAATTCAGCAATTTAATATTCTGACTTTCATTTCAATACCATATCCTTTTTAGATCAGTCAGCAATTAGTATTCCCAAGCAATGTGCAATAAGTAATCATCACCCATATTGAGACTGACCATATATCATTCATTCTTCCATTAAAAAAAATAATTTAAAAGAGTATATTCCCACCATAAATTGGATTAGGTTATACGCACACACAAACGCAGAAATGTTTGAATTTGAAAATAAAAAAAGGGCTTAAGTATTTCCCTTTTTTAATAAGTGATTATTCATTGTAAGTAAGAAGAAATATGATTGCGTGTTGAGTATAACAAATGTACAAGTGTTTACGCAACCCATTATTACTTGATTAATTGCCAATTAATTTATGTAATTGACTTGCTTGCAAAGGCTATACAAGTAATATTATATTGTAAGCCCTAAGTATGCAAATTATTGATTCTCAAAACAAACAAACAAAAAATATCCACATCTGTTACTAAGATTTAGCAACAAAAAAAAAAAAAAAGAGAATCTGTGGCTCAATGATTAAAGGCCATGAAATGACAAGCCTAACCTTGGTAAAAAAAAAAAAAAAAAAAGGACAATCAACATTGCTTATTATGAAGCTCACTCCATTTTGTGCCCTCATCACTTACTTTTGCTATTGAGTCTTGATATTGAAGATCTAGGACCATTTATTTCTCTCTTGTGTGTTCATTACAGTGGAATTTAAGATATCAATTGTAAATTATTGAGAATTGGAGATAATTTAGTTATTCATCTGATAAAATTTTAAAGAATTACAATGCTTATAAATATATCAATTCCTATGATATGCAAGAATTCTAAATTTCGTCTTCTAGGTAAGAAATATCAATTTTAGCATATTTTATATATGTGAGAATTATTAATGACATGTTTTAATTCAAAAATTTTCACCTTTTTTTCTTTTTCTTCTTAGAACAAACTATATAGAGTTAGTTTTAGAACAAAAAAACATATATTTTTGATTCAAATAAGATGTTTATTAATGTTTAAGGGTATTTTTTTTCACTTATGAACAATTATAATTATATTTTTATACATATTGTTTCTATAATATGATTTAAATTTAAATTCAATTTATTATATCAAAATGGTATAAATGTAAACTATCAAGGATTATTTTTAATAAACTATGAGGAATTTTAATTCTTTTTAGTCTAAACTTTCCACAATTTATAACTCACAAGGTTTGAAATTCTTAATGAAGGAAAAATTCCCATGTATGATGTGTTTGGACATTTTAACAAGCAATTCAACTCCTATTGGATTGGAAAAGTTAACACTGATTAGCGCAATCCATTTAATGATGATATAAATAAATATAGCAACACAATTTTGCACAACTATTAATGAGACATATTATAATTAATGCATGATAAAATAATGATGTGAAAATGATATTGTTTTATGAAAAAAAAAATTTAAAAATTAATACCCTAAACTTACTCGAAAGATAATGATATGAGTATGACAGTCATTACACAAGAAGTTCGCTATTTGTCAAGTACCCAAATTTATTTACTGTCTTTATGGCTGTATGACAGTATCATGTGGTTGGATTGTGTCATTGAATTTGTGACTATGTATGAGAAAGGGTAAGACCGAGAGAGACAGACAGAGAAACAAAGCTGCAAACTCTCACGTCTCGTCTATAATGTACTTTGATCTGCACCTTATTATTATTTTTAATATAATTAGATTTTTAGGTCATGGTGGAAAAGGATCCAAAGTAAAGAAAAATAGAAGTAAGGAAGAAAATGATTGTCTTTCACTAACAGAAAGAGAAGAATCCAGAGAAATAATCAAATGAAACACAAAACTATGCAAAGTCCATCTGGACTCACTGCTGGTCCCTCCTCTTTCATAGATTTCCTTTCTCTTCTTTGTTTCAGTAGGGGACGCTTCTTTAGCCACACACCCAAGTAAAGATTTTTAATTAATCTTTGTTGTGTGTACGTACTGTGATATTTACTCTTTTTATTGTAGAGAAAAGAGAGAAGTGTGAGAGAGAGGGCCAACCTGATTTCTCGATAAACCAGTCTGACGTGCCAGCAGATGTTTATCTGCATCACTTGGGTACCTGAGAAAGTGACCAGAAAATGACATCAGAATCATAGCGAAAAACTGTGTAAAGAAACACCGAGCTTTCTGTACCCCTAGATGGGATTGAACCTTTCCTTCTTTCCTTGCATGGGCGTGAGAATCTAAGAAATAGAAAGAAAGATCAGTAGCATTGGCTACTGCTGCAAAACACAACTAGACCACTGCTCTAAGTACTGATTCTCTTAACACCATTAGTTTTGTAGGGGAGAGAAACCAAAGACTCTGAAGAAGGAAAGTGAAACAGTATATAGTTTAATTAATGCAGTTAACTTTTTCAGCTTTTTTCTGACTCGGACGACATATATTCAAGGACACTGCGTTCTGCATGACTGTGCTCTAGACACTAGTCAAAAAGGTTTTGTCTTCCTTTCTTTTCATCTTTTTTATTTGTGTTTGTGTTTATAAGCTTTGCTGTATTTCCATTTAACTGAAAATAAAGTGTCATTGTTTTAATCACCAAAAAGATACAAAGAAAGGTAATCCACTACGAGGTTATTATATTTTGTAACGATGTTTCAACTTTCTTGATTTTCATTAGTAGATATAGAGTGGTGAGATAGGTAAAGGTAACGTACGGATGAAGAAAATGCTCAAAAAGCCAGGCTCTCAAGATGTTGACTGAACGTTCAGGCAACCCTCGTTGGGGTCTCCAAGCTTCTTGTTCCATCATACCCATTTGATGGAAAGCTCTTTGCTGTCTTAGGCTTTGCTCTAGCATTTTCAGCCTTGGTGTCTCTCCCTTTGTTATTCCTGAACTCCCCGCACCATCTTTCTCTCCTAGTAGCTCACAACTGTGTTTCAATTGTGCTGATATTGCATCCTTTAGACACCGAAAATGCCGAGACATTGCCTTTTGTGCAAGGGCAGTGTAAGGGACAGCAGCACCAAAACCCATAACCAGATCGAATGAGTTCACTACCATTTGCATTTGTTCACAATAGTGGTTGTATCTTCGATCCACCTGCACATACAAATTACGTAATCTTTAAGATGGATTAATGATAACAAAGCTAAACGTCCTTATCGTTTTGAGGTTGTATTAGGTATAATTCGACATCAAGTAGTGCTTTTATTTTGGTCATAAATTTTTGAAATTACATAGGTTACGATCGCCTACTTGAACGTTATATAAAAAGTTTATTAATGGCAAACGATGTTTCTTCAATATTGACAAGTGTTGTTTCCACTCTTCTGTCTCATGCAAAGAGCCCAACCACATGAGAGAGAGAGAGAGATGAGTCAAACCAACACTTGCGATACTGAAACAGCACCTTCTTTAATAATTTCACCATTAATATAACTCACCAACCAATTAAGAGAGAGGAAAAATGTAATTTCCACACATACCATTGTTGCTTCCAGATTTCTCTATCTCATATTTATTCATCTGAAATAGAGGAATGTAGCAACAACGACTACAAATATGAAATAGGTAGCTTCCTTAAGAGATATATTAACTTAATAAATTAAAGCAACTTGGAATAAAGAGAGTGAACCAAAAAAGAAAAGAAGGAAAGACAGGCGTATCAGCATAATTGAGCAGAGAAGAGTAATCATAGTAAAAAAAATGAAAAGATAAAAAGGGATTGCTATTTGAGAATTTTGTAAGGCTCAAAATAGCTTATAAGACAACTTTGTGGTTCCTAGATGCTCCAAAAGGAAGCCCAAAGAAGAAAAAAAAGTATGAATTAATTATTATTATTATATAAATATGCTTGAATCAAAGCCTGAAGGTACGGTGAAATGATGGTTAATGGGATATTTCTTTCCTAAATAGAATCGATTTCAAGCTTGTGTGCATAAACAGAATACAAGAGGGGGAAAACAAAAAAAAGAAAAAAGAATAAGAATAAGAAATGAAAAGACCTCCTTCCCACTTGGTCAAACTCAGGCACAATATATCAATGGCTTTGCTGCAAATAATATTTACTGTGATGGATAAGGATCTTTCAGAGGCAGTGGCATTCATAGCAAGTAATCCCCACATATAATGTGGTATAGATATGAATGTGGATTATTGTGAATTGGCCACCTTCCCAATCACAAGGAACGTCTCATCTTACTGGAAGGCATTTCCTATAATAGTAGTCTCTTTACGTTTTCACCTAACCAAAAACCAAAATACCTTATACAAAGCACACCACCACCCCCAACAATCCAATCAGTGACATAAAATATAATTTTTAATTTTAAAAAATAACGTGTAATCACACCCCCACTAACTTAATCCTATAGAACCAACCCTATTTCACCAGCCGGCTTTTTGCTATATGTGTTTTTTTTTTTTTTTTAAACAAAAAAAAAAAAAGAAAAAAAAAAAGAAAGGAATTATTTAAAACTTGCCGGAACTTTGTGTTTGTCCCGGTCTTTTTTTTTTTTTTTTTTTTAAATAAATAATTATTTAAATGATTGACTCTAGACTCTTGAGAGGAGAGAGAGAGGGTGAGAGAGAGTAAGATTACATGCCTCATCAAGCATGGCTAGAAGTTTGACCTTCCTTCTCTGATGCTCAATTCTATCAGTTGCTGACAATGGAGGGAGATCCTTTGGTGTTGATGAAGAACCAGCAGCACTATTACCTGGATTGGAATTAGGGTTCGTGGTACTGTTTTGCCTTCCAAACTTGTTCTTCTTGAACTGACCCCTTCCAACACTGCAAAACTCTTCCAACAACTCTTGGGCGGCTTTGGCATACTTTGAATTCCTCAACACATTCACAACACCTAAAGAGGACCCAAATCCAACATGAACCTGGTGGTGAGTCTGAGCCACTCCTTGTAAATGCAATGACTGGTTACTATGACTATGACCACTACCCAAACTCTTATAGTATGGATGAGTGGACGATGATGCCCCACCACTTTGATTGTAGTACAACATACCAGCATCGCCCATCCTCAATTCTTCAGCTTTAGCTGCTTCTAGATGTTGCAAGGAAGATGATAAAGACAATGAAAGGCCTTGGCTTTCCACAACCCCTCCAATTTCACTAGGGTTGTTGAGTTGGGTAGCAGTAGACCCACCTGGTTCATGATCAGGAACCCAAGAGAATTGACCATAACCCCCTCCTCCAGCACCAGCTGAGTGAGGAGCAGGAGCATAACCTTGAAGAGAAGAGGAAGGATTTGGAAGCAACATGTGTAGAGTAGAAGAAGTTGAAGCTGTTTGTGATGGAGGTGGAGGAGATGGAGATCTTGGTTGTGGATTCATTAAAAAGAGCTGCATGGCAGCGGCTGAGTCCGCATTAATGCTAGAAATCTGAGCATGATGATGGTGATGCTGGGGCTGAGATTGATGAGATAGACTGTCACGGCTATTAACACTAGTCTGATTCTTTGAGTCTCCCAAGGGTCCTAACCCCACAACCATGCCTTGTCTATTTCCGTACCACTCGTTTGCTACACCCACACCGGGCTGTTGTGGCCTCGGAATTCGATGATAATTTTGCGTTAGGGGTTGGTCTAACAATTCTGCAGAAGCCGTAGCAGTAGTAGCAGCCCCTGGTTGAGGGAAATTGAACATCTCTGATAACATCCCAGCAGTCTCGTAGACCTGAAGGCCACCTGATTCTTCGTCGTCTATCCCCACTAGTGGTGACGGTGGGGCTTCGAAGCCTTGCACTCTCAGTTTGTCCCTGCGGATCTGCTGGGCTATGTGATGTTGTTGCTGTTGTTGTTGGTCTTGGTGTGCCACGGCCGATCTTTCAAACCCATTGGAGAAGCTGAAGATGCCTGGTTGGTGATGGTGGTGGTGGTACTCTTGGGACATAGAATTGTTAGAATTATTGGACTTCTCTGGGATTGGAATTGAGTGGTGGGTCTTCGAGTACTGAGAAATAACTGGTGGAAGCGGTGGTGTTACTAGCCCCATATCAGAATATTCTTCTTCTTCATCATCATCATCTCTCGCTTTGGCTTTTCAGGCGCATACACACAGACAGACAGACAAGACACACTCCAAGCTTCACTTGCTGTTCAATTCAATACGGATCAATATTCTTCAATAGCCACCAAAAGGGTTTTTAAAAAAAATGATTACTATATTAAAAGAAAGAGCAAAAAGTAGAAACGAAGTAGAGAAAATGAGATGGAAGATGGGTCTTTGTTGGTGTGGTGCTTTATGATTTTTTTATTTCCTTTAATCATTTTCAGCTTTGTTCATCATGTATATATATATATATACACAAGAGAGAGAGAGAGTGTGTGTGTGTGTGTTTGTGTGTGACTATGCATCTGTGTGTGTGTGTGTGTGTGTGTTTTACATATACCTCTTAGAATTGCAGAGAGTGAAAGGATGTAAAGCTCTAAGACATCGTTTTCCCTTCTATGGTATTGAAAGCTTCACGAATTCCTTCTCTCTCTCACTGTGTGTTGTCGCCTCCGACTGTCGTCTCTTTCTTTCTCTTTCTCTCCCTTTCTTTTTATTGCTCTTAGCAGTAAGTATATTTCTGCAATCACCTTCTGGAAAAAGAGAGATGGAAGTTACATACTATATATAAAAATAATTAAAAATGGAAGCTTTGAGGGACTGATATATCTCTCTAAAGGAAAACTCAAGCCAGAGAGAGAGAGAGAGAGAGAGATGGAGAGATAGAGAGAGAGAGAGAGAGAAAAGAGAAGCAGTCGCTTTTCTTCTTCTTCTTCACCTCCTTTTTACTCACCAATTATAACTTCTATTTATTTTATTCGTTTGCTCATTTTGTCAAAGAAAGTTTTAAACTTTAAAAATGAGAAAATTATTAATATTATAGGCATGTAGTAGAAAACACACACAACACACAAATTTTTTTTCTTTTTTGGTTTTATTAATATGTGTTTGTCCCAATTGACCAAAATGGCCTTATCTAGTTCTCAAAGAATTATAGCATAAAGAGTCCCTACAAATTTACAAGTTGAGGACCTCCAAACTGGCCTTTTCAGCAAATTAAATTATCATACACATAAACCAAATTTATTTTTTTTAAAAATTGTAATTAATTTAATCATGTTTAAGTTGCACACAAAATGACTAGAATGCCATCACCAATGTCGGCTATTATTGTCAATTATCCCATACGTCCTTTGGAAACCAACGCAAACTACGGAATAAAATAAAGATAAGGTCAGTACAAAGTCATCTCAATGATCCAAACTACCACCATCCTTTGATTTGTTCGAATGACCATGATGCCCTAGCTAATAATTGGCACATATTCGTGAAAATGTTAGTTGGCTAGGACCATTTTGGTCATTTTAAGTAACTAGTATTATGCATCACTATTTACTAACCTAACATAGTAATACAGGCAAAGAGAGGTACAGCATAGTAGGAAGCTAGGAGAGATTTTATTGATTACATTTGAAGGAAACACACATAAAGGATGGCTCGCACGTGCAATAGGTTGGCTCAAGACAAGTAAGGTTTGTGCGGAAGATATGATAAAAATCCTGCACAACCTTTTTTGCCATAACTTTACCACAAATTTAATGTAACAAACTGTAAATAGTAAAGAAAAAGTTATGGATTTATGTATAAGTAATAGACAGTCACTCGCAACATACTCCCTCTATCCCAGTTTGTTTGTCTTCTATTCTATTTTGAGATATTCCAAAATATTATCACATTTTTAAAAATAAAAGTCATTAATTTACTAATGTTCCTATTATATCCCTTCTTTATTTTCAAAACTATTTTAAAATAAAACTAACAAATATTTAAGAATAACTCTTTTAAAAAAAACTGATAAATTTATTTAAGGATAGTTTTGTAAACTTATACATTTCTTTATAAAGTAGACAAGACAATAAATGATATTCCCTTAAAAAGTTTGACTTTTCAAACAGGACAAATAAATTAAGGCGAGGGAGTACCATATTAAAATTGCGACAATAAATAAAAAAATAAAAAAAAGAGTTGTAGTACTAAAACAACTTGAGAGATATATGGCTTGAAAGCCATAGATAACCGCTTTGCGGTTTGGCAATGTCAAGATAGACATGCTCCATTACCTTTTTTGCTAGCTAAATAGCCTTTGATTTTTACAGGTGTTTTTATTTTTTATTTTTGGTGCTTTATCATTTTTAGCTTTATTGATTTATTGTTTCATTTAATTCATGTATTTGCGAGTAGCATTGAAAAGATGATTGAATTATAGCGAGTATACCATAGTGACCTACTTTTGTGCTCAATCGTTTGATCTTTGGATTCCTTTTTTCTATATATCAATTTGCCATAGTTGCAGATGAATGTATGCCTTTTGTTTCAAAGAAAAACCTTTTAGGGTCATTGATTTTTTTATAAAAAAAATACATTTATTATTCTAATTTATTCGTGAATTTTAGGTTTCCATGTTGGTGCCAATAACGTAGACGTATAAATATCTTTTATTAGAAAAAGAAGTTGGCGAGCTCACTGTTTTGCCACGTGGGACTACTGTTTGGTTGAAGTTGCCATTCAAGAGGTTTGTATAATTGCGCCGATATTGCTCTAACCAAATCCTAAAATGCAAAATGCTCAATATGCCTCTTTTTTTTTTTTTTTTTTTTTTTTTTTTTTTTTTTTGTGGTCCACATTGATTAATATAATTTTAGCTACTGCAATCAATAGGATATTTTTTAAGGAGTCGAGTAAATTTCAATTTAAAGAATTTTTTTTTATATTAATATTTACAACTTCAAATGTTTTAGATTCCTCTTTAATAAGTACACTTTAACAGATATTAACAACAATTTTTTAATTACAAAAAGAGAAGAAAGTAGACTTGAAACCAATTCTCATCTCGAGGAGAATCAACCAAAACTACTGAACCACAAAGCTTCTAGGGAATGTGCTTTCGAATCCTTAATTGTGTAGGTATTTTCTGTTTTTGTTTTTTGGTTTTTAAATTATTTTTTTCAGTCATTGATAAGCATAATCCAATATTTGGTTCCCTTACGGTGGGAGCACAGTTTCTGATGCCTCCTTCATCATCAATAAATTCTGCTAATTGTGGAGAATAAATCACTAAATTCAACTTGGAACCCAATCTTAAAAAAGTCCTATCGTACACACATGCGTGCACACGTACAAAGGGGAATGAGTAGAGTGCCAACCAATGAACTATACCAAAGATATAACTATCTTCTTAATTAAAGTGGAAAAAATATTTAGCCACCACCTGCGTTTTGAAACAAATTTTAATTTGTCATCCTGTAGCTTAAAAAAGTTCAGTAATATTATTCAACTTATGTCTAATTATATTTACTTTTTGGCTCATAAATGTAACTTAGTTGAAATGTAAATGAAGTTGTTACTTATTGTGTTTTCTTGACTTTCTTTTTTTGATGTGTGATTAACACATGCGGATTTTAAGTGGGTAAAGAGTAATAGTCTAAATTAAAAGTACACAAATCAAATTAAATTAGAGTTCTAATTTTGCGTCATGTGTCCTAAATTATTATTTTTAAAGAGGTTTATTTCTTAATTTTAGAATCAAATATAGGACCACATCATAAATATTCTTTCAAGTGAATTATCAAGTACAAAAATCAAAGAATTTAGAATAAATGAATCGTAAAAAAAAAAAAAAAAAAAAAAAAAAACATAGACAATTTACATTTTATACCTAATAATATCCTTACAAAATTTTTTAAAGAGTTAACAAAATATAAATATGACTATCAATAGTATTTAAATTATATATATAGAAATTATATTATGTATCTTATTGTATATCTTTAAGTATATCCATGCATATACATGGGGTCACAAGATAGCCTATATTAATAGGAAAAACTGAGAGAAAATTCAATTAGATTTCAAATTGGATTTTAATTGTAATCTAATTTTGCATCACGTGTCTTGTCTATATATATTTTTTTAATTTCTAGGTGAGTTAATGTTGTGCAAAAGATGAAGAATCTAATATAAATAAACCAGTTCCTCAAAAAACAAATACAAATAAACCATATAAAAAATAGTAAACTCATGTGTATATCCAAAAAATAAAAAAGAAAGAAGAAAGAAAGAGTAAAAATCATGTATATATTTATGACTTAAATAATATATAATTTGAATCCATATATGTGTAATTGTGTTTTTCTAATTGTACGATGCATACGCACGGATTTTACACTAGTTAATTTAATACACTCTCAAAGTATTGGTATTAGATACAATGCATCCCTTTTCTTTCCAATATTGTATTGCGTACCCACAGATATGGACATTTTAATTGTTGAAAGCAAGAAATAATATCTAACTGAAGTAGTTTGGAGCTATCATCATTGTTGTTGTTTAGCTTGTTTGGGCAGTTTCTCTCCCAAAAAAAAAGAAAAAAAAATGTTTAGGCAGAGGGTAAAAATGCGGAAACTAAGAATTACATTAAAGATGCAATGAGGTGCCACATCCTTTTCTTTCAATTTAGAGCTACATAGTATAACATAATGTTATATTGATAATACACCAAATGAGCACACAAATCGAGTTTTATTATAGGTTTACTATTAATTATAGATATTTAATTTGTGTACTTCTCTTGAGATATATATGCTAGCAGCCTTAATTAGTACTTACACATAGGCTTTCTATGAAATAGTAAATCCTAGTCCATTCTTCATTTTTATCTTTACAAAAGTATGGAAAGTGTTTTATAATACTAGAAAATTTTCATTAATTTGATTAATATATATAATAAACACCTTTTATATCCGGTAATTAATCCCGTGATGAATGCAAATTGAAGTCAATAAACCTAGAATGTACTTAAATTCATTGACTTCCAAAGGAATATGTAGCATCCTTTTCAACAGGTTTAATCATGTTTTTTTTTTTTTTTTTTTTAAATTTTTTCTTGGTTTTACATTAAACCATATATTGTCTAATCAACGTACTTATAGTATAGCGCATAATAATTAGGTTTCAAACTTCAATTATATATTACAATACCCTCTAATTTGTTTTCTTCAAATGCAAGAAGAATTAATTTATATATATATATATATATATAAAGAAATGGGAAGAAAGTGGGAATTGTCCTCTAACGTACTAGCTACAATATTGAGAACCCCACATCGCTACTCAACACTCAATTGAGAGGGAGATAAAAACACTTTTCTTTCCAACTGCAAACTGGATCGATAATTGACAGCCAACCCTCTCCTTCTCTCCACCTGTCCTCCTTTTTGGGCTTACTCACGTGAATCTCACCCTCTTCTCACACGCTTGACAGCCCCACTTTATCACTTAATTAACCTACATATATATAATCCCCCATCCTTCCCTCACGTGCCAAAGTCGGCTATGCACGTGTCCCTTTATACTTCATTTTTTACTTTATAGCTTATGATTCTGGCCTTTAATAATAATGCTACGTCTACAATAATTTCACAACAAATTTTAAGTATTAAATTATTATTGATGGGTAAAAAAGCTATATTAGTGATGAACCCATATTATTACCTAAGAAGCACAAATACGGACATCGATATGACATAGTGATATGAGCAATTTTTTTTAAAATTGTAATATAAAATAGCCAAAATGACACAGATATGACGCAGATACAACACGGTTACGGCACCCTAAATTAAATATCCATACTTTTTAGATTATAACCAATAATAACTTGACATTTAAAATTTATTATAAAAATATTGTATACATAGTGCTACGTCATAATTCTTTAATATGAATTGGTTGCCATACAGCCCATACGTGTACAGTTTCCTTCTCTCCTTAATTTGTAGTATAAAGTTCACGTTCAAGTTCTATTAGAAAGGTTTAGGAGAAATAAGAGCCACCCTTTTTTATACAGGTGGTTGTGGAGGTTAAAGGATAGGTTTAGCTTTGGTTTTGGCATCGATTTTATTTCAAGCAACAACTCCTTGCCTTTTCTCCTTCGGCACACACAACACAAACATCAACCATGCACCTAAAAATTTGGCTCTACGGATGGATGGAAAAAAGCCAGCATCAACTGACATTCTCCACCAGACTCTACCATGCTCTCTTATTAAAATCTTGATCTACTTAAAACGGGACCAACAGCATGATGTATACGTACGATTGTTCCATATGATGGCACTGTCTCTGAATTATCCCACAAGCATATCATGCATGAACGAATCGTTTTTTGATAATCTCTATGAGTGGTCGATATGGGAGCGTTTGAGAAACATCACCACAAGTTGTTCATACTCAACATCAATCCTATTACAATTTAATAATCGATCTGTATAGTGATTTTGTCCTCTCTAAACTGTCACGTACATGTACTCTTCTTTTTTGCTCACATTTTTTTAAATTGAGATCGACAATATGCATCACATTAACTAGTTTGTCTAGCCAAAAATAATGCATGCGTGGTTATCATCTTCGATCTAATTTTGCTCTACGTGACAACTAATTTTGCCGCATTCTCTTTTGCAATCATCTATCTTAATTTGCAAAGTCTTGATATTTTTAGGGAAGCTGATGGTTAAGTGACAAGTTAATGTTTTGCTAATGATTGATTTCTGCTTTAATTTGGTTAGTTGACACTTCAAAGAGTGATTCGACCATCACATTTGAGAAAATGTGTCGCCAGTTCTTCTTCTTCTTCTTCTCCACTCTTAATTACAAACATTTCTATTGCATAAGGTTTCAAAAAGATGTGCATCAACTAGATTTGAGAAAATGTGTTGCGATTTCTTCTTCTTCTTTCCCTCTCTTAATTACTAACATTTCTACTGCATTTGGTTGTAAAAAGATGTGCATCAACTAGTAGGGAAAATAAATTAATATATTAAACTAAAACAAACATACCCTAATAAGTTATATATTCCAAAATCAGTCAGTCATCATGGAAATTGATTTATTATAAATTTATTAGATGATTCTCGTTTAGTATTGGTCCAAATCATCTACTTGCATGTGGTATATGCAATTAATGGTACGTGTGTACAATCATACGTCAAATTTATTAGCTATAATTAGTGGCAGATTGACACTGCAAGAATGATTATTAATACATGTGGCAATCAATCTATTACTAGTTTTTCAATAAGTTGCGGCCCAACCCTCATAGTACATCTCTCTTCTTTGATGCCATGAGGAAATAGTAGTAGTCTAAATCTAACAAGACTTCGAAGTACCACTTCCCCAATTAATGAACTATTTACTCCGTGGTACTTACTATCACCTATATATATAGAGTAATGTGGTCACGATGTAGTAGATGAAAAAGTTTATATTTCTGTCCTTGTGGATTCCAGTAAATTAACGCAGATTATTTAGCCAAGATTAGTACTATTCTAATTATCCTTCTGTGACCTTTTGGTTCCAAACTCCAAAAACCAACGTACGGACTTTAGCAAAGCTATTTTAAGGACTAGGGTCACATTTGATAACATTTGCCCAATATTTCTAGCTATACCCCAAAAAAGGCTCTTCTGTTTTATTGTTATTGATAGAGAAAACGACCCCTAGCGCCCTAATTAAGCCAATCATAATTTCCGACTGTGTCTTCTAATATCTGTACACATTTAATGCTCAATATCAAAATTGATCTATTATTTTAAATACCAACTATTCTGCCACTATTCTTCTCCCAAAAAAAAAAAAAAAAAAAACTATTCTGCCACTAAATTAATTTTTTGAAAAAATTCCCTCTCATTGCTCATTTACAACAATTGAATAAACATCACTATTCTTGAGAAAATGATGTTGTCTGTCACAATTTTATGTCATTGCGAATTGCTGATCTAGATTGCGACTTTGTAGTTCGTATTCCATAAACTGTCTCAGATCTGAAATTACTACTAGTATTGCTTCTACACTTTCTAGAGATAATGTGAAGTTGGGGTGTCAATGTTCGACCCAACCCACAAACACAACACGAACCTGATACGAGTTTTTCAGGTTAGGGTTAGGCTTTAATGGGTTTGAGTCATAAACAAGTTGACCTGAAAGCGACACGATAAGAAACGAGTCATAAATGGGTCAACCCGCATAACCCGCAATAGACACGTTTGACATGCCAATTTATTTGTGTCAATTCAAAATGACTCACTTAACACAACCCGTTTAACTCATGTAACAAATAAATATTTATTTTATTTTAGATTTGTCAAATACCTTTTATATCCAACATATACTTTAAATTTAAAAAGAAAAGTGAGTAATTACAAAAATTTACAAGGGATATAATTAGAAATTGAAACTTTACAAATCTTAGAACTACTAATACTTTTTTTTTTTTGGCATAGAATTTACACAAATGAAATTGGATGAGCTTGTGGAAGATGCTATGAATTTGGACATCAACAAAGAATCTGTGGATGATAATCGTGGTCATAGTCAGGATTAGTCTACTGTTTGCTCAAATTCTTTCAATATTGATACTTAGCATTTAGCAAGTTCCAAGAATATTATATTTTTGTTGAACTATGTTATTTTATTTTTGTGAAACTTTGTTATTTTGAATTTGGGTTGAAGTGTATGCACTTCTTTTAGAGTGTAAAGAACTTATTTCTAGATGAATGTTATATTTTTGTTGAACTATATTATTTTGAATGTGGGTTGAATACTTGAAGTGTATGCACTGCTTTTTGGGATGTAAAAATAGTTATTTCTAGATAGATATTATATTTAATATTATGTAGGTTGAAATAGGTTGTGTTACATTCGTGTCAACCCAATATGACTTGTTTATTAAGCGTGTCAAATGGGTTGGGTCAGGTCAACCCGCCTTATTAACAGGTCGGGTTATGGTTGAAGAATCATGATACGATTATAAAATGAGTCAGGTTAGGGTTAGCTATTTAGTCAAATACCCCTACCTCGACACGACACGAACCCGACACGCTAACCCAAATTGACACCCCTAATGTGAAGAAACATTACAATTTTTTTTTTCTCTCTCTCGTCTTTGGCCGCGGGAGGAACATTTTATTAATTTTAGGCTGAATATCAACACTTTTTTTTTTTTTTTGGTAATTAATATCAGCACATGTCAATAAACTATATTTTCTTCTTAAATAATTTGTCTACCATAAGTATGGTATTATTTTCAGGAACCCATAGCAGTGGCCAGTGGGGAAAAAAAAATAGTGCACTACAACACTGTATCCAATCCAAACCCTATATGCAATTTAAACAAACTTATTTATTCATATGGTTTTGACCATACAAGCACCTAATTGAATTGAATCTCATTTGTTTCAGGGACAACATTTATATGGGCGGCAAAATCCACGTTTTGCGACTTTTTTCTTTCATTGTGATCTAAGTATTCTAAGTACTATGTAGTAGTTTTCTTTTAATATTTCCTTCTATTATATACATAATAGTGAGTGTCTAGTTAATTAAATTTATAGTAAAGTTTATTATTTATGTGATATGGCTGGCTCTAGTCTAGGCCTAAGGCCCCATGCCTAAAAAAATGAACAAAAAGGACCTAAGGCCCTCCACTATAAATTATAAAAATAAAAAATAAAAAAAAAATAAAAAAATAAAAAACCCGAAATTGTTAAAAATTCTTTTAGAATAATAATTAATTTTTAAAAAAGAAAAAAAAAAGGTTTTTCGTTCTTTACCCACTTCAAAGAAGACCCTCAAGATATTGAACATACTAAAATCATGAATAATCATTGTTAATCAATTTCCTTAACTTGAGGCTTCGTAGGTTCTATTAACTTAACTTGTTAAGTCTCTCGTTGTCGAATAAAATCTTCTCTATACAAAAAATCAATTGATATTTTAGTCTAATAATAAAGAGATGCATGTAGCAGACACCATAGGTTTAAACTACTTATCTCTTCTCAAAATAAAATAAAATATAAAAAGCTCGAGCCCTTAATTTTTGTAAATGAGTCTCCCACATGATAGAGTATATTATTAGGTGAAGTTGCAATAATATCTTAAATATATTAAATTTGATAAAATCCTACTTAAGATCAATTGCTATGTCATAAGAAGATTAAATTGATTGATTATTCTCAATTATAGAAGAGATGAACAAACAACCTAAATACAAAAACTTCATTAATAATTTAATATCTCAAAAGCAACAAGGATGGTTTTTTTAAAAAATAAGTATATTAAGGAAAATTAAATAATTAATATTTAAATATTAAAAATACCACTTTTATTTCTCCTAGAAACTTTTTTTTTTTTTAGAGTTTCAACCTATGGCATTGAACTAATTGAAAACCACTTCTCCTAGAAACTCTAATGTATTGAGTCGACTATATCATATTAGAGAGGACCGGTACCAAGTATTGAATAACTTTTAGATAACCAAACCATAATAATAGTTTAATTAATTAATGATTATTGCTAAAGGACTGTGACTTCGTCCTTAGGAGTTAAGATTTGTTGGGTTGGCCAAAATTTTAAGAATTTATGATTTAAGTGCAAACTCTTGGCTGGTTAAATTCTTGAAAATTAGATTTTTGGTATTTTGTAGTTCTAAAGAAATTAACTTTCACCCCCCCCCCCCCCTCCCTCCCCAACACAATCTGGTGGTGGATTTATTGGCTTGGGAAGTAACATAAATTCGGAGGTCACAGGTTCAATCCATGAGGATATATATAGGATAAAACTTAAGTACAGTACTTTAGGTGTTATTCTTTAAATTCCCTTCTTAAAATTCGGTCATGTGACAACTTAATTAAAAAATACACTTTCATGCCATGAGAAAAAATCAATATGATAGAATCTTAAAATGAGAACATAAGGAACAGTACCTAAGTACTGTACCTAAGTCTTGCTCATATATATATATATATATATATATAAAACTAATTTTAGAAATCTACTCATAAGTGTTGGAGCCGTAATTTAAAACCAAATCACTAATTAATTTTTGGTGTAGGTGGAGTTTGAAGTTTGAACTCAGATTTTTTATTCAAACCTTCACAAAATTACTTCAATGGTATCATCCATAATTTAAGTGAGAACTTTGAATTCTTTTTTCTATTTTTGTTTTTTTTCAAGAAACTTAAATTCTTATATTAAATTCCTACCAAACAAACACAACATTAATTTTAGGTAATTCTCATCGTTACTTCTATGGCTGTATGGCATTTAAACGCAAATTAAGCCGCTGCTGGAAAAATCTCCATTGCTATGTCCAGCAACGGAAATCTAATAGAACTACCAAAAGCATATGCAAAACTTGGTCCATGTGATTTTAATTCATAGGAAGCTCTAAATTATTTGAGAAAGCCTTTATTACTAAAGAGTCTTTTGGTTTTTTTTTTTTTTTTTTTAAATAATTCGATAGTTGGGAAAAGAAGATTTGAACTTTAGATATCTCAATTGGACATACTAAGAAATGTCAATTAAGCCACAAAACTCTTGACAATTGGTTCATTTTTAATGAACCAAAACGTCATAGTAGTAAAACAATCCCACCATATCATATTAAAATCCATACTTTGGAATAGAATTTAATTAGGTACGATTTAAATTACACTATAGGTAGGATCTAGAGTTCTATATATAGGGTTCAAGTAATAGCCCAATATCCTTTGTGGTGTCTAATACTTGTGGTTTGAACTTCAAACCCCATCTTCTCTCCCCCACTATCTACTCTTAAAAAGGAAATAACATCTCAAGTTCTTAGAGTCACTCCATCGTAGAGTTTTTAAGATCCTATTCATTCATTTTGAAATGAGTGGAGTAGATTTTGCCACATCAACAACATTTAAAAAAAAAAAATTGACTATCACCATCTTGGTATTTATTTAAGTTATTGATGATGTGGAAAAATCCAACTCATTCATTTAAAATTAATAGATAAGATTTTAAGAACTATAGGGTAGAGTTATCCTAAGAACTGTAGTATATATAACTTTTTTTTAATTGTTAGTTAGAGGAAGGGAACTATAACCTTAGATGTCTATATCACCTAGAAGTAGTGGCGGAGTTAGGATTTTGATTTTTTTTTTTTTTTGGGGGGGGGGGGGGGGATTAAGATATAATATTGAAGACAAAATTTATTTAAAAATTATTAATATAAGAAAAAATTAATTTATTAAACAAAATATTTGATCAACATAGAAAATATAATGTAAAAGTTATAATTTTCTTCTTTTCATACTTGGTTTTAATTTATTTTTTTGAGCCTAGTGTAGGAGTTAGTATAATCATTGTAATGCTTAAGCTACTTCATAATTTAAATAGGCTAAAAATGTATATTGCAAACAAGTATAGAAATCATAATCATTATTAATGTATGAAGTTAAAAGATTAATTTAAATATAAGATATTCGAACAAATCATATGAACATAAAAAAGATTAAACGTTAGTAATCATCATTGAGTAGAGATAATCAAATAAGTTATTCAATTGATTTACGTATAAATTTTTCAAAACCATAATGTTATTACATGATAAGACTATCACATAAAAATTAGGACTATGTTGGGAACCAGTGCTACCTTGTTTATTTCTCCTCATGGCTATTTTAACAACTTATAGGAAAGTGAATAGTGACATAGACTACATTAAATTGTTATATAATTAACTAATTCTTTAACAAAACGCATTTTACTTGTAATTGGGTAGATCTAAGTTGGGTTTAATGTACCAAGAAGTATGTTGTTCTAACATATTAAGTGGTATCATTAAAGACATGAAGTTTGATCCAAGAAACAAGTAAAGAAAAATTGTTTTATTAAAGCTTGACATTATCTGCTATCGAAGATTAATGAAGAAGCTCGATATAAGCTCGATCTATCGAGAATTGCGATTTCAGATTTCTCAAATATGAATTTCAACTCATAATGACTTGAATGATTAGGGTTTCTCTCTCTGCAACCCTAAACATATATAAGACTTATTTCAAAAGTCATCAAGTATAGAAACAGAGATTTAGAACTCAAATACTCTGTGTGAAGTTACTGTATTTGTATGCTTTAGAGTTTTGTAACCAAATGCTTTTTGATCTTTATTGTGTATGAAGTGAAGAACTTTACAGCCAATAACAATCAATCAAGTTGCTGGAGTTAATCACGTACTGGGATCCATGTAAAGGAGTTAGTTATAGATTGGAGATTTGTGCAAAGTAAAAAGTCTGCTACAAGATCAAGTTTAATCTATATATATATAATAATCGGTGAAGCTTAGAGAAACTCAAATTAGAGTTTCAATTTTGCGTCATGTGTCCAAAATTATTTATTCTTAAAGAGTTTTATTTTTTTATTTTAGAATCGAATATGAGACCACATCATAAATATTCATTCAAGTGAGTTACTAAGTACAAAAATCAAAGAGTTTACAATAAATGAATCATTAAAAAAAAAAAAAGTGCTTCACAATAAATTTTTTTTTTTTTTTTAAATATGGACAATTTACATTTTATACCTAATAATATCCTTACAAAATTTTTTAAAAAGTTAACAAAATATAAAAATGACTATCAATAGTATTTAAATTATATATATATATGAGAATTATATTATGCATCTTATTATATATTTTTAAGTGTATCATATATATGCATGGAGTTACAAGCTAGTTGTATATTAAAACAAAAGTTCAACTGTAGGTTGGTATTTTGAGATAGGACAGGGTAGTGGTAAAATTCTTTATACTTGTAATCGCTTAATTATTGATTAGTAGATTCTTAGGAGTGATGATCTTAAATTCACCCAGTAAGATTTTTGCCTTACGAGAAGTTTTTCCCATTTGTCAACAAATCGCTGTGTTAATTTATTTTCTGCTGCACATTAGTTATTTGTTGATTTGTTGGTGTCTCCACGATTTACATGTAATTTGACCTAATTAATCAACTAAGGTAATTGAATTAATTAACCAGGGCCAATTTATTTTAACCTAACATTAATAAAACCCATCCAGTTAAATTATTCTCAAACTGGAAATACTAGTAGTTAATAAGTTAATTGAAATCAATTTATTTCCATTAAAATCTGTCTTTTGAAACTTAATTATCTATTTCTTCAATATCACGTTCACATCCTTAGAACCCCATAAGAACAAAGCTTTGTATGTGAAACCTAACTTTAAAAAATAAAATTACAACAACAAATGTGGGCTAGGGGAGACCTTGGTGGGGTCAGGGGGGCAATTGCCCCCCCCCCCCCTTGCCCCCCCCTTGGCTCCACCCCTGCCAGGAAGTATAAGTTGAGTTAGAAGACTCTTTGCTAGCTTTAGTACAATGTTAAGTAATATTACACAATTCAATATTTATTTTATAAACAAAACTTAGGTATAGTGTAGTAATTAGGTTTTTAATTGAATTAAAAAATATGATCGTATTGACTAATGAAACACAATCATTGTTTCCTTTTCCAATGACAATAATTAAATTCAATACAATCATATGTTTGATTCAATTGGAGAACCTAATGTACTACATTTAAGGTACAGTGCTTAAATTTTGTATATTTTTTATTTAATGAAAATTTTGAGAAATTCATCATTGATTAAATCTTTTTCGTCTACATACTCTCTGTGCTTGCAAATTTCAAGGTGATCAAAGATTCATAACTATGACATTTATCAAATGTTTAAATTCAAATTTTTGTATTCTAAAAATATTATAAAAGACGATTCTTAGATTAAATAATAAATAACATCTACTTTGCACGAAATTTAGCATGTATGTTAAAAATATAAAATAAAATTAAAAAAAAAACATATAATCCAACAGTGAAATTTTTAAATTTTTAATCCATTAAAAAGTTATTACGTCATGTAATATTGCTTAAAATTACACTAATTAAGTATAACTTTTCCCTAAGTTGTTGTAAGGACTCAAATTAAATTGGACCTAAATAATGAGATTTGTAGAGTATGGGTAGAAGGACCAAGTATCAGCAAAACAAACAATGATTGGCGTGAAATCTATAGAAGTAATAATCAAGGAATTGGACTAAGTATTTGTGAGGGTAATAACAATGACCTCGGCTAAACGTTCTTGAAGAATTTTGGTTCTCGGCCTAGTCCGAGGATCTGTTTATTTAGGGCTGGCATATACAGGGGTTGTCCTTGGACACTTCCCCCATTCCCCCCTCTCTTTTTGGCGGGGATGCTATCTATTATATATCTTTCTTTAGTTGATCTTTGCTGTCCACTTATTGATCATCCAAGCCTATACTTGAGTGTCTGTCCCATCAGTCGCCTTTGCAGGCTTTCTGTTAGTTGAAACAACCAATGTATCACTATTAGCTGGTCAATTCACCATTGATGTGATCAGAATATTGGTGGCATACATTTAATGAGTGAGTGACAGACCCTTTCCTCAGATGTCGGTCCGCCAAGGACCTGGGCCTCCTCGGCGAGGTTCCTAAATGACTTGGGACTCATCCGTTTATCCTTGGATCATGCTCTCTCTCTCTCTGGCGTGGACTTTGGGCCTGATGTGGAATGGGCCTAAGTTATCAAATATTTGGGGCCTCACAATAGCCCCTCAAAATTCTGCTGTCCAATCCTTTGGGCGGGGGAGGAGGATTTTGACGTTCCTGGGCCTACCATAATGGCCTGTCGGACCCTGTCTTTCTATTAGTGTCTCAATCTTTTCAACTGCCCCTGCAACTTTCTTTAGCACAAAGGGCCCGCCCGAGGAGTTTTTCCTTACTTCTGTAAGTTTTCTGCTCTTTCTAGTCTATACTCTTTAGCTTGAGTTCTTTGCTAGTTCTTCTAGAATGAATAGGTTTAAGTTGTTGTGCTCTAGCGTTCAGCTTTACTTGATTTTCGCTCCTAGCAGGGCTCATTACTTAGTGCAAAAGGGTTTGGTTCTGCCGTAGGTTTGGGGCCTACGGTTAGTACAAAACCCTAGTTGTGCCCGGTGCATGGATCGTCCTATAGTGACTAGTTTCCCAAACGGCTAGGGTCCGAGGACCACGCAATGCCTAGGTTGTGTCCAGTACCTAGTTCTTTGATGGTTAAGTAACTTTCTTTCTTTAAGTAGTTAGTTTCCCCAGAGGCTTGGGTCCGAGAACCATGCAATGCCTAGGTTCTGTCTAACTCTTAATTTTCAGTCTGAAGTAGCTGGTTTCCCCAAAGGCTTGGGTCTGAGGACCATGCAAGGCCTTGGTTCTGTCCAGTACCTAGTTCTTTGATTGTTAAGTAACTTTCTTTCTTTAAGTAGTTAGTTTCCTCAGAGGCTTGGGTTCGAGGACCATGCAATGCCTAGGTTCTGTCTAACTCTTAGTTTTCAGTTTGAAGTAGCTGGTTTCTCCAAAGGCTTGGGTCCAAGGACCATGCAAGGCCTTGGTTCTATCCAGTACCTAGTTCTTTGATTGTTAAGTAACTTTATTTCTTTAAGTAGTTAGTTTCCCCAGAGGCTTGGGTCCGAGGACCATGCAATGCAAAGGTTCTGTCTAACTCTTAGTTTTCAGTCTGAAGTAGCTGGTTTCCCCAGATGCTTGGGTCCGAGGACCATGCAAGGCCTTGGTTCTGTCCAGTACCTAGTTCTTTGATTGTTAAGTAACTTTCTTTCTTTAAGTAGTTAGTTTCCCCAGAGGCTTGGGTCCGAGGACCATGCAATGCCTAGGTTCTGTCTAACTCTTAGTTTTCAGTCTGAAGTAGCTGGTTTCCCCAGAGGCTTGGGTCTGAGGACCATGCAAGGCCTTGGTTCTGTCCAGTACCTAGTTCTTTGATTGTTAAGTAACTTTCTTTTTTTAAGTAGTTAGTTTCCCCAGAGGCTTAGGTCCGAGGACCATGCAATGCCTAAGTTTTGTCTAACTCTTAGTTTTCAATCTGAAGTAACTGGTTTCCCCAGAGGCTTGGGTCCGAGGACCATGCAAGGTCTTGGTTCTGTCCAGTACCTAGTTCTTTGATTGTTAAGTAACTTTCTTTCTTTAAGTAGTTAGTTTCCCCAGAAGCTTGGGTCCGAGGACCATGCAATGCCGGGGTTCTGTCTAACTCTTAGTTTTCAGTCTGAAGCAGCTGGTTTCCCTAGAGGCTTGGGTCCGAGGACCATGCAAGGTCTTGATTCTGTTCAGTACCTAGTTCTTTGATTTTCTCCGCCGAGGATGGGACCCTGCTCTGTTCTAGTCTCTTCATCTGGCGTGCCTCTTTTGATTACGAGGCGTCCCTTGGATTGTACGAGTAACGCGCTTTGACGCTTCGGTACCTCCTCGTTAATAAGGCGCCTCCTCATTAATATCCTTGGGGATTTGCGAGGGTCCAGCGGTGGATAAGCCCCTTGGAAATTATGCATAGTTAATGCCTCCGGAAATCTCTCCCTAGGATTTTGTGCCGGTTGGCTTTCACCAATTTTCGTCTTCTATAAAAGGCCTTCCTGGGACGACTCTTTTCATCAAACCTTACAAATACATTCACCAACACACAGTTCATAGGCTCTTTAAAAATAGCGGTTTACGCCCCACAAAATGAGTTGGCCCTTGGAAAGGGTGGTTACGAGGAAGCCTAGCCCCCTTCAGGAGCCAAATATGGCACCCCTACCCTGGACGTCATGCTGGGGTTGGGGTAGGAGAAGGATGAAGATCTTTCTTCTTTTCAACCTAACTAGAGGTAGACCCCTCCTTACCCTTTGGAGGAGGATCCAGAAAGAACGTAACTTCCTTCCCCCGGACCTGAATCCGTCAGCCCCTTCAAGTTGGCAGTGATGGGTTTGGGAGGGAAACCAGGCGAAACTAAGAGGGGGAACCGTCCTGTGCCGCGGCCTCTTCCCCCCCAACGTTGCCTTCCTTCCTCCATTTCCTCTTTTCTTGCTCCTCAACCAGCCTTGCTAGGCGTCTTTCTCTGTAGTTAGCTTTAGAACAAGCCTACATGGGCATCAATTGTAAGATATAACTTTCTCTTCATATATTAATAAAGAAGTAGATCCAATTCTTCTCTTTTATTTTTCGCATCTTTTTGTTTCTTGTGATTGTTGCCTTCTGAGTGAATGTTGTTGCTGCCCGCTGTATTGTTTTTTTTTTTTTTTTTTTTTTTTTAGAAGTGTGGTTCTTAACCTTTTCACACCAACCATCGCACTTGCTAGCGTACAAGTCCTTCCCACAGACGGCGCCAATTGTAAGGACTCAAATTAAATTAGACCTAAACAATGAGATTTGTAGAGTATGGGTAGAAGGACCAAGTATCAGCAAAACAAACAATGATTGGCGTGAAATCCATAGAAGTAATAATCAAGGAATTGGACTAAGTATTTGTGAGGGTAATAACAATGACCTCGGCTAAACGTTCATGAAGAATTTTGGTTCTCGGCCTAGTCCGAGGATCTATTTATTTAGGGTTGGCATATACAGGGGTTGTCCTTGTACACTTCCCACATTCCCCCCCCCCTCTTTTTGGCGGGGATGTTATCTATTATATATCTTTCTTTAGTTGATCTTTGTCATCCACTTATTGATCATCCAAGCCTATACTTAAGTGCCTGTCCCATCAGTCGCCTTTGCAGGCTTTCTGTTAGTTGAAATAACCAAGGTATCACTGTTGGCTGGTCAATTCACCATTAATGTGATCAAAATATTGGTGGCATGCATTTAATGAGTGAGTGACAGACCCTTTCCTCAGATGTCGGTCCACCGAGGACCTGGGCCTCCTCGGCGAGGTCCCTAAATGACTTGGGCCTCGTCCGTTTATCCTCGGATCATGCTCTCTCTCTCTCTGGCGTGGACTTTGGGCCTGATGTGGAATGGGCCTGAGTTATCAAATATTTGGGGCCTCACAGTTGTAAAACGAATATTGTAAGTTATATAATAATAAAATTTTCAATCTTTTGTTCTCTTTTTTCTAGTCTATTCTCTATATCTGTATCTTGTAGATTCAAGGTGTTCTAGGTTTTAATTGTGTATTAACCATTCTCAAGCTATCACGTTGAATCCTTTGGTAACAAATTCTTGTTTTTTTTTCTATTCTAATGGCCAACAAACGAAGCAGTAGCAATTCTATTGACAAAGATTGTGAAGGAGAATTCCTTACAAGGAATTCCTTTATCCCAACAAGACACCTTGCAAGCAATGCTTGTCGGTAACAGGCTCTCACATATATCCTTTCTAAGATGGCAACATTATATATGACCCTATATTTAGCAAAAGAATTTACACCAATAGGAATTATGGAAGCAACAAGAGAAATTATACTAGATATTTAGTTTGAGGTCAACTTAATTTTTTGTCTACATGTTCCTAGATACTACTAGAATTTTTTTTTTCTTTAATGGAATTAATATGTGCAAGTGGAATTCTGTTGATTGGATTCTTGATTTTGAGGATTATTTTGTTATTTGGAGATTCCTAAAAAAACAAAAAAGAAGAAGTAAGACTTCTATCTAATGAGTTCGTAATGATGTGACTGGTTGGATGACATACAAGATGATAAAATTTGTTAAGTTAAATTGACTTATTCTTCTTTTTCCTCGCAACAGACGAAAAGTATTTTAGTTACTTTTCTTTTTTCTGTGATTATTATGAAAAGTTGAGTGGTACAAATGACAATTCTAAGCATCTAAATTCTTATAGAGGGATTAATTATTTAGGGTTTATCTTTCAAATACCAAAGAATGATGTGATTTTGAGGGTTAAGTATATGAATTCAAAATTCAAAACTTAAGAATTTTCAAAACAAGAGAATGACAAGGTTGATTTTGAGGTATATGAACAAGAGGCACGAGTTGAAGAATTTTGTTGAAAATAAATTTTTTTTCTAGAAAATTATGTGTGGGTACCTAGGCATGCATGCGACGTCCTAGGCATGCATGCAACGTCCTAAGCCGTCCTCGGCGTGCATTGCAACGTCCTAGGCATGCATGGCAACGTCCTAGGCATGCTTGGCAACGTCCTCGATGGTGTCCTAGGAGTCCCACATCGAAGGAAAACCCTCCCACTTGCTGCCTTATAAGCTGTGAAGCGAAGGAAGTAGTGTACCATCGGTTTATAGTTATTCGAATAACTAAACCGATGGTACACTACTCCCTTCGCTTCACAACTTATAAGACAGCAAGTGGGGGGGTTTTCCTTCGATGTGGGACTCCTAGGACACCGTCCGAGGACGTTGCCAAGCATGCCTAGGACGTTGCCATGCATGCCTAGGACGTTGCAATGCATGCCGAGGACGGCCTAGGACGTTGCATGCATGCCTAGGTACCCACATTATGCACAAGTAAAAATTTTTTTTTTTTTTTTGAGGTTGTCGAAACAATATGTCCCACAAGTCCAATAACCGAATTGATGTTTGAACAATAAAATATTTTAATATATTAATTTTATCATGTGGTTGAAGTATTTGATTAGATGTTGATTTTTTTTTTTTTTTTTTTTATGGATCTTTTTAACTGCCTTAAAATAAAGAGGGGGGGGGAGGGGAATGAAGATACTTGATCAAGGATGGCAAATATAAAAATAAGACAATGTGATTGAAGTATTTGAAATATTTTTTCTCTTGAAATGAAAAATTTTCAAATCTAAAAAATAAACTCAAAAATCATTTTTTTTTTTTTTTTTAAAGTAGAGGGGTTTGACATAGAGAACATGCATCATATATAATTACTGAAATTTGTTATTATTTTTATGAGAATTTTGGAATTTTCTAAAATTAGATGTTATTTCCTGGTTTTTGAGCATCTTTTTTAGGAGTATTTTAGCTACATTAGAATTCTTATCTAGTAGGACATTAATTGAAAATTAATTATGTTTTCTCGAGGCCTTTAAATTAGCTCCTAATTAAGTTGTAAAACAAAAGGCAGAAGTGATCTATCAATAAAAATTTCAATCTTTTGTTCTCTATTTTATTGATATTTCAATATTTTATTCTCTATTTTTCTAGTGGATTCATATCTCTCTCTTGTGAATTCAAGGTGTTTTAGGGTTTGGACCGTTTGGTCATGTACTAATAAATTGTTCCAGGTAGTGTTACCAACTAATGCACTGGGTACTATGAAAAAAAAAAAGAATAAGGTTGTCTAGTTCTTTACATAGAGAGAGTTCAAATCCACTTACATCCAGTTGTTGAAATAAAGAAAAGGATAACATTTTATTTTCGTTAATTTGTTAAATTCAATAATGCTGATGCTTGCTTTTTTTTTTTTTTTTCTTTTTTCATGGGGGGGTCTAATAAAGTAATTGACATACATGCACACTATTGGGACCTGTGTACGTACTGTTATGCTCATGCGGTCATGCCACCCAGAAAGGTGGACGACAACAATGGGCTACAGTTCATGGGCCTTTTGCCGATGTACTTTATCCACCTGTTCCATATGCTGTGAATCATTTCCTTTCTTTACATTCATTCGAGAGATGCTATCATTTCTCTGAATTTGACTGATTCAACGGTAAAGATTATTTGACACTCGATGCTATTTCTTGCAAATTAGTTGGGTATATGTATTGATATGTGCATAAATAATTGTAGTCAGAGACAAACCACTTATGTCATTGCGGTGAGTTGAGCCGAGTGGTACTTTTTTATGCTTTTAGTTCATGGAAAAATGTGGAGGTTTCGGACTCTCAGTTTTATGTTGTAATATTTCTAATTGGTTTAAAAATAAAAAAAAAGACAAACCACTTGTCAAACATGAATGAGACTCTCTTACTTTTAAAAAAGGAAAAATAAATCTGTGGTCAGTGAAATGATAAAGAATAAATAAGAAGAAAAAAATAAATTAAAAAAAAAGTTGAAAGGAAGGAAGAAAGTCTGCTAAATGAGTAACGACTTGTACGTCCAATGATTATGGGGGAAGTAGACGGGAATTCCAATTCTTTAAGGTTATTAGGAGTTTGAAAAATGAAATACCTCTCAAACTGGGAAAATAGGCTAAGTGGTGAATAGTAAAATGAAAAAAAAAAAGGAAAAGAAAAGAGCGGTAAAGAAAGAAAGTACAGAGGCAAATTGATGTACGAGGAAGCGTCAACGCCAATTTGTAACTGTCTCTTTTGCCCAATAGAGAGATAGGGAAAAGGAAATGATGCAAAGCAAAAGGATAAGACAGACAAAATGGGATCACACACCCCACGTTCTTCTTCTTCTTCGTCAAAAGCCCACAAATACAATGACAATCACTCACTCACTATAATATAATACTAGTATTATGTCATAATATTAACACTGCGTGTGTGAGTGCGTGGTAAATATATAAGGACAAGTGTTGAAAAAATGGGGATGGTCCCATTTTTTTGCTTTGTCCTTTAAAAACACTCACATTATTCCTTTCCTTTTCCGAATGCCTCTTTAATTTATTTATTTATTTATTTTTCTTCTTCTTTTATCCCCACTTTTGTGCAGCAAATTACATATACGAGTCTTTGTTTTTGGGGGGTGGGGGTGACCACAACTTCACTTGATTTCTCATTTGCCTTTTAATCCTATTACTTTCACACCTACCCACGCTCCTTCCTTTTTCTTTTTTTTTTTGGGTTTGAGGGGGGGGGTTATCTTAATTAAAAAGTTGGATTAATAAGAGACATGAGGTTAGAAGCAATTTCTAAGGTTTAGGTATATTTCATGCTCAAAGTTCTTGTGGAAGTCAACTATATATATATATGACCGAGTTCCCAACGTTTATAATAAGTCAATTAATTATTGGTTGCTGATGGATTCAATTAACTATAGATATATATAAGTACTTTCTAACAAAAAAGGATATATATATATATATATATATAACATATAGTGATATAAGTACTATATTCTCTAAATAGATTCAAATTTGACTAAAAGCAGAAAAAAATCTATTTTTTTTTCTATCGGAAATGCATTAGATGCATAGGATATACAAAATATAAGGTGAAACCCATGATTCTCTTAATCAATTTTCCTTGTTGTGAGCAGAATTTGAATCAATCTCTCTATCAATAACAAAAAACTTTATTACCTAAGCTAGACATCAATTTTATTTTTTAAAACAATTATGATGGGATACTGGATACTTATATAACTTAGAGGAAAACACAATAAATAAATAAAAGCAGCCTAAAATTTTTTAAATAACTTTTTTACCACTAAACACATAAATTCTAGTATTAACTTGTGGGGGCCAGATAACCAGAAAGTATTGTTAAATTCATATCTTGGGCCTATGGCCCAATCTGGGGACATATACTCGTCCGAGGATGATCAAGCAACGTTGTTGTGGGAGTGGTATAAGAGGAAGAAATACGAATTGTACATAACAGTCCAAAAGATGTCCGAGGAGATGAGTCATATCGAAATTGTGGATCTGAGGTTGGTAGGAATATCCTACCTCCCTAAGCATCCTACCAGGTATCATAACGGCTAGAAATCAAACGTTCAATAAGGAGTGGATAGATGAAGGCTACCAATATATATACTAAAGCTGCTACTTTCGCATTAAATGCTCTGCATCTAACTTCCTGGCCGCATTAATGTGGAGGTGATATCTGAACAATGCAAGGTTAGCTTCCCCAAAACCTACACAACCAGAGAGAATGACTGATGGGACAACCACTTAAGTGGTAACACAGATGATCAATAAGTGTAAGGTCAAGATGCTTGGAAAAAAACTATATAAGAAAGAAGACCCTTCGTGAATAGGGGACGAGAATTTTTTAGAAGGAAAAAGGGACTGTGATATTAGAAAAGGAGACTTATAACCTAATTTGGAGAGAAGATATATGAACAGGTCACCTCGGATAACGCCGATGATGATTTTTATTCAACATAATTTTGTCTCTTTGCATTGTCTTATCATCCAAATCTAATCCAAAGTTGGTTTAATCATCTAGAGCCTAGTTTTCTAACCTACTCTTTACAAATTCATTGTTTTGGGCTTCTTGGGCTTAAGTCCATCCATCTTTTGGGATAGGTACTCAAATCTGGTCCTTACATAACTTTATTACAATGCTCACTTTTCTTTATTTCATTCTTTAATTAGGGTTACACAATGACAAAGTTTAGTTCAAACATTTCCTCCATTCTACTAAATGACAATTTATAATATTATTTATGTATATTATTTAAACAAGTCATATAAATCATTAGTAGGTTCCAGTTAACTTAATTGATAAAGTTTCTGATGATAGAAAAAGAAATTTGTAGTTCAATCTTTACCTAAACCAAAAATTGATTGATGTTTTGTTCTGATGATAAAGAGCACAATCATTAAATAGGGTTACACAATGACAAAGTTTAGTTCAAACATTTCCTCCATTCTTCTAGGTGACAATTTATAATATTATTTATATATATTATTTAAACAAGTCATATGACTCATTAGTAGATTTCATTTAACTCAACTGATAAAGTCTTTAATGATTAAATAAAAAATCTGTCTTTCAATTTTTGCCTAAACCAAAAACAAATTTTTATCTTGGTCTGATGATAAATGCGCAATCATTAGAAATAGACATCAAAGAATGAAACTTTTCATTAAAAAAAAAAAAAACAGTCATATGACTCATTCAAAAAATCATGCGACCAAAAACTACACATAAATGGCATCTTTAATTATCACATAATAGATTTGAAGAAGATAATTCTAAACCAATTTGGAGTTGGAGCTAAACTTTTTCCAAATACCATATGTGCTGAAATATTTCATCACGCGTGAACTTGCTCAGGTTGGCTTGGCTGTTTATATGCTTCTCTTTCTTAAACCGTAAAATTCTTTTGGTTAAAGGACAAAATTGCTGTCTGAACTGGGGGTCAATGATAAATACTGGTCGGGCCCTTTTCACCGTAGCAAGGGCTGCCCATGTTTTAGGACTTCATAGGCTCCTATTTTGAAAAAAAAAAGGTTCAAAATGATTGTGGTTCATAATGTCAAATATCAGCGAGTACTAAGGACACAATCGAATCGTCTCACAAAGAATAATTTTTGTTCAAATTTGAACAGTTTATTATAATCTACGTATCTAACCAATATAGCCCAGAGTAACCTTAATTATTCGACTCTGGATTAAATGAAAATGAAAAGAAGCTTATTAAACTCTTTCAACCTAAGATGATTGGTGATTTTCAAATCTCATCTGGGCTGGCCAACTTGGTGTTGACCTCACAATATAAAGTTGCTGTCACGATTAGGCAGTGAGTACTACTCTAAGAAAATTTCAAGAAACCTAGGTCAAAGTGAGCCTACACCGAAGCATAGCCATTTGACCGAATAGTCGCATGAAGTGCCCCGTACAAGGAAACTCAACAAAGTTTACTAAATGAAGATCATAAAAACATTTACATAATTATTTAAACTTTTCTTTTTTCTACGTGTCACTCATGTCCCTCCAATGGCTTAGGAATTCCATGCTCTCATGCGTCACCATATAAACTTACCAAACAATATCATAATGAATTTAGGTTTAAATATTCAGGTGATCCTAATCTTTCCCCAAAAATGTATAATAATATATATTTATTTCCAAGTATATCCTAATTGCTTGTTTGCGTACATAAAATCAGCAACAACAAAAAAAAAAATATATATATATATATATATATATATATATATATATTGAATATTAAGGTAAGCCTTACCTAATGATGTTATGCCCTAACCAACCATTTCTCTTTAATGAGGTATGTCTAGATACTCTATGATGTTTATAAGCAACCAAGTACCTTGCATATTTATAATTTTTTTTTTTTTTTTTTGCTTAAAAATTAAGCCTCGTGACTCTCTCGCACCACCAAACCCAACGTGTTTTAGCCGATTCGGTTTCTTCCTCCATTGGTCCAAAAAGTTGAATCTATTGAGGTTGAGACTTATATTATGATAAAATGATTAGAATATACATGATGTATTTCTATTCAAATGTGCCATTCAAGATTTTGTGTTTGTTTCTTAGGGAAGAAAAGAAAAACTATTTACTAGTATTTATTTAAAGAGACAAGCAAACAACATAAAATTGCTCTTATGTGGGACCAAGTGTGAAAGGTATTAATCAGCTTTTATAGTCCAAGAAGTTTTATGAGGTATCAAAAAACCTTATCATATTAGATTTTATCTATTATGTTTATGTTATATTATATGTATATGATTGATTTATTGATGTGGATCTGTTGACGGGGTAAAACAATTGCATTAAAAACCTTAATGTAAATATTTTAATCGTTGATGGCTACGTTTTAAAAGCCTCTTTTTCCACTTTCCTAGTCATCGAGGAAAGAAAGGCTCGAGTAATAACACACCTTACTTTTTTATCATCAAATGAGAGGTAATATAATTGAATTGAAGGAGTCTAGGATGTCACTAGAGATAGATATAATGTGCTAAAATGCCTCTAGAACCCAGCATCACTTTGTTTATAATTAAAGGAAATAGAAATCTAAGGTTCAAAGTTTTGTGACTATTCATATAGAACCTAGTGCAATACGCCAAAAGTAACTTCCTGGACTGTTTGACAAATAATATCTTATAAAAAACTAAGATTAGAAAAATTAATTAGAAAAATTAGAGTCACCATGGCCGAATCTTAATGCAAGGGGTTGTTGTTATTGTTCTTGGGACTTGAGAAGGAAACAGCCATGTCCTTCTCAAGTGGGTCACCATCCTTTGAGATGATTACATTAACAAAGGTACCAACATTCTCATGGTATGGCTCCACCCTTTTCGAGATAAATTTTTTTACCATTTTTATTTTATTTTTTATTTTAATCTTTATGAAGGAAAAAACAAAGCACAACACAACATAACATAACTCATATAAGCAAGTTAATGAAGTTGAAATTAAAAGGGTAAAATACAGTTAATCTAATTTTAATTAGATCCAAAACTTCTCAAAACTGACTAACTTGGTCTTTAAACTAGTAAACACAATTTGAATTCTAAACTGTTAGTCATTTTTTTCCACTCTCATACAGTGATTAGGGACCAAGTTAGTTTTGAAAATTTCTAAACCTGACTAATATTAGTTCATTCAAATTAAAAACATAACCGAAAGGGAAATTATAAAGAAAAAATGTAGGAAAAAGAAAAGGAGGGAAAAATCAAAAGCATTAAAAATTATGGGTGCAACTGCAAGATAGTCTCTCGGGTTTTGGAGATCTTTTAGGGGATGGACCCAATGAAGAAAGGGACGTGAAATAATTGAAAGCATATATATAGAGAGAGAGAGAGAGAGAGAGAGAGAGAGAGAGCACTTGCTGTTGTTGTATAAGTATAACAAAAACCGAAGGAGGGGTCTATATTTATATTTGAGGGGATATATTATATATAATCTAAATAAATAAATAAATAAAATTTGAGGTCCCCTACATAATATATGTAAGGGGGTCCACGTGGCAATGCCGGCAAGGTGGGGCCAGAGCCACGTGGTAGAAGTGGTCCAAAGGGGCATCGAGCTAGCTTAGCTAGCGGTGTTCACAAATTCAAATACGTGTTTCGAAAAGAGAGGTGCCAGGCTGTTGATCAAGAGCGAGCGAGCATGGGTGAGAAAGAGAGTGAGAGACTTTATTATTATGATTATTTGAGATAGAGAGTTTTTGAGTTTAAGACAATGAGACTACGAGAGAGTGATTTTTTCTATTTTTGTTTTTCTAATAATGTTAAGAAAAAAAAAAAAAAAAAGTGAGTTGGGAAGAGCTTATTGCCAAGGTGGGTCTAAGACCAAAGTGAGTGACTATATATATGGACCTGTTTGGGGTTTTTTTGGCTTTTTTTGTAACTCTCAATCTATCTAAAGGCTCCACTACCAAAGCAAAGCTCTTTCTTAACAGTCAATTTCTAGCATTTCTCAATCACTCAAAATTATCTCAAGTTATTACGTTGAATACTATATATATATTTTCTTTCTTTCTTTCTTTTTTTTCTATATCATGGTCCATAAAGTGTTGTTGTGGTGTGCCAAAAAAGTATCACGCTTTATATGATAAATTGATATCAAAGTTTGATGTGAAATTCTTTCAAAGTTTCAACTTTCAAGCATCAGCATTAACAAAACAATTAACAATTTACTGTTCAGATTATACTTTGACAACAAAATCACATCTGGTGCTAGCTAGTCCAACCTCTATGATTGATGTACTACCAATCTCTCTAAAGAGAAGTCTCTATATACCTTATCGTACTTGAGTTCAATGTTGTTGTTTATTGAACCTGGTATGATGCAAACACAACACATTTTAGATACGTGTTCATGTTATATTGAATCTAATTACTGCACTATAGCACTAAACTCAAGCCATATCCAATATATATATATATATATATATATATATATTATTTTATTTTTTATAGGCATTAATAATGAATAGTCTATAACCAATTAGGACTTACTATTTTATTAGAATAAAACAACCTAAAATTAAGCAAATGTGTTTGTTCTTTTCTAAATAAATTTTAATTTAGTATTACATTGCATCTTTTTCTATCAAATTTCTATATATGTTTGTATCATTTTTTTTAATTTTTTAAGTAAAATTTTCCGTGTATCACACTAATTAATTAACTACTAATGAGTTAGATTCTTAAAATAAATAAATAAATAAACTACTAATGAATTAATATTATACAGGAAATAATGTATATATTTGTTTGTGCTAGGAGAAATTATTGTGTACTCCCGGAGTACCATAAATGCGTACTCCCTCCTCTCACATGAATAGTGGGTCCCACTAATTAAATTCATAGTGGAACCCATCATTTATGTAAGAGGAGGGAGTACGCATTTATGGTACTCCGGGAGTACATAATAATTTTCCTTGTGCTAGGCTGTTATGTATGAATGTATGTATGTAATCGATTGAAGTCCTTGTCCAACTTTAGAGATACAGCTAACAGCCTTGGGCCAAACGGTACATCCACTGATCCACCCCCATTAATATCGGGTGGTGGATTAGTACTTAGTACCGTTTCCCCTTCGAATTATATCTTAGCATAAATAAATAAATAATTAAAATAAAATTAAAAAAAACAACTTTAAAGTTTAAACTGTCATAAAATTTCATTATAATATTTTTAAGTAACAAAGTTTAATTTCAAACTCGTTTGAAGCTATATTTTCCGACTTATTATATAGCAATTTATAAAAATATAAATTATTTAAACAAGTGACACAACTAATCAAAAAAGTTATGTAGTTAAAATTATACATGAATAGTCTCTTCAATCGTCATATTATCGATTGAAGCAAAGACGATTCCAAATAAGTTTGAGCCAAACTTTTTGCTTTCAATGCTTCCTTCTTCCTCAATCTTCTACATTTGTTTGTCCTTCTGTTTTGTGGGGGAGAAGTATGCATTTTGATGCTTGGGCTAGGTAACACGATTAGTAGGCTGCACAATGGAAATAGTCTACAAAGATTGGCCCAATTACATGGATTGGTCTGGTTTGTACATTGGAATGAAAGTCATTTTTGTTACTCAATGGGGTTGACAAGACTGCCTATGTCAAGGCCAAGGGCCCAACCTAACCGAGGCCAGTTAACCCCAGAAAGATGAAGCAATATATCTAACCCATAAACTAGGCCTAATTGGTGATTCAGACTGAAGCTTGCCAAACAATTAATATTTGTTGCACCACTTTAACCTCTCAATTACATATCACAAGTCATTTTATGCTCTTTTTTTAGAGGCCCAGGTTAGTCAGGAAATCAAAGATGACCAGAAGGCCTAAGTCCTAACCCATATTCATTCCAAACTGTATGAACTATGAACAATTTTATGCACACTATTTAGAACTGGGCTCACATATCTAAGACATCTTCTTCTTTTTTAGAATTATTACACGTCATGTCAATAATGGGTTTAAATTATTTTTTTTAGTTTTTTTAATTATTTATCATAATTTTGTGTTTTTATTTAATACTAGTATTATTCTTGTTTGATACACGGCTTGACGAGGATTCACATGTATGTTCAAAATTTTAAAAAATAATTAAAACTTAATTATTAAATAAATAATAATAATAAATTATAAAATAAGTAAATAATTTTAATAAAAAGAATTACTTTAAGTTCGGATTGTTTAGAGTTTTGACTTTATCAGTGTTTATCTATTTTTACAATTTAAAATTCTCTTTGTACTTTGTATTAATTTCTTAATATGAAATATAAAATGAGTTTGGTCATTCTTATTTGGGTTTCGTAGTCTATGCCCTAATTAGTACAAATAATAATAAACAAAATAGTTCCTCAATACTGATTTTTCCTAGTGATAGTATAATTGAAAAGATCAACACATTCACAAATTAAATACAATAACCATTGAAAATCAAAACATACACAAAAGAGTTCAAAAATTGAGAATATAAAAAATTAAATAAAAAATTATAAAAGAGAACCAAGAACTTAAATGGTTGTGCATTGTTTTGCTGCTTTATAGTGAACTTCTTTTAGCATAATATCCTCCATGCAAATTCAGAAGCAAAGAACAATAAGTAAGATGAAATTATTAGATTAATACACAAGCGTAAGTTACATTTTGAAAAATAAAACAAAACAAAAACAAACAAAAAAAGGGTGTATTGTGTGGGATTTAATTATAAAGATAGTTTATTGGTTAAAAGTGATTGTATCAAAAAGCCATGGCTGAATATATATAAGTTCTAAAAATTTTGATAATAAACTTCTAGTTGGAGTAGAATTTAAATTTTTAAAACTTAGATGATAAAGTTTTATCTAAATTAAATTATTGTTAAATCTTATCCCTCAATTAAGAGCTTTGTAACTTAATATTCTAATAAAATATTAATTTAATATGATGCAACTTGAGGGGAAAAAAAAAAAAAAAAAACAAAACAAAACAAAAACGTGGGTTGCGTCAAGTGTGGGATTTAAGTTTAGAAATTATTTATAATAGACTTTTGGTTTGAATATAATTTAAATTTATTTTTAAATTATTGTTAAATCATGCAACTTAAGGAAAAAACAAAAATGTGGGTTGTGTGGGATTTAAGTTTAGAAATTTTTTATAATAGACTTTTAGTTTGAATAAAATTTAAATTTGTTTTAAATTATTATTAAATCTTATTCCTTAGTCAAAATATGGTTGTTTTTTTTTTAAGAAAGAAAACGTGATTTGTTGTGTGGGATTTAAGTTTAGAAATTTTTTATAATAAACTTTTAGTTTGAATAGGATTTAAATTTGTTGAAATTTAAATAATAAAGTTTTACCTAAATTAAACAGTTATTAAATATCATCCATTAATTGAGGAAATATACCCTAACAAAAAATATATAATTAATTTACTAATTAGTGAGAGTAGCCACTTGGCCTAACCACGCCTTCTAAACCAAACTTTTATTATATAGTATATGATATGATAAAATGTGCATAGCATAATAAACAAATTACTAATGGAATATGATTTCTTCTTTTTAGAGAGTCCAAATTTTTTGGCCCCCACATATTAGCCCAATTGCCTTTTGTAATTGGGATGGACCTCTTACTATCTCCTCTTCCTTTTCCATCTTGGGTTCTTATCCTAGAGGTTAGAAATAGATACGGGTCCTCTCTTCTTTTTCTTTTTGAGAAAAAATCATCTTTAATTGAATCTTCCAATTCCTTTTCATTTTTAGCTGAATGTGTAGCATGTGGCATTTATTTGAATTTTAAATGTCATATTTCTTACGTCTAAATAAAAATTAGAGAAAATTGGAGAATTCAATGAGAGGAACTCTTATCCATTCTTCTTAATATATTAACATTATTCATTAAAAATGAAAACCATGCCCAAGGACTCTCTCACTAGCTCTCCTTGTTAAAGAGGCTTGGGCGAGAGACTTTCACTTGAATAAATTCCCCCTCTCTTTTTTCTAGATTAATAAATACAAAGCTACAAATTACAAACATAAGAATAAGAATTTTCATTATTATGTGTTAGGATCTTAGTGTTGGCATATTTCATGCCTAATTTCCATGTATTTTCATGTTATTAATTTTATTATATTTTGAACATTTGTGGGATAATTTGTATTTCGTTGAGATGTTAAAACTCAATTGAGTGATTTTGGTGAGTTAGGCAAAGTATCAAGCGAAGTTGGAGATTTGAATAACAGTTTCTGTAATCTCACTCAACACCCAACTGACACTCGATCAAGCAAGATTGTCGGAACCTGAGAGAATTTAGTTACACACTTCCCTACTGCACCCGTCCAATTAATCCTCTCATATGGTCTTTTAAACCCACAAAATACTACTCCTTAATTTTCTCAAATTGAAGAGCTAGAGAGCTAGCTATCCTTTACCCTAGAGCAAAAACTCATTTGTTCTCTCTACCTTTCACACTCTCAAATTGCCAAATCCTTAGAGGGGAGATTAAGGCTGCGTTTGTTTTGGCTGAAAATGATTTCAGGAAATCATTTTACACCAGCCTATGTGTTTGGTAAGCACAAAAAATTGGGTCAAACGGAAATCAATTTCCGCGTTGACTGTAAAATAACCCTCCTAAGCCAGAAATGAATTTTAGTTTCTATTTTACCTTCAAATGAATTCCAAGACTCACAGAGAGAGAGAGAGAGAGAGAGAGAGAGAGAGAGAGAGAGAGAGAGAGAGAGAGAGAGAGAGAGAAAGCACAGGTGGCTACCTAGCCAAGCTCCGGCCAGCCCAGATCATGCAGCCCCCACCGCCACCCCCACCGCCCAGATGGCTACCTAGCCAAGCTCTAGCCAGCCCAGATCATGCAGCCCCCACCGCCACCCCCCACCACCCAGATCACGCGCTGGCCAAGCTTTTTTTTTTTTTTTTTTTTTCTCTCTCTTCTTCCTCAACTCTTCTTCTCCCTCTTGCTCAACGTCGCTGATCTGGCCGTTATCGATCACCAGCCTACTCCTCATAGACATCACACACTTGAAGATCTCAGCCCACCCCTCCTTCATCACCAATCCACAAACACCCAAGACCCACATCTCCAATCGCCAGCCATGCGCCAACGAGTATAGGTTGAGCTTCGATCTTGACAACCAACTGTAGGCCGTGCTCCAACGTCGCCACCATCTAGATTGGAGCCTTGCATCTTGTTCTCGTCGTCACCACCCAAGACCGATCTCGTTCTTAACCCACCCAAGACTGATCTCGACGCCGTCGCTGAAGATCGATCTCTCTTTCCAGATCTATCTCTCTTTCCCTTAACCTCTCAATCTTTCTCTCTTTGATCTTTAATTTTTTTTGTTCTTGTTGTGGTGGTGTGGGTGGTGGTGTTTTGGTGGATTTTGTGTTGTGTGGCGATGGGTTTTGTGTGGATAGTGTTGGATTTTTTGTGGGTGCTAGTGTGTCGGTGGTGATAGATTTTCTGATATAAAATTTGTTCGGAAGCTGAGAAAATGGCTGAGAAAATGTGAAATTTTTTTAGGAAAATAGCATTTTCAGAATGTTATCAAACATTGGAAATCGTTTTCCAGACTATTTTCCATTACACACCTAAACGCCTGGATTTTAATTTCCTTACGGGAATTCATTTTCCCTTGCATTCATTTTACACTCGGAATTCGATTTACATCGAACCAAACGTAGCCTAAAACTTTACACACATAAATACCTTGGGTGTTCTTTGGTGTTGGGAACCACTAAAGCAATCCCTAAATCTTCAAGAGGACTAAGAGTGGCCAAATGGACTTGGTCATGCAACTGGTGACTCAACTTGTGACCAGTGGTTAGCAATGAGAAAATATTGGAGCAATAAATTGTGAGCAAGAGTGAAAAGCTTGAATACATTGTCATTTACATGGTTTGGGGAGTTTGTAAGTGAGATGTATTGAAACTATCCTTATTAGTGAAATCAATTTGGTGCTATAGTCTGTGGAGAATTTTTGCCCAAGTTCTCACTCCATAAACACTTCACGGTGTTTGGGTGCTTCTAATTGTTTTGGGATTTGCTTTTGTATTTGTGTATTTATGTATATATCAATTGGCTAATCATTATATTAACAATTGGGCTTAAATTTGTAATTAGCTTAAAATTGATATAAGCCATAATACGTTTTGAGTTTACTTTTGTTATGAGACCTCCCCCGTTTTTCTTTTTTTCCTTTTTTTTTTTTTTTAATTTTTTTTTTCTTGTGCTAGTGTTAGTATACAGGGCACTTAGAGTACCTGAAAAACAAGAGACTCTAAAGTAGGGCTGGTTGAGATGTATATATTTCATTAGGCCATGTTCTTGGGTGAAAAAATCATTGGCAATTAGAATAGGCTGGAGTGCTACATGAAAGGTTGTTTATGAAGAAAAAAGATTGATATTGGTCTTATAAAGTCTAATAATTAGAGCAATTAATTTTAGACAAATTGATGCGAATGTTCTAAAACATAATATATAGAGAATGATTTATGGCCATGGAAAAGAATAAATATATATAAACAACCACAAGTAGAATACATAGAGAAATTCATGAGATAGTGACTATTTGTCGCACAAACAAATACTTCAATGATTCGTTAGCAAAAACAAAACAAAAAACTTCAATCAAGAAAAGAAAATTACAACATAGGTTTTACTCTGTGTAAAACCATTTAATTCTTCTAACTGAAGTACTGGACATTCTTTATATTTTCGCAAAGTAAGGAGTAGGATTTGATTTGGACCCCTCCTCTCGAATCTCACTGTACTCCTTTTGCTACTCATGAACATCTACTTCTCCCACACATGAAAACAGAAGCTTGAAAACGCAATCAAGGAAAGAACAAGAGGAGGCAGTACCAGACTTATTATGCTTTGATTCCATCTTCACCTTCTGATTATTCTCCATCAACCACTTCTTTGTTTTCTCAGCAACAGTCTCTTTCTTGCTAAAGGTGTAGCTTCTGAGGTACCTCTGCCTCCTGGAAACATAGCTCTCATGGTAGGCACAGCTTTCAGAGTTTACCAAAGAAGAAAGACTACCCTTCTCTTTCTCTTTATTCATGCTTACTTTTCTTTTTAAGAACTCTGCGTCTGATTCAGGCCATTGGTAAAGCTTCACAAAGCTTATTTTTATTGGGGTTTGGGCATCTAAACAGCCTGCGGCAATGCAGCTTGAGTTCATCATCCTCTTCTTCAACTTCTTCCTCCTTCAGTCCACTACCATTCGATCTTATGCGCTAATGTCTTCTTCAAAGAGGGTCTAGACTCTAGACTCTAATCCGTGCCTTGACATATATATTTGAGACTCTGAGAGTAGAGCATCAACGTCAGGTCGACTAAAGTCTTCTAAAATAAAATTATAGTACAAATTTTATACATTTTGAGCAAAAAAAACACCCACATTGGTGGGTGTAAAAATATATAAAGTCGTGCATATATTTCCATGAGCTACAGTACCCATGTAAATATACACGGATACTGTAGCTCGTGTATACATTAAAATAATATTATCATTGGATAGTATAAAATCTTCTTTTTGGCTCTTTTTTTTTTCTCTCTCCTCTCACTGAGCACACCCACGCCTCTCATTAGGTCTCAACTTCTCTCTCCCTGTTTCATTCCTCTCATTGAGCACACCAGCGCCTCTCTTCATTCTTTGATGAAGAATGAATATTTTATTGAAAAGTCTTATAAAAGAGATAAATTGACGTGGGTGTTTTATAAAAGTAATAGTGTAAAATAAAAAAAGTAAATTTTTTGTGTAAAATAGATGGAATCTTTTTCACGAAGTGATGTGATTGCTCCTATTCTTGCTCTATTTATACATGGGTAGTTGTGCATGGACCGACAACACCAATTAGATTAGGTTTTGAATATCCTATTCCTAGCTGAAATAGAAAAGTTTATACACTAGGAGTTCGGTACAAGAATTTCAATTTTATGTTTTAGTTTCCTCGGAGAAAAAAGTTTAATGTTTAGTTTACAACTTCTACTCGGAATAGTATTATTGGCTGAGAACTCAAAAAAAAAAAAAAAAAAAAAAACACACACACACACATTTATACAATTATATTCCGTCCCTAAAACAAAAAAACCAAAAATTACCGCCCTTGTAATAGTATTTTATATTTTTGTATTACTATTTGTATTTTGTACAACTACAAGATGATTTGATGAAGGATGAATATTTTATTGAAAAGTCTTATAAAAGAGATAAACTGATGTGGGTGTTTTATAAAAGTAATAGTGTAAAATAAAAAAAGTAAATTTTTTGTGTAAAATAGATGGAATCTTTTTCACGAAGTGATGTGATTGCTCCTATTCTTGCTCTATTTATACATGGGTAGTTGTGCATGGACCGACAACACCAATTAGATTAGGTTTTGAATATCCTATTCCTAGCTGAAATAGAAAAGTTTATACACTAGGAGTTCGGTACAAGAATTTCAATTTTATGTTTTAGTTTCCTCGGAGAAAAAAGTTTAATGTTTAGTTTACAACTTCTACTCGGAATAGTATTATTGGCTGAGAACTCAAAAAAAAAAAAAAAAAAAAAAAACACACACACACACACACATTTATACAATTATATTCCGTCCCTAAAACAAAAAAACCAAAAATTACCGCCCTTGTAATAGTATTTTATATTTTTGTATTACTATTTGTATTTTGTACAACTACAAGATGATAGTCTAGTAGTAATAGAATTTTTGTTGTTACACACTATCTTTATAGTTTGAAGTTTGAACCACATTTCTCCCTCCTCAATCATCTATCTATAAAAATAAAATAAAATAATTTAAACATTGATCTATTTAATAATTTTTTTTTTCTATTTCAGTCTTTCAATCAGTTTTTAGTTTTTAACTTTTATGTACATTTTTTTAAAACTTCATTATTTTTTTCTTTTTTTTCTTTTTTTCAAAATTTTCAAGGTACAAGTATATTTTAGTACACTTTCATCAAAAAATTTTTTAGCAAAAAGCTAGATAAGCTGTTCTACACAGAATAGTATTTCACCATTGGCGGAGAACTCGCAAAAATAAAAAGAAAAATATTTATACTCCCCCACTATTAAAAAAATAAAAGGTCCCTCAAACAAAATAATAATAATAATAATAATTATTATTATTATTATTACCGCCTTTGTGATAATATTTATATTTTGTATTAGTATTTGAACAACTACAAGATGATAGTTTAGTAGTAATGGAATCTTTGTTGTTACACTCTATCTCTACCGTTTGAACCACATTTCTCCCTCTTCCATTATCTATCTATAAAAAAAATTAAACATTGATCTATTATTTTTTTTTTTTTTTCAATTTTAGTCTTCCAACTAGCTTAATTGATAAATTATTCTCTTGTTGTCGTATAAGCAAGTTGGGTGTTTTTTTTTTTTCTTTCAAAAAAATAAACATTTATCTCTATCAAGTTGTATTTGTTTTTGTTCCAATAGCTCAGTTGATAAATTTTTAGTTGTCACATCCCGCCTACACCAAAATTAATTGTATTTTTCTTGATGATAGATGGTAATCATCATGAAGGGTATAATATCTATATACGTATAATGCATGATTTAATTAAAAAAAAATCAATGATATAATTAAAATTGATTAATAAATAAATACTAAAAATAAAAGAATAAAATTTATTTTAAATCATATGAGCAATACACATCCTACACAATTAAGTTTTTACCCAAAAAAAAAATTATAATAAATTATAAAATAACATAAAATATAAAAAAAATTCCTTTTAAATTTATTTTATAATTTTATAATTGAGTTTTAATTGAAATATTATTTTAATTTAATTAAACATTTGGTATTTTATAAGAAATCACAAAATATTAACATTTCTATTAAACTTATGTTTAATTGTTAGGGTGTTTAATTTGTTTTGTGAGTTTTTTTTTATATGCCTGGAATTCATGAAGGAATTTTCTAGTTTATTAAGATTTATTTAGATATATTGTAAGAATTTAAAAACTAGAGGAATGGCAATAATACAATTGATTGAAGCTTCGATATTTAATTAGCAATTAAGAAAAGAAAACAATTACAAAATTTTTGTTTGTAATTGGAGCAAAAAGTTAGAACCCGCAAAAATGGACGTGCCTGAACCCTGACATGGACAGACATTCTGTGGAAAATATTGCATAGATTAAAATTTTCTTTTTGGTTTCTTTCAGAGAATCTTTGGTTCTTGTGCTCTTTTGATATATTGAGTTGTCATTTTCTGGTTTGGTCTTCCCTTTAATCCTTGAGCGGAGTGACTAGAGTTTTCGATTATCTAATGATTCTTGCCTTTGTCATTTACATAACCACACGATATACTAGACATCAAGCTATCGATTAGTATGGACCAACCAAATTTTTTACCATTGTCTTTAAATATATATAATGCTAATGTTGCCTCATGAGTCATGCCTGCCCACTCAAACTTGGCAAAGGATTGGGGAGCTTAATTGTGTATTAAAGGAACGAATGAGTTGTTATTGTTGTAGATGTTTGAAATATAAGAATTTATACATATATATATATATTGTATGAGTGCTAAATTCAAATTGACGTATTTCATACCAAGTAATTTACTACATGTTAATTAAGTAAAAATTATAGGTTTTTTTTTTTATTTATAAAAAAATTCATGCAAAAAATACAAGTCAATAAACGAACTCGACTTGCGCAAGGACTCAAACCAAAGTTTTTGATACTAGGCCTAGATGTCTCGGGTTTTGGAATGTCATCTTAGTTTTCTTTTGATAATTTGCATAAATGGTCCCCCTCATGGCCGGCTAAAGTTAAAGTTCCATTTAAGATCGTTTTCACGGGCCAAAAAAAAAAAAAAAACAAACAAACAAACAAAAAAAAAAAAAAAAAAAAACAACAACAACAACAACAACCCAGACTCTCAGAGGGCTACACAGGAGAGCCTAGGACAAAGGCTTGCTTGCACCACAAAGAACAGTAGGGGCAGAGCCCAATACAAAACTATACATGGGCTGCCAATATTTGCTTCTTTTGGAGTCCACTTGAATCCAAAAGAGTGAACCCTTGAGCTAAATATTTATAGTGTCAACACAGAGGCCTAGAGCTTGTATCTAATATGGCATCAATGGGATTTGGAATGTTATTTAGGATTCAAGACATAATGCATGATACAGAACTAGGATATGAAGTACACACCTTATAGGCTTGGGATAAACAACTGTAATGTAGTTAAAAAATACAAATTATACCGCTTAAGTATGAGGAAATTGTTATTTTTCGTTTCTTATATTTTATTTTATTTTCCATTTTCTTGTTTATATTTATATTTGTTATCAATTTGGTCATTATGTCTGCATCAATTAAAAAGTTGAGCTAAGCCCCTTTAAAACGATATAATTTTAGATTTCCAAATCGTCACGATTTTAGTTATTTTGTCAAATGCGTGTAAAACGTATAACAAGTTTAATCCAAAGAAAAAAATAGTGAAAAAAAGGGAGAAAGAGGCGTTGGACGAGGGGTCCAGTTTGGCTTCAAAAAAAGAGAAATAAAAATAAAAATCTTATTAAATATTTGCCATTGCATACTTTGGACATTCTTTTTTTAAACCAGTTCATGTGACATTGTGTATATAATGAGTGTGTAACTATCATTACTTGTTAAGAAATAAGATTATTTTCTCTTTAGTGGAAGTTGTTCTAGAGGTTATCCAAGTCATCATTATAAACCCAATGTTGATGAGGACAATTTCTTAGAAGAAGCCTCTCTTCTCATGGATTTAGCTCAATGTTAATGTATCTTGGATAGGGATTAAAGCTTTGCATTTGTGTCATTCAGGGGCAGAGCCAGAGGGGGGGGGGGGGGGGGGGGGTGAGGGGGGGCACTTGCCCCCTCGACTCCTCCCAAAAAAAGTCCTTCATATTTTACTATAAAGCAAACCATACCCCTTACATGAAATAAATAAATAAATAAAATACACTTTTTTATTTGAGAAAGTTTAAAAACGTAATAAATTCTCACAATATTTTCACAATACTCTTATTTTTAGTTGAGATGCATCTCAAAATAGATATATTTTATTTTTATTTTGACCAATGATATACTGATATTTTAATTTATTGTAAAAATATTATAAGATTTTGTAGTATTACTCAAATAACTCCTCCCACTTTAAATAATGAGTCTGATACAAAATAAATGCCACTGCCACCAAACCTATTTAGACTTTTGACCAATTTCAATCATTTTTCTTTTTACTTATCCAAATTTCTTTCCTTTCATTTCAGTTTAACCATGTGGAACTCAAACTTTACACAAAATAATAATAATAATAATAATAATATCTTATATGGCACTAAAGCAGTAAAGCATCCATTATTTATTTCTCCTTCATTTTTTGCATTTTCATAGTTTCAAATTTTGTTCATAAATCCAAATTTTAAATAATTAGAAGAATAGAGAAAGAAAAGTTGAAATTTATTTTCTCAATTTATTTTGAGGAATCAAATTAAATGTTTAAACTTGATTTATCGAGATTAATCTCTTACTTTGATGATTGATCGTCAAGAATGTTTTACGATTGTTTATTTATTTTACAATTATATAAATTTTAATATATTTTGTATGACAATTATTGTTGTTTATAATTTTATTATTAATATCGATTAATAATTTTAGGCTTTTTTTTTTATTTTAATAATCTTGCCTCCCCTAAACTGAAATCCTAGCTCTGCCACTGGTGTCATTACGAAAAATAATCCAATTGAGGCTTTGAAAGCTTGGATGCAACTCACAAATACTAGCTCCAATGAAGTGGTAGAATATAGATCCTTTGTCAATCAGGATCTCAACACAGTGAGGGACATTCACAAAGATTTTAGTATGATAGTTGTTGAAGGAGACTCAATTAATTTTGTATGGCATCAATGATCCAAAAAAATAAAAAAGAGAAGTTGAGAAGTGTTGCATTTTATTTATTTATTGTTGAGAATGTGGAAGGATATTCATGCTCATTTTGCATTATCTTCTTCGCCTTGTTATAACTTTGAATACCTTCAGACTTTAAAGGAGGGTTGCAATAAGGTAGCGAATTTGGGCCAAAATGGCCAAATACCACATTTTTTTGAAATTTTTAGCAAAAACCACTGTTTCAGAAATAAATGGCAATGTACCACTTTTTTTAGTACTCGAGTTTGGTGAACTCAAGTACCCTATTTTATAGTTCCACCGTGGCACTGCTGAGCTGGAAATTGGGCAATTAAAAAAAATAAAATTGTACTCGAGCTTGGTAAACTCGAGTACCATGCAACATAATACTCGAGTATACCAGGCTCGAGTTCCATTTATAAATAAAATACAGAAAATTTTATTTCTACAGTACTCGAGTTTCCCAAACTCGAGTACTTTAAATTTTTTCGCTTTTTTTTTTTTTTTTTTTTTTTTTTTTTTTTGAGGATAATCGACATATGAACATAAAGATAAAAATAAGTAGCTTTTTTATGTTTTTATTTATTTAAATAGAAGCATTGTAAAATATAGAGATTTTAATTTCGAAATATGAATATAATTTCTACATTGATTAAAATTGTTCATTGTTTTCTCGTAAAAATTGTTCACTATTTTCTGTATAAACTATTTCTACGATTTTGCATAAAATTATTTTCTATTCAGCATTATTTAAGAAATTTTTCACTCTCTTTTTTGCATAAATTATTTTCTATTCACTATTTAAAAAATTGTTTGCTGTTTTCTCATAAAACACCTAGTGAAATTGTATTTTCTAAATTGAAAAGCCAAATCTGTATGTTTTTTCATGTTCGAATTTCACAATAATCAAATCTGTTTTTTTGCATTGATAAAATCTATTTTGATACACACTTTGTCAAAATTATCCAACAATGATAGATTGTGATTGGTTGTTTATCACTTTCTAATAAACTCACTATTTTTTCTACTTCACCTACAGTCAATCATGTAGAAGTATAGAACAAGTGTGACAAAATCAGTAGAAATTAGAGATGATTTGAATACAATGAATCATAATGTATTGAAAATTTCCCTTTGTTACATTTTTTTATTATTATTATTACACATTTTTGGGTTTATCCAAAAATCTATGCCACGAAATACATGGCGGGAAATCTAGACCAAAGAACTGCCAAAATAAAAAATTGAGCGGCATTGTTGCTGTACTTAAATAAGTTGTCACAAGCAACATAAATTACCAACCATCTAAAAAAGAAAAAAGAAACTACATCCACCTGATCAAATAAAGGTGGTAGGTTGGGTTTTCAGTTTTTACATACAACTTTGAAGCAGGTTCTTGACCAAATATTTTGTTTCTTTAAAGTCTTTCAATATCAGATTTGTTATATACTTTCCCTCTGTCTAGGGGCCGAGAGAGAATAGAATCTATATGTCTGGAAAAAAAAAAGTTTGTAATAGAATCTATGTTGGTTTAATGGCTGCAATCATGCTTGAAAAATAAAATCAAATGTAGTTCAATAATCAATTTTCTATCATGACTTTTACCTCAGAGCATGTTTTGAGTATCCATTTATGTGTGTGATTTTAAACTTGTTTATGTGTTTTTTTGGTGTTTGAAAGTAGTTGTGCCTATTAAAAGTACTGAATGCTGATGTTATGATCCTTAACACTCAAAACTGTTTGTAAGATGGATTTTGACTCAAATAGGACATGATATACTGTTCACTATTTTCTGCATAAACTATTTCTAGTATTCTGCATAAAATTATTTTCTGTTCAGTATTATTTAAAAAATTGTTCACTCTCTTTTCTGCGTAAATTATTCTCTGTTCACTGTTTAAAAAATTGTTCGCTGTTTTCTCATAAAACACCTAGTGAAATCACGTTTTCTAAATTTAAACGCCAAATCTAAATGCTTTTTCATTTTTGAATTTCACAATAATCGAATCTATTTTTCTGCATTGATAAAATCTGTTTCTACATTAATACAATTTGCTCTCTACACATCATGTTTACTATATATTCGAATTGCTTACTGCATTCATAAAATCTATTTTTTGCATTTAGTAAAATTGTTCATTGTTTTCTCGTAAAAATTATTCACTGTTTTCTGCATAAACTGTTTTTAGCATTGGTGCAGTTATTGCACTTAAATGGTTTTTTGTGTTTTTTTAAATATGTAACCATATGAATAATGGACAAACTCCATGAAAGAAAAATGAATGATTCGTATAAATCACTTAATGATAAATCCCTCAAAAAATTCGAATTTGTAAAAAAGTTCAAATTAGTTGAATGTAGAAATTCGAGAAAAAGCGATGGAAAATCAATGAACGTACCAAATCGTGAAGGTGTACATAAGATGTACAGATAGTCTACACTTGTTGAGAAATTTGATTTTGTTGAAAGTACAAAATAATGAAAATTCAATGGAAAAGTATGTACGTTAGATGTATAGATCGTATGAATTTGTTTAAAAAATTTGAATTCGTTGAATGTACAAAACTGTGAAAACTCAAGAGAAAAATTGTGTACATTAGATGTACAGATAGTACAAATTTGTTGAAAAATTCGAATTCATTGAGTGTGTAAAATCATGAAAATTCAAATGAAAATTGAAGAACATACCAAATTGAGTAAACTTAATGGAAAATTAATTACATTGGATGTACAGATCATCTATTTTTTTTGCATTGATAAAATATGTTTCTACATTAATAAAATTTTCATTGAATTTTTATTATTTTGTACTTTCAACGAAATCAAATTTCTCAACAAGTCTAGACCATTTGTACATCTTATGTACACCTTCACGATTTGGTACATTCATTAATTTTTCATCGATTTTTCTCAAATTTCTACATTCAACTAATTCGAACATTTTTACAAATTCGAATTTTTCGAGGCATTTACTATTAGGTGATTTATATGAAACATTCATTTTTCTTTCATGGAGTTTGTCCATTATTCATATGGTTACATATTTAAAAAACACAAAAACCATTTAAGTGCAATAACTGCGCCAATGCTAGAAATAGTTTATGCAAAAAATAGTGAAATTTTTTTAGGACAAAACAGTGAACAGTTTTAATTAATGCAAAAAACAAATTTTATGAATGCAGTAAGCAGATTCGAATATACAGTAAATATGATGTGCATAGAGAAAATTTCATTAATGTAGAAATAGATTTTATCAACGCAGAAAAATATATTCGATTATTGTGAAATTCAAACATGAAAAAGCATTCAGATTTAGAAAACACGATTTTACTAGGTGTGTTTATGAGAAAACAGTGAACAATTTTTTAAATAGTGAACAGAAAATAAATTATGCAAAAAAGAGAGTGACCAATTTTTTAAATAATGCTGAACAAAAAATAATTTTATGCAAAATCGTAGAAATAATTTATACAGAAAACAATGAACAATTTTTATGAGAAAACAATGAACAATATTTATGAGAAAATAATGAACAATTTTAATCAATGTAGAAATTAAATTCATATTTCGAAATTAAAATCTCTATATTTTACAATGCTTCTATTTAAATAAATAAAAATATAAAAAAGCTACTTATTTTTATCTTTATGTTTATTTGTTAATTATCCTCAAACAACAACAACAAAAAAAAAAAAAAATTACACGGTACTCGAGTTTGGTAAACTCGAGTACTGTAGAAATAAAATTTTCTGCATTTTATTTATAAACGGTACTCGAGCCTGATATACTTGAGTATTGTATTGCATGGTACTCAAGTATCACTTTATTTTTTTTAATTGCCCAATTTCCAGCTTAGCAGTGCTACAGTAGAACTATAAAATAAGGTATTTGAGTTTACCAAATTTGAGTACTAAAAAAAGTGATACTTTACCATTTATTTTTGAAATAGTAATTTTTTGCTAAAAATTAAAAAAAAAAGTGGTATTTGGCCAATTTGGCCAACGAAATTGTGGGCTCATTGACGTAAACAGTGAGTTGTGCTCTTTGTGAAGAAGCTCAAAGAGGGGTTGCAAAAGAGAATCGTTCATTAATTCTTTTTGTAGTGTCACTTTCTTCTTCTATGAATTACTTTTTATTGAGAAAAAAATAAAAATAAAACGTCCAAAAAGCACAATCAATCAATTGGTAAACGTCATATCATAATTCAGCAACCAAAAAACGTCATATCATATCCGTTTTTTTCACAAGTTATCAATCCATATAAGCTAGATGCCTAGAAGGGCTAGTACCAAAGGAATTGAACCTAAATAAATCAATGACTTTATACTCATAATAATTTTCACAAAATATTTTACATTTTCAATAAGTTATTAATAATACATAATAAAGTAAAGTAAATAATGAGCACCAATTCACCAAATGAACACCCTCAAAAAAAAAAAATTCACCAAATGAAAACTTACTAATTCAGTTATCGTAAAAAAAAATTGTGAAAATTTAAACATTTAATATTACCCTAAATAAATCAACACATTAGTGAGGATATTGAAATGGATTAAAAAAAAAAGAAAAAAGAAGGGGTCAGAATTATACAGTCCATGATTATTGTTTCATTTGTTAAACAACATAATATTATGCCTACTAAATTTGTTTTTCTCCTCCTGAAAAATTTCGCAAACTGATGGTTAAGTGTTTGTATGTTAGGATTTAATTTATAAATTAAGTTGATTTATATTTTTATAAATAATTGTTTAAAACTTTTTTTTTATAAGGTTTTCTATCGATTCGGTTTGGAGGAATCTCCTTCAACTATTACTTAGCAATTTATAAAATGATAAAATTTAATTACAAAATTGGTTGTAACTTTAACCTATAATCTTACTCAATAGCTTTTTATTTGAGGTGAATTTTGATAAATTTACCATTAGATTATATTTTCTTCTTATATCCTCCATACTTACAAAATTTCTAAAAAATTAAAGATTAATAGTTATGACTATGTCATCAATAAATTGTTTAAATTACAAGTTTTTGTAATTTAAAATTATGCATAAAATATAAACTTATAAATCATATACTAAATAATATCTAATTGATACAAAATTTGACATTTGTATTAAGAGCGTAAAGAACATACAATTTAGATGATAGATTTTCAAAATATGTAATAATGTTAATTTTATTAAATAAGGTTGTACTTTTAGGCTATAGCATATTTTTAGCTAAACTTTGTCCCTTATAAAAATCATTTACTTGTATTTTTTAAACAAGTCAAATATCTTATTAAATAGGTCATGTAATTAAAGATATATGTGAATGACTTAATTAATCGTCACATAGTAAATTGGATAAATTTTTTTTCTTAGTTTAAAGCTTTGAGGTTAAATTTTTTTACTTTTATAAATATTGTGTAATTGAACCTCAATTTATTTTCATTTCAACAGAATCAATTTGCGTAAAAAAGGACACTAAAGGACACCGGATTTTTCTTTAAGACGTTCACGATAAATTAAACGTTTACTGGCCAGCAGCCACCAACTATGACAACAATTTATCATTTTATATTCCTCCAAAACAGTAATGAATTGTTTATAATATGAAGTTTCTCTTAATTAATTTATTAAGTTCACTAGATGGGTTTTAGTGTTTTTTTTTTTTTTTTTTGATGAGGGTTTTAGTGTTTTTTACCTCTGTTTTCATGAGAATGAATTCTATGTCAGCGTAGGACCCATCTATGGGATTGAGAGGGCAAGAAGTATCCCTCTCGAGAGGAAAAATATACTCCGCATGGGGTATATGTTACCTCTTTTTCACAGCTAGTAGATCCCACTAAGGACCCACATATGAAATTGAGAAGGCAAAAGGAATTCCTCTCAAGAGGAAAAATATATCCGACGCAGGATATAACTTCCTAATAATCTTATTCTCAAAAAAAAAAAAAGATCCCAATAATCTATGATCATCGATCAAATGAGTTTCAACTTTTTCATTTGACAAGTTTGCAAGAAAAAGTAACAATTATTAAACAGAATTAGCAGTGATAGGATGCTTGAACTAAACAGCTTTAATTAGATGTTTTGTAGATTTTTTTAAGTGTGGCAATAATTTCAACTTTCTTGTTTGACAATTTTTCAAGAAAATGAGCAATTATGAAAAAAGAATTAGCAGTCACTTGAACTTATTATAGAGTTGTACCTATCAACTTTATGCTCATACCGCCAACCACAATAGTAGAACATCACAATCACCATCGGATTTATGTTAGACAATTTAACCACTCTGATTAGTGAAAAGGAAAATATAGCACGAAAGCATGCGGATGAGGACACAAGTGATGAGGCAATGACATCAAGAAAGGATCAAAATAATGGTCGGCTGAGAGTGCCCTGCTTTATTCTGGTATATGATTCCATCACTCGTGGCCTATCTACTTTGCATCCTCACTGACTTGTAACACACAATTTCTTCTTTATAAGACTTCTTCTCTCACACTTGTTGCAATTATTGTTCACACTCTTTCTCGTTTTTATAAATGTCATTAATTATTGTTGTACACGCTGAGTTACATACTGTTGTACATATTTCAATTGAAACAATTTCAATTATAACTGAAATTGTGTTTTCAGCTATGTATCTCGTTACACACATTAAATGTATTTCCAACTTGCTTCATAGTTGTTTCTTCTAATCAAATTCTACATGAATAACTAAGAGCCCGTTTGAATTGAGGGGAATGAAGAAAAGTGGAAAAAAACAGAATAGAGTAGTCTATTTTATTCTGCTCCCCGCCCCTTCTCATTCCTTCTCACAATTTGAACGTACCATTAAATACCTCATGAGTGTGGTCGGACTCCTAGGAGCGTATTCATTAGGCAACATGCTACTGTTATATATGTTTTTTTATTGGCCAGAAAATAAAGTGGTAGGCAGATTTATGATCGTTTAGCCTTTCAATGTCCCTCTAGAGTCTAGAACCTTCTACATTGGTGGAATGCACAGTTTCATATACCGACTCAGAGGTAGAAGCTGCTTGATTTCCATTATTGGTAGGGAAAAAAAAAGAAAAGAATTCACCAAATTAGGAGTTGGACTTTTACTAGTGCATTGCAATTTGCATGTGCAACTTTCTGGACCTAATCCATATTCTAAGTTAATACAAACTATAAAGGCGGCAAAGAGTTTTCACATTAATCTATTATTAACACTAATTTTAATTTTATCTTCCAATCAGAACTCCCAATAAATTGTGAAAAAAAAAAAGTGAGCAAATTACATTCCTAGACCTATTCCAATGGAAGCTAATTGAATAATAATATAAATGAGATTACGTCCACTGAAAGAAACGGAGTAGTTATGGTGCATGTGAACCGTGAAGAGTGTTTTAAATTATGCTTCGATACATCATCATCTAATTCCTTTAAATTTAAAAAAGAGATTGTTAACTCATCATATCACCAACCAATTATTAAAAAAAAAAAAAAAAAATACAAAAACCACTAGGAGATTTCTTTGTGTGTGTTTGGTTTGGGCGTCTGCGTTTTCAGTTTTTTTTTTTCTCACGCGTTTCAGACTTTCAGTCTACTTTTTTTTACTGTTCATTACTGTTGTGGTTACTGTTTATGAACAGTAGCAACAATATTTAACTTTTTCACACAAATTTTACTGTTTATAGACTCACAAATTTCACTTTTCAGCAATTTTTTCATTAAAAATAGGTTCCACGGTATTATTTATACATATAAAAATTATTTACTACAATATTTTTCAATTTTCAATTTTTAATTTTTAACTTTCAATTTTCAACTGTATCTAAATAGACCCTTTGTTCACAAAGGATCTTCTACTTCCTTAGTATGGAGCAGAGTGAAAGCATGATCCATTGACGTATGAAAAAAAAAAAAAAAAAAAAAAAAACACTAAAGTAAAACAAAATTTTAACTTGAATTGAAGGTGCGAATTGATTACACATACCAGAAAGCCAATCGTTGCGTGGATGCTTTGTCAAAGATTGGAAACTCTAGTGACGCTGGTTTTGTTTTATTTCAAACATCATTGCTTGTGATGGATAAGATTTTATCCCTGTCTAATCCATGCCATGCCTCTTTTCTATCCCAAAAAAAAAAAAAAAACTATAATTAAAAATAGGAAAGAAGTAAATAAAGTGTTCATCCCTAATATTTGTTTTTTTTTTTATTGAAAAGTTTATTTATTTTTTAATTGATTAAAAGTTAACAAAGATATAATATTAGAGGGTGTACAGTTTGTTTGTTTTTTTTTTTTTTTTTCTCCCAAAAATCTGTCCCAATAAAATAAAATTACATAAAAGCAGAGGTGGTGTGTTGAGTGTTCTTGGTTAAGCCACGTGTCACACTGCCATTGCGAGTTGAGCAAAGAGTCTGGCTGGGCTGGCGGGCTAAACAAACTCTCACAGTTTGAAGTCTCACTTTGGAGTGTTTAATGTTAGTAAAAAGAACACAGAATTGCACTCTCACTAGCTAACAACTTTACGACCTCTTTACTCTCATGGCACTCTCTTTGTCAACCAGAAAATTTCAATGGGGTCTTTGACGTTTAATGAGGTCGGTTGGGTAATGGGTAGAGGACAGGAGGACCCACAAGCAATAGAACAAAGTGTTATAATTCAACTCAAATTCCACAAGGGGCAAGGGCCACAAACTGTTCCTGATTCCATCTTTTTTTGGTGGGTTATTAAAGAAGGTAAGATTGAATGGTTTGATCCAACTTCCCAAAACCACTTCAAAGTTTCAAACTTTTTAGCCTTTTCCTTTTACCCTTTTAGCGTGTATTTGAGTAGGATCCAAGTGGTTTCCAAAACACTTTAAACTTTTTATTTATTTATTCATTCTTCACCTTTGGGTTGAGTAAAGTTTTTATCTTTTATCTTCCTTACTCTTTTAATGATTGTGTAATGACTCTGTTAGAAACGGGTCAGGCGCTTCTGCAGGGCTAAAGGCAATTAAGGGTATGACAGAGAATATCTTATGGGGTCCTTTAATTCTTCTTTGTTGAATATGCATTCGTGGGTATTGACTATTTTATCTGATCTTGGATTGTTCAGATTCTGAAGCCTTTTTCAGGTGGTGCGTTTCTGAAACTTGTTGGCTTCAGTTTACTGTTACCTGTTATATTATTATTGTCTGCAAAATATCAAATTGGAAGATTCCAATTGCTTTGATTTTTGTTTTTTTAATCATGAATTGGATGTGGTTGGTGGATGATGGTGTTTTCACTTTTCATGGATATATGGGTTTTTGATAGTCTCTGGCTAAATCCATTGATTGCACATCATGTTGAAAATTTGAGGAATTGAAACTTTGTGGGCAAATTTATGTCTCTGGTGGGTGATTCAGAGTGATATTTCATAACTTGCTTTGAGTTTTTGATTGATGAGGGATAAAGTAATCTGTTTGTATTTGTTTAAGATATTCTTAAATCGTCATGCTAATATATACAAAGAGTTCCAATCCATAGGCTTATTAATCTCTTTGATATCTATTAAGATCTTTTGAAGAGTTTAGCTATGGTTTCTAATCCATACTAGTGAACTCTCTGCGAATGAGTAGTTGTATGGTATTTCTCTCTTTTATCCTTCCCTTGATATAGTTTCTTTAAATTTCATCTCAACTCTTTCTTAATTTCCCAATTGCTCGATGAAACTAATGCCTCAAACTCTGGTGGGTGTGTCCCATATTAAGACAAACTAATTGAATTTTGAGCTGTGGTTCTCTGCGTTGTTGCTTGGTTTGAGAATGCCATTATCTTCAACTTTGTTGCATATTGTATATTTTCACCTACATAGTTGCTTGTCCATTTATTGATGAACTTCGCACATAATAATAACATAAAGAGAAGATCATATGAGTCATCTGCAGTTGTTAGAGATGTTTTAAGTACCTATAATTTTCTTTCACGAACTGAAATATGGTCCCTAATTCAAATAAACAACTTGGGTGCAGGGAAGAGTTTGGCAACTTACCCGTTAACGGTGAATAATAGTTTGCATAATGGGTTGGTTAACCAAGGTTTTTAAAGGTTCTAACCATAGAGGCCAATATCATGGGACACATGGTGATGGCAGAACTTGGGATGGGGCTCATGGCTCAGCGGTAGTGACAATTTCTTCCTTTTATACATACTTTCTTGTTGGTCCTACACTTTTATAATATGATTAAGGTAACATTTTGTCTAATGGCAGCTGACTTGTAGTACAGAATGTACATATTGCAAAACTTTTAATGAAGAGGAGATTATGAAGTTTAGCATTCTTTCTGATACTATATGCTTGCTTGTTTCTATTATTCTCCAGTGCTAATTGGTAAACATGTGTGCAGGATGAATGGGCAGATATTGAGAAAGAAGAACTTGACTGTGCTATTGCAATTTCTCTTTCAGAACAAGACCAAAAAGGGAAAAAAGTGATTGGTAAGTTGCATGGTTTGTAGACCTCGACCTTGAACATCATTCAATTGTGACCTGGGAAGGTTCTCACTTCTATTTAATAAGACCGATGACTCAATATTTTAGATACCTTACAATAAGCAGATTAAATTTTTTTTTAATGCAAGTGTAATGGTATACATCAAATAGTTGCTTTGTACATGTGAACTGTTTCTATATGACTTTGTGTAAGATCTTTATTTGATATCAGAGAGTTCTATTCATTCTTCTTAAATTGTGATGCGCTTTACCAATAAATCGTCGGAAAGTAAAGTTTTTGTTATTTCTACAAATTTTTGTGCTGATAATAGTAGTTATAAGAATTTTTTAATTATGAAATCTGGGAGTTTCTTTTATCCAGTGTTTTTTTTTTTTTTAAATGAAAAAAAAATTTGGTTGAACTCTTTTTCTCACTACCCTCTCTTTCTCCCCACTCTTCATGTCAGGCCTCATATTTAACTGCTTAAGCAAATGATATTGCCCACATTCCTCTAATGTGCAAATGCTTTTGAAGTCGTTCAATGGGAATAAATGAATGCTCAAATAGCTCCTTGAAATCCATAATGAATGTTGACAGTCTGCTTAAATTGTACTACAGAACTCAAATTTTGGATAAAGACTATCTAGCTGATAATCTTTTTCAGATGCAAAAGTTACTTGTTTGGAAATAAATGATGGTCTGGAGTCTCATCTTTTATTTTCTGATTATTCTTAGATGATGATTCTCAATCAGAGGAAGATGAAAATCTTCATGAAGTTAAATCAGAGGATGATGAAAGTCTTGCTGAAGCTAAATCCGAGGAAGATGAACATCTTCATGAAGTTAAATCTGAGGAAGATGAACATGTTTCTAAAGCTCAATTGGAGGAAGACGAACAACTTGCAAAAGCTATTCAAGAAAGTTTGTTCTTGGATTCTCCTCCACATGACAATAGAAATATATTTCAACCTTATCCATTCTCCTTTCCATCTGGATACAGGTATATTTGTCATGATGCAATCTGTTGTGTATGACAATCCATATACTACTTAGTAATTTATCTAATCCTGACGATCCTACAAATTTAAAAAAGTTAAATTTAATTGCCTCAACATGAGTGGAGATTGTTTTCCTACAGGTTAGAGGCTAGCTTACCTATTGAATCAGAGTTGAGAAAACTAATTGAAGGCATATAAACATTTTTCTTAGTACTTTTCTTGCTTTTCTTTCTTCATCTTGTATTCCAACTAACTAATTCAATTGTCAAGTTGGTCAGCTTGTACTTAACCAGCCATAGTTAAACATTTATTTTAGAAATAGTCAGAATATTGAGATTTCTCCTTGCGTTAACCTGCTTAATACAAACACATATGAATTTCAAGCTTTCTGAATGTTTAACAATGTGCAAACTAGTTTGATAAGCATCTGGAAAGAATGCTAAATCTAATTCTAAACCCTGCACTAATCTATTAATACTTGGCATAAAGTATGGTAAAGAGAGAGAAAGCAAGATAGATAAAAGGTTGGATTTTGTATCTTGTTGAGGCTGTAACAGTTGGAGGTTTCTAGATATCTAATTTATTTCCAATGCTTATCACAGAGCAGATCATGAAGGAATACTAAAATGAGAGACAATATGGTGTGTTTGTTCTTTGGCTTTTGGGAGTTTTATTCATTCTCATTTTACTATGCATGGTCACATAAAGAATATGCTCATTTTGATGAGCAATGCGTGTTTTACTTTAATTTGAAGTACTTTTAATTGTAATAAGAGGTTGTGCTGCATAACAATGAACTTTGATACCCAAATTTGATGCAGGAGCACCTAGGGTTGGCTGGAGTCATTTTATTCTTTCTCATTTTACCATGCATGGTCACATAATGAATACACAAATTTTGATGAGCAAAGCATCTTTTACTTTGATTTGAAGTACTTTAAATTGAAATAAGAGGATGTGATGCATAACAATGATCTTTGATACCTAAATTTGATGCAAGAGGAACTATTTTAGAGTTGATACTTGGTGATCTTGTGTTGAGCTGTGGAGCCCTAGATTGACCAACAATACAAAATATTTTAGAGATGCTAACAGTTATGCTGATGCTTATTACTTATTAGTCACTAATGGGTCCATTATTTGGTTTTAGATTAAATGGACAAAGAGAGATGTTAGATGAACATCTACCATTGGAGTAACAGAAAAACATAAGCATGTGATTTAAAATGTTCAAAATATGTTATTTTTGTAAGCAACTTATCTAGGAAAGAGAAGATTGCATTGATATCTTGTAAAATTTAAGCATACATCTCTGTAGTAACTGGACATGACAATGCCTCTTAAAACTTAATGACTTCTTTATTTTATGTGAATTTACTGCATTTTACAGAGGTCAAATGAAACATGACCTGTTTGTTGGACAAAATTGCTTGTAGGATCTGTGCGGGCTGCAACACTGAGATTGGCCATGGACGATTTTTGAGCTGCATGGGTGCCGTTTGGCATCCAGCATGTTTTCGTTGTCATGCTTGCAATCTACCCATTAATGATCATGAGGTGCAACTTATTTGAGTTAATTGAAACTTTTTTTGGAATTGGATGGTGAAAACTTTGAATCTTTGGTGGTTCATTGAGTATTATTGAGTGGAATATCTCCTTTCTGTGACAGTTTTCTATGTCAGGCAAGCGCCCTTATCACAAATCCTGCTATAAGGAGCAGCATCACCCAAGATGTGATGTTTGCAAGATTTTTGTAAGTGTATATCATGTTTTGTTATTTCCTCTAGTTGATTTTGCATACAATTGTAGAAGATAGCTATGTTTTGTTTTCTCTTTTCATATGTTTTCTAATACTCAAACATTATGTGCTTGCATAGTGATGGTTCATTAACAGAAACTTCAGGCTGCTGTAACCTAATTATGACTATTGTAATCTCATCAAACTATCACCTGAAACTAATATTGAAGGGGCCGTTTGAGGAGGATCATACATTCTTTGTTGATAAAATACCTGCGCAAAATTGTTAGGCCCCACATTCAATTATCTAGATGATAAGCAGAAATATACAGAAGTTAAATCATTTCATAAATAAGAAACATATGAAAATTCTGAATGGTGCGCTACTGCTTTTAGTGTGAAATTTTCATAGCGGTAAGGATGGTTCCTACTATTCTGGTCAAGTGTGTTTAAATATGAAATTAGCAGATGATCTTTCTGCATATCCTAAATTGTCTGACAGTTCTTGTAAGAAACTTTTTACAGAGTAAATTTTAAGATCCATGTAGCCACAGGTATATTACAGCATCCACTAATGCATGAGCATAAAATGAATGATATATTTGGAATTTTGGATTTGCTTGTTCCTTTTGTGGCCTGTATCACAAATGGTTCCCTTGAATCTTTTCACTTATTTTTGTTCTTTTTGTGCAGATCCCAACAAATTCAGCAGGTCTTATTGAGTATAGGGCACATCCTTTCTGGATGCAGAAGTACTGCCCCTCACATGAACATGACAGGACTCCTCGGTGTTGCAGCTGTGAGAGAATGGAGGTCAGTGATGCTAAAAATCATCTCTCTCTCTCTCTCTCTCTCTCTTCTTTGGAAGTGACAAACATTAAGAATAGCAAAAGGATATAAGTAAACACTACCACTACCTGGAAAACATGCTTCAGAAACACCTATGAGTAATTTCCTTGTGTCATTCATAATGCAAAACCTTCCAATCCATGCAGCCGAGGGACACAAGATATCTGTTACTTGATGATGGTCGGAAGCTTTGTTTAGAGTGTCTAGACTCAGCGATTATGGATACTTATGAATGCCAGCCTCTTTACCTTGAAATACAAGACTTCTACGAAGGTTTACATATGAAAGTGGAGCAGCAAGTTCCAATGCTTTTGGTTGAGAGACAAGCGCTAAATGAGGCCATGGAGGGAGAAAAGAATGTAAATGCTAATGTTTTCTTACTTCATCTGTGTATTCTCATTTCGTGGTTTATGTTTAATGTTAATCTTTATTTTATTTTTATTGTGGTAGGGTCACCATCACATGCCTGAGACCAGAGGACTTTGCTTGTCAGAAGAACAGACGGTTACCACTGTAGGAACTACCTCCCTAGCCTTTGATTCTGCCGTTTTTCTTGTAATGATGTCTGTATATTGGATCAAACATCTATAACTAGTTCAACTATGTTACCAGATCTCAAGGAGGCCAAGGATGGCGGGCAACCAATTTATAGACATGATAACTGAGCCTCGTAGGTTGATCCGTAGGTGTGAAGTAACAGCAATTCTTGTTTTGTATGGCCTTCCTAGGTACTTCTTCTCATATTTGCACATTAGTCGCATCTATTGTTGTAAAATAGATACATGCTAAGAATTTTGTATATGATCCTTGACTTCTCTACATACAGGTTGTTGACTGGGTCAATCCTGGCTCACGAGATGATGCATGCGTGGCTCAGGCTTAAAGGTGTTTGTCTGTCTTCCTACCGTTCTCCTGTTGACATTATATGCGTTTTAGATATGGTTAGCCTGGAATTACTAATAGGATGTTTGACAGGTTACCCCAATCTTAGTCCAGAGGTTGAAGAGGGTATCTGCCAGGTCTTAGCTCATATGTGGTTGGATTCTGAGATCTATGCGGCATCTGCGAGCGATGTTGCTTCATCATCATCCTCTTCATCACCTTCCTCATCCTCTTCGTCCTCTTCCTCATCATCAAAAAAGGGTAAACGATCTGACTTTGAGAAGGAACTTGGTAAGTTTTTCAAACACCAGATCGAGACAGATACATCACCAGCTTATGGAGGTGGATTCAGGAAAGGAAATGGGGCAGTGCTCAAATATGGCCTGAAGGCTACTCTTGACCATATTCGATTGACAGGAAGCTTTCCTTTATGATTTGTATTATTTTTCCTACAGGTAAAATTTAGGTACAGTTTTTTAGGTAGTGTATTCTAGGTTTCTTAATTGAATTCAAACACACATGGTTCCGATAAATTTAATTGCCATTGGGCAAAATAACACTATTTGTGTTGTATTGGTCAATGTAGTCATGTGTTTGAATTTAATTGGGGGACTTAAGGTACACCACTTACGAAATTGTACCTAAATTTTATTCAATACCCACTTGCTTCAATGCCTTTCATAGCTTATATCATACTTAATTCAATAGGACCAAACCAAAGTATGAATTCAGGAGACAAAATAAACAATAGAAATGCTCCTTCCTGTGTGCAATTGTTGTAATATCCCCCTGACCTCATAATAATACTACATTATTCTTATATATAGAAACAATGAATACCACAATTACACATTTTTCTTTTGTTTCTGATTCTGACATTGTTCTACTGTGGTTAATAGGTTTTTTTTTTTATTTTAAAAAAAGCCTTTTCACTGGGAGTCATGTCACCAAAATAAACTTCATAGACAGGCATCAACTTAAATAATATACTTAAATCAAATGAGGTGCACCACCTTGAGAAGTAGGTAGCTTCCTAGCCTAAGTCATGGTGTGCAACCCTAGTGGTAACTTATCAAAAACGAATTATTTCATAGCTCACATGGCACTGTGGTACATTTCAATCGTCTTCTTCTTCATTAGTATAAAGACTTTTCTACCCTTAGGTATTGGTTGGCTTTCGTAGTTTATTACTTTCCGATTATTGGTGATTGCATTGTGGTTAAGTACATAAGATAGCGATGAATGTGAAATGAGTAAAATAATGGTGAATGTGAAATGGATAAAATAATGTTGTTTGTACCCAATCCATGAAGTGAGTTTTCTTATCTATCCTTCATTTTCTCCCATATTATTTAGGCTTTTAATGAAAAATGGTCAAAATACGAGTCCATGAACTGAGACTATTTATCTACCCTCATGTCCTCCCCTTTTATTTGAACTTTTAATGAAAAACAGTAACAAAAAGTTGATTTTTCACGCTTAAGTGTCTAGTTTTTTGCTGAAAACTTTTTGTTGAAAGTGTGCTAAAGTATATTTGTATCTTGAAAAAATTTGAAAAAGTAAAAAAAGAAAGGAAAAAGTGAGGATTTAAAAAGCTATACATAAAAGTTAAAGCTGACGCCAAATACTCTAAATATGCATAAAGTTTTTTTTTTTTTTTTTTCCGAAAACTAATATACAGAAGTTAATTATTCAAAATTGAAAGTTTAATATCGGAATTGACATTCAAATCAGCCCGAGAATTATGGGATTAAGGATTGTTCTGCACCTAGGAATTTGTAACTTTCACAATCAATTGTTTCCAAGTGAGTGATATCATCATGGTTAGCATATTGTTTGATTTCCTTTATGACTTGTTGTAACATTTTGATTTTGATTTTTTTTTTTTTTTTTGCTTGATTTTGATTTTGATTTTCTTTTTTGCTTAAAAAAAAAAAAAAAAAAAAAAAAACCCTACATAAGGTAGTGGTGGATGCAATATGGATTATTATGTTTTTAATATTTTGGGTGCTTTCAAGCATGGTATTATAAAAAAACAAAAAGTATAGTATGATTTCCTCACCCTAGTCCATGTAAACTTTTTACTTTTACAAAGTTTGATTTATCACACCCATTTTATGCAATAAATTAATTGTTCAAATCAAATCCCCTATGATCAAATTTCATATTTAGAAAAAAAAAATAAATAAATGAGAAAAAAATCTTTATTAAACTTCTTACCAACTAGTAATTACTAAAAAATAAGAGAATATTAATTTAATACAAAATTATTTTGCATAGGTCATGTAAATAGATATTATTACATTTAATTAAGAAAAAAAGAAAAAAAAAACTTGACATAAAATAAGTTTGGCTCTTCATATTAATATTAAATTTTTTTTATAAAAAAAAAAATGGAAGTAGTTAAATACTTAAATAGTCCCATTTTATTTGAAAAAGACCTATTCCTCTTGATTTTGGCGGGAATTTTGCGTAAAGAGCAGTGGCATTCTGGCAAGCACCACACCACAAACCATTTGGCCTTGACAAATTGCGTAGTTGGTTGATAGTTTATTTGCCATTGCACACTAGGTGTTTGATATTTTGACTCTGTGAATGTGACTCGGTGTACAAGTACGATACAATAAGACGAGTAATTTCTAAAAAATTATAATATGACATAGCAGGGTACAACATGATTGCAGCACCTCAAAATGAAGTTTTCGGTGCTTCCTATACTCATATGGAATTGGGACAGATTTCAATCTTCTTCATGGGTTTAAAGATTGTTCTACACCTTGGTATTGGTTATTTGGTTGGCTTTTGTAGTCAGTAATTCCAGACCATTAGAAATTGCATCGTGGTGAAGTACATTAGCTAGCAGTGAAGAATATGAAATGGATAAAATAAGGTTGGTTGTGTTTTTAGGTGTAGTTTGATGGATTTGGATCATCTCCATTTTACTTGATAATTATTCAAATTTGACTAAATCTAAGGTCTAGGGTTTTGTGAACTTATTAACTCTAGTCGATTTTTAACCATAGTTCGAGTATGACCCCCAAAAACCAATCCATGAAGTGAGTTTTCTTACCTCTCATTTTCTCCATTTTTCAAGCCTTTAGTAGAAAATAGACAGTCCAGGAACTGAGATTTCTTATCTACCTTTATGTCCTCCCCTTTTATTTAAACTTCAAATGAAAAACCTAACAAAAAGTTTGATTTGTAACACATTTAGATCAAGGGAGTTAATATCGTACCGGAGGCTGTACCGGTTTGGCCAGCGGTACGATATATTTCGGATACCGATCAATACCGGTGTACCATTTTGGGTTTACCGCTATTTTTTATATTTATAAATATATATATATATATATATATATATATATATATATATATATATGTATGTATGTATGTATGTGTGCTATTTTTTATATTTATATATATATATATATATGTGTGTGTGTGTGTGTGTGTGTGTGTGTGTGTGTGTGTGTGTGTATGTATGTATGTATGTGTGTGTGTGTATTATAATAAATATAAAAGTTTACCATAAAACATTTCCTTAATTCAGAACTAAGTATTCATGGTTTTAGACTTTAGTATCAATTAAAAGAAGAAAAAAAAACACAATATAAAATATAGAAAGCTTAAAAGTTACCATTGCATACTAAGAAAACAAATAGGGCAAATAACACTCCCCTCCCTTGAGGTTTAGAGAAATGACACTCACTCCCAAACTTAAAAGGAAAAAACACTCTCTCCCATGAGATTTAAAAAAAATAACACTCCCCCCCTTCTGTTAATATTAGTAACGGAATATAAAGCATATTATAAAACATGTTGCTTATGTTGATTTTTTAGTCTTTTATAGCATCTTTCCAATTGATTTTTTAAAGTTTGATGATCCTCTTAGATTTTTTAATCGCTCCTCTCTCTAACACTCTGGATCAAAATTTATGAAATAAAACAATTTGCTGAAGCTTTCAAGTTTTTATTGTTTAAAAATGAGTTTGAAATTTTCAAAATCACTTATCAATATAAAAAACTTTCAGAGTCAATTTTGGGAATACATTATTAACCAAAGGGTACGTTAGTGCACAACATTTTTAATGCCAATTTAACAGAGTTTAGATAAATAAATGTCAAAGGGGGGAAAGTGTTTTTTTCCTTTAAGTTTGGGGGTGAGTGTCATTTTCCCAAACCTCAAGGGAGGGAAGTGTTATTTGCCCAAACAAATAATATTAATAAGTTAATGCAAATAAATTACCATTCTGCCCTAACAAAAATTCAAAAATTACAAAACTTAAAAAAAAAAAAAAAAAAAAAAAAAATTTTTTCCGGTGCTAGCCGGTACACCTGGTACTGGTCGGTATTGCATGAAATTGGTCGGTACGCCCGGTACATAGCCCGTATGGCTGGTATTTTTTTCGGTACGAAACAGGGGGGTTATGTGTACAGATATGCTTGCCGGTACGGTATATACCGGCCGATACGGCCAGTATGGTACGGAATTGACTTCCTTGATTTAGATGCATGATTTTTTTAAAAAAATTAATTGATAGATAAAATATAATTTCAACTTATGGTCTTTGCACCATGATGATTGTTCTTTATCATTAGGCTAAAACTCTGTTAATGGTTGTCTAAGATAATTTATATTACTTGTAAACTATTCATTGAGCATTATATGTGTAGTATACCTTCTTATTGCACACACACAACACCAAGACTGCATTCACTAATACAAAATGCACATTTGATTTTTCTCAATCAGTGTGTGGACGACTAAATTTCTTAGTTTGAAATAAATCAAATAAGTAAAATAGTTTCACAAATATGAATTTGTATTGATGAATGTGTGGTGCAATTTTCTATGATTACAAAAAAGTAATCATTTGATTCGATCTTCTTAAAAGACTTGTTGATTGGAATTGTAGTAATGTGATTTTGACTTGAACACCAAATATCATTTAATTTGGCAGAAGGATGGATAGAAGACCTTTGAAACAGAATTATAATGAATCTTTAGCTATGAGCTTGTTAGAAATTCTTTGTTCTTCGTATTTTTCGTGTTTTTCGTTCGTTTTTCGTCTTCGAAGGTTTGTGGTGGAAGTTCTTCGGTACTTTGGAGGCTTGAATCCGTAGAGTTTCGTCAATTTGTGGTTTATTGAAGTTTCTAGAGACTTTTGAGCTTGATTTCAGTCAATTTTGAGATTTAAAAAGATGATTTGGATGATTTCTCTTCGAATGTTTTTCGTATTCAAAGTTGAAGTTTTTGAAGTTCCTGGAGGTTTTAGCGTTTGATTCTAGCAGAGTTTTTATACTTCTAAATTTTCTTTGGTATTACTTGTGCTCTAGATGTTTTGTTCTCTTGGTGTGTGGGTAGAAATGCATTAGGAAGACTTCTAGTTATATGAGTTTAGGGTGGGTGAGTGACACATGGCAAAGTTCGGTTGGTGACATGTGTCACAATATGAGTGGAGGAGTTTTAAGACTTTTTTTTCAAGACACTTAACATTTTTGGATTGGCCGAAATATTTTGATTTTTAAAGTGACATGTGTCAACACCCGATTGGACTACCTACATCATTACTTAAATGCACCGATATATGATTAATTTTTTCATACATTTTATGTCCCTAATTCAATGACACTAGGCAAATTTATGTTGATTTCTAAATAGCGATAGCAAATCTTAGTATCAGTACATTACATGGTGCTTTGTAATTAGCTGTAATTTTTGGATTTGGTAGTACGAAGGGAATTTTCCCTCTCTACACAGTGCAAGATGCTATCATATAATTAAGAATTCCCATCCCTCCAATGGTTTCCGTTGCAGAACCAAGGTTTCCAGGTGAAGAGCTATCAAAAAAGTTTTGAAGGGTGGCATAGATTTTCCTTTGAGAGATGTATATGGAAAGTCAGGATCATCACTGTAGCATAATTTTTCTATTATCAAAAATCTATCCCAATCACCTACTTAAAAGCAGAGGTGGTGGTTCAATGTTCTTGGTTAAGCTACGTGGCACACTGCCATTGCTAGGTGAACAAATGGTCTGGCTGGGCTGGCGGGCCAAATGAACTCTCACAGTTTCACAGCCTCTCTCCCCTTATGCCACCTTTTTTGTCAACCAGAAAGTTTCAATGGGGGGGGGGAGGTATGATTTTGACGTTTAGTGAGGTGGGCCGGGTACTGGGAAATGAGTAGAGGAGAGGACCCACAAGCAAAAGAAGAAAGTGTTAGAACTTAGAATTCAATACAAAATCCACAAGGGGCCACAAGATTCCATCTTTTTGGTGGGGTTGTAAGGAAGGTAAGATTGAACGGTTTGATCAAGTTCCCAGAAACCTCTTCAGAGTTTCCAACTTTTGGCTTTTTTAACTATTACCCTTTTAGCCTGTATTTGTGTAGGATCCAAGTAGTTTCCAAAACACTTTATAGGTCACACTAATCTTTTATTTATTTATTTTTTTCCCTTTGGGATGAGTAAAGTTTTTCTGTTTTGTCTTCCTTCCTCTTTTAATGATCATGTGATGACTTTGTTAGCAAAGGGTCAAGTGCTTTTTTTGCAGGGCTAAAGGCAAATAAGGGCATGAGGGGGAATGTCCTATGGTGTCCATTAATTCCTCTTTGGTGAACTATGCATTCATGGGTATTGGGTATCTTAACTGATCTGGGATTCATCAGATTCTAAAGCCTCTTTTTTCAGGTGCGATTCTGAAAGTGTTATATCTGGCTTCATTTTACTGTTACCTGTTATATCATTATTGCCTGAAAATATCAAGTTGCAAGATTCCACTTGTTTTGATTTTTTGTTTTTTTAATCATGAATTGGATGTGGTTGGTGGAGGGTATTTTCATAGGTATGGATTTTGCTAGTATCTGGGTAAGGTCATTGATTTCACATTTAATTGAAAATTGGAGGAATTGAAATGATGTGGGCAAATTTATGTCTCTGGTGGGTCATTCAGAGTGTTTTTTCATTACTTGCTCTGAGTTTTTGATTGATGAGGGATAAAGTCATTTGTTTATATTGTATTAATATATTCTTAAGTCGTCATGCTTATACATGCAAAGAGTTAGGTTTATTAGTCTCTTTGATATCTATTAGATATTTTGAAGACTTTAGCTATGGTTTTTATTACATGCTAGTGAACTCTCTGAGAATGACTAGTTGTATAATATTTCTCTCTTACATTGTTTTTATTTATTTATTATTTTTATAATTTCTTTAAATTTCATCTCAACTCTTTCTTAATTTCCCAATTGCTTGATAAAACTAATGCCTAAAATTCTGGAGGGTGTCTCCCATATAAAGACACTAATTCTGGAGGGTGTGGTTCAGTATATGTTTTCCAATCTCTGTGTTGTTTCTTGCTTTGATATTGCCATTATCTTCAACTTTGTTGCATATTATGTATTTTCATCTGCATAGTTGCTCGTTCATTTATTGATGAACTCCGCACATGGTAACATATGAGTCATCTGATGTTGTTAGAGTTGTTTTAAGTATCTATAGTTTTCTTTCACGAACTGAAATATGGTCTCTAATTCAAATGAACAACTTGGGTGCAGGGAATAGTTTGCCAACCCATCAGTGAATAGCAGTCTGCATTATGAAGGATTTAAAAGGTTCTAGCCATAGAGGCCAATATCATGGGAACTATGCAGACGAAAGAATTTGGGATGGGGCTCATAGTTCAGTGGTACTGACAATTTCTGCTTTTTATTCTTGTTGGTCCTACTCATTTATAATATGATTAAGGTGGCCTTTTGTCTACCAGTAGCTGACTCTTAGTACAAAGTATACATATTACAGAACTCTTAATGAAGAGGAGATTCTGAAGTTTAGCATTTTTTCTCATACTATATGCTAGTCTGTTTCTATTATTCTCCTGTGCTAATTGGCAAACTTGGATGTAGGATGAATGGACAGTTATTGAGAAAGAAAATCTTGAGTGTGCTGTGGCAATGTCACTTTCAGAACAAGACCAAAAAGGGAAAAACGTGATTGGTAAGTTGCATGGTGTGTGCCTTGACCTTGAACATCATTCAGTTGTGACCTGGGAAGGTTCTCACTTCTATTTATTAAGACTGATGACTCAAATATTTAAGTTACCTTACAATAAACAGATTATAATGATTTTAGTGTAGGTTTTGCTTTGTACATTTGAACTGTTTCTATATGACTTTGTGTAAGATCTTTATTTGATATCAGAGAGTTCTGTTCATTCTACTTAAATTGTAACATTCTTTGCTGATCAATGACTAGAAACTAGAAAGTAAGGTTTCGTTATCTCTAAAAATTTTCATCTGATAATAGTAATTGTAAGAATTTTAATTATAAAATCTAGGAGTAATTTTTATCGAGTGTTTTTTTTATAAAAAATTAAAAATAAATTGAACTCACCACCCTCTCTTTCTCCCCACTCCTCATGTCAGGCTTTATATTTAACTGCTTAACATATAATACTGTCCAGATTCTTCTAATGTGCAAATGCTTCTGAAGTCATTCAATGGGAATAAATGAATGCACATATGGCTCCTTGAAAGCCATAATGAATGTTGACGGTCTGCTTAAACTGTGGTACAGAACTCAAAATTTGGTTAGGGTCCACTAGATGATAATCTATTTCAGGTGTTATTTTCTGCTGCAAAAGTTACTTGTATGGAAATAAATGGTGGTCTGGAGTCTTGTCTATTATTTTCTTATTTTTCTAAGATGATGACTCTCAATCAGAGGAAGATGAACAACTTGCCAAAGCTCTTCAAGAAAGTTATCCTTTTGCGGAAGATGAACAACTTGCCAAGGCTCTTCAAGAAAGTTGTCCTTTGGAGGAAGATGAACTACTTGCCAAGGCTCTTCAAGAAAGTTGTCCTTTGGAGGAAGATGAACTACTTGCCAAAGCTGTTCACGAAAGTCTCTTGGAGTCTCCTCCCCAATATGGGTAATGAAAATATATTTCAACCTCATCCATTCTTCTTTCCAGCTGGATAAAGGTATATTTGTCATGATGTCATCTGTTGTGTATGACTATCAATATGCTAATTAGTAATTTTCTAATCCTGACTATCATACAAATTTTAAAAAGTTAAATTTAATTGCTTCAACTTGAGTGGAGATTGTTTTCCTATAGGTTAGAGGCTAGCTTACCTGTTGAATCAGACTTGATAAAACTAATTAGAGGCATATAAACATTCTTCTTAGTACTTTTCTTGCTTTACTTTCTTCATCTTGTGTGCCAAAAAACTTATTCAATTATCAAGTTTGTCAGCTTGTACTTTCCTAGCCAACGTTTAAACATTTATTTTAGCAATAATCAACATGTTATGATTCCTCCTTGTGTTGACCTGCTTAATACAAACACATATGAATTTCAAGTTTTCTGAATGTTTAACAGTGTGCCAATTAGTTTGATAAGCATCTGGAAAGAATGCCAAATCTAACCCTAAACCTTGCACTAATCAATTTTTACTTGGCATAATTTATGGGAAAGAGAGAGAGCGGGACAGATAAAGGTTGGATTTTTTTTTTTTTCTCTCTTTGAGTCTGTAATGACTGTTGGAGGTTTCTAGATATCTAATTTGTTTCTAATGACTGGTCACTGAGCAGAGCATGAAGGAATGCTAAAATGAGAGACAATGTGATGCATTTGTTCTTTGGATTTTTGGTGCTTTATTCTTTCCCATGTTAACATGCATGGTCACATTAAGAATATGCAAATTTTGACGAGCAATGCAACTTTTAATTAAATTTGAAGTACTTCTTTGAATTGTAATAAGAGGTAACAACAAACTTTGATACCCAAATAAAATTTGATGTAGAAGCACCTAGGGTTGGCTGGAGCTAGTAACAAACCATTGGAAAAATTGCCTCAACTCTAGGAAATTAAGTAAAAATGCTAATAACGTAATTAACTAAGAAGACCTAAAATAAATTCAACTGACCGATAAAAATACATTTGACTTCCAAAATTAAATAAGACTAAATTAACATATAATTTTCTTCACACTTTTCGCATCAGGTTATCTTGCCACATTACATAAATTAAAGGTGGCACAAACATCTAAGCTGCAGGAGAAACTATTTCAGAGTTGATACTTGGTTATCTTGTGTTGAGCTGCGGGGCCCTAGATTGACCAACAATACAAAGTTTTTAGAGATGCTAACAGTTACACTGGTGCTTGTTAGTCACTAATGGGTCCATGATTTGGTTTTAGATTAAATGGACAAAGAGAGATATTAGAAGAATGAACATGTACTGTTGGAGTAACTAAAGAACATAAGCATGTGAAATGTACAAATATTTTATTTTTTTAAGCAACCTATCTAGGAAAGAGAAGACTGCATTGATATTGATATAGTACCAATTGGTAGAGTGAAGATAGGGATAAGCAACGTATCTAGGAAAGAGAAGACTGCATTGATATTGATAAAGTACCGATTGGTAGAGTAAAGATAAGGATCGAACTTAGGATTTATTGCTCTGATACAATGATAAATTTCTGATTGTCCCAAAATCATAAGCTGTTAGAAAATGGTGAATTTAATCACTTAATCATAATTTTGACAAATATCTTGTAAAATTCAAGCATACATTTCTGTAGCAACCGGACATGACAATGCCTCTTGATACTTAATGACTTCTTCATTTTATCTGAATTTGCTGCATTTTATAGAGCAAATGAAACCTGACCTGTTTGTTGGATAAATTTTTTTGTAGAATCTGTGCTGGCTGCAACACTGAGATTAGCCCTGGGAAAATTTTGCGCCGCATGGATGCTATTTGGCATGCAGAATGTTTTCGTTGTCATGCTTGCAATCTACCCATTAAGGATCGTGAGGTACGACTTATTTGAGTTAATTGAAACTTACGTTTGGAATTGGATAACGAAATCCTTGAATCTTTGACTGAGTTTCCTTTCATTTTGGTGGTTCATTGAGTATTATTGACTGAAACATCTCCTTTCTGTGACAGTTTTCTCCTTCAGGCAAGCACCGTTATCACAAATTGTGCCGTAAGAAGCCGCATCCCCCAATATGTGATGTTTGCAAGAATTTTGTAAGTATATATCATGTTTTGTCATTTCCTCTAGTTGATTTTGTATACATTTGTAGAAGATAGCTATGTTTTGTTTTTTCTTTTAATTTTGTTTTCTAATGTTCAAACATTATGTGCTTGCATATTGATTTTTCGTTAACAAATACTTCAGGTTGCTGTAAACCTAATTATGACTCTCATAATCTCATCAAATTATCTCCTGGAACTAATTTTAAAGGGGCTGTTTGAGATGGATCATACATTCTTTGTTGATAAAAATATCTTTGTAAATTGTTAGGCCCCACATTCAATTATCTAGAAGAAAACCAGGATTATATAGAAGTTAAACCATTTCATAAGAAAGATATGAGAAATCTGAATGGTGCCTTAGTGCTTTTATTGTGAAATTTTCATAGCAATACGTATGTTGTTCCTAGTATTCTATCAAGTGTGTTTAAATATGAAATTAGTAGACGATTTTTCAGTATATCCTAAATTGTCTGGCAATGCTTGCAAGAAGCTTTTTACAGAATAACTTCTAAGATCTAGGTAAAATGATTCTTTGTGGCCTGTATCAAATATGGTTCCCTTGAATTTTTTCACTAAATTTTGTCCTTTTTGTGCAGATCCCAAAAAATTCAGCAGGTCTTATTGAGTATAGGGAACGTCCTTTCTGGAAGCAGCAGTTCTGCCCCTCACATGAACATGACACAACTCCTCAGTGTTGCAGCTGTGAAAGAATGGAGGTCAGTAATGCAAAAAAAATCATCCCCCTCTCTCCCTTCTTTGGAAGTGACAAAACATTAAGGAAAGCAAAATGATATAAGTAAACATTACCACCATCTGGAAAACGTGCTTCAGAAGCACCTAAGAGTAATTTCATTATATCATTCATGATGCAAAACCTTCCAATCCATGCAGACGAGGGACAGGAAATATCTATTACTTGATGATGGTCGGAAGCTTTGTCTAGAGTGTCTAGATTCAGCAGTTATGGATACGAATGAATGCCAGCCTCTTTATATTGAAATACAAAATTTCTACGAAGGTTTACATATGAAAGTGGAACAGAAAATTCCAATGCTCTTGGTTCAGAGACAAGCACTAAATGTGGCCATGGATGGAGAAAAGAATGTAAATGCTAACGTTTTCATACTTCAGCTGTGTATTTTCATTTCTTTTGGTTTACATTTAATGTTGATCTTTATTTTATTTTTATTGTGGCAGGGTCACCATCACATGCGTGAGACCAGAGGACTTTGTTTGTCAGAGGAACAGACGGTTACCACTGTAGGAACTACTTCCCCAATCTTTAATTCCAGCCGTTTTTCTTGTAATGATATCTATATGTTGGATCAGACATCTATAACCACTTCAACTATGTTACCAGATCTCTAGGGGGCCACGGATGGCGGACAACCAATTTATAGACTTGATAACTGAGCCTCGTAGGTTGATCCGTAGGTGTGAAGTAACAGCAATTCTTGTTTTGTATGGCCTTCCTAGGTACTTCTTCTCTGGTTTGCACCTTAGATGCATTTGTTGTAAAATAAATATATGCCAAGAGTTTTTTATATGACCTTAGACTTCTCTACGTACAGGTTGTTGACTGGGTCAATCCTGGCTCATGAGATGATGCATGCGTGGCTCAGGCTTAAAGGTTTGTCCTCTAACCATTCTCCTGTTGACATTATTTGTGTTTTAGATATGGTTAAGCCCAGAATTACCAATAGGATGTCTGACAGGTTACCCCAATCTTAGTCCAGAGGTTGAAGAGGGTATCTGCCAGGTCTTAGCTCATATGTGGATGGAGTCTGAGATCCTTTCAGCATCTGGAAGTGATGTTGCTTCATCATCATCTTCTTCCTCGTCATCAAAAAAGGGTAAACGATCTGAGTTTGAGAAGAAACTTGGTGAGTTTTTCAAACACCAGATTGAGACAGATACATCATCAGCTTATGGAGATGGATTCAGGAAAGGAAACGAGGCAGTGCTCAAGTATGGCCTGGAGACTACTCTTACACATATTCGAATGACAAAAAACTTTCCTTATTGATATGTAGTATTTTCCCTACGAGTAAAATTTAGGTACAGTCTTTAAGTGTTGTATTTTAGGTTTCTTAACTAAATTCAAACACCTTCATTGAATTTAATTGCCATTAAACAAGATAGCACTAATTGTCATATGTTTGAATTTAATTGGAGCTTATCATACTTAGTTCAATAGAACTAAAACTTATTATGAATTCAGGAGACAAAAATAAACAATAGAAATGTTTGTGTGTAATTGTTGTAATCTACCCTTGACCTCATAATAATACTACATTGTACGTGTATATATATAGAAACAATGAATACCACAATTACGCACTTTCTTTTGTTTAGGACGCTGCTTTGCTGTGGTTACATCTCACTATGAGAAGTGGTTGTTTTGAAAGCCTTTTTCCCAATAAGTTGTTATATAAAATGTAGTGCACCACCTTGAGACACAGGTAGCTTCCTGGCATAGTTCATGGTGTGTAAACCAACAACTTGTCAAAAACGAATTATTTCATAGCTCACATGGAACTGGGATGCATTTCAATCTTCTTCGTTGGTATAAAGAGTATTACATTACACACTTTGCATCGTGGTCAAGTACATAAGATAGCGGTGAATGTAAAATGGATAGAATAATGTTGTTTGTGTTTTTCAAATATGCTAATTACAACTTTGCCATAAGCTACTTTTAGTGGAGCAACAATTGTGAGGGATTTGGTTAATGACCGTACCATTTATATTTTCTTTATTAGTTTTCTTAAAAATCTTAAAAAAATAGTAAAACATTATTTTGGTTTCTAAACTTTACCAAAAGTTTATTTTTGTTCCTGAACTATAAAAGTTTTTTCTTTTTTCATCCCAAAACTTTGTAAATAGTATTTTCAATAGTTTAGAGACAAAAATATGGATGAAAAAAGAATTTTTTTTAATAGTTTAGGGAAGAAAAATTTTTTTTTAGTAAAGTTTAAGAACATAAATAAAACATTTTTAATGGCTTAGGGACTGTGGGAGGACTTTCGTCTAGGCCTCCAATCAAGTATTGTTCGCTTTGGGATGGGCAAGGATCGACTTACGTCCCACTCGCACGAATTTGTTCAATCCCACATCGAGGAGAAACGCCTCTCACCCTTGCCTTATAAGCCTTTGGCCTAAGGAAGGGTGTATCATAGTGTGTGTGACGAAAGTCCTCTCACATGGACGAATGATGAACTTTTAAAAGTTTAGGAATAAAAAATAAATTTTTAATAAAATTTAGGGACCAAAATAATATTTTATAAAAAAAAATTGCAGAATGAAGGCAACAAATTATGTTGCCGGCCGGCCATCTTACAAAAAAAAAAAAAAAAAATCCGGAAACATTATAAATGTGGCTCTTCATAATAATATTAAAATAAAATAAAATGAAGTAATTAAATACTTAAATGGTTTTAATAACCTATGCCTTTGGACATTTCTCTTTATTAATAAGCGATTTTAAAAAAAAAATTTATGGAAAAAAAAAAAAAATGATAGCTTAGTAAATCATTAGTAACTTTTTTGACAATTTTTTTAAGTTTTTATAAAAAAGTTTCTTAAAGTCGATAATTAAAACATGCCTAAGACAGTCGTGGGTTCCAGCCAGCTCAACTGGTAAAGTCTCTGATGGTTGTATAAAAGATTTAGAGTTCAATTCCTGCCTATACCAAAAATTGATTGGTGTTTTGATTTGATGATAAAAAAGCTATCATCAGGAGTGGACGCCATAGGTCGAAACTCTCTCAAAAAAAAAAAAAAATGCCTAAGACATAGATTAACCCGATCCATACTTGCCAGTCTACCAGCCCTGACTATATAAGGAAACTGGGAGCTTAACCCGGAAGGTGAGTGTAGAGACCCACCCCACCCATCTCATTTTGAAACCATGACTTGGTCTTGATTTTGGCGGCAATTTTGGGTAAAGAGCCATAGCAGTTTAGCACCACACCACCATTTGAACCTTACAAGAAGAGAACCTTGGTAGTTGGTCTGAGTGTTTCCTTCTCCTGATAGTTGATGGTCTATTTGCCATTGCACGCTAGGTGTTTGATATTTTGTCTCTTTGACTATGAGTCAAGTCTATAATGGAAGGCTGATACCATGACATTAAGACCCGTGTTAAGTGTCAAAACAACTTCACAAATCAACAATGCATACTCAGAACCATCTATAGACTACAGTTCTAAGTGTTATCCTCTTCATCTAATCAGTAATGAGATTGCATTTTAAGCAACTCTTTGGTGGGATAACCCTGCTCAACAGCCTAGCAACCCAGCAAACTCGCTGCTATGCACGAGACCCATTTCCCAACAAAATCTCCCATTACTTGTACCGTGCCAAACTCATTGATTCCATTCGACTTGGCCTTCGTTCCAACCCTCCTAGTCCCACCTCTCTTGCCCCTATCCTAAATGATCGCCTTCTTGACTCCTTTGTTGTCACTCAAGCGCTTTGGTCTGCACCTTCTGCAGACTCTGCTCTGTCCCTTCTGCAGACTCTGCTCTGTCCTTGGTTGAAACCCTTGAAGCAATTCCACATTTCTCACATACCTAGAACACCTCCACGCCCTGGCCACTGTCCTTGCCAAGTCTTGCCGAACTGTGCAGCTCAAAGCCCTCATTGATGCCATAAATGCTGGTAGGTTTGGCAGCATTCATGTTAGCTTTATGAACCTCATGCAATGGTATGCTGCCATTGGAGACCTTGAGTTGGTTCTTCATGCCTGGGATGAGTATAGGTTCTCAAGCAAGTGGATATGCACTGAGTCTTATAACATTGTTATGGGCCTTTATGTGCAAATGTGTAAGGACATTGAAGCTGTGGAGGTTTTCTATAGAATGATTGATGAAGGGGCAATTCCAAATTCTAGAACATATACGATAGTGATTGAGCACCTCATGAATTCGGGAAAGTCAGATTCTGCAATGGAGGTTTTTAATTCATTGCCCTTGATGAGAATTAGACGCACTTTAAAGCAATATTTAAAAAAAGTCCTGAAACAATTTTACAAGGATAAAGCTCATCCTTTGAGCACTCCAATGGTGGGTCGGTCACTTGATGTCAAGAAAGATCCGTTTTGACCACAAGAAGATGATGAAGAAACTCTTGGTCCTGAAGTACCATATCTTAGTGCAATTGTTGCTTTGATGTATCCTGCAAATTACACACGACCAGCTATAGCATTTGTAGTTAATTGAGTAGCAAGGTATAGTTCTATACCAACTCGAAGACATTGGAATGGAATTAAGCATATTTTACGTTATCTTCATGGGACTACTGAATTGGGATTACTTTATCCAAATGGATCAAAACCACAGTTAGTTGGATATGTGCTGATTGTACTCTTTTTCCTTCGCTAAGCTTTTTTCCTACTGGGATTTCCTTTGCAAGGTTTTAATGAGGCAATCCTAAAACACTAGAAGTTATACAAGAATATTGTACTCTTTTTCCTTTGCCAAAATTTTTTTTCCCCAAGGTTTTTCTTTGGTAAGGTTTTAACAAGGCATATTCTTAGAAAGTGGTCATCCAAAGGGAAGTGTTAGAAATAAAGTCTGATTGGAATGTATAAAGTTTGGGCAATGAAAGGGTTATTTGGGATGTGTAAAGTCTATAGGGGAGATGTATGTCCATAATGGTATTCATTATTGCAACCTTATCCCATGAACTCTACAAGTATTCTAAGGTTCTATATATATGTGAGATCACTTTACTGTTATTGTACACATCTAAGAGATATCAAAAGGATTGTGGATGACCACTTGAATACAAGAGTTTATCAATATATATTTCTTGTTTTCTTCTTATTTTGTTTTATTTATTTCTATTATTTCACAACAACAACCTCTTTACTTTTTTTATTTTATTTTTGAGAATCAACCCCTTTACTTGTTTATTAGTGATTGCTCGTATTTAGCCTGGACTCTACTGCCTTCTAAACAATGTTAAAAAATTACCAAATGCACACTAAGGTGGTGTTTGGATTTTGCCAAACTCAGTTAACAAAACTGAGTTTTGTTAACTCATAAACCAAAAACCGTGGGCCCTACACGTATAATGTTTGTTTGGTTGATTTTCACGAGTGTTAACTCAGTTAACAAAACTGAGTTTTTATTTTTTTTTATTTTGAGTTAACAAATTCGGAAACACGAAAAGTTTGTTTTCAAGTTATGGGTTTATTAACTCAGTGGCAAAAGTGTAATTATGGTGCACTGGTGGCCCCCAATGGCAGTGTATTATCACATCTACTTATTACCGTTGGCTTTTATTCCTTTCTTTTATTTGTTTCTTTTCTTTTTTCATTTTCAGACCTCCTCCTTTGCTTCAGTTCTTCTTCTTCTTCTTCTTCTTCTTCTTCTTTTTTTCATAAACTTCTTTCTTCCTCCTCTCACTTCTCTTCCTCTCAAAAATCTGCTACATTCGAAGCATTTGGCTAGTCGAAGAGAGCCCATCTTGTTGAGGAAGTTGCTGACTGAAGAGAGGCTTGATTGAAGGGAGGCTTGTTTGTGGCCAGCGGGGCTCTCTCCCTAAAAACTCTGTGATTCTTTTTCTTCTTTATTTTTTTCTCTATTAAAAAAGGCTGAAACTTGAAAGCTTTGGTTTTTTTTTGGCTTATGGGTTTAAAATGAGGTTAAGATTAGATCAAAGATGATCTTGATGGTCAAGGATTTTTTCAAATTTTTGTATTGAGATATGCCTGAAGCTGCTTTTTTTTTTTTTTTTTTTCCCTCCATTTCTTCATTGTGAATGCTTGGTTAAGAACAACTACATCAATATAGCAACTCATGTATTTTACTTTATATACATCAAAGTAAAGTGGGTGACATAATGGAAGACAAGAACTTAAAGTAGCTTGCAAGAAGCACACATGGGTCCCCTGCATATTTGGTTTTGTTTTTGGAGAACTGAAGAAATAAACAGCACAATAGAAAAAGGTGTCAATGAAAAAACAGAAAGACAGTAATGCAAGTGTTAAAGAAAGACAATACAAGTTTAAAAAATGGAAAGAGAAAACAGATTTGGGTGATCTTTTGGGTTTGGTGATTGAGAGGTGAGGACAGAGGCTGCTAGAAATAAATGGGAAGGCAAAAAAGAGAAACGGGAACCCAATACTGAAATAGCAACGCAGGTAGCAATTTTGTGCCCTCTGGAAGATGGATAGTAAGTGGGTCCCATAAAATGTGAGTTTTTTGTGTTTTTAAGGAGGAAAAGTTAACTAGGTTTAGTTGCCAAATAGTCTTGGGTTTGTTTTGGGGATTATTGAGTGATGAGTGATGAGTGATGATATTTGAGTGATGGGTGATAAGTGATCAATTTTTTTGTAACCAAACAGAGCCTAAGCTTCCGTTTGGATTGAAATAAAAAATTAAAATTATTTTATTATTCAGCTTATTTTTTGTACTATTCATGGACCCCACTACACTTTTTGGTACTATTCATAGGCCCCACTGTACTATTTCAACTAACTTTTACTTTTATTTACAGTACTTTCAGCAAAAAATTTTCAGTTTCAGCAAAATAAGTGGTTCCCAAACAGACCTTAAGTGTCTAGTTTTTTGTTGAAAACTTTTTGCTTAAAGTGTGCTAAAGCGTATTTGTTTCTTGAAAAAATTTGAAAAACTAATATGCATAAGGGTTTTTTTTTTTTTTTTTTTTTCAAACACTAATATACAGAAGTTAATTATTCAAAATTGAAAGTTTAATATCGGAATTGACATTCAAATCAGCCCGACAATTATGGAATCAAGGATTGTTCAGCACCTAGGAATTTGTAGACATGGCAAAACGGGTCAGAATTTTCTGACCCGACCGGACCCGACCCAAAAATACCTGACCCGAACCCAATTTTTTTGACCCGAAGCAAAACGGGTTGACCCGTGACTCGACCTGTGTTTTTTACGGGTCAACCCGACCAGACCCGCAACCCGACCCGAACCCGAACCATTTTTTTAAAACTTTTTTTTTTTGGGTAAAAAAATAGCAAAACTAAGACAATATTGGTTTAATTGTTTATTGTGAACTTTAAGTAAACAATTGATACATTTACATAACTGCATGCAAATTAATTGAAAGATAAATGGTTAAACATTCTGTAATGAGTAAAGATTTTTAAATATCAAATAGCAAAGTACATGCCAAGATAATCTAGTTACAGTAGAGTAAAAAACATAGATTTAAAATTGTAGACATGTGTGAGAAACATTCACAAGTGTAAAAATAGTGAAGCTAAAGTATCAAATTAGCATAAATTATGAATACTTAGACCTATTTTTTAATAATTTATGTCCAAAATAAACGGTTTTTCAAAATAAATTATGATATTTCCTAGAGTGTATGTTGCTTAACAATGATATGATATTCATAAAAGAGACCATGTATAAATAAGTAAGCAATCAAACTTTAAAGTATATCTCAAATTGAAATAGAGTGTCAACCACAATTGATAATTGATTATCAAATTAATTTTCAAGATTGTAAATTTCTTATATGTTTTTATTCTTTATCAAATGAGTTATCCAATAAGTCATTTGTAATTTTGTTTTATATTTTGGAATGTTGATATTGTGTAGAAATAAAACTTGTGTATTTGTTTTACTTATCTTTGTGTTATTTTGTTTTAGATAGCAATGTTAGGATTTGCATAATTTTAAAATTATTGAATAAGTATTAATAAGTTTAACTAAGTTAATTCTTGATATAAGTAGTGAATTCAAAATAATGCATTTTACATCAAGTAATTTGTTGCATAATTTTCCAAATGGCAAATACATGTTTTTTTCTTTATAAAAAAAAAAAAAAATTCATGTGAAAAATATGGGTCAACCCGACTCGACCCGCAACCCGATTGACCCGCACTTGATTTTAACTCGCTTAAAATGACCCGTTTTTGACCCGTGACCTGTTTGACTTGCAACCCGATTAACCCGACCCGAACCCGACCTGACCCGCCCGTTTTGCCATGTCTAGGAATTTGTAACTTTCACAATCAATTGTTTCCAAGTGAGTGATATCATCATGGTCAACATATTGTTTGATTTCCTTTATGAGAAAGACTAAGGATTGAATCTCATTCCCTCACTTTTTGTAACATTCTGATTTTTTTTTTTTCTAAAAAAAAAGCCCCACATAAGGTAGTGGTGGATGCAATATGGACTGTTTTTAATATTTTGGGTGCTTTCAAGCATGATATTTTAAAGAAAAAACAAAGAGTATAGTATGATTTCCTCAACCTAGTCCATGTGAACTTTTTACTTTTACAAAGTTTGATTTATCACACCCATTTTATGCAATAAATTAATTGTTCAAATCAAATTACCTATGATCAAATTTCATATTTAGAAAAAAAGAAAAGAAAAGAGAAACAAATCTTTATTAAACTTCTTACCAACTAGTAATTACAAAAAGATAAGAGAATATTAATTTAATACAAAATTATTTTGCATAGGTCATGTAAATAGATATCATTACATTTAATTAAGAAAAAAAGAAAAAAAAAATTGATATAAAATAAGTTTGGTTCTTCATATTAATATTAAATTTTTTTTATAAAAAAAAAATGGAAGTAGGGGCCCGTTTGGTACATATGTTTAAATAACAATTTTTAATTTTTTTGAAAATACATATGAGTGAAAAAATGTGTGAAAATACATGTAATATTGCTTAAAAACTGAAAACATGTGTTTAAATGTACTAAACGGGCCTTAAATAGTCCCATTTTATTTGAAAACAAGACCTATTCCTCTTGATTTTGGCGGGAATTTTGCATAAAGAGCCGTAGCATTCTGGCAAGCACCACACCATGAACGACTTGGCCTTGACAACCTGTGTGGTTGGTTGATAGTCTATTTGCCATTGCACACCAGGTGTTTGATATTTTGACTTTGTTAATGTGACTTGGTGTTTAGGAAGCACGAACACATGTACGAGTACAACGCAATAAGACGAGTAATTTCTAAAAAATTATAATATGACACAGCAGGGGTACAACATGATTGCAGCACCTCAAAATGAAGTTTTCATGCTTCCTATACTCATATGGAATTGGGACAGATTTCAATCTTCTTTCATGGGTTTAAAGATTGTTCTACACCTTGGTATTGGTTATTTGGTCGGCTTTTGTAGTCAGTAATTCCAGACCATTTTAGTGATTGCATCGTGGTGAAGTACATTAGCTAGCAGTGAATATGAAATGGATAAAATAAGGTTGGTTGTGTCTTTAGGTATAGTTTGATGGGTTTGGATCATCTCCATTTTAATTGACTAAATCTAAGGTCTAGATTTTGCCAACTTATTAACTCTAGTCGATTTTTTAACCATAGTTCGAGTATGACCCCCAAAAACCAATCCAGGAAGTGAGTTTTCTTACCTCTCATTTTCTCCATTTTTCAAGCCTTTAATAGAAAATAGACAGTCCAGGAACTGAGATTTCCTATCTACCCTTATGTCCTCCCCTTTTATTTAAACTTCTAATGAAAAACCGTAGCAAAAAGTTTGATTTGTAACACATTTAGATGCATGATTTAAAATAAAAAATTAATTGATAGAGAAAATATAATTTCTACTTATTGTCTCTGCACCATGATGAATGTTCTTTATCATGGCTGTTCAAGATAATTTATATTACTTGTAAACTATTGATGGAGCATTATGTGTAGTATACCTTCTTATTTCACAAACACAGCACTAAGACTGCATTCACTAATACAAAATGCACATTTAATTTTTCTCAATCAGTGCAAGATGGTATCATATACTTAAGAATTCCCATCCCTTCAACGGTTTCCGTTGCAGAACCAAGGTTTCCAGGTGAAGAGCTATCATAAAGTTTTGAAGGGTGGCATAGATTTTCCTTGAGAGAAGTATATGGAAAGTCAGGATCATCACTGTAGCATAATTTTTCTATTATCAAAATTCTATCCTAATTACCTACTTAAAAGCAGAGGTGGTGGTTCAGTGTTCTTGGTTAAGCTACGTGGCACACTGCCATTGCTAGGTGAACAAATGGTCTGGCTGGGCTGGCGGGCCAAATGAACTCTCACAGTTTCACAACCTCTCTCCCCCTATGCCACCTTTTTTGTCAACCAGAAAGTTTCAATGGGGGGTTTTTGACGTGGGGTGGGTACTGGGAAATGAGTAGAGGAGAGGACCCACAAGCAAAAGAAGAAAGTGTTAGAACTTAGAATTCAATACAAAATCCACAAGGGGCCACAAGATTCCATCTTTTTGGTGGGGTTTTAAGGAAGGTAAGATCGAACGGTTTGATCAAGTTCCCAGAAACCACTTCAAAGTTTCCAACTTTTGGCTTTTTTCCCTATTACCCTTTTAGCCTGTATTTGTGTAGGATCCAAGTAGTTTCCAAAACACTTTATAGGTCACACTAATCTTTTATTTATTTATTTTTTCCCCTTTGGGATGAGTAAAGTTTTTCTGTTTTGTCTTCCTTCCTCTTTTAATGATGTTGTGATGACTTTGTTAGCAAAGGGTCAAGTGCTTTTTTTTGCAGGGCTAAAGGCAAATAAGGGCATGAGGGGGAATATCCTATGGTGGCCATTAATTCTTCTTTGGTGACTATGTATTCATGGGAATTGGGTATCTTAACTGATCTGGGATTCATCAGATTCTAAAGCCTCTTTTTTCAGGTGCGATTCTGAAAGTGTTATATCTGGCTTCATTTTACTGTTACCTGTTATATCATTATTGCCTGAAAATATCAAGTTGCAAGATTCCACTTGTTTTGATTTTTTGTTTTTTTAATCATGAATTGGATGTGGTTGGTGGAGGGTATTTTCATAGATATGGATTTTGCTAGTATCTGGCTAAGATCATTGATTTCACATCTTGTTGAAAATTTGAGGAATTGAAATGATGTGGGCAAATTTATGTCTCTGGTGGGTCATTCAGAGTGTTTTTTCATTACTTGCTCTGAGTTTTTGATTGATGAGGAATAAAGTTATTTGTTTATATTGAATTAATATATTCTTAAGTCGTCATGCTTATACATGCAAAGAGTTAGGTTTATTAGTCTCTTTGATATCTATTAGATATTTTGAAGACTTTAGCTATGGTTTTTATTACATGCTAGTAAACTCTCTGAGAATGACTAGTTGTATAATATTTCTCTCTTACATCGTTTGTTTTTATTTATTTATTATTTTTATAATTTCTTTAAATTTCATCTCAACTCTTTCTTAAGTTCCCAATTGCTTGATAAAACTAATGCCTAAAATTCTGGAGGGTGTGTCCCATACAAAGACACTAATTCTGGAGGGTGTGGTTCGGTATATGTTTTCCAATCTCTGTGTTGTTTCTTGCTTTGATATTGCCATTATCTTCAACTTTGTTGCATATAATGTATTTTCACCTGCATAGTTGCTCGTTCAGTTGTTGATGAACTCCGCACATAGTAACATATGAGTCATCTGATGTTGTTAGAGATGTTTTAAGTACCTGTAGTTTTCTTTCACGAACTGAAATATGGTCTCTAATTCAAATGAACAACTTGGGTGCAGGGAATAGTTTGGCAACCCATCAGTGAATAGCAGTCTGCATTATGAAGGATTTTAAAGGTTCTAGCCATAGAGGCCAATATCATGGGAACTATGCAGCCGAAAGAATTTGGGATGGGGCTCGTAGTTCAGTGGTACTGACAATTTCTGCTTTTTATTCTTGTTGGTCCTACTCATTTATAATATGATTAAGGTGGCCTTTTGTCTACCAGTAGCTGACTCTTAGTACAAAATGTACATATTACAAAACTCTTAATGAAGAGGAGATTCTGAAGTGTAGCATTCTTTCTCATACTATATGCTAGTTTGTTTCTATTATTCTCCAGTGCTAATTGGCAAACTTGGATGCAGGATGAATGGACAGTTATTGAGAAAGAAGATCTTGAGTGTGCTGTGGCAATGTCACTTTCAGAACAAGACCAAAAAGGGAAAAACGTGATTGGTAAGTTGCATGGTGTGTGCCTTGACCTTGAACATCATTCAGTTGTGACCTGGGAAGGTTCTCACTTCTATTTAATAAGACTGATGACTCAATATTTAAGTTACCTTACAATAAACAGATTTTAATAATTTTAGTGTAGGTTTTGCTTTGTACATTTGAACTGTTTCTACGTGACTTTGTGTAGGATCTTTATTTGATATCAGAGAGTTCTGTTCATTCTTCTTAAATTGTAATGTTCTTTGCTGATCAATGACTAGAAACTAGAAAGTAAAGTTTCGTTATCTCTAAAAATTTTCATCTGATAATAGTAATTGTAAGAATTTTAATTATAAAATCTAGGAGTAATTTTTATTGAGTGTTTTTTTTATAAAAAATTAAAAATAAATTGAACTCACCACCCTCTCTTTCTCCCCACTCCTCATGTCAGGCTTCATATTTAACTGCTTAGCATATAATATTGACCAGATTCTTCTAATGTGCAAATGCTTCTGAAGTCATTCAATGGGAATATATGAATGCACATATGGCTCCTTGAAAGCCATAATGAATGTTGGTGGTCTGCTTAAACTGTGGTACAGAACTCAAAATTTGGCTAGGGTCCACTAGATGATAATCTATTTCAGGTGTTATTTTCCGCTGCAAAAGTTACTTGTATGGAAATAAATGGTGGTCTGGAGTCTTGTCTATTATTTTCTTATTTTTCTTAGATGATGACTCTCAATCAGAGGAAGATGAACATGTTTCTAAAGCTCAATTGGTAGAAGATGAACAACTTGCCAAAGCTCTTCAAGAAAGTTATCCTTTGGAGGAAGATGAACAGCTTGCCAAAGCTCTTCAAGAAAGTTATCCTTTGGAGGAAGATGAACAGCTTGCCAAAGCTCTTCAAGAACAGCTTGCCAAAGCTCTTCAAGAAAGTTATCCTTTGGAGGAAGACGAACAACTTGTCATAGAAAGTTATCCTTTGGAGGAAGATGAACAACTTGTCATAGAAAGATATCCTTTTGAGGAAGACGAACAACTTGTCATAGAAAGTTATCCTTTGGAGGAAGATGAACAACTTGTCAATTCTCTTCATGAAAGTTATCCTTTGGAGGAATATGAACAACTTGCCAAAGCTCTTCAAGAAAGTTATCCTTTGGAGGAAGACGAACAACTTGTCATAGAAAGTTATCCTTTGGAGGAAGTTGAACAATTTGTCAAAGCTCTTCATGAAAGTTATCCTTTGGAGGAAGGTGAACAACTTGCCAAAGCTCTTCAAGAAAGTTATCCTTTGGCGGAAGATGAACAACTTGCCAAGGCTCTTCAAGAAAGTTATCCTTCAGGGGAAGATGAACAACTTGCCAAAGCTCTTCATGAAAGTCTTTTGGAGTCTCCTCCCCGATACGGGTAATGAAAATATTTTTTCAACCTCATCCATTCTTCTTTCCAGCTGGATAAAGGTATATTTGTCATGATGTCATCTGTTGTGTATGACTATCAATATGCTAATTAGTAATTTTCTAATCCTGACTATCATACAAATTTTAAATAGTTAAATTTAATTTCTTCAACTTGAGTGGAGATTGTTTTCCTATAGGTTAGAGGCTAGCTTGCCTGTTGAATAAGACTTGAGAAAACTAATTAGGGGCAAATAAACATTTTTCTTAGTACTTTTCTTGCTTTACATTCTTCATCTTGTGTGCCAACAAACTTATTCAATTATCAAGAGATTGTTTTCCTATAGGTTAGAGGCTAGCTTACCTGTTGAATCAGACTTGAGAAAACTAATTAGGGGCATATAAACATTTTTCTTAGTACTTTTCTTGCTTTACGTTCTTCATCTTGTGTGCCAACAAACTTATTCAATTATCAAGTTTGTCAGCTTGTTCTTTCCTAGCCAACGTTTAAACATTTATTTTAGCAATAATCAACATGTTGAGATTCCTCCTTGTGTTAACCTGCTTAATACAAACACATATGAATTTCAAGTTTTCTGAATGTTTAACAGTGTGCAAATTAGTTTGATAAGCATCTGGAAAGAATGCCAAATCTAACCCTAAACCTTGCACTAATAAATTTTTACTTGGCATAATTTATGGGAAAGAGAGAGAGCGGGATAGATAAAGGTTGGATTTTTTTTCTCTCTTTGAGGCTGTAATGACTGTTGGAGGTTTCTAGATATCTAATTTATTTCTAATGACTTGTCACTGAGCAGAGCATGAAGGAAACTAAAATGAGAGACAATGTGGTGCGTTTGTTCTTTGGCTTTTGGGTCCTTTATACTTTCCCATGTTACCATGCATGGTCACATTAAGAATATGCAAATTTTGATGAGCAATGCAACTTTTAATTTAATTTGAAGTACTTCTTTGAATTGTAATAAGAGGTAACAACGAACTTTGATACCCTAATAAATTCGATGTAGAAGCACCTAGGGTTGGCTGGAGCTAGTACCAAACCATTGGAAAAATTGCCTCAACTCTAGGAAATTAAATAAAAATGCTAATAACGTAATTAACTAATAAGACCTAAAATAAAATTCAACTGACCAATAAAAATACAATTGACTTCCAAAATTAAATAAGACTAAATTAACATATAATTTTCTTCACACTTTTCGCATCAGGTTATCTTGCCAAATTACATAAATTAAAGGTGGCACGAACATCTAAGCTGCAAGAGAAACTATTTTAGAGTTGGTACTTGGTGATCTTGTGTTGAGCTGTGTAGCCCTAGATTGACCAACAATACAATTTTTTTAGAGATGCTAACAGTTACGCTGGTGTTTGTTAGTCACTAATGGGTCCATGATTTGGTTTTAGATTAAATGGACAAAGAGAGATATTAGAAGAATGAACATGTACTGTTGGAGTAACTAAAAAACATAAGCATGTGAAATGTACAAATATTTTATTTTTGTAAGCAACCTATCTAGGAAAGAGAAGGCTGCATTGATATTGATAAAGTAGCGATTGGTAGAGTAAAGATAGGGATCAAACTTAGGATTTATTGCTTTGATACAATGATAAATTTCCGATTGTCCCAAAATCATAAGCTGTTAGAAAATGGTGAATTTAATCACTTAATCATAATTCTGACAGACATCTTGTAAAATTCAAGCATACATTTCTGTAGCAACAGGATATGACAATGCCTCTTGATACTTAATGACTTCTTCATTTTATCTGAATTTGCTGCATTTTATAGAGCAAATGAAACCTGACCTGTTTGTTGGATAAAATTTCTTGTAGAATCTGTGCTGGCTGCAACACTGAGATTAGCCAGGGGAAAATTTTGTGTCGTTTGGATGCTATTTGGCATGCAGAATGTTTTCGTTGTCATGCTTGCAATCTACCCATTAAGGATCATGAGGTATGACTTATTTGAGTTAATTGAAACTTACGTTTGGAATTGGATAACGAAATCCTTGAATCTTTGACTGAGTTTCCTTTCATTTTGGTGGTTCATTGAGTATTATTGACTGAAATATCTCCTTTCTGTGACAGTTTTCTACGTCAGGCAAGCACCGTTATCACAAATCCTGCCGTAAGAAGCCGCATCCCCCAATATGTGATGTTTGCAAGAATTTTGTAAGTATATATCATGTTTTGTCATTTCCTCTAGTTGATTTTGTATACATTTGTAGAAGATAGCTATGTTTTGTTTTTTCTTTTAATTTTGTTTTCTAATGATCAAACGTTATGTGCTTGCATATTGATTTTTCATTAACAAATACTTCAGGTTGCTGTAAACCTAATTATGACTCTCATAATCTCATCAAATTATCTCCTGAAAGTAATTTTGAAGAGGCTGTTTGAGATGGATCATACATTCTTTGTTGATAAAAATATCTGTGTAAATTGTTAGGCCCCACATTCAATTATCTAGAAGAAAAGCAGGATCATACAGAAGTTAAACCAATTCAGAAGAAACATATGAGAAATCTGAATGGTGCCTTAGTGCTTATAGTGTGAAATTTTCATCGCAATATGTATGTTGTTCGTAATATTCTATCAAGTGTGTTAAAATATGAAATTAGTAGACAATTTTTCAGTATATCCTAAATTGTCTGATAGTGCTTGTAAGAAGCTTTTTACAGATAACTTCTAAGATCTAGGTAAAATGATTCTTTGTGGCCTGTATCAAATATGGTTCCCTTGAATTTTTTCACTAAATTTTGTCCTTTTTGTGCAGATCCCAAAAAATTCAGCAGGTCTTATTGAGTATAGGGAACGTCCTTTCTGGAAGCAGCAGTTCTGCCCCTCACATGAACATGACACAACTCCTCAGTGTTGCAGCTGTGAAAGAATGGAGGTCAGTAATGCAAAAAAATCATCCCTCTCTCTCCCTTCTTTGGAAGTGACAAAACATTAAGGAAAGCAAAATGATATAAGTAAACATTACCACCATCTGGAAAACGTGCTTCAGAAACACCTAAGAGTAATTTCATTATATTATTCATGATGCAAAACCTTCCAATCCATGCAGACGAGGGACAGGAAATATCTATTACTTGATGATGGTCGGAAGCTTTGTCTAGAGTGTCTAGACTCAGCAGTTATGGATACTAATGAATGCCAGCCTCTTTATATTGAAATACAAAATTTCTTCGAAGGTTTACATATGAAAGTGGAGCAGGAAATTCCAATGTTCTTGGTTGAGAGACAAGCACTAAATGTGGCCATGGATGGAGAAAAGAATGTAAATGCTAACATTTTCATACTTCAGCTGTGTATTTTCATTTCTTTTGGTTTACATTTAATGTTGATCTTTATTTTATTTTTATTGTGGCAGGGTCACCATCACATGCCTGAGACCAGAGGACTTTGTATGTCAAAGGAACAAACGGTTACCACTGTAGGAATTACTTCCCCAGTCTTTAATTCCGGCCGTTTTTCTTGTAATGATATCTGTATATTGGATCAGACATCTATAACTAGTTCAACTATGTTACCAGATCTCTAGGAGGCCAAGGATGGCAGACAACCAATTTATAGACATGAAAACTGAGCCTCATAGGTTGATCCGTAGGTGTGAAGTAACAGCAATTCTTGTTTTGTATGGCCTTCCTAGGTACTTCTTCTCTCGTTTGCACCTTAGATGCATTTGTTGTAATATAAATATATGCCAAGAGTTTTGCGTATGACCCTAGACTTCTCTATGTACAGGTTGTTGACTGGGTCAATCCTGGCTCATGAGATGATGCATGCGTGGCTCAGGCTTAAAGGTTTGTCCTCTTATCATTCTCCTATTGTCATTATTTGTGTTTTAGATATGGTTAAGCCCAGAATTACCAATAGGATGTTTGACAGGTTACCCCAATCTTAGTCCAAAGGTTGAAGAGGGTATCTGCCAGGTATTAGCTCATATGTGGATGGAGTCTGAGATCCTTTCAGCATCTGGAAGTGATGTTGCTTCATCATCGTCTTCTTCATCACCCTCTTCTTCCTCGTCATCAAAAAAGGGTAAACGATCTGAGTTTGAGAAGAAACTTGGTGAGTTTTTCAAACACCAGATTGAGACAGATACATCATCAGCTTATGGAGATGGATTCAGGGAAGGAAATGAGGCAGTGCTCAAATATGACCTGAAGACTACTCTTAAACATATTCAAATGACAAAAAACTTTCCTGGTTGATATGTAATATTTTCCCTGCAGGTAAAATTTAGGTACAGTTTTTAGGTGTTGTATTTTAGGTTTTTTTAATTAAATTCAAACACTTCCGTTGAATTTAATTGTCATTAGACAAGATATCCCTAATTGTCATATGTTTGAATTTAATTAGGGGCGTAAAGTATAACGGTTAAGAAATTGTAACTATGTTTTTCCCATTTCCCAGCTGCTTCGTTGAGCACTTATCATACTTAGTTCAATAGAACTAAAACCTATTATGAATTCAGGAGACAAAAATAAACAATAGAAATGTTTGTGTAATTGTTGTAATCTACCCTTTACCTCATAATGATACTACATTTGTATGTATATATAGAAACAATGAATACCACAATTACGGATTTTTCTTTTGTTTAGGACGTTGCTTTGCTGTGGTTACATCTCACTATGAAAAGTAGTTGTTTTGAAAGCCTTTTTCTCAGTAAGTTTTTTGTTGTTATATCAAATGTAGTGCACCACCTTGAGACACAGGTAGCTTCCTGGCATAGTTCACGGTGTGTAAACCAATAATAACTTGTCAAAAACGAATTATTTCATAGCTCACATGGAAGTGGGATGCATTTCAATATTCTTCATTCGTATAAAGAGTACTACATTACACACTTTGCATCGTGGTCAAGTACATAAGATAGCAGTAAATGTAAAATGGATAAAATAACGTTGTTTGTGTTTTTCAAATATACTAATTACAACTTTGCCATAAGCTACTTTTAGTGTCCGTTTTGATAGCATATTTTTTATTAGTTTATTTTACTTTTTAACTTATTTTTGCTATTATTAATGAGTCATTACACTTTTTGATATTATTCATGAATCCTATTATACTATTTCAGTTAACTTTTACTTTTATTTATGGTACTTTCAACATAAAGTTTTCATTTTCAATAAAATAAACGGATCCTAAATAGATTTTTAGTGGAGCAACAATTGTGAAGGATTTGGTTAACGACCGTACAATTTATATTGTCTTTATTAGTTTTCTTAAAAATTAAAAAAAAGGTAAAATACTATTTTGGTCTTTAAACTTTATCAAAAATTTATTTTTTGTCTCTAAACTATAAAAAGTTCTTTTTTTAATTCCATAAATTTGTAAAGAGTTTTTTTCAATAGTTTAGAGACAAAAAAGATAGAAGAAAAAAGATTTTTTTTTCCAATAGTTTAAGGATGAAAAACAAAATTTTGAAAAAGTTTACGAACATAAATAAAACATTTTTAATGGCTTAAGAACGAATTCAATAGTTTTGGGACAAAAAATGAACTTTTAAAAGTTTAAAGATAAAAAACAAATTTTTGATAAAATTTATGGACCAAAATAGTATTTTATCATTAAAAAAAAAAAAATACAGCAATAAAGGCAACAAATTATGTTGCAGGCCAACTTCCAAAAAAAAAAAAAAAAAACTTGAAAAAAATAAATATGGCTCTTCATATTAATATTAAAATAAAATAAAATGAAGTAATTAAATACTTAAAGGGTTTTAATAACCTATGTCTTAGGGCATTTTTCTATATTAATAAAACATTTAAAAAAATTTTTTATGAAAAAATGAAAAAGTGGTAGTTTAGTAAATCATTAGTAACTTTTTAGACAATATTTTTCAATTTTTCATAAAATATTTTTTAAAGTAAATAATTAAAATATGCTCTAAGACATAGATTAACCCGATTCATACTTGCCAGCCTTCCAGCCCCGACCTATATAAGGAAACTGGGAGCTTAACCCGGAAGGTGCAAAGTGCAGAGACCCACCCATCTCATTTTGAAACCATGACCTGGTCTTGATTTTGGCGGCAATTTTGGGTAAAGAGCCGTAGCAGTCTAGCACCACACCACCATTTGGACCTTACAAGAACCTTGGTAGTTGGTACGAGTGTTTCCTTCTCCTGATAGTTGATGGTCTATTTGCCATTGCACGCTAGGTGTTTGATGTTTTGTCTCTGTGACTGTGAGTCAAGTCTATAATGGATGGCTGATACCATGACATTAAGGCCCGTGTTAAGTGTCAGAACAACTTCACAAATCAACAATACATACTCAGAACCATCTATAGACTACAGTTCTGAGTGTTATCCTCTTCACCTAATCAGTAATGAGATTGCATTTTAAGCAACTCTTTGGTGGGATAACCCTGCTCAACAGCCTAACAACCCAGCAAACTCGCTGCTATGCACGAGACCCATTTCCCAACAAAATCTCCCATTACCTGTACCGTGCCAAACTCATTGATTCCATTCGACTTGGCCTTCGTTCCAACCCTCCTAGTCCCACCTCTCTTGCGCCTATCCTTAATGATCGCCTTCTTGACTCCTTTGTTGTAACTCAAGCGCTCCGGTCTGCACCTTCTGCAGACTCTGCTCTGTCCCTGGTTGAAACCCTTGAAACAACTCCGCATTTCTCACATACCCAGAACACCCTCCACGCCCTGGCCACAGTCCTTGCCAAGTCTTGCCGGAGTGTAAAACTCAAAGCCCTCATTGATGCCATAAATGCTGGTAGGTTTGGCAGCATTCGTGTTAGCTTTATGAACCTCATGCAATGGTATGCTGCCATTGGAGACCTTGAGTTGGTTCTTCGTGTCTGGGATGAGTATAGGTTCTCAGGCAAGCGGACATGCACTGAGTCTTATAACATTGTTATGGGCCTTTATGTGCAAATGGGTAAGGACGCTGAAGCTGTGGAGGTTTTCTATAGGATGATTGATGAAGGGGCAATTCCAAATTCTAGAACATATACGATAGTGATGGAGCACCTCATGAATTCAGGAAAGTTGGATTCTGCAATGGAGGTTTTTAATAAATTGCCCTTGATGAGAATTAGACGCACTTTAAAGCAATATTCGATTTTAGTTGAAGGATTTATTGGTGTTGAAAGGTTTGACGAGGTCAAGACTTTACTTGATGAAATGCGGGCTGATGGGAAATTTCCTGGAAGAGCCCTGCTTTTGTCATTGCGACGTATGAATGAGGCGGGATTTGTCCAAGAAACTGATGAATTTCTTAAAGAAATGTCGCCGGATGAGAGAATCAAGAATATAGGATGTAGTGTCGATAGTAGTGATGATGACGATGATGATGAGGGTAATGAGGTTAGTCATGCTAGTGGAGTTGATGATGTTAATGGGGTTCAGTTAAAACCATGGTTAGACCCAAGAGCTTTGGCAAGTGCCTTGCAACATTGGAACCATGAAGAGGTATCAGCCCTGGAGGATGCAAAATTGGTGTGGACAACTCGGTTGGTTTGCAAGATTCTTAGGCATTTCAACTCACCAGAAACAGCTTGGAAATTTTTCTGTTGGGCTGCTTGTCAGCCAGGATTTACTCATGATGTTTACTCAGTAGAAAGGATGATGGCCCTTTCAGCACGCCATGGGCATACTGAATTGGTTGATAAACTCATGTCCAAAATAAGAAGGGAGGGAATGAGATTGCCTTTCAGCACCATCAGGTTGATAATCGACTTTTATGGCCTCTCAAAGAAAGCTGATGCTGCTTTGAAGGTCTTCCATTATGATAGAACTCTCTGTGGTCCAATATCAAAATTCAGTATGATGCTTTTGTATTCATCTCTATTACGAACATTGACCAAGTGTGGGAGGAATTCCGATTCCATGGATGTACTGGAGGAGATGATTTTGGGTGGAATTTGCCCAGATATACAGACATTTTCTGGGTTAATGTATCACTTTGCATTAAATGGGGATATCAAAACAGTGCAGAAACTCTTTGCAATGGTTAGGCAAAGTGGTGTGGAGCCTGATGCTTATATGTTTAAAGTACTGATCCAAGCTTATTGCAAAGCTGAGAGAGCTGCTCTTGCATGGAGGGTTTTTGAAGACTTGAGGAATTCAAATTTGGTGCCTGATGCCAACACAAAAGAGTTGCTTGTAAAGAGTCTCTGGAAGGAGGGCAAGCGGCGAGAGGCTGCTGCTGTAGAAGAAAATTGTGAGGAAATAAACAATGTTCTTCCACTAACATTGCGTGGTCACATATGGACGGTGAGCTCTGCAGATCTCACACGCATTTTTAATATTTATTCTGAAAGCTTTGCATCAATAGCTGGCTAGAGTTAAATGGTTTCGAAAAACAAACAATGATCTGTTTCAAAACCGTATACTGTATCTACTTCATGTCAAGGATCGACAGTATACATACTATCCTTTTTTGCCTTCTTATTTTTGACTAATTGAAAAAGAAAACCAAAGTAAAAATTGTTTATGTTTGTATTGAAGTATTGCTACCATTCTTTTATGCTGTTGTTTGTAAATAAAACTTGTGCAAGAATTTGATTATAAAAAGAAAGGGACTATTTTGATTGAAAAAAAGGGTGAAACCAAGAAATGAATTATTGCCACTTGGTCTATTATAAATCAAAGCTGTTGTGATATATGTGTTTCCAAATCATTAGGGCATACATGCTGTCAGACTGAATGGCAAAGTGAAGCAGTCCTACCCAAGTTGGTCATTTTATTGGATTAAAGAGACATTGTGATACCGCCCAAGAGTGATCATTTTATTGGATTAAAAATTCATTGTGATTCAAAAAACCATTTAGAGTATTCATCACCTCTTCTTTTTTGGGTAGGTAACTATACATCACCTTCGTGTCTGTTGAGGAATATCTTGACAGAGAATTGACAGCAGCGCAATGCAATTGGATTTTTTTAGCAAGCTGACCTGAAATCATTTTAAGGGCCAATTGAATTCAACTTTGAAATATGTTTGAGCACATTGCGCCATCCATGTTCTTGACAACCATTTATCTAGTCCACTACTAGAGAATACCATGATCTGGTGCCACCATGCAGGAACAATCCGAACTCTTATGCACTACAAGAATCCTAGTTGTGTATTTTTTTTCTCCTGTGACCAGTATAAAAAAATCCTAGGTGGAGCCATCAAATTTGATGCCTTTATTTACTTATTTTCTTTAGCCCAGTAGCTGGCCGATTTTGCATGTGTGGCATTTGTATTGAATAAATCCGATGCTTACCAAAGATTCTTAGCAGAAAAGGGAATCATAACCAAGATTAAAGTTTTGTCTTTTTTTGTTCCCATTTTTATGTGAATCTCTGTGCACCATATCAAAAATTATTCTTATAAAACAAAGTCTATTTTATTCTTGATTGAAACAATCACAACAACAACTATGCTGTTTTGACATTCGTGAATTACAATTATTAAAAAGAAAGAAAGAAAAAAAAGACATCTGTGATTTGACTTCTTTCGACCTTTTGTTAAGTCTCTAAAGACAACCTTCATTATTCACCCCCCACCCCCCCCCCCCCCCCCCCCCCCAAGGTGTCTTTTCTTTCATATGAATAAGAAACTTCTCTTTCATTGAGCACCTATCACATTAACTACTTCACATCCTTACCATCCAAGTTCCCCAAGAATGGCAATTTATTTCCTCTCATCACAACCTCTCATTCTCCTGCTGCTTTTGTCCTTCTCCTCCACTCATCTCACAGTTCAATCAACCTCCAACAACACCAGCACAGGCTTCTCATGCTCTGTGGATTCACCTCCCTCATGTGAAGCATATGTCGCATACTTTGCACAGCCACCAGCATTTTTGGATTTAGGAAATATATCTGATCTCTTTCAGGTCAGTCGTGTATCAGTAGCTGAATCCAGCAACCTAGCCTCTGAGAATATACAGTTGTTTCAAGACCAACTCTTATTGGTACCCATCACTTGTGGATGCACTGGAAACCGCTATTTTGCCAACATTACTTATCAGTTATCAGTTAAAGCAGGTGACACATTCTCCGATGTTTCAACCAATTCATATGAGAACCTAACCAACCATCATGTCATAGAAGAGTTCAACCCTGATTATAGTCCTACCCTCTTGCCTGTTGGCATCAAAGTAACCCTTCCTTTGTCCTGTAGTTGCCCCTCAAAGGCACGTACCTTAAACGGAACAAAGTATTTTATAACTTATGTTTGGCAACCTGGTGATGATGTCACACAAGTCGGTGCCAAGTTTGAAGCATCTTCGTTGGAAATTAGCAATGAAAACAAGAATACTGCAGTGGGGCTTCCGATTTTGATTCCTGTGTCACAATTGCCATTTCTCTCTCAAACTAACCCGGCTGATATAATCAAAGCCAAACATTGGCGGATCCTCATTGCTAAAAGCTTGGGAGGTGCTCTTTCAGTTTTGTTTTTAACAATCTTGTTGGTCTATACTTATTGTTCATTAATGAGAAATAAGGGTTCAAAGGGCACTCATCCGGTTCAAATAGACAAGCCTCAGGTCTCATTGGATAAGCTACTTATTCATGGGGTGTCAGATTACCTGGGAAGGCCAGTCATGTATGAGATCAAAGCAATTATGGAGGCAACCATGAACCTAAATGAAAACTGTAGAATTGGTGGATCAATGTACAAGGCCATTATTGATGAGAAAATCTTAGCAGTCAAGAAATCTGAGGAAGATTTCACTGAGGAACTAAAGATTTTACACAAAGTAAGTTGTGAATTTGGTGAGGCTAATGGGCATGTCATCCGAGTCTGGTGGGAATTGCTTCTTGGTCTATGAGTATGCTGAAAATGGATCACTTGATAAGTTGTTGTACTCCAAGGCTTCAGCAGCTTCAATCTCTGTGGTTGTTCTCACATGGAGTCAGAGGTTAATATAGCACTAGATGTGGCCAACGGCCTGCAATACATGCATGAACACACTTGACCAAGCATTGTTCACAGGGATATTAGAACAGCTAATATACTTCTTGCCTCAAGTTCAAGGCCAAGATAGCAAATTTCTCTATGGCAAAGTCTACCACAAACCCTATGATGCTGAAAATGGATATTTTTGCTTTTGGAGTGGTTATGTTGGAGTTGCTTTCAAGAAGGAAAGCAATGGAAGTAAAGGAGACTGGTGAAGCTGTGTTGTCGTGGAAGGAGATAAGAGGGATCTTGGAAGTTGAAGAAAAGAGAGCGGAGAGGTTGAAAAAATGGATGGATCCAAATTTGGAGAGCCTTTATCCCATTAATGGTGCTCTCAGCTTGGCAGCCTTGGGAAGGGCGTGCACACAGGATGATTCTTCGGCAAGGCCAAGCATGGCGGAAATTGTTTTTAACCTCTCTGTTATCACTCAATCATCTTCTAAGAATTGAGAATGACATTGGGCGTATGCTTAGAGGTAGGAGTTAATCAAATTCAGTTTTTGAAGATTTGTATTTATTCAGTTTTTGATGATTTGTGTTTGTTGTTGGAAATTGTCTCAAATTTATATTTTAATTTGATTAACTATTTGAGTTTTATTGTTGTAGAAGTAAAAGTTCTATTTACTAGAGAAGTAATTAGGAATTCATGGTTGATTATAGAATAGCGGTTGGTAGTATTACATATAGACATCCTGGGGGATAGTTCGATAGTTTTTTTAGGTTAAAAGATGCGTGTTAAAATATGCAAATGGTTTAGTTGTATTTAGAGGTTGAAAGATGTCTACTTTTAGGGGTTGAAAGATAGCTTCATTTGTGAAATGAGTGCAAGCTGAAAGCTTTTCCATTGTTTGAGTGATAGAGTACCACCTGGGTGTATAGGTGTGGGATTGTGCGAGTGTCAGGTCTATAAGTCTTGGTGGGTTTATGTTGGTCAGGATTTATATTTGTGTTGGGAAGAATATTGTGATTATATTTATATTGGTAATTTTTGTAAGAGTTTATGAGTTGATTTTGCGAATTGGTATTATTGTTATAATTGGTTATTGTTGATAGTGGATTTTGCTTGGTGTTATCTACTAATGGAGGCACAAAAATGACCATGCTAAACCTTATCTTGTGTGGATGTTTCTATTTTCTTGTTTATGTGACAAGCTTCTGTTGTTCTCTAACTCCAACAAGTTATTATGCATGATGAAATTGATTTTTATTCTGAGAATTGAAACATAGTTTTGCATCAATCAAATTCATATGCCTTGCTTACTCTCTATACATTCACAGTACCAAAGAGTACAAGATGATAACATTTTAAATTACTCAACTTCTGCATGGCCTCCTTTCATCATCAAGATATGACAATGCATCTCTTCTTTCCACTGGATCACTAATGGAAGCTTGTAACATAAGGGTGGTCATGATGATAGATTCCTTCCATATAATCAGCTCCAGTAGAACAACTTCAAAAGCATGTGTCTTAATTTTAGGTATCACCAAGTCATATCCTATATCTGCTGGTGTCCATGTTATTTTTTGCCACCAGAGTGTAGATGAATCCTTTTTTGTGCCTTTTCTGGTGGGCATAGAAGGCCAATATGCTACAATCCTAGTCTTAACTCCTAGCATCTATATTGAATAAGAGTTTGTACATCTTTGGGTACTTTTGCAGCATTGCAGCCCAAAGAAATCTGTACATCCATGATTCCAGCTTTGAACATATGGACAAGCTCTTTTAGTAAATAGCTAATCCCTTTTAAGAGAACTTCCAACTCCAATCCGAACTTTCCTAGAAAACTTACTCTTGACCAACTTACAATAATTGAAACAAACTACTAGAATTAATAAAAGAAAGGAATCTTCAACTCCCATTAGTCTATGTATTGGATGATCCATATGTATCAATGGGTCAGAGTCAGGCTGCTGTGTCCTGTCCTGCCCTGAATGGGACAGGAGTTTTATATATATAATTTCTTACCTAAGATAAGATCCATAAATATAATTTCTGATAATGGACATGATACCATATTGATAAACAATTTGTCATCAATCAACTTGTCATGCATAGGTATTTATTTTTCCAAATATTATTGTCAATTAAATATGAGGGTTGATGTATCATTTTAAAAATTAATTCTGATAGAAGATGTATGACTTTATATGTACAGAACCTTTGTGATTCTCAGTCCACCGTTGATTTGCGCAAAGTTTAGTTTCTACATAATGAGTTTAGGTTGCATTTGGAAACATGAATTTGAATTTGGATTTGATTTAAATTAATAGTTTTGAAATGTCTTGATTTCAAATCCATTGATTTTAGATATCATTTCAAATCCAAGGATTTGGATTTGAAATTCAAATCTTTGATCTTTTAAAACTATCCAAACAAGGTATTTAGATTTTAATCACTCAAGTCTAGATCTACATGCTCAAATCCTGCTATCCAGACACAACATATGCATATGGCTATTTCATCTTAGTGGAGTGTCCACATTTCTCATAATAGGTGGCAACTGAGGTTGTTATTTTGAATCCATCTAATTGACAGGCTCCATATTAATCATTTCACTATGTCCTAAATGGCTTCTCTCTGGAACTGCAGATAGACAAATTTTCAATAGCTCATTGCTTGCTAGGCTATAATTCATGAGAGGTATCATTCCAAACTACATAGGCTACACCATACACTAAGATAAAAAAGAAATATTGTACAAGATTCAAAATTGTTTTATATGAAAATAAAGCAAAAATTACACAATCTCAATTTAGTACCTCAAATAAATCCTAACATTAAATAGGGAAAGAATAATCTCTATGACATACATTAAGTATATGAATGATACTGTTTCTGTGACATATAGCTTCTATTGAGACTCTGCTACCCCGATTTGCTCTTAGATGATTCCCAGGTCAGTGAAGTGTTCAAGGTTCTTGAGACAATCTGCACAATCTCATCCATGGCTGGTCGGCCTGGTGGATCTTTCTTTAAGCAACTATCAATCAGTTTGAACATTAAAACCGCAAGTTCTAAAGGATAATTTCCTTGTAGTGAAGAATCCATAGAGTGCCTCAAACTCTCCTGTCCACCCTCCTCATGAAGCACGGCATTTATTACATCTGATAAATGCATATTTTCCTCTTCATACAAAGCAGCAACCTCTTTCCCAGTCATTATCTCCAACATGAGAACCCCAAATGCATAGACATCAAGCTTTGTGGACACAATACCATTTTCCAAATACTCAGGAGCCATGTAACCTCTTGTCCCAACAATGTGACTCGTCAAGGAAAATTGACCTTCCTGCCATTCTGCTGTCCTTGCCAGACCAAAATTTGCAATCTTAGCCCTGAAATCGCTGTCCAGAAGAATGTTACTGCTCCTTATATCCTTGTGGACATGGGGAGGAGTAGTGAAACTATGAAGATAGCTAAGTCCACTAGCTACATCGAATACAATCTGTATTCTCTGTGCCCAGCTCAAAAGCTTTCCATCATTGCTGCTATTATAGATCCAATCATTCAAGGGTCCATTTACAGCATATTCATAAACAAGATACCATTGACCTTCATTAAAACATACGCCAGAAAGGCGTATGATATTAGAATGGTTGATCTTGTTCAATAACTCTATCTCTTTTGACACATCTCCATTTATTCTCTTAATGGCTGCCAAATCCCCATTAATCATGCCACGATAAACAGATCCCTTAATCCAACAACTAGGACTGAAATCATCTGTTGCGTCCTGGAGCTCCTTAAACTTGTACACTTTGAGGGATTGAGCAATACTAGATATGCTCTCTAAGAAATCCTCAGATTCATCCTCAACCTTTCTCGGTTTCTCAATTGCCTTGAATCGATCTGAGGCTATAATGGAGTCAGGTTTCTTCTTATTTCTACGGAAGAATGCATAGAATATTATGGCACCAAGGACCAACAAAAGAGCACTTCCTCCAAGAACTCCAACAAGGACATAGACCCAGGTTTTACTTGAGCCTTGATTTGAGGAAGAAGTAGGAGGAGGAGGTGGTGATGCTGGTGGTGGTGGTGGTGGTGCAATTGTTTGAGAATTTGTTGGGGGGACTTGCAGTGGAACTAGAAGCGTAGTGTAGGGATAAATAAGTGGTGGGTTTTGGGAAGAAAGCCCATTAGCACCATTAGCATCAAGAATACTCTCTGGAGTCACATTAAATCGACCACTAATTTTTGAAACCTCATCACCGAAAAGAATTAAGTAACTTAATAAATACTTGACACCCACATCACTTTGATTCTTTGTAGGACAAGCACATCTAAGAGGAACAGTGAGTCTTTCACCAATACTTAAACTGGTAGCGGGAATATTGTTTTGTTTCTGGAGAGCTTGACAGGTTGAAAGGCCTTGATAGGTGTTATTAGCAATCAACAAATAGCTATCATCTTTCTTCACAACGTAAGTTGTGTTTTTTTGATAGTACTCACCTGAACAGGAGCAGTTGACTGGAACAAGCACCAATTTGTTTGTTGGAAAAGTTTCAGTCTCGGAAACTGAATTAAGTTGAGAGAGCTGTGATGGGTCAGAAGCCAAAAGAGCAGAGATGGAAGAAACAGAATTGTAAGGAGGTTGGGATCTGAAGGTGAGGTAGGCTTGGCAACTTTGGTTTTGGCCATTACAGAAGTAGCCAAGAACAGAAGTTGAATTATCTGTGTTGCCAGTACAATCTGTTGTGGCCTTTCCCACATATGGTTGCTGAGCTTGAATCGAAGAAAAGCATGATGTGAGTAATAAGATTGTGTAAACATGAATGAGAGAAAGGAAACTCATTTTTGGGTTGAAGTGTAAAGATCTGAAGGGGGTTAACGGCAGATTGCAGGAGGAAACTCTTTGGTTTATAATTTCAATGAAGATGGTGCAGCTGTAGTTTGACTTTTTTTTTCCTGTAAAAGAGAATTCTAAGAAGCAACGCAAATGCATGTTGAATTTTCTTTACGATATCTTTTTGGGACAGGGTGGAACTGGAAAGGCAGACATGGTTGAACTTGACCACGTCTCAACATCAACACATAATATATGTGTGGGCTCAATTGACCATCTGCTTACTCATTCTTGGGCTTCAAAAACTTTTTATTGAAGGAAAAACAATGAAGAATGCTACATTATCTTACCATAATATATTAAATGTTATGAGTTTTCATGATAATCTAATGAAAATATTGCAGTTATACTTTCAAAAAGTTGATAATTGAACTTTCAAATCATTTATAAAATGATGATGGCCAATATTCTTTTTGTTTTGATGAAAGTTCAAAGCAATTGCTCAAACCTGCAAAGATCAACGTTTAGCAATTTGAAGAATAAAAAAAACATATGCGATCTAGTTAAACAAAAGGATTTGGTTTAAAACTCTTACTTACCCACCAATCAAATATTACCGCATCAATTTTCTTAACTTGAAGTTTAAAGAGTACTATATATAATGACAATCCTAATAAAATATTTATTATCCAAGGAGAAGCAAGGGGTTTGGACTTACACTTTAGCCTAGACTTGACTCCTTTGGACTGACTCAATATAATTTTAGGCCTACGGCTATAAATTTGAGTGGACCACTTTATTTTTAAATATCAAGTACATAAATCTATTTGATACTAATGTTAGTTTTATATAGAGAATCAAATACAATGGTTCAAGCATAAGGTTTAATAAAAAGAAGTGAAATTTCATCAATTTTTTAATTAAAAAAAATGGGGTTTAATTTATCTTGGATCAGGCAATGTATGGTTAAGTAAAGTTGTAATCTAATTTTCAATCTTGATTTTGGTATTAAAGAAGAGAGATATATTATTTGGTGTGTGGGTGTGTGAGAGATTAGGTGGCTAATGTTGACAATCTAATAGGAGTATGAAGGAAGTAGGATATTAGTTTACAAAAATTAAAACCTTAAGCCGTTAGGTGAAAATTAATCTTCGTTGATAATTCATCACATTCATAACATTTTCACCCCAATAGCGTAGAGTTTCAATTGGATTGAGGTCTAATATTTTTAGCGGTGAGAAAAGTAATGCACAACCGTATGTGTTTTACACCACCTATTATCATGAAATTTTGGCCTTTTTATAACAGGTGGAATCTTTTTATAAAGAGGATAGAACCTTTCTGTAATGGGGCCTTAGGCCAAGGCTTTGGCCTTAGTGGCTTAGGCCTGAGCTGGGACCGACTCCTATCCAGGGTGGAATCAGGGGTTTGGGTGGGGAATGACCATAGCCCCTCGGCAAAAACCCAAGTTTGCCTCATACAGATACAGTTTAGGGTTGCTGCTTTGAATCTATCTAATTGACAATCACCATGTTAATCATTTCTTCAAGTTCCGTGATGGCCTTTCACTGGAACTGTTGATAGACAACTTTTCAGTAGCTCATTGCTTTCTTGGACTATAATTCATGAGAAATATCATTCCAAACTACATTAGGCTACACCCTATACTAAAATGAGAAAGGAATATTGTACAAGATTCAAAATTGCTATATTTCTTAGAAAATAAAGCAATTAAAAATTATACGATTTCAATTTAGCAAATCAGATAAACTTATATAGTGGAAGGATAATCAGTACAACGTACATAGTATTTGATTAATACTGTTTCAACTTCTGTGACATAAGAGCTTCCACAGAAACTCTGTTACCCTGATATGCTCTTAGATGATTCCCATGTCAGTGAAGTGTTCAAGGTTCTTGAGACATACTGCACAATCTCATCCATGGCTGGTCGACCTACTGGATCTTTCTTCAAGCAACTATCAATCAGTTTGAACATAAAAACCGCAAGTTCTGAAGGATAATTCCCTAGTAGTGAAGGATCCATAGAGTGTCTCAGTCTCTCCTGTCCATCCTCATGAAGCACAGCATTTAAGACATCTGATAATTGCATATTTTCCTCCTCATACAAAGCAGCAACCTCTTTCCCTGTCATAATTTCCAGCACGAGAACTCCAAATGCATAGATATCAAGCTTTGTGGACACAATACCATTTTCCAAATACTCAGGAGCCAAGTAACCTCTTGTCCCAACAATGTGACTTGTCAAGGAAAATTGGCCTTCCTGCCATTCTGCTGTCCTTGCTAGACCAAACTTTGCAATCTTAGCCCTGAAATCACTGTCCAAAAGAATGTTACTGCACTTTATATCCTTGTGGACATGGGAAGGAGTAGTGAAGCTATGAAGATAGTTAAGTCCACTGGCTACATCAAATATAATCTGTATTCTTTGTGTCCAGCTCAAAATCTTTCCATCACTGCTGTTGTTGTAGATCCAATCGCTCAAGGGTCCATTGACAGCATATTCATAAACAAGATACCAATGAGCTTCATTAAAACAGACGCCAGAAAGGCTTATAATATTAGAGTGGTTGACCTTGTTCAATAAATCTATCTCTTTTGACACATCTCCATTTAATCTCTTAATGGCTGCCAAATACCCATTAATCGTGCCATGATAAACAGAGCCTTCAATCCAACAACTAGGACTGAAACCATCTGTTGCATCCTGGAGTTCCCTAAACTTGTACACTTTGAGGGATTGAGCAATACTAGATATGATCTTTAAGAAGTCCTCAGATTCTTCCTCAGCCTCTTTTGGTTCTGGTTTCTCAGTTGCCTTGAAGCCATCTGAGACAGTAGTGGAATCAGATTTCTTCTTACTTCCACGGAGGATGCATAGAATAATATGGCACCAAAGACCAATACAAGAGAACTTCCTCCAAGAGCCCCAACAAGGACGTAAAACCATATTTTACATGAGCTTTTATTTGAGGAAGTAGGAGGTGGTGATGCTGTTGGTGATGGTGGCGGCGGGGGTGGTGCTATTGTCTGAGAATTTGATGGGCGGTCTTGCAGCGGAACCAGAAGCGTGGTGAAGGGATAAATGACGGAGTTTTGTTCGGAAAGCCCATTAGCCTCAAGAGTGCTCTCAGTGTTTACATTAAATCTATTACTAATGCTTGAAACATAATCACCGGGAAAGACCAAATAACTTAATAAATACTTGACACTCATAGCAGTTTGGTTCTTTGTAGGACAAGCACATCTAAGAGGAACAGTTATTCTTGTACCAGAATATAAATTTTTAGTTTGAATATTGTTTTGATTCTTGAGAGCTTGACAGGTTGAAAGGCCTTGGTAAGTGTTACTAGCAATCAAAAAATATGTATCAGTATGCTTGATAACATAAGTTGTGTTTGCTTGATAGTACTGACCTGAACATGAGCAGTTGACTGGAACCAGCACAAGCTTGTTAGTTTCAAATGTTGCATTCTCGGAAACTGAATTAATTTGAGAGAGCTGAGATGGGTCAGAAGCCAAGAGAGCAGAGATGGAAGAAACAGAATTATAAGGGGGTTGGGATCTGAATGTGAGGTAGGCTTGGCAACTGTGGTTTTGGGCCTTTTGACGATTACAGTAGTAGCCAAGGACAGAAGTTGAAATATCTTTGTTGCTACAGTTTGTTGTGGCCTTTCCCACATATGGTTGCTGAGCTAGAACCAAAGAACAGAACGAGAACAAAAAGATTGTGAAAACATGAATGCAGAGGAAACTCATTGTGGGTTGAAGTCTAAAGATCTGAAGAAGGTTATGGAACTTATGGCAGACAGTAGGTTGATCATTGGCTTATTATTTCAAAAAAGTTAGTCAAGATCAAGTTGTCCTTCTCTGTTAAGAAAATTCCGAGAAGCAGTGCATGCTGAGTATAATATTGTCTTCTTGGTATAGAATGGCAGACATACCGCAATTTCTGATTGACCATATGTCATCATCAGCAAATATGGGATTGATTGAACATCTCTTTATTCATTCTTAGGCTTAAAAACTTTTTAAAGAAAACACTTAATCCTGTCTAAAATTTCAAGTTTTATAGCTAGACTTGGGTGGCATATGATTGTTAAATTGATTATTAAGCTTTATTTTACTATTGTAACCAAAATACCTGAAAATCGTGTTCCTTTTTTTTAATGAGAATCTAAAGAAATGTTGCGATTATAATTTTAAAAGTCGATAATTGAATCTTTAAACCATTGAAAAGAATATCTAGATGAAAATTCAATGCAATCGTTATTGGGGGAACCCATATGCAATCTAGTTTTTATTTTTATTTATTTATTTTTTTTTATATATAATTTTATAATAGGAAATATGCAATCTAGTTTGTTTGCAAATTCAGGAGACCATTATTTACTCACAAAACTTAAAAGGTTTCATGTCCATTCAATGAGAAACTTTTGTTATTATGATTTTATACTTGGTTTGAACCATTAATTTCTTGAAACCAAGACTAGGTCTTTTTAATAAAATCATTGAACTTATTGATCCTTACTCGTGAATCAGAAGTTTTGCAAACACCAAGTCAATCTTTGTGAAAAAGTTTTTTTTATTTTTTATTATTCAGTTTGAACTTAAAACAAGGTATAATAACTTCTATTTATAGTTTATCAAAATAACTTCTATTTATATATAAATGCTAGCAGTAATCCACGCGTCTCAGGGACTAATTTATTTAACTGCAATAAGATAAGAAAATTCACCTTGTCAATGTCATGAATCATGATGTTTAAACTTTCCCCTGACTTTCGAAGGCCTTGACTTGACCGAAGGTTGGGTGAAAATTTGTTAATTATTATGGTTGTGGTGGCTTAAATAAGTGTTAATATACTTTAATAATACAACTAAAAGAAATTTAATTTGCTGAGGCATGCCTTTAACAAGAGGCAACAGTGTAAACTTGATTCAAATAAGAGAACCTTAATGAATTTTACAATAATTTCACAATGATGCCAACATAGGTAGTTCCATGCACGTACGATTTTCAGATCACTTATGTCATACAACACGTAAAATTTCAAAATATGAACTTTTAAGTCCATAAATAATGCATGCATGTCTTACTGGTGCAGATTCAAGCCTCAGCAGTCATATATAGGCAGAAGGGTGATTCACCAATCCGGGCTTCACATCAAGCAAGGATGTATAAAATTTTCTTTCAAGTTTCAACTGAGAATGGCAAGGCTTTTGTCAATCATTTGGTAGAGGCAGTTGGTGATCTAACAAATCTGAGTATCTGTGACCCAACATTTAACTCATCCATTCAGATCAGTAGCAGAGAGAGTGACAAAAATTTTATAAGCCCAATATACTCCCCAGCATAAGAGCAAAACTATATCAAGATTTAGGCTCTACTCCCTAGATATCTTTAGTGAGAATCTCCAATAATGCAGTAGCTGATAGGCAATTGTGCATGAACGCCTGTTACTGTCTAGACTCTAGAGGACATTAGAAGGTATAGTTTTGATAGTCACCTCGTTGTTTTGATTCTTGCCAAAGGCCAATTTTTTGTCATTAATCAGGCCCATGCTCTAGTTTTAAGGCTTGGGCTCTGCAAGGTCATAATAGAATTATGGTGAGCTGGGTTTGGTTCCACCGCGGCAGATAATGTGCAAACACAAATCCAAAAATCCAAGAGGGAAAAATACATATATGTATATGAAGGAACTAAAATAATTAGAGAGAAAAAAGAATTGTTTAATAGATTTTATTATTTATTTGTGAAACCTAAAATATTGGTTTCTAGAACCACAAGACCTTTAAATCTCAAGTTCTACAGACTTCAATAGACTCTTTAGGATCCACAAGACTTGTGAAACTTGGAAGCCTAGATCAATGTGGTTTTCAAAAATACAAGTTCTATAAGTATAGATTTTCCTTTCTACAATGCTTCTTTTTCTTAGAGAGTTTAGGGAAAAAGTCCACAAAGCCCATCAATCCCAAACTTTATACTTTATAGACTTAAGTAGGTCCTTAAGACTCTACAAGACTTATGAGATTTGGGGCCTTAGATTAGTGTGGAGCTCCCAAGTATTTCTACAAGTTGAAATTTCTATTCACACAATGTTTCTTCTCAAGGTCCTTGACCTGGGCTGGTGTTTCTTGCTTATTTTTCTTGATATTGTGTAGATCTTAAATGCTCTATATTTTTTCCTCCTCCATTAAATCTGTCTTGATGATCTTTTTATAGTGGGTATGCTCTCATTCCTTGAAACAGAGTAGCTTTTAGTTCTCTAAATCAACCATGGCCTTCTGCCATGACTCTAAAGGAGTTCTTGGTCTTCTTTCCTTTTTCCATTCTTATTCTGTTTTCCTGAAAACCCGTATTTGAAAATATTTTAATTGTTTTCTCTTCATAGAAAGTGGTGTATCAGATGCCATTTGAGTTCAATGAGGAGGGGGTCCATTCTCAAGGCTGAGAAATGGACATTTCGGAGGTTCTTTGGGTTAATAGTGACTTTTCTTATTGGCTCTTTTCCTTGAAAGTAGTATAAATGTTTTTTTTTTTTTTGAGATGGATGAATTCTGAAAGCCTCCCAAGCATCTTTCTCCTTTTGCTTTTCCCTTTAACCGAGGTCCCTCAAATTTTTTCATATAGATTAGTCAATTTTTAATTCCTAAGTTTCAATACCTTTTGGAACACAGTGTACAAGCAACTCGATCCTGGTGGTTGGTTCCTTGGTGGGCTCTTTTGGGCTTGCCCTATTTTTTATCGGACTTTCTAATGACCATTTTCTTGGGTCATTTGCACTTCATTCAAAGCCATTTTCTCTCTTTTTTTGCTAATAGACTTATATCCCATTCTTCATGGTTCTTTAGCCTCTTTTATAGGTGTCTTTATAGAACAATGGGTCCTTTGTATTCACATAAGGCTCATGGTCTAGTTCCCCGAGTGATTTTTTGGGTATCAACAATTGTTTGTGCGCTGTTATTGTACTATTTGGGGCATCTCCACTTACCCAGAAAAGAGAAAGAGACTCCCAACTATGGGATAAATTATCTTACAAGTAAAAAATTATCTTATGCAATGACTCCATGAAACCACTCTCTCAAAACACGAGGCTCACATGTGGATGTGGGGCCAGGTCGGCTACATCAGCTTCCAAGGATCCTAAGCCTTTCTCAACCCCAATGGTGGTGACCTCTCATTGCTGAAAACAATTCAAACAAGACCCAAAATCTTGAATTGGCATTCTTCCAAACACTGGTGCATTATTAAAAATAATAAAAAAAGGCTTGAATTTCTTATTTTGATTACGTTCTCTCTTTCCTTGAATAGGAGAGAATATATTTTCTTTTTTGGGGGGTTGGTGGAGGGCAAAACAAAACAAAACATATAAGTAGTTGAAGTTTGTAGGATCAAGAAAATTTATTATAGGGTACAATTTACCCCATTGTAAAACAAAACACATAAGTAGTTGAAGTTTGTAGGATCATGAAAATTCATTATAGGGTACAATTTACCCCATTGTGGTTCGGCCTTATTAAAATTTAATCCACAAAGTTTCAGTTGCCACATTTGAACCCCCTAAAGTTTGGATTAAAATGAAACTATTAAGGTTCCATCCAAATTAATAGATTTTGCATTTTTTGGGGCAAACAAATTATCCCTTTGTGGTTTGATCCAATAACAGTTTAGTACACAAGCTTTTTCAATTGTTACATTTTGACACCAAAAGTTTAGATTAAAATGAAATTGATAAGGGTACTTTGGATGGAAACTTAATGATTTCATTTTAGTTGAAACCTTAAGGGGTCAAATGTAACAATTGAAAGTTTGTGACTAACTTGTGATAGGGACAAACCACAACAGGACAAATTGTAATTTTCCCTTCATTACAATTTTAGAACCCAAAGAAAGCTCAAGAAATACCTTGTATATTTTAAACCATATGTATTCTTTTGGGAGCAATTATAAGGAAATTAGGCATGGGGCTCAATATACAGGAACAGGTAGTTCCATGCCTGCATTATTTTAGACCTGTTATGTCATTATAACCCTTCAAGATATGAATTACATATAAAATTTTCGTATTGTCACATCCATCAATATCACTATCAAGTTTAAGGCCATAAAGCATGCCTGAGCTACTGAAAGAACAGCAAGGCTTTTGGAGCATATGGTGGCAGTTGGTGATCTATCAAATCTGACACCCAAAATTTTACTCATCCATTCAAATGGCATCAGAGAGAGAGAGAGAGAGAGAGATTTTATAAGCCTAATATATCCCAGCTATCCAGAAAATATCGGAGAAAACTATATTAAGATGTAGGAGGTTAGACCCCAGACATCTCTAATGAGAATTTCCAATAATGCAGAAGCTGCTAGGCAAATGCACACAAACAACTTTTCGTGTCTACAGGGCAGTAGATAAGGCAAAGGTAGAATTTTAATATGTACCTTGTTGTTTTATTTATTTGTCTGTTGTTGCTGTTGTTGCACACTCTTATTTGACATCTCTATTGATAATTGAAGTTCTACCAAGAAAAGAAAAAAGAGACCCTCCAAGTATGGGAACAGGTCTCCCCACATCAGCTTCCAAGGATCCTAAGTCTTCTGTCACAACCCTCAACAGTGGTGACCTCTCAATGCTGAGAACAGTTCAAGTTATTATTCCTGGCACTAAAGCAAGATCCAAAATCTTGAATTGAAATTCTTGCAAACACTGGCACAAATTTTTGAAATAAAAATAGGGCTTGAATTACTTATTTTTAATCTCATTGTTTTCAAATGTAACAGCAGACCTCCACAGCGCCGCCACACCCCCCCCCCCCCCCCCCCCCCCAAAAAAAAAAAAAAGAGGACAAAACACAAAAGTAGTTGACATTTGCCGGCACAGGTCAAGAAAATTCATTATCATTATGGAAGCCAGAGAAAGCTCATGAAGAAATCTTCTATCATTTTAACCAAAGGCATTCTTTTGGGAGAATTATCGAAAAATGAAGCAATATACATGATCTAATAGGTCATTATATTGAGTGTGTGCCCTTCCCAGGAAAACAATTTCTCTACCAAGTTCCCAAGCACAAATACCGAATTGTAAAGAAGAACAGAAAAGCTATACCAAGACAACAACCAAAGCAGTGGAAAGTACATTGACAATTACCCAATCCTCCAAGTCCTCTAACCTCAGTTATAACTAGTGAAACTCCAATTATCAGACAAACGATACCACTCACAATGCCATCTCGCAGTCTATCAGTCAGCCAATCAGGTGTAATAACAAATAGGAGAAAACGAGAAACTGCACAGATAGATAATTCATAATCAGAGCAGAATTTTTTAAATTGTAATGCAATTATACAATGGACATAATGAATAAATTGATTTGTTGTAGTCCAGTATAGATTTATACCTGGAAAGGTTTGAGGGAAGTAGAGGTTTGCTGCAATAGCAAGAAAGGCAACCCAACAACCAATTTGTCCTCTGCATATTTAGATTAACAGGTTTAGTAAATCTAATAGCAGGACAAGGATCTAAAGCAAATAATGTAACATATAGAGAGTAGCAAAGCACCTTAAAATTTTGAATAGCGCAGTTGGGAAACTTGTAATGAGATATAATACTAGAAGGGTGGTTTGCAGAGATGATCTCCGGCCTGTTCGGTTCAAGATCAACAAAAACCTGTAGGACAAAGACAGATACAATATGAAACTTTTGATAAGAGAAATGCAATAACAACAGACTGGGCACCAATTTATAAATTTCACAGACCAACTTAAATGTAAAAAGTCCCAATGTTCTTCATGAAAACAGAACCAAAATATAAAGTTGACATTTGGATGTATGATATTATTGCTATGGTGGTTTCAGTGAACATTGAATTTAAGGAATATATCAAAATCTAACATGTATCAATGAGATCATAATATTCGGTATGCCGTTTGATTGAAGCATGAACAAAAAAAGAGATGGATGGAACATGAATAGCAAGCCTATTTACTGAAAAGCAGCTTTTGGGAACTATTATTATAATAGAATTTTCTTCCTCCAGAGAAATGCTCAAGCTTTGTGTATTGGATTAGATCTCTCCAAGTCCAGTACCAACAGTAGTCCATGATTTTTCTAGAAGTATTTTGCAGTCTTTCCCTAATACAGAATGTAACATAAAACAAATTTCTGCCCCATCATCATTTGGATTATGCACTGTGAGAAACTAATACTCAACCAAGCTACTATTGTATGTGAGAAACATAGAACACAAACAAAATATGCAAAAAAAGCAAGTTACAGCACACATATCGATTCTTAATACAGGGAAATACTTTGACCTGATCTAGATCAAACTTACCATGTGTACTCCAACCCAAAAGCTACACATGATTTTTAGTCAATACAGTCACATAGTTGAATTTAATAGAGAAGGAAAACTAAGGTAAAACACCTAAGGAATTTACCTAAACGAACCGTGTGAGTTTTCGAAATTCCGTTACTTCATTACAATGTTGTAATACCACCTACGTATTCTGATAAATTAGCTACTGTCCCGAGAGTTTAAGCCGTTAGGAAATGGTGAATTTAATAATTTATCCAACAAAAATGAAAAAAAGCAAATCATCAAGCTGTGTTTTGCATATAATTTAATCACTCACATGCCTCAACCTCTGCATTTTTCTACTTCTTTTCAACACATACATCATAATCACCCAAACTACTGCTATACAATAGAAATATAAAACCAACCCAGTAAATTTCCTAAAGAGAAATCAACTATAAGCAAAGATGGGTAGCGGAATTAGAACTTATTACAATGCAAAGATGGTTCCACCCCATTGAAACCAAGCTCGAGCACTGCTTGAACTTTCTGTAGAAGCGGATGATGCACCATTACCAACCACTGTATCTGTATGCCCAGCAACACTTGCAACCACTTTAGCGAATCCCACTCTCAGAGTCTCCATATTTTAGCTTACCTAATGTTTCAAATTGGGTCTAAGGATTTTTTTTTTTTTTTTTTTCCACAGAAACTGAGACCTTGTACGACAGAGTCACCTGCGCAGGTCTTCTCTTTTTCTTTTGTCTGAGAATATACCGAGGACTTTCATTTTCCCTGCTGTGCTTTATATTCCCCTAATAAAATTTAGATTAACAACTTCTAGATTTATGGGGACTTTATCAAATAAATTTTCTTAAATTTATTTTAATAATTTAATAGTTTATATTCTGCTACGTCAACATTTTATTAATAATATTCTTAATTATTTTATTTATAATATTATTTTATTATTTTAAAAATATTGTTAGTAGAATGTTAGCATGGTAGAATCTAGATTATTAAATCATTAAAAAGTAGTTAAGATTTAAGGAAATTTATTGGTAGAGTATTTTAGGAAAAATAGAGTATTTAATTAATGGTAGTATTTAATTTATTAAATGAACATATGACAAGTTTTTATTGATAAAGTATAAAATAGAGTAGAAAAAGTAAGATAGAAGATTTGAGCTCGAAGATATTATATGGCCTCTTCTCCGAATCATGGGGTCCGAGATTCAGTAAGGTCAGGAATTTGGAAAACTCCATGAGGTTCAACAAACGGTGTGACACGTGGCTTACACATACAGCCGTTGGATCTTTCCTATGCTCCTCCTGAGTATCTATTGTTTTTGGTGATTCATGATTTCATAATTATAATTAAAATTAGAATTTAAAACTAAAATATATATAATTCAGTGTATATAATAATAATTAGCGAAATTTTCTCATACACCACTGTTATGAGTCATGACTCCACAACTACTAGTGAAATCTTCTTCCAACATCAATATGTTCCTTGTTTCTTTTCTTTTTTTAAGGGAAAAAAAAAAATGTTCCTTGGTTAACATGTTTGATCAAAAGAAATAAAAAAGGGTAACAAAAAAATGAAATGAAATTAGATTAAAAAATAGAAAATTTGAGTTGAGCGTCAATCAGCATTGAGAGAGTTCAAATTAGAGTGCCAATTTGGGCCATTCATAATAGCAACCCAATTCACATATGATGTGGTGTTGTTTTTTCCTTTGACCACTATTATATGTGTACATACATTTTTTATAGCAACCCAATACATGTTATCACATCTTAGTTCAACTTGTACAGGGCGGAGAAAATGCAACAGAAGACCTGCTCAAAAGTAGTAATGGCAAAAACTACCCGCCCTAACTTGAACGAGTTTTCCTCATTTGAATAGGTAACAAGGCGAGGATGAGTAATTACTATGCTCAAATATGTATATATATACAAAAGAAAAATGATATGTCTACAATATTTTCACAATATTTTTATAACAAATCCTAAGTGGCAGGTTGTTACTGATTATTATTGATAAATCTTGTGATATCAGTGGGCTGAAAGTCTCGGGTGTTGATGATTTTGTGACTGAGTCCTGAGAAAACAAACACAGAATCAGAGGAGACCGGTGGAAGCCGGCCAAGAATCATTCGATGACAAAGTTAGTCTTTTTGTAATTCCAAGTATATTGGAAGTATCAAAATGAATTACCCTTTCGTTGACGATCGCTTATATAGCATGTGGAGAACGGTTATTTGTTTGGTAACCGTTCCTATTGTTCGAGGAGTACGAAAAATTCGGAGGTAACTTTCATAATTGCCATGGAAGTTACATTATTTAGATCTGCATTCCACGACGGTTGGATTTGGTTTGCAATGGTTCGACTTCTCTTACGCCTAGTGGGAACTTGAGTCGTCTAAGGCTTAACGTGCTCAGGACACAACAATCTCGTCCGTCCTTTAAGGACGGACGAACGAGGTTGATATGGATGAGCATGCCCCTAACTTCCTTTCTTTTCTTTGGACGGCATATATGGACGAGTTATGACTTAGTGGATTTTTATTACACCATCAATTATTATTTGGGTAAAAAAGTAGTCTTAGTGTTAGGTTTAAATTTGAACTTATAACAATTAACCACCTATGATTTGTTGTGAAGATGTTGTAAAAATAGTGTGAACATAGCATCTCTTTATATAAAATCTCCGAACGACGAAAACTCCAAAACACATTCTATTTTTTTTTTTTTTTTTACATATTTTATTATCATCTCCAAAACACACTTTTTTTGGGACAAGGCACTCTTTGGGCCCGTTTGGTAGATGTGTTTAAAAACTGAAAATTGTTCTTTAAAAACTTTTGTGGAAATACATGTGGGTGAAAAAGTGTATAGAAATGCGTGAAATATTGTTTAAAAACTAAAAATTGTTGTTTAAAATCACCCACCAAACACCCCCTTTATCTCTTGACTGCCCATTCACTTTTTTGTTTCATCCCTACCTTATCAAGGTTGAGACCACCACATTAGAGATGACAATTTACCTCCAAACCTCCACACCAAATTTGTCCCATACAAGTTTTTCCTAATAAAACAATAATAAGGCACCCCTGAATCATCCAACCCCATTCTGCCTGATTGCTATCCCTACTCAAAAGCATCTCGGTATAGAGTTTGAATTTTTTTTCACTAGTACTAAGTTAGGTTTCATTTAAACATATAACCTAGGTTTGCTTTCAAATTTTGACATCTTCACGAAGGCCTATATCATTTAAACAAATTTCCTTTTTGGTAAAGAGGATATATACTTCCCTTAAAAAAATAGAGAGGATATATACAGTAGCAAGTAAATTAATAAGTATTGGCATTACTAGCCTACTGAGCAATTCAACCGCTTTGTTTTTAACCTTTAAATGAAGTACAGAGTTATGAGCAAACTATTTGGAAAACACCTTTTTTTTTTTTTTTTTTTTTTTAATATATATAATTTGATAGTTTAGAGTGGTGGAAACTTTAATTAAAAGGTACCAGCTGAGTTATAAACCTCAAATAACACAATGTTATGTTTAAACAAATCAAACTAAGCATTGTTACTCTTTATGATTATTGCAAAAAAATTGAAGAAGGAAAAATTTCATGTCATTAGAGCACATAAAATCACATGAGCTCCAAATGAATTTTAAGCATTGATGGTCCATATTCGTGCCTTTTCCTTTCTTGATCACTTTTAAATTTTTAATAATTGCAATTTAATAAGTAATTAAGAACAATAAAGTCAAGTACCCAAACGAAGAGATTTACCAAGACAATCACATGTGCTTGCACATGCATGAATGTTTTAAGCAATAAATCGTTTCCAGACCTATACCTTCACCCAAAAAGCGTAGGATGTAGTAGAATTTATACAGAGAAATCAGGGTCGAGTAACACTTCACCTTCACTACTGTTGTAAATGTTCATAGCAAATTATTGAAATCTCCACTTGGGCGCAAAAGGATCATGTGAAGTGATGATGTGCTGAAATTGTCACACCCCAAACCCACAAGGGTCCAAAGCATGAGAAAAACATCTCAAAGCTACCTGTAGATTTTGTTCATTTCGACAATTCAATCCAAATAAAATCATATCAAGTACCAATATCAAGAATTATTATAATAATTCTATTAAATATACTCCCAAAGTAAGTTAGAGCTCAATGCAATAAATACAATGACCATTGGTCACAAAAGAATGGAGGTTTGAATAAAATAATTACATAACATCAACTTGTCCCATTAGTCGAAATAAAGTCATAACCACTATTAGATACAAAAGAATTGAGTCAAGCTTACTCTAAGTTATACATCATCAATTATCTCCATCACAAAAGTCAGCCTCTATCAGCAGTTAGTCTAACTGCTGTTAGCCACCAAAAAGTTGTCTCAAAATGATAGTCGCCTACTTTGAAAAAGTTTGTAAAATAATGGAATGAGACAGAGCCCAGTAAGTAGCATAATTAATGGAGGTGGGGGGAAATGCAAGTTTCATGATGATAACAATTTACAAATCATGTTTTAATTTGGGAATTTCCAAATAATTTTTACAAAACCATTTCCAAAAATAATATGACAAGAATAAATAAAATGACATGGTACAAAGCTTCTCAAAATGCTCTCATGAAATTACATATATATATTCCTCAAAATATCTCAACATGAAACTACGTACTATACACTGTGAGCAATAACAACATTGTTCCAAACTAGAAAATCTAACCCAAGGCCACATGACAATTGCCGACACAAAGCCGAAACTAATTTGCCGACACAAAGCCGGAACTCATCGTTGACACAAAGTCGGAACTAATCTACCAACACAAAGCCGAAACTCATTGTCGACACAAAGCCAAAACTAATAACCATCACAAAGATGGGTACTAAGATACCAAGGTCACACAGACTATAGTATCTAGCTGGGTAATTTCCGGGTAATCACATGTCATAGCCCAAGGGTAAAAACATAAATAGCTCACAGTTTACATGAAATCAAAACACAGTTCAATTTCAAGTAGTTTCACAAAAACCTTTGAAATATCCAAAATATTCACAAAGTTCTCAAAGTCTTCAAACTCATTTCTTGTCAAGAAGATTTTGTACCAATTTTCCCAAATATTAAAGCATCTTTAATTTTGCAAATAATGCAATAAGAAACAAATCTATTCTCAAGAATTCAATCAAAGATGCTAATCTTTTCCGTACTAACAAATCATGCATTTCCCCGTACGCATTGCCAAATATGATGCCATTTTCACAAATAATCACATATATTAAAATTACAACATAAAGCTTTCTAGGAAAATATAGTTTCCATAAACAATTTCCCAAAATGTGTTTAACCCAAAAATAATGCTTTATGCAACATGATTATTTTCCAAAAATATCCCATTAAAAAGCTACTTACCTTGCAACCCGCAAAAGCCTAATTTTTCAAGCTCCAAATAAGATTAGGTAAAACCTAAACTGTATCAAGAAAACTTATCACAATAGGCATAAAGCTTGACATTGCATCTAGCTATGAATTAGAAATTGCTAACTAAGAAATTAATTAGGCAAGCTTAGCATTTAACCTCACAAATAATGTATTCCACTTCCAAAGTTTCTCAACAATTTCATTACAAGGCATAGACTCCCATTATACTCATGAATCATTCAAGGTATTATCTCTAACATCAAAACCTCAATAATTTATGAGTAGTTTCCACAAGATTTTCACAACATCATCAAGAGACCCATGACACCAAAATCACAATATCCTTCAAAACTGACAATTTAAATCTTCAACTAGCTCCAAATTGTAAAGTTGTAATTTACAACTGTGTTTTTGTTGGCTTTTATTCCGTGCCAAATTTGATTGTAATTATTCTCAATCGTTTAAACCCTGTATTTGTTGTGGGATTTGTTGTAAGGGTTGTGTGTGAGAGAGAGAGTGTGAAGACTCAAGAAATTGAAGACTGAAGAGTTTTTACGGGTATCTCGCTACTACGCATCCCGCGAAATGGTGCATGTGCCCTGCACGTGTTGGAAGCTGAAGAGTCATGCCAGGCTGTCATTTTCGCGAGTGTCTCGCTGGTAAGGCCTTCCCGCGAGACAGTCGCGAAACTTTCTGCCTGGAGGATTTTTATGAGTGACCTTTTTACCCTTCACCCACTCTATATATATACCCTCATTACCCACATATGTTGGTGTGGCTATTCAGAGAGAAAAACCCTAGATAGGTTTTCTACAACTCACCCACCCATCTTTTGAGAGAGAGCTACTCCTCCTTAGTGAGAAATCATTATAGCCTCTTCTCCATCCCTCTCCCATTATCATATCTTGAGAGGAGATTTGTACCCAAACACAACCCACACATATTCAGAGTGTAGAGAGTGTTTTGGAGCTATTGGGAAGTATTGGAAGAAGCCAAGGATGGCAAATGCAACATGGAGCTTGTTGCGGGATCCGGAGAACTAAGACAAGACACGGTTCCGAGAAGCCTTGTTGGAGTAGGAGCTTGGAGGGCTTAGGTACATCGGGTAGATTAGGCTTGGAGGGTCTCTTGCTAACCCATGTATCCCAACTGATTGTCTAGTGGATCGATTTCCGCTTGGAGGGCGGCGGAGAGGTTTTTCGCCGAGTTCTTCGGTTTCCTCTTCGAGAACACGTCTCGGTGTTTTCTGTGTTTGCACCCTTCTTCCCTACTCTTGTTTATTTCATTTTTACTGCTGTGTTGCTTTAAATATGGATTAGAGTAGTTGTATTGCTTATACGCTTGTGTTTACACTATTCCGCACTTAGTATTAAGTTAGTGTAAAATCTACCAAGCCGTAACTTTAATTTGGGGGTCTAAACCGCTCGTGTGTTTTCAACACATTTTCGAGCTTTCACAAATAAACCATAAAAATTATATTCACCATTTATTTCACATGATATACCTTAAAACTCCTAAATATTCACCATACATAAACCTTAGTTAGCCACCACTAGTAAAACCACAAACCCACTCATCAAATTAGTTCACCAAATCAAAAACCCATATACAAAATTACAAGAATATCACCCAAGAAGCTCATAAATCTCAAGAACATAATTATTAAAGCTTGGGTAAAATAACCTTAAACAAGAACATAATACCCATCAAAAGAGATTAGAACTTTTACCTCAAATAACTTATGTGAAGGTGTGATGTTCTTGAGGGTTTTCCAGTGATCTTGCCCGAAAAATGGTGGAGGTGATGAGGAGTGTACCGGTGGGAGAGTGAGGCAGAGGAGTGTGTGTATGTTCTGTGTTGTGTTGAGTGAAAATGAAAAAGAAAAGAAGAACAAGAATAAGAGTGACCGACCAAAGAGAGAAAAGAGAGAATTGTGAGATATGTGGTGGGGGAGGATGGGTTAGGTGGGGCATATGTGGGCCTTAAAAAAAAAAATCTGACTTCCTCTTTTAAAAAAGAAAAAGAAAAAGTGGGCTGGGGCGTTACAAAAATTGTCAGTGAGTTGTAGGCTCCAAATCACGCTAATAGGTACCTGTGAAACAAGAATAAAAGGACCAAACAGAAGGCATCGGTGTGATACCAGTTAAAAACCCTCCAAATGTCGAGTCAGTGAATGAGAAATCTCTAAGAACTCTATAGTGAGAGAACTAGGAATTTTCTGTGCACCTGAGAAAAGAGGAGGTCTAGTGCTTATATAGTAGTGAGTAGTAAACTAAGATCCCTTATGAGCGGGGATTTTTCCTTGTAGGGAAGATTTGGCATTAAGGTCTCCGAGATTTAAGGGTGTCTTTCCATATGAGGGAGATATGGGTGAGTAGTAGTGTTTTTGTGCATGATACACAAGATGTTTCCATATATGAGTATTCGTGAGGACCAAGCAAGGCCATGTAGGACCTATCAGCTTCTCCACTTCTTCAGTCTGTGGTTATCCGTCATTCAAGGATCTCCCGTCAATTTATGGAGGAGATGCGTCCATCGGCTTTTATGGTGGAATCGTCATTTGAAAGCTCCGTCGGTTCTTAAGGGTGCGTCACCCCCATCATCGTCATTCTGGAACCTCCATCAGTTTCTGTGAAGCTAACAGCCCCGTGGGTGTCATTAGCTTTCTTAGTCATTTGTCTACAAGTCTAAATTTCTTTGTCAAAATTACTCCCATCAGCTGCCCCTTACTCTGTGGTTCCGTCGGCTATAGCTGACGGGCCTCGAAGTAATAAGGGTGTTTATGGTCATTAATTGAATGTTTTGTTGAAGAGTGTACCATTAAATGGCGTAGGTAGCCCTTAGCTTAAATGCTAGGTGACACGTGGCACCTGTTGGTTGGCCTTGTTTCTAACCAAAAGCTTTGTTTTGTATTCCGCACCCCTTTGCTTTATAAATAGTTCCTCCTCCTTTAGTTATTTTCTTTACTTTGTTTTTCATCTCTTGAGAGCTCGAAGATATTGTGTCTCGCTGTCACTTACAAGCAACCCGCCGTTGTGTCGCCGTCCACTCTTCTTTGTAAGTTTCTTTCCTTTATCTTGTTTTCTCTCCCTTTTTTTAATTTATTTTTCCCAGTTAGTCGTTATTTGTTTAGAGACACGTCAAATAGGCTCTTAGAATACCTCCATCACTTATAGGTGAATAGATGTCAGGTGATAGAGAGCGATGAGTGAACATTCGTTGTCAATCCGTGAGGGTGTGAGCTACGACGAGGTCTATCCATCAGGGTGCGAGCCCGAGGAGGATGTAACCTAGTTCTTAGAGAGGGAATCGTTTGTTCACTCTTCTACCGAGGAGGAAGAGAAAGAGTGTGAAGAGGATGAAAAAGGAGAGGAAAAGGGTGACAAGGAGGATAAGGAAGAGGGAGAAGGGGAAGAGGAGGAAGAGGACAAGGAAGGTGACGAGGTAGTAGGCCAAGTGGATAGCAATGGCCCAAGGCGCTTCATCCTTCCTCTGATATGGACGGTGAACGATTTTTACCCGATCATGTCCCAGAAGGTCTTCGACAAACTTCGCGACCATTTCCAAATTCTTGAGAATATTCCCCTTTGTCTGCCTAGGAAGTTTGAGAGGTGTTACTCGGGAAAAACAGCAGACGTCGGCATGTATGATGCCATGTTCATTGTAGGGCTGAGATTGCCGCTGATGGAGTTGCATCGTCAGCTTGCCAATTATCTAGGCCTATCTGTCAGCCAAATCGCCCCTAATGTGTGGAGGATATTCCTTGGGGCCAAAGTGATATGGGGTCAGCTAAGTGGTGGTAACCGACGCCTTACCCTCGACGAGTTCTTTTACTGTTACAAGCTTCAGCAAATTTTCTCATCGAAGGGCATCTACCATTTCCTAGCCAAGAAGACGTCACTTAGGCTGGTGTCAGATATGCCTGACTCAAATAGGAACTAGAAGAACATATATTTTTTTGTTCAAGGGACGGATTGGGTGTGTAGACCCAAGGAGAGGGATAGCATGCCCGACGGGTTTGATAATACTGAAGGCATTGTGAGGGAGTCAGGTGTGTCGTCTGTATTCATTTTTCACCACCTCGTCAGTTTTAGTTATACATCTAACACTTCTTTTTCTTCTTCTTCTTCTTTTCTTTTTTTTTTTCTTTTTTTTTTTTTTTTTTTTTTTTTTTTTGTTTCCAGCTGAAATTTGTTTGTAGATTGACGATGAACATGAGGACTTTATTAGACGTGTTTTGGAATCCCCTTTGAGCAGAGGAAGTGGAAGGACTTGGTCATTCTTGATACTTTTCACGCGTTCTGTAGTGGTCTAAAGCAGATGCCTGTAGCTTGACGATTGCACGACTTTTCCTGTCATCGTAAGTTTTCGTGTTAGTTCACCTTTTAGTCCATTTGTTCCTTTTCTAACTCTCATTGCCACCCTTTTCTTTTTCAGAGATGGACGCAGGTAGGCAAAGGGTGATGGTGCAGAACTCCACTGCTACACGTAAGCAGCAAGGGAAGGCAACGGCCCCCAAAGTGGCCTTTAAAGCTACCCCAAAGAGAAAGAACAATGCTAAGGACGACTGTCCATCCAAGAAAGGGATGGGCCCATTTGTTGGGGATTAGCAGTAGAAGTCCCCCTCGCTCCTCGTCATGGGGCTAGAAAAGGCTTGATGATGGGGAAAGGCCTGGTCGTCCCTGGCCCTATCCAGAGGCTGGTCACTCACAAAGACTATGCCGTCAAGATGGTCAATTCGATCATCAAGGAGACTGACTTGGACTCCTATGGTGAGCACACCTCAGAGGATTTGGGGGCCTCTAGTCTTTACAACCTGTCGTGGGTATGTATCCATCACTTTTAGTACTCCGTAATTATTGTATACTTATCCTAACCGTCATTTTTTCATTTCAAGCGTTGGTGTGAATGAGGGCCCTCCAGGATAGATGTGTGGCAAATGAGGAGGTGATTCGATGGTTCTGTAAATGTCAAGAAATAGAGAACAAGGAGAGGGACCAGTATAAGGAGGTTATCTGTACTCTTAACGCAGAGCTGACGACCAAGCTTTCCCTGTTTAAGGAGGAGACCTGTCGTCGTGAGGAGGTAGAGAAAATGAACACTAACCTGACGACGGAGGTGGCCACTCTTCATGAGCAAATGGACAAGGATAAAGCTGACACTGTGGCAGCGTTTCGAATCTCGCAGCCTTTCTTCGACTAGTGTGGGGTCTTTTATGGCGAAGGGTTTAATGACTGCTTGAAACAGGTTGTAGTCATATACCTGGATTTGAACTTGTCCCAGATCGCCATAGACGACACCGTCCCGCTAACTCCTTGGGGAAAGGATGCCATCAGCGATGAGACTAACAACTCTGTCCACACCATCGAGGAGGAAGTGAGGGACCCTAATTTTGAGGTCATCGTCCAACTTGCTCCTAAAGGCCCGGTGGCTCCTGTAGTCCTGTTTGCTACGAATAGCCCAACAATCGTAGATGATCTCGTCTCCAATGCTCCCCCGTCTTGATTTTTACCCTTCTCTTTTTTCAGTTGTATGTAATTCTTATTTCTTTTCTGTAAGTTTATTTGTAAGATAGTGGTAAATGCCCCATTCTTTTGGGCTTTATGTAAAAACATTTAACCCATTAGGTTTATATCTACTACTTTTTATCCGTTGCTTATACTTATCATTTTATTTTTACTGCAATTGTGGATATGCTCTCGTTGTGTTTGTGCCTTTGCAAATCGTTGATATTTTATTTCATCCATCACTAATATTTGCGTGTTTTACTTAGTGGCTCTCTTGAGACTAGATACCTGTCGGTATCTTTGGTCCTTCGTCCATCCCGTAAATAGGATTTTAGCAATGCTTTTGAGACCAAGTACCTGTCAGTATCCTTGGTCGTCCGTCCGCTTCGTAGGTAGGACTTAGTATAATTCTTGAGGCCAGGTACCCGTCGATATCCTTGGTCGTCTGTCTACCCCTTAGGTAGGACTAAGTATAACTCTTGAGACCAGGTACCTGTCGGTACCCTTGGTCGTCCGTCCACCCCATAGATAGGACTTAGTATAATTCTTGAGGCCAGGTACCTGTTTGTATCCTTCGTCATCTGTCCACCTTGTAGGTAGGACTGAGTATAACTCTTGAGACTAGGTACCCGTTAGTACCTTTGGTTGTCCGTCGACCTCGTAGGTAGGACTTAGTATAATTCTTGAGGCCAGGTACCTGTTGATATCTTTAGTTGTCCGTCCACCCCGTAGGTAGGACTTAGTATAATTCTTGAGACCAAGTATCTGTCAATATCCTTGGTCGTTCGTCCACCGCATAGGTAGGACTTAGCATAATTTTTGTAAGCGATTCACTGAAGGGTGTATATAGTAAGACAATGTTTTTGATAATCTTTCTAAGTCTTATAAATAAAAAAGAAAAGCTTATAAAAAACTTAATATTCTTAAAACTTCATCATATTTCAATATCCAACTTTAATATAAATAATAAAGGAATCGATAAAATAGGCTGCACTCGTCTACTACTTGTAGTATTTCCTCAAGTGCTCAGTGTTCTAGGGGTGATGGAGTCTTTGTCTGTCGAGGGTTTCTAGGTAGTAGGTCCCGTTTCTGTGGTAATCAACGATCCTGTAAAGTCCTTCCTAGTTGGGGCCCAATTTGCCCTGTGCGGGGTCTCTAGTAGTTGTTGTTACTTTCCTCAGAACCAGGTCCCCGACCTGAAAATGAGGAGGCCTTACTTTGGTGTTGTAGTGTTTTGCCATCAAGTCCTAATAACGAGCAATTCGCTGTTCTGCCATTGCCCTGACTTTGTCTAGAAAATCCAACTGTAGGTGCATCTTCCCTTCATTCCTCTCTTTATTATGGTGGGATATCTGATAGCTAGTCAGTTTGACTTTTGCTGGGATGACAGCTTCACTCCTAAATGTGAGGCGAAAAGGTGTCTCTCTTGTAGGTGTGCGAGCCGTCGTCCGGTATGCCCACAGGACACCGGGTAGTTCGTCTGGCCATATACCATTTGCCCCCTCGAGCCAAGTTTTGATCATTTTGAGAAAGGATCGGTTTGTAACCTCAACTTGTCCGTTGGCCTGAGGGTGGGCGGGGGAGGAGTAGTGGTTCTTGATCCTTAATTGTTGGCAGAAATCTTTGAAAGCGTCATTGTTGAATTACTTTCCATTGTTAAAGACGAAGACTATGGGGATTTAGAAGCGGTAAATGATACTCTTCTAGACGAAGCTTCGAATATTTTTCTCTATAATAGTGGCCAATGGTTCTGCCTCGACCCATTTGGTGAAGTAGTCAATCCTTACGACAAGCAACTTGAGTTGCCGCATCACCATGGGGAAGGGTCCTACTATGTCCAATCCCCACTGGGCAAATGGCCAGGGGGCACTCATTGGTGTAAGCTCCTCCAATGGTTGTCGTATAATGTTGCTAAAGTGTTGGCACTTGTCATATGCCTTTATGTAGGACTGGGTGTCCTTCTGCATAGTGGGCCAATAGTATCCTGCTCGTATCAGCTTGTAGAGCAATGAGCGAGCCCCCGAGTGGTTTCCACATACTCCTTCGTGGATTTCTCTCATGACATAGCCTGCTTTTATAGGGGCTAGGCACCTTAGATATGGATAGGTGAAGTCCCTCTCGTAAAGGACATCTCCGATTAGTACGAAACGTGACAACTGTACCTTCAACTTACGGGAAGCATTGCAGTCTTCTAGAAGTGTCCCATTCCTGAGATAGGATACGTTTGGCATTGTCCAGTTGGCTCCCATGGGGATCACCTGTACCTCTACTTCATCAATGGTAGGAGAATATTGATAAATGATAGTACCTGATTAGTGACGACCATACACTCTGTAGATGCAACTTTGGCCAAACGGTCTACTTGCTTACTCTCTTCCCTTAGGATTTACACAAACTTGGCCGAGAGTCCTTCACTCACCTTTCTTTTGATCATGCTCAAATATTCTCTCATTCGTTCGCCTTTGGCCTTGTAGTCACCGTTGATGTGCCCGATAACCACTTGCGAATTGCAGTGTATAACTACTGACATGACCCTCGCTACTTTAGCCAGGTCAATACCCGAGAGGACCGCTTCATATTCCGCTTCATTGTTGGTTGTTAAGAATTGGAGACAGACTACACACTCAATTGTATCTCCTTTTGGCGACTGTAGCAGGACCCCAGCTCCTCCGACCCGTTGGTTAGATGAGCTGTCTGTCCATATCATCCATGTTGCCGACCTTTCCTCCTTATCTTCTTTCGCTGTGAACTCGGCATTGAAACTAGCTAAATCCTGTGCCATGATTACAGTTTTGGATCGGTATCGGATGTCGAACTCGTCGAGTTCAATCGTCCATAGAACTAGTCACTCTGCTGCCTCTAGATTGCTCATTGCTTTTCGTAGTGGTTTGTTTGTCTAGACCACTATGGTGTGTGCTTGTAAGTATGGCCTGAGTTTTCGGGCAACTATGATTAGTGCAAAGGCTAGCTTCCCAATTGGGGGATATCTGCCTTTAGCTCCCCGGAGCGCTCGGCTGGTGTAGTAGACGGGTAATTGCGTACGGTCTTCCTCCTGGATAAGAGCAGAACTAATGGCCGTTGGTGACACGACTAAGTAAAGGGAAAGCTTTTCACAGAGTTTGGATAGACTGAGTAATGGTGGGGACACAAGGTACACCTTCAATTCCTCAAAAGCCTTCTGGCATTTGTCAGTCCATTCGAAAGCCTTAGTGTCTTGAAGAAGGGCGGACACTTATTCGTTGCCCTAGAGATGAATCTGTTGAGGGCCACCACCCTACCGTTCAGGCTTGGCATCTCTTTAGTGTTCTTTGGAGGCGTCATTTCTAACATGACTCAAACTTTGTCGGGATTGGCTTCCACACTGCACTGTGACACCATAAAGCCTAGGCATTTTCCTGACACTACAACTAACACACATTTACTAGGGTTGAGCTTTATGTTGTAGAGGCGAAGGGTTTCGAACGTTTCCCGAAGATCGTTTAGGTGGTCAATTTCCCTTGCGCTCTTTACAAGCATGTTGTCTACATATACTTCGATGTTCCGCCCAATCTGTTGGGTGAACATCTTGTTCACAAGCCTTTGGTATGTCGCCCTTGCATTCTTTAGTCCGAACGGCATGACTTTGTAATAGAAAAGTCCTTGGCTCGTGACAAATGAGGTCTTCTCCTGGTCTGCTTCATCCAATCTAATCTGGTTGTACCCGAAGAAGCGTCCATGAAACTTAACAGTTGGTGACCGACCATAGAGTCTACGAAGAGGTTGATGCGCGGGAGCGGGTAGCTATCCTTGGGGTATGCCTTCTGAAGGTCGGTGAAATCCACATGCATTATCCACTTGCCATTTGCTTTTTTGACCATGACCACGTTGGCCAACCATTCTGGGTAGTAGACTTCCCTAATGAAATCTGCTTCTAGTAGTTTATGCACCTTTTCGGCTATGGCTTTGTCTCTTTCTTGGGCAAAGACTCTCTTCTTCTGTTGGACCGGAAGGAACGACAGGCATACATTGAGCTTGTGGACCATGGTATTCAGACTAATCCTTGGCATGTCCTCATGGCTCCAAACAAAGATTTCTTGATTGTTCTTTAGGAAATGGGCAAGCTCTTTATGAACCGAAGGGTCAACCTGCATGTCGATTGATGAGAATGCAAATTGTCATATTTTTCTCCCTTAATGTTTAGTCTTTTATACTTATTTCGTGCCTAAATGTACTCATTATTCTTATATTTTGATTTAGGATGCAAATGGAGGCATTAAGTGCAAAACATAGCTAAGTGGGCGATTCTAGATAGCTTTGACATCGCTTCGTAATCTGGGCATAACTCTCTCATCCGAGCTCCGATTGAGATGATTCAAGATGCTATGGAACTCCAAGAAAAAGTTCTACAACTTTTTTGTTTTGAGTTTTGAGAGATACGGGCCGCATCAAGGTCGAAATCGGGCTTGAAGTTGCTGCACTTACACTGTTGACGTTCTGGAATGTCCCATTGCTTGAAATTCTAATACACGGATCTGATGTGGTTTATTTCGGAAGCTTCCAGATCTGGTGCACGAAAATTCCAATTGAAAAACACCACTTTCCTTGTTATATTAGGACTTTGTTTTATTTTTAATATTTTTCCTTAATTAGTCAGATTTGGATATTATTATTTAAAATATTTTTAGGAGATTCTGTAGGCTTGGAAAAGGAGGAATTAATGTGTATAAAGGGGGAGGAAAAATCAGACTTGAGACATGTCTCTCTCTCCCCTCTTCTCTAATTTATCCTTTGAGTTTTCATCATGGCCTTACTTGACTAAACTTCTATACTTGGTTGAAGGAAACTGAAGTCTCAGAATCAATAAAAATGTGAGATCTAATTTGTTTTTATTTTTCAATTTATGCTTTGAATATCGGATGTTTTTTTGTGCCTATTTTCATGATTGTCTCGTTTAATTACTAGGAGGCCTACTAGTTTATTAATCTACTGCTAGGTTAGATATCAAATCCGTAATTGTTTGATCCCTCTAATTTGTGAAGCAACCAAGATTTAATGATTTGCTACGTCAGAAATTATTAGATCTTAGGAAGAACGCTCGACCAAAATTAAATACAATCGCTTGTGCTTGTGTTGTTTAGTTTCATCGATCTCTCTAATTCTTAAAGCTGTTGCTAGATTAAACCTTTAGCGCTTGTCTTGAGTTGTTTAGTAGTTAGGGTTAATTAGATCGCTTGTTTTCTAATTAATTGCGACTAAGCAGAGATAGGAAAATAGTTCCAATGGTGAATATTCAAAGTGTGAATTGATATATACTTGCATTGATGATCAATTGTAAAATTCCGATGGTTGATGTTGACTTAGACCAAGGTTTGTTCTTTTGATTGATTTCGATACTTTAATTTGAATTGTTCCTTAGTTATTTTTTCTTAAATTTTTTTTCATTATACTTAAACCCCCCTATCCTTGTTCACGTAGCATAAAATTAGGCTAGATACTTTCTGTGAGAACAATCTTTACTCGCACTACTACATATATTTTTAGAAGTATAAGTTTTATTTTTGGTTGCCTACGATAGCACACCACCGATATGAGTGATTCGGTCTGGAATGTTATTGTCCAAGGAGATCTCTTCAAGGTCTTCCATTGGCTTTACTGCAATCCTCCTTTCTTCAATGTTTAAAGCCTACAAGTGATCATCCATTTCCAGCATGGCAATGTAGCATTCTCGAGTGGTCATCTGGTCCCTTCGTGCTTCTCCTATCCCATACTTCGTTAGGAACTTTACCAGCAAATGGTATGTGGACGTGGCTGCTCTCCACGCATTAAGTATAGGTCGGCCAATGATGGCGTTGTAGGCAAAGGAGCAATCAACGACTAGGAAATTGACTTCCTTAATAAGCTGCTGAGTGTAAATCCCAATGGTTACTGGCAAAGTGATGGTTCCTATGGGAAAGACCTTGGTGCCACCGAATCCTACTAAAGGCGTGTTTGAAGGCAAGAAATCCACTTTGTTAACCCTCATCTGTTGGAATGCAAGGTAGTAGAGGATGTTCGCTGAGCATCCGTTGTCTACTAGTACTCGTCGGGTATTGAAGCCTGCAATTGACAAACTGATAACCAAGGCATCGTCATGAAGGTAGTGTAGTCGTCTAGCATCCTCTTCTGTGAAGCTAATGGCTGGGCTATCGACCCTGGTCACTTTAGGCAGCCATCCAAAGATCTAGATGCTCTGCACCATTCGTAAGTATGTCTTCCTTGCCTTTTTAGAGGATCCTGCCATTGTGTTCCCTTCTACAATCACCCTTATTGACAGACTGATAACCAAGGCATCGTCGTAAAGGTAGTGTAGTCGTCTAGCATCCTCTTCTGTGAAGCTGATGGCTGGGCTATCGACCCTGGTCACTTTAGGCAGCCGTCCAAAGATGTGGATGCTCTGCACCATTCGTAAGTATGTCTTCCTTGCCTTTTTAGAGGATCCTACCATTGTGTTCCCTCCTACGATCACCCTTATCTCCCCGAGCAGGGCTCTGGGTCTTTCTTCGGCTTGTTGGTTGGGTTCGAGGTCCTTTGGCGGGTTCTCTTCACCCTTAACGAACTACTGTAACTTCCTTTGCTTAATGAGGGTTTCGATTTGCTGCTTGAGGTCATAGCACTCGGAAGTGTCGTGCTTGTGATCCTGGTGGAAACCGCAGTACTTGTTTCTAGGCCTTTTGTTCGGATCGCCCTTTAGTTTATTCCGCCAAGTCAGCGTTGCATCGTCCTTTATCTGCATGAGAATCTGATCCAACGGGACATTCAAAGGAGTAAAGTTCATCGTCCTCTCAGCGAAGGCCTTGATCTCCTGTCATCCTTTTAGTCGCTTGTTCGGGCCAACTTTCTTCATTTGTCTAGACGAGGGTCATCTTGCCTTTCCCTCTTCTTCGATCTGCCCCCCTGAGCAATCATTGTATCTTCGGTATTCATGTATTTCGTGGCCTTGTACAGCATGTTGGTTATTGTCTTTAGATCGTTCTTGTAGATAGAGAAGAGGATCTCTCCAGATTGCAACCCATTAGTGAATGCAATGATGAGAACCTTGTCGTTGGCTTCATCAATTAAGAGGGTCTCCTTGTTGAAACAGGTTACGTATGACCTTAGGCTCTCATCTTCCCATTGCTTAATGTTTAGTAGATTCCATGAGGATCTCTTGTACCTCTGACCCCCCCTAATAAAGTGAGTGATGAAGTGTTCACTTAACTCCTTGAAGGTGGACACTGTGTTAAGGGTTAGCTTGTTGAACCATACCCGCGCTGGCCCTTTAAGTGTAGTGGGGAATTCCCTACACATAATCTCATTTGGAACCCCCTGTAGGTGCATGAGAGTTTTAAACTACTCTAGGTGGTCATGGGGGTCTTTCGACCCGTCGTTTGCTTCTACTTGTGGCATTCTGAACTTGGCTGGAAAGGGAAAGGATGTGACTAGTGCAGTGAAGGGGGAATCGGTACGATGGACTAGTTCGTCCAAGCTAGTGGACACCCAATCCTTTAGGGCACTCATCATTATATCCATCTTCTCTTTCATCATCTGCATCTCTTGCGTCATGTGCTACACGTCGACTTCCAGCTTGAAGGGTCGACTAGTATCTTGCTAGTCCCGTCTACTGATGGCATTGCTTTCCTCTTGGTCGTCCTTTTCCTGGTGATCGTTTGTCGAGGGACGGTTGTCATTGCATTTGTCCTTGTCCTATCCGTCATTCTAATTGTTTGGCTCCTGATAGTTCTGCTACTCCAACTGTCATTCCAACTCATGGTTCCATTGAGTAAGCCATTCAACCGCTGCAGAGAAGGTCTGCACTTGCCTTTCCAATGCGTTAGGCGAGGTCTTGGTCTCTTGGTTGGTGGTGGCCATCGATTGTGTTAGGACCATACAACTTTTAGTCCTTGAAACGAAAATATAACTTATCACTCGCTTCCCACAAACGACACCAACTGATGATGTGCTAAAATCGTCAGTAAGCTGTAGGCTCCAAATCACACCAATGGGTACCTGTGGAACAAAAACAAAATGACCAAACAGAAGGTACTGATGTGGTACTGGCCAAAAACCCTTCAAAAGTCAAGTCAGTGAATGAGAAATCTTTAAGAACTCTATAGTGAGAGAATTAGGGATTTTCTACGTACCTGAGAAAAGAGGAGGTCTAGTGCTTGTATAGTGGTGAGTAGTGAACTAAGATCCTTTAGGAGCGGGGATTTTTCCTTGTAGGGAAGATCTAGCATTAGGGTCTCCGAGATTTTAGGGCATCTTTCCATACCAGGGAGATATGGGTGAGTAATAGGGTTTTTGTGCGTGATACGCAAGATGTTTCCATATATGAGTATTCGTGAGAACCAAGCAAGGTCACGTAGGACCCATTGGCTTCTCCACTCCGTCGGTCTGCGGTTATCCATCGTTCAAGGATCTCCCATCGATTTGTGGGGGAGATGCATCTGTCGGCTTTTATGGTGGAATCGTCCTTTGAAAGTTCCGTCGGTTCTTAAGGGTGCGTCACCCCCATTGTTGTCATTTTGGAGCCTTCGTCAGTTTCTGTGAAGCTAACGGCCCCGTGGGTGTCATCAGCTTTCTTAGTCATTTATCTACAAAGTTCACCTACAACCATGGTAGCTTTTAAGGAAATGTGAGATAAGTTATATTGCACATAATACACTCTCCTAAGTAATATGGTACAATGACTCATTTTCATTTGCAAAAAACATACACACAAATTCTTATTTGATTAATTGAAATTCTATATAATGTGACACATGATCATGTACATTCTTACATTCATAAAAATAAAACTTGTATTATAAAATTCTAAGGAGTTGGCCTAATGGATTCAATGACCTATAATTAAGATCTATGAGGGCTTGATTTTGAAATTTCTAACTAACATTTTTGGGTTATTCTTAAGGGATTTCTCTCTCTCTCTCTCTCCCTATATATATATAGCCAAAAAAATCAAAGAAAACCTAATTAGATTATACAATTGAAGTCCAATTTTGTGCTATGTCTCTAGAATAAAAGAAAATCTCAATTTTTTTAATAAAAAATTTGGTATAAAATGTGGGACCACTCTATAAATATCCATCCAAAGATTCATTATATTTACAACAATGCACAAGTCGAGGAGTCCAATTAAAAAATGTATTAAAAATTGAAAAATCATTTCATGTCTCACAAATTATGGAAAAACAAAACAAAAAACTCAAATCTATGGAGAGAAAAATTTGACTGGCACCACCACCACGAGGGTCACCACCCATTGTTACACTAGCCTCTACCCAACCAGATGACGACTCGGCCATGGTTTGACACGGCTTTATAAGCTTTATCCTTTAAAAATGTTAGGTTCATTTTTAATTAAAAAAATTTATATATAGTTTGGTTGGATTTGATTAGTGGGTTTGATTGTTTGGTGGGTAAAAAAAAATTCTTAGGCTACATGGAGTTGAAACCATAAATCCAAAGCGCATGAAATGATACTTAACACGAATTCTGAAATGATGACCACGATTATCTGAGTAAGACCACTTTATCATCACTATTGTTTTTTTTTTTTTTTTTTTTTTTTTGAGAACCAATCATCACTATTGTTAACTACTCCAATGCGTAGGCATAGATTACAACCTAGTATATGTTTAAAGTTAAAACTCAAAGAAAATTCAATTAGATTCTCAATTGGATTTCTAATTTTACACCATGTGCCCCATCTAATTTTTTTTTAAAAAATTTTTGTGCCAAGTGAATTATTAAGTGTAAAAATTGAAAAGTCTAAATCGAATTAAATTATATATATATATATATATATATATATATATATAATATGAGAAACCCTTACATATTTTAAAAATCTATAGTTTAGAAAATATGTAAATTGTAACTCTTAAACCAAGTATAATTTGAATTTATAAATGTGCCTCTACATATATACAAGATTATATAATACTCCCTCCGTCCCATTTTTTTTGTCCTGTTTGAAAAGTCAAACTTTTTAAGGGAACATCATTTATTATCTTGTCTATCTATAAAAAATGTATAAGTTTTCAAAATTACCCTTAAAGAAAATTATCAAAAAATTGAATTAGTAAATTAATAGGGGTATAATGAGAACATTAGCAAATTAATGACTTTTATTTTTAGAAACAGGACAATATTTTGGGACATCTCAAAATGGAATAGAGGACAAAAAAAATAGGACGGAGGGAGTACTAATTAACTAGTGTGTGAGACGCTGAGACCACACACATCAGAAAAAATAGTTAGGCTCTAAAAAAACTTTTAAACACTCTCTTTATGGGGAACAAAAATACATGATGCATTTCCTTCAAAATGAAAGATGATTTTAATCGGAGCATGTACTTTGTTTTTTTTTTTTTTTTTTTTTTGTGATTTATTTAAAAGTTAAAACATATCAACTTGGATTTAGGTGAAATCATTCAGCGTGGGTTCTCTCCCTTCGATCGGAAGCACTTCCATTTTGATGATCTCATGGACGTCTATGATTTCATCTCGAATTGCTCACATAAAAGGTAAAATTAGGCGACCTGGTCAGCTTTCTCTTTTTACCTGTATTTCTATTCATGTTTCTTTTCCCCTACTTCCTCATAATTTCACAACCAACCTTTGCTTTTGCTTTAAGCATTTTACAGATGTCCTGATGGGGCTCTTCAAAGATTTACACTCGCATCAGAAGTGCAATGGTGAAATCTCACCTTTATTTTGATTGAAAAAAAAAAAATCTCTTTCTTATGAACAAAGCAAATTATAATTTACAAGCATCAAACCAAGCCAAATCATGCTTTTATTATTATTAGCGTACCACTCAAACTTTATTACAAGGCTGCCATATATAAGCTGCGAAAAATTTGGTTCCATGTGCATGTGCACAAGCAAAGTCAACCAGAAACGATGGAATCACGTACTCATGTATTTTTTTTTTTTTTGTTGGTTTTTTGCTTTTAGAAATCACGAGCATCATGCATCTAATCTAGGAGTTTATCACGTCTCGGATTTATATACACAATGACATTTAAGACTTTAACAACAATTTTATTATACTTATCCGTTTATGCCATCATTTGATGAAACTCATTAAAGTCTAGCACTCCATTGCCATCGATGTCATAGACTCGAATCATGGCCGCACACTCGTCGAACGATTTCGGGTCCCCAAGTCGATGCAGCATCCTCTGCAAGCTCGTTGGGGTTATGCGCCCGGACCCTTTTTCCATTTCGAACATCTCGAACGCTTTCTTGAGGTCCTCATCACCCTGTGCACCAACAGTTTCCCTCTTCATCAGCTTCAGGAAGTCTTCCAAGTCCAACAAGTTGTCCCCATCAGAGTCGAGATCAGCAATGACCCCTTGAGCCTCTTCATGCGACATGTACTCTCCGATCGATCCAAAGTATGCCCTCAGCTCTAAAGCCGAGATTTTGCCATCCCCGTCTCCATCAAAGTAACGAAAAACTTCTTTGAGTTCGTCTTCCTTTGATGTCAACTTTGGGGTACGTGGCGAGGACATAGGAGATCTTGGAGATCTAACAGAGTCTAATGTCGAGACAGACTTTGCTCCTCGGCAATCGAGGCTCAACCTAACACTCTTGTTAGCAAACCATTTAGAGGCCTTCTGATCTCTATCTGGTGCCATTATTGGTTTGGTGGCAAATTAAATGAATTATTTCATGAACATGGACATCACGTACAGGCCTTATATAGAGAAAGTAGAAGAAGACAATGTTGGCAGTCGCAAGGATTGGAAAAGAAGAAAGGGCCTACTAAGGGACTTGCAAAGAAGTTTCGAGGATGGAAACAACTGCTTACGTAAACTTTTTTAATTTCTATAGGAAAGTGCATGGCAATTTCCTTCGGGTCCCATGAATTGATTGAGTACGGCGCCAAACATAAATGATACGCTTCTTTTAAAGGGTGTGAAAAGCACGAACCAACTTGTAGTTTAAAAGAAAGAGAATAATTTTGTCGCAACATATTAGTTTACAATATTTTTACAAATTATTATTGTATCAAATTTATACTAGTTTTTATTAGGATTTATTGCAAATATTATTTGTTTTGCTTACCAATATGTACTCATCACGTTAAGGATTTGTAAAATAGTTTATAGATTTAAAAATTTTGTTTGGATTATGTTTTTGTGGATGCTCCATCTTATTCTGCTAGTGTTGCTCAAACGCATATAATTATGGCCTGAATTAACCCAAATCACAAATCGTCAACTAATTAATAAAGGCGTGGAAGTTAGCACTATAAACGTTGTGAGAAAAGCATTCACTTTGAAACCTAGCTAATTGACTAACAGATACAGAAGTAGAGGTTAGTGTGGTTTGTTTGTACAACGCATTTTAGGTTTTTAATTATTGTTGATAATGTTGGCAGAAATAGTACTGCTCACGCGGACTCCGGTTGCGTCTGCAACACCACGCCATTATCTTCTCCTTCTTTTTTTAAAATTGTTTTTATCTTTGGCGTAGGTGGGAAGGTACCTAAATAAAGGAAACAATGGCATCAGTGCTGTGTGTGCACCCAAGTTTTTCTTGTTTTGCTGATGCAACTTGGTTAATTATTTACACCTATTCATGCTTCATAGGTACAGGTCAAACCGCCGACTTGGCCCGATTCTTTCGCGTGTGATGCGAGAAACTCTTCTATTCAGAGTGGAGTACCAACTAACTAACCCAACAAAGCTATTTTTTTTTTTTTTTAAGAAAGTTTTAACTTATAGCGTTCGCTCTTGATAATATAATAGCTCTTTATTATCGGATCAAGACACTAATCAGTTTTTAGTGTATGTGAGAATTGAATCTTAGATCTTTTATTCAACTATTAGAGACTTTATCAGTTAACTTAACTGAAACCTACCCTAACAAAGCTAATTTAATCTGTCGCTTTGGGTTGGTTTTTCATAGGCTAATGGAATGGGTTGGGTTATTAATTTATTTTCAACATTGCATTGGGCCAGGTTCAAGCTGGCAAAATGTTCAACTAAGTAACTGGATATCTAACCTGCAATAGGAATGGTACAAAATAAATGTAATTTATATTTGTTAGTTTGATTTATTTTTAGAAGAAACTTAGGGCTCGTTTGGTAGAGGAGTTTAAGTAATGTTGTTTAAAATGATGTGGAAATGTAGTTTAAAAAGTGTTGTCAAAAATACGTATTTATAGTATTCATAAAGAGAAAAATGTGTTTGGTAATGTGTTTCAAATAGATATTTTGGTGTTTAGAAATATGAAGTTGTGTGTTTGGTACGTGTGTTTTTTTTTTTTTAAAAGCTGCCACCGGTATTGTTTTGGTTTGATTACACATCAGAGGAAGACAACACACACAACAGTCTAACATCTCATACCACACAACACCCTCCCCTGTTTCTCTCTACTTTGTTCCACATCTCTACCTCACTTTTCACTTCTCTGTTTGCAATACCAAACCAACATCTTTGATACCCATTTGCATATTCCACTCTAAGAGTGAATCCAATCATCTTTTTCCTAAATTCACTAGGAGCTGAGGCATAACGCAAGCGGCAACAAGATTAGCATGTTGCGTACTTTTCCCTCATCTCCATCGACGCAAATGATGATTGAAGGCTAGGCTTTAGCTTCCGTTGGATCTCCTCCAAACAGGGTTGTAACCTTCCCTACCCTAGCAATAGCTAGGGCTTTTGCCACTGTCAAAGGCAGGTGAAGAATGTTCCACTTCACCACTGAAAACCTAAGGTCTTCCTCCAAATCCAGGTTCGAAATGCACTTTCCCCTTGGTTCTTAATGGATGTTTGTAACAAGACTGTTGGTTTGCTCCATTTTTATCTGCAATACCCACCATGGAAATCATCAACAGATGCTGGGTTTGAATATCCGTAATAAATGATCTCACCTTTTGTGATGGTTGATTTGGCTTCATAATCTCACCTTAAATGGGGCCTAATTTTTATAACCAAAACTCACCTAAAAGATAGACCCTTGTAATGTATGTTGTGGTGCAAGATTTGGGTGTTTTTGTTTAGGAAAGAAATAGGTCTGATGGGTTTCGGTGTTATGGTATAAGATATGGGTGTTTTGTTTAGTGAAAAGGGTTTTGTATTTTTTCCATTTTTTTTTTTTAGTTTGCACTTCTATTTTATTATCAATGTCTATAAAAATTCATTAGGATTGGGCTGCCTATTGACAGTTACTTGCAGGTGATGTGTATATATTGCTAACAGTGTACTTTGTTACTTACACATAGTTTATATTGCCTTATCAATAAAGAAAGAGGAATTTGGTATGTTTCATTACATACCTTTGAATTATATCAACATCAGTGATGTTTATCATTGGCTTCATATACCCTGTTTCTTTTAGTTTGCATTATGGCACTATGTGGCACTAGTTTCTATGGAACCTTGCTAATTTTATTTAATATGTTGCTTATTTAAGTTATTAAATCATATTATGTGAGCTGCCTCCCAAACAGTCTGTCTCTAACATTACACCTCTATGAGATTCACTCAGTTTTCTCTTCAGGTTTGTTGCACTTCTTTGGTTTACATTTATTATTTATACATCAATCATTGTATCTAAGATCCTCATGTCAAATACATAGTTTCTGTTGATCAGTATATGGATTGAAATTTATATAATGAAAACAAGATGGGACAGGAAAAAGGTTTGAAATATTTTTTATATGCTACCATGATTGTGTGCCTTTGGCATGATTATTCTTAAAGAGGGAAGTCCACCTTTGTTGGTCCAAATGGTAAGACACATTACACCTTGTATACTAACATAGAAAGGTATAGATTAGGGGTGTGCAGAAAACTCGCCAACCCGCCAAACCTGACTTAACCTAACCCAACCCGCCGGGTTGGGTCTGTTTTTAAGGCTTGGTGGGTTGGGTTAGGTTACAAATTTTTTTTTTTTTTTTAATAGTAGGCCAGGTTGGGTTTGGGTCATAAAATTACAAACCTGCCAAACCCGACCTGACCCACCCATATTTTAATATATGTTTAAAATATATTATATATTTAATAATTTTTTTAAAAAAACCAGCTGTAGAGCACTTCTTCGGTTCCTACTATCATATATAATATAAAATCCTATAGTTCTTTTAATATATATTTAAATATATTATAAAATTAATAAAAAAAAAATTAAAAATTTTAGATATATTTTGTTTATAACTGAGTTAGAAACTCATGTATATTTTGTTTATAAGTGAATTAGGATACTAGTTCATTTATATTTTGTTTATCAACTCAGTTGGATACTTAAACATATTTTGTTTAGAATTAAGTTGGAATATTAGTTTATATATTAATGTATATTTTGTTTATTAATTCAGGTAGCAAGTGTGGTATATTTTTTTCTGCTCAATTTAATAATAATAGTAATAAAAAAAATTGTCCAACCCATGGGTTCAACCCGACCCAACCCAACCCATGTGGGTTGGGTTGGGTTGGGTTGGGTTGGACTTATATAATGGGTTGGGTTGGGTTGAATTTTTTTGACCTACTATGGTGGGTTGGGTTAAAAAATCCCCTCAACCCGACCCATGCACACCCCTAGTACTATTGATCTATGGTATTCTTTATGGTTATCTAAGCTCCTTTTGTATAGACCGTAGTTGCTCTTTTTGTTTGGGTAAGTTGTAGACCCTTGTAGTTGTTCTGGTGTTGTAAGTTTTAGAGATGTTGTACTTGTATTGATGTTTTACTGCTGCGGGGTGTGTTCTGAACTATTTTCCACTACTTCATTTCTTGTTTTTGTCCAACTGCTACACCCTATTACTTTTATCAATTTACAGGAACTCATGCATGATTACTTGATTTAGCAATCTAGTTATTACTTTTGCACGTGCCTTGGTAGATGCGGTGATTGATTCAATACAGTTTCTCAATAATTTGAATTTTAGCTAAATTGCATTTCGTAAATATTTTTTTCCCTGCATCATGTGTTGTTTTATGAAAAATAATGATTTTTCCTGGTTTGATGTTGTAGTTAAAGCTAAAATTGTATATGAAAAATAACTTAACTTATGGTTGAAAGGTTAAATTGTTCTATTAACCTTATAATTAATTGACTGCATGGTTGTTTAGAAAACCATCTTTATTGTTTGTTTTATAATTGCTATGTTGTTTATGTAGGTGTAAGGGCTATGTTTAGTATGGGGGGATAATCTTGCACAAGTGAATTAATTTTAATGTTTCTGTGTAACTTTGTGTGTGTTTTCCATTAAAGTTTAATTTAATTTGCTTTAGTATTGGAGCAAAGTGACCAACTAACCAACCTTGAATTGTGGATATTGTCTAAGATTGCTTGTTTATAATGGCTGTCATAGAAAATAACCAACAATCAACCCATCAACAGATGCTGGATTCACAAAAGATCTTTTTATACATAGTGATGGATTCGGAAATGATCTTTTCACATTGGAAATACATGTTACCTCATTACTTCTTTTGGACAAAACACTCTATATAATACATATTCCAATTGTGGGATGATAACCTATGTAGTGAACTCGTGGCTGTGTGCAATCCTTTATACTTTGATAGCACAGTGAATTTAATGCTCTTTTGTCTCTTTTGCAGATGTCGGAAGCTGGACGTACTAATATTGACAACGGGCTTAGGTTTCAAAATGTGAACTGCTTGTGTGGCATCTGAGCAAGCGTTAGGATTTCGGATAAGCGAAATGAGAATCGATACAGGCTTTACCAATGTTGCTCAAGGGATCAATGTCATTTTTTTGAATGGTGTATTCCATTAAATATGCCATTGTCATATGCGGAGGATTTCCAGCAACTACAAATAGAGTTGTGTGTATTGCGAGAGGAATTGAAGGCCATGCATGAGACGGTCCAGCCTATTGTTGAGACAAAAAGAATGGTGAAGATTATGTTCATTGGATGATGCTTGCTATGCACGGCTATTGCACTACTGGTTACTATCTCAACGGTGTAAAAGAAAGTGATACGCTGCCCATGAAGTGTTTCCTTGCTGCGCATATTTCCCTATGGTTTTTTGACATAGCAGCCTCTTGTATTTTGTTACTGCTACCCATGTGTATGTTTAAATTGTTCGCATAAACCTGTTTAGCAACTTCTCAAGTATATATTAAAAATATTAGCTTCTTATTAATTTCACATACCATTTTCTGCAATTAGCACCATTGATACAAAACTTAACTTAATGGGAATGCATTTCAATGGTGATTAGACTAAAGATTGATGAATTCAAATGTTGTTCTGTTTTGGTTAATTTTGGATTTGAGTTTTTCTTTTTTCCCCTCGTTAATGGACGCTCACTAAAGGTTGAAGAATGAAGCGTGGCTTTGGTGATTATTGGTGGTTTCTTAAATCAATAGTGGGATTGTGAGAGCCTTTTGTATGGGGTCCAAGTGTTAAATAACGTTGAAAGTTTTCTTTATTTGCATTGACTATTTATGTAGGAGTACCATATAATTATGTAGTAGGAAAAAAATCAGATTACTGGGTTTTGAATGTAGAAAGAATAGTCTTTAATAATTGTGGCGATCTAACATATTGTAGTTCATTGATTCACCTATTTTAAAATATTGGCTTATATACTTCATGTAATGCATGAATTAAATGGTTTGGTTGATGTCCTTTTTTTTTTACCTCTTTTAAAATATTGGCTTATAAATCGAAGGAAGATAAGGGTGGCCCAAATCAACATTCTTGTAGCCCTGATTCTAGCATGGTGATCTTTTCAAATGGATACAGAAATTGTAAACCATACGTAAACTCTTAACTATAAGAGGTAGCCTTACCGACATGTTTACTCATATTTTTGAATTGGGTGCTTCAGTTTATGGCCCCTTTAATATATATGAAATTTCAATTTGGACAAGTACTTCCTCATCCCTTTATTCCAATGCAAAAACAAAAATTTCATCTTAGAATAATCCCATTTGTGGCAAAAATTAAGCCAAATTGATGACTTCCCAATCCCTTTATTCCAATGCAAAAAAAGAAAAAAAGAAAAAAGATGCACCTTAGAATAATCCCATTTAAGGCAAAAATTAAACCAAGCAATTTGAGAACTAAATGAACCTTACCCTTTGTCATAGTTACAACAATATCTTGTTAATCACTAAACAATAAAAAATAAAAAAATAAAAAATAAATCATAATAGGTACAAAGGTGTGCAAACAGAATACTAGTTCCAATAGTTCACTAATAACACTTCTGCTCCTTACTGTGAATTCAAGATCAAGCCACTGAAGAAATACATACATTATGATCCTACACAACGAAATAAAAAAAATAAGTGGATGTTATTTATCAAAATAAATAAATTTACAATAAAACATTTAGTTGCATTCCCAAAATCCTGTAATCTATTAGAGCAAATTAAGCAGGGACACTTGTGATCTAATTTATCAATCAGGCTACTGGGCATATTTTATAACCTTTAAACACACAATCCAACAACTAGTTTGCTAATAAATTTTGCACATCAAAACAAAACTTCAGCAGCAATCTATAATGAAGAAAAGTTAAGTCAAATGATACTTAACCACAATAATACTTCCATAAAAACCTTAAGGGTTCTGCATCAACTGTCGCTCCTCAAAGCAATAGAGAAAAGCCTCAAAGAAATCCTGTAAGACTAAAATAGGTGTAAGCCACAATCAATCAAAAAATAGATTCAGAGTTAATGTGCAAAAAAGGTGGGCAGCAATTGATATCAAAAGCCTCAAAGCAACAAAGCAAAGCACATTGAACTGATTCTGAGGTACGAGCAGCAATTGGTGCTCTAGCAGGCATGGTCCATCTAAGCATTTATCTTCCACCTAATAGAGCTTTAATCAAAATAAATTCCACTCTGTGCCCCTACCTACCTCTAACAATCAATTCAATTAAAATTAGCTCATTGTAAAAGTATTTCATCTAACACAGTAAGTCATATCTCTATTAGGCATTTAATCAAACAGCTCTGTGGCATACTCAAAAGCAACGACTCTATAACATAAAATTGAACAAACAAGCTCATAGAGACCCAACCTAAAACTTAAACCAAACCAAGAACTTCTACTATAGAAATTTGTACATGGATGACCATGATTTGATTATGCCTTGAATTTTATCAATAAGTGGCTGACAATCCTTCAACCTTAATCTACCAGAGATAAGAGGTAATCCCAAGTATCTAACTCCTCAAAGAGTCAAGAGCCATAACATAACACATAATCAATTCTTCCCCCCAAAAAAGACAATACTTAATGCAGTCATACAAATTCTCTATGCAAGTCCACTAAAGGCTTAGGCTGTGTTTGTTTTAGATGTAAAGAAAATTGGGAAAACAATGTACACCATGCTTGCTATTTAGGATGGTCTAAAGATTCAATCAAACGATAAATTATTTGCGATGCAAGAAAAAGCAGAAAAGGCAGAAAAACATTTCAAATGCAATGCAAGAAAAGGCAGAAAAATGGAAATAAAATGAAGGCGTAAATACACTTTTAGTCTCTACATTTTGACTTTTTTCCATTTTAGTCTCTACATTTTATTTTTACCACTTTTAGTCCATAAACCAATTAAGCAGGACATTTAAGTCCTTGAACACCACTCTGTCACCAAACTAACGGAGAAACTGACGAATCAATATAATAATAATAAAATTTCTAACCTTCTTATTTTTTAAAAAAGAAAAGAAAAGAATTAAATTAATTTTGTTTCTCTTTTTTTAGGAAGAACATGAATCTAGAACATGTGTTCTTCCCCATTAATCATGTTCTTCATTTTCTTCCCAGCAAACCTTGCCCAGAAATTTAAAAAATCAATATTTTTTTTTTCTCTTTTCTTGTATTTCCTTAGCAACGAAACCCATAAAATCAGTCAGATTTACAAACACAAAGACATGCCCATAGATTTACAAAACACAAAGACATTCAACAATTATTCTATCATTCTTTCACATTCCCATTACAAACACAAAGACCTGTTTCAAAATACCTTCAACAAACCCAAAGTCTTTACACGCCTTAATCCAAATTTAAAGACCCAAGCAAACCCAAATGACTAAAAATAATAATAAGTCTGGTGGACAACATTTTTACACCATCCAAGATATTTTTTTATCGATCTGAAAATTTCAAATTTTTTAAAAATATCTCAAATGCACAAATTAAAGAGAGAGAGAGAGAGAGAGAGAGAGAGAGAGAGACTGAGAAACTCTGTGAGCGAGTGTGAGTGAGAGATGGAGAGAAACACACCAGTGAGAGCCTCACACGTCCACTGCCGATCTGCTTACTTGGTTGGAAGTCCCTTCGTCGGAATCTCCGACCACCGTTTCTGACGCTCGCTCTCATCAGGTACCAACTTTTTCTCCTTCTCAAGTGAAAAATGTACTCTTGGGTTTGTTTACATTTACTCATTGTGTGTGTGTGTGTGTCTGTGTTTGCATTCCCAGCTGTCCAATAAGATCACCAGGTACCAACTGATCACAGCATCTCTCTAACCTGGATCAAGCCGATCTCAGCCTCTTTCTATCTCAAACCCATTGCACCCATTCTCAGCCTCTTTGATTATGGTTTGGTTTGGGAGTGGATGAGTTGGGTGCTTTGCTGGGTTTCTATTCTTTGGATGGTTTGGTTTAGGAGTGGTTTCATTGATGTGGTAGTGGATGATTTGATTCGGTGGTGGTACTTTGCTAGTTTCTGGGTTTCTATTCTTTTTCTTAGGTTTGATCTTCATGTTCTTTGATTTGGTGGTGGTGATTTGGGTTTTTTTTTTTTTTTTTTTTTTTTTTGTGTTTGTCTGTCAAGAAAATTTTTGGGTTTGAAGGCTAAGGTTTGCTTTACTAGGGGATATGGGTTTAGGGTTTGGTTAGGATCTGGGTTTAGAGTTTGTTTTTTGCTGGAGATTGATTATAGGGAAGAACACAAAGAACATGAACATGTTCTTCTGAAAAAAATAATGAAAAAAAAAAAAAAAGACAAGAAAGACATTTAATTAATTTATTTTGTTTTGATGTATTTGGTTATAAAGGAAGTACAAGAAAGGAAAATAAAATGATAAGAAAATAAGGATTAATTTGGTAAGAATATGAATCATATATGGGGAAGAACATAAAGAACATGAATATGTTCTTCTAAAAAAAAAAAAAAAAAGAGATTGGAATAAAAAAAAAATTCATTTTGATTAAAAGAAAGTAAAATTTTTGTTTGAAAGAAAATAATTTTTTTATTTTTTAATTAAAATTGAGTAATTATTATTTTTTTGACATTTAAAAAATGTCAAATAATTTTTTTAATAATATTTTAATGCCCACGTCAGCTTTTCTTGTTAGTTGGTTGACGGAATGGTGCTTCAAGGACTTAAATGTCCTGCGTTAATTGGTTTATGGACTAAAAGTGGTAAAAATAAAATGTAGGGACTAAAATGAAAAAAAAAAAGTCAAAATGTAGGGACTAAAAGTGCATTTACGCCTAAAATGAAATGCAAGGGAGAAGAAGAAACAAACTTGTTTCAATCGAACTCAAGAATGGTTGCCTGTGTACTCTGCCCATATAGTTGCTGTGATTTCATCTCAAAACTGGGACATGGCTTGTTTTGCCTGAGGTCTAAAGACTTCCTCGTTCCCACCACCTCAAACTCTTGCACCACTCGAGGTACTTGCATTGCCAGGTTCCAAGTCTTGTCCTTCCCATGCATGAAACATTTCATCGGAGTGGCTATACATGCAGATAAATTTGTGCAACGGACAATAAGCGGTGATGATTAGTCGTTGTCTAAACTGTGAATAGGAGTGCACGTCATTAAGAATTAGGAACCTCACTTCGGCACTCCAAAACACTGCTCAATGACCATACAGAGAGAGGAATGCCTGTAGTTAAACAGCTACTGTGGAGTTCTAGGTTGTCTGGAAGAACCTTTGAATTCTTGTGCGTGATATCTAGCCGACTTGTGTGGTGGGAGGAATGTAAAACCAATTGCATACCCCAAATCAACAAGATAGTATGAGCTTGCAACAACACAGAAAAGTGACTTAACACGAATAGAGTAATTGACACTATAACAAAATGAATAATTGCATTAAACAGGGTATATATAGTGTTCACCTCTAGGCAGCTAAGGGAATTGAAATCTCAGATCGCCAAGGGCCTCCTACATCACCCGCGAATCATAAGCACTACCCTCCCAGTCAGCATGCACATACGTGAACCTCATGTCAAAATTGCACGCACACATAACAGTCTGGGAAATGTCACTAGATCTATCTCGATAGGCGGTACTTTTACAGGCTGGTGCATACGCATTGATGTGTGTACCATTAATAGCTCCTACGCATTTCTATTGACAAAACATACATATCAACTAACTGGTCATAAGGTAAGAAGAGTATAAATTAATAATTGAAATGAACAATTTCCATTGACTGTCACACTATGAAATGAACCCCTTACTAACAAAAGAAGATCACATTTTGAAGTTTTATTGAACCTACGTTTGGTGGAAGCAACTAGTAACAGTTGACTCAAATACAAAATGTGATCCCTTACGTGACAGGAATATGAACATCTGTTAACACTATTAGGGTTTCAGTCTTAATTACTCAATAAAACCTTCTACATTTGTTACTGCATCTGTAATTGAAGAAACCTACTCAAATATAAGTATATAGTCTCATATAAACATAACAATTCATTATAGTTCCAAACGGATAATAGATCCTGAAATTGATCTGAAAAAATGAAAAATCTATCCACAGCTCAACCAACTCCCATATATACCAACTCAGTAACTTGACATAGTTGATGTAACAAGCAGATTTTGACATGATAGAGCAAAAAAGAACAAAGTTTGGGAGTTCTTATTCAATCACAATGCACACCATCAAAAAATTCACAAACACATTCTTTTTAATACAATCAAACATAAATGAATACTAAATATAAGACCATCCAAATTATTCTCTGACTCTAGGGCCCATATTATTACGACATGACAAAACTACTAACTATATCATCATTAACTCCACCCCTAAGGAAGAAATAGCATATATATATATATATATGGGTGGGTTACAGATGATATAATTTTAAGCAATATTACACTATAAACATAAGATTTCGTACTCAAAAAATTGCCATTGCTAGACGCATAACATATTTAATGCCAATTGGATCTTATCTACTATTCAAAGCAGATTGGGTATAAGAAGAATATCTACCCCCTCCTAACAGTATCATCCTATGTACATATTTGTCTTAATTTATAACTTGCCATATCATCAAAGACATCTATAATAGAGATGTATTCATACCTTAAACCATGGATAATACTTTGTATTTCCACGAAGATGATGTAGGAGCTCAGCTGCATCCTAATTAGGCCTTATTATTAGGCACCCCAACGAGTGAATCGCCCTTAACACCTGACAGAATCTCTGTTGAATTGTTTCTAGTAAATGCTGGAACCAGTTTCCAGTGATCCTTATGTTAGCATTATGGCCTAAAATATAAAAAAGTATGCCAATGGACTCTTGAACAAAGACAATTTCGGTGTCCTCTTCTAACAAGTGCAGCCTTTTCAACTCACTGCACAAATGCAAGAACACATGCTTGGCCATGCGAAATGTATTATAAGATGTCTATGGATGTCTGTCAAGTGTCTCTTGCACGTACGACTTCCTGGATAGAGCACTAGTGCACATCAAAGTCTTCAAATAGTGTGTTTGAATGTAGTAAGCAACTATGGCAATGTAGGCTGTCATTATTTTGTGTTCTACGTCACTGAGTTCGTCATCTGTGTCGCGATCAGCCATAGTGGAATCACAACTGCATGGTGATAGACATTGTTAGCAATTGATGAATTAATAATAGAATCAAGCTAAAAACGTCTTTTAAACAGCAAGCAACCATAAAGGAATTCAAACCATCAATTACACATATGAAATTTCACATTTACAAATTCTGCACTTATTGGCATCCTCTACTATTCACAAATATCAGAATTGATTTACCAATTGATAACATAATCTCAATCTGCTTTACACACACACACACACACACACACACAGATTACACAAACCCAAAAAAAGAAGTAAAGCCAGAATGAATTTGGATAGCTTCCATTAAACAAGACTTTGCACATCTATATATTACCTTGTCCCTTTTGTTCAAACGGTGAACTTATCCCCATGTACGTATTAAGAACTTAAAAAGAAGAGTGTAAAAGCTAATGATTCTTCTGAATTATCTTCTGTTTTTGTGTAACATGATCAGATTCATTAGATATATATTTTTCCCTAAAGCTAATTATATGCCCTGAGGAACTTCTTTCTGCCGACAAAATGACATTCTATAAATCACATTGATGTACTTTTTATGAAGAAGCAAAGACCTTTATGCTAGCCAAAGTCCAAAATGGAAGAGGTCCAATTAGACAAACTTATAAAAAACAAAACCATGACACATTTCTAAAGAAGAGCCCTTTGGAATTGCCTTTAGCATATAGGTTTTGCTAGGTAATCCATGAGCATTCACCCCTAACAAGCTAAGCAGTTTATACTCATGCCAAACGTTGAGTCATTTCTATGAGGAATGGTACCTTGTCCACCATCCTTGTAGAGTTGTATCCTCAACAAAAACAAGAAAACATTTTACTGGAATATTCTATGTAATTAACAAATATTTCTATCACTTATTTCGACCAAAATAGGGCCTTTGAAAAGAAATACAAAACGTATTGGGACCTATTAACACCTCAACTATGAACAAAACCTGCTTGGTTCTCAACAAGATCCACCAATAGTGCTGATTAGGGATAAATTATTTTGATTTGTTTATTTGACATAAAAAATAACATGGGCATAAGTCAATTAAGCTGAAAAACTCTAATTTTTTTGGCTATGAGTGTGTGTAACCAAGTTAATACCCGGATGCACATTTTTCTCTAAAATCATTTATATTGTAGTTATTTTCACCTTTTCAAGATTTGGGTGTTTACAGTTAATCTTCCCAAGAATCCAGTTTGGAGCCCCTCAAAATGGAATGCACCACCTTTCAATTTTCAGCACTTTTATTTTTTCTCTAGGTTCTATGTTTACTTATTTAGCTAAACAAAAGTGCAAGTTTGTAACTTTATGCAGAAAACAGAAATTGTGCAGAAATTGTGCTGAAAATAGAAATTGGGCAGAAATTGTGCATTAAAAGATAAGTCACAAGTTTTTTATACAATAATAAGTCAGCAACACAAACTGTTCTTAACAAGAGAAGTAATAAATATAACAAACCACCAAATAGTACGATCATTAACATACATGTTCAAATATAATAATATAATTGTTCCTTAACACAATACAATGTGCATCCACTAAACCATACAAGCAACTCAACAAAAAATGGTGGTAGTGGTCATTAGCTTAGTAAACATTAACTACTGAAACTGGAAACTCCACAAAAGCAACCATTCACTTCCTCCTCTTTCTGCACCAACTCCCCTAGTGTAAACTAGTCATTAAATCCATCCAACCCTGTCGTCTTTCTGGATCCATCATGGTGAAAGCAACCCTACTTTCGGGCTTATGGAGTTCATTAAGGACCTTGAATAGGGTGTAATCATCAACATTGTCAATAGTGTTCAGAATTGCCACGGCCTTGCCCATTGAGAAGGGATCATGCATTGGCGTAGATTCTACAGTTTTTCGAATTTCGCTTTCCTTATCACTACGCCTTTTCCTTGACATCACCGTGAACTCCATGATAGCATCAGTGACTCTGTCAATGGACCATGTTTCCTCTTCTTCCTTATTGAGGTGTCGAAGTGAGTTGACTGCTTTCCTTTTGGGTTGCTGCATTACTCCATATCTTGGGGGGGGGGGGGGCAGCTCCTCCACATCATCTGGACTATCGGGTTTAACACTGACGTGTACTCCTTGCATGAGGAAAGCGGCATCCAATTCTCTCTCTTCATCATTGTTAGGGGCTGGTTGGGTAGAGGATATTTGTAAAAATTCGGTTGTCATGCCTGTGTTGAAGAGCCGTCCTAGCAACTCATAGTGGTCAAGCCACTCATAATGGTCTAGCCCCTTTTTACAAAAATCTTTGCACCTAGGGTTCAACTAGAAAGAGACAAGATGTGGTATACATGGGATTAGAGACACTGGTATATATGGGATTGTTTACATGAAGAATTCACAAAATAAACGGCGTGGAAATTAATTAAACGTATAACACTCACCACCGCTGCATGTGCCCAAGCCTTGTCACTACCTGTGATGGTGTTGGTAACAAGATCCCATCCCATTCCAATTCGACCAATTAGTTGGGCAAATGTACGGTATCTCTGCTTTAACCGTTGAAATTTTTGGGTTAATTGCTGTTTGCGATAGTGTTTTCTAGTTCATCGATTAAACTCATCTTGGATAACTATCCAAAGGTTTTTCTTGAATTACCCAAAACGCATGTTCCCTTTGGCTTCTTCTTCCACCAACACATCAATAAAGTGCTTTTCTACTGGTGCAGGCCATAACTTGAAATCCTCAACGTTGAATGGGTCTGCCATCTAATAAGACATACACACTTAAGCCATAAATATCCACTAACATGGATAGTAGGCATGACAGATTGTACACGGTTGCCTAGTAAATTTAGGTTTCTATTTTCCTAATTAGTTTTATGATTTCTTAACTTGAACCTAACCCTATGGTCTAAACCAGTAACTGCACAATAGTAAAATGGTCGTTTGAACAGAAAACTCTACCAAACAAGTTGTAGTGTTATGTATAAAAGAAAGTGATACATCTAGAGCAACATAGAGTCAAGATTAACTCAAAGCAGTTATTACAGGTATATTTTGAAGACATTCTTTTGCAGACAAGTTACATACAGCATGGGAAACAAAACCAAATCTAGAATCACAATTATAAATCATTTGTAGGGAAGCAATTAACCAGTTTAGACCTTTATTAGCTTCAGGAAGCCCATTTCACAAATTATACGTATATGAACAGTTCGAAGGGCATGGAGGAAAAACATGTCTAACATCAAGAACAACAAGCAACAATCAACAACAACCAAGAAAAAAATTTCAATAACAGCAAATATGAACTTTGAATTTAACACAAAAAGTAAGCACTTACCTTAGGTGTAGGAACTATGTTGGAGAAGGATGATGAAAATGGTGGAATGACTGCGGAGCACAAAGCAGTGTCTGCGAGCTCCATATGTAATGCCAGACGCGATTTGAAAGGCAATTAAGGTGATTTGAGATAAAGCTTGTTGTGGGTTTGACAAAATCTAACAATAAACAGTGCTCAAAGGGTGTGGCTGGGTTGTGGGAGTAAATATGGTAGGTGGGGAGGTTGAAAGGCCATGCGATTTGGGGAGATGTTTGTGGTGAATTTAGGGCTTTGATTTTGGGGGATCTGCTCAACGATTACGAAGGAGATGATGGCCGTTAAGAAGAGTTATGGTGGATTGGGTGGGTGTGTGAGATTAATGAAGGGTGTGTAAGTTATGGTGATGCGACATGGCTGTGCGAAAGGGACAGAAGAAAAGCTTACAAAGTTCCTTGCTGCACAGACGTGTGGGAGAGAAGTTGCTAAGAGGCCACATTGCACTGACGTGTGGGAGAGAAGAGACCATCTACTTATATGTGTGGAAGAGAAGAGTGAGAGTTTACATTAGGTGGGCCCAGAGTGTTGGACTCTCATGTGAAACACAAACTCAAACAACCCTTGAACACTAAACTCAAACAACACATATTCTGAATCACGTACCAAACACATATTTCAGCATGGGGCCCCCTGTTTGGGTGTTTAAACAGCAAACAACATTGCTGAAGATGGGGTACCAAACGGGCCCTTAGTTTTGTTGAAATTAGAATATTAGACTACATTACTTATATTATAATTGTTTATTGAATAATGAACTTAAGAAATTGAATGAAAATCAAGGTTTTGTTTTTTGTTAGGCCTCACAAAATGGACCCAACTTGGCTTCCTAATCCAACACAACTCAATCCCTACAACCTGAATTGGTTTTTAGAGCCACTATGGCTTTGGTTGGATTAGAAATTCTTAACTCGACGAAGTCGGGTTGGATTGGAAATTCCTCAAACTCAACTCACACTACTCATTCACATCCCTACCTATCTCAATTCTATCAAAAAAAAAATTTGTTAATAAAAACTTTTTGATATGCAATTAGCCAACACTAACAAATATAACAAAAGAGATGATGCTTATTTTCCTTTTATGATGTACTAGAAATGTTGCATTCTTTCCCATAATTTTTTTTTTTTTTTTAAAAGAGAAAAGAAATGTTGCATTTTCATAATGAGAAAGGCTAGAGAGAGGAGTGTAGTGGGGTAAATATTAGGCTTATTTTAAAATTGGCCCAAACAGTGAAAACAAATCTAGCATTGACTAGCCCATTTTAATAATGAACATAGGTCCGTAGATTGTTGGTTAGGCTCAATGATTTTCTAGGCCCAATGCCGAGGTCACATTTGAGGCATGTCCGAGCTATCGAGGTAAATCCCAGAGAAGGTAAACTTCTTCGAGTTAGCTTTTTGAAATTTCCTGATGATTCTACAACAATCTCTGCATTAATGAAGGTCACTTGCCTAGCACAACCGCATTTAATATAGAAGGACAAGCTTGAACAACAAAAAGAAGCCTAAGAAGTCTCTGTTCATGATGAATAACCAAGAAAAAGAGCCTGATAAGACCAGATCGAAGTTATCCAGGTGGACTCATAAATGGTAAGAAGAAACCCTAGAAAATTCCTTTCATGATGAATAACCAGAAAAGAAGAGCCCAATAAGACCAGAAGTTATTCAGGTGGACAAGGACAAAATACGAAAAAGAAGGAGATGGCTCATATAAAAGAGAAGAAAGAAGAAAGAAGAAAGAAAAGAACAACACAAAATATACAAAGAAAAGAGAAATAAAGAGTGTAATTGTGCTAGAGATTTGTCCTTGTAACACAGCACATATTAGTAAATAAAGAAAAGTTCATCTCCATGCATTGGGTGAACGTAGTGATTCACATGTTCTTATCCAAATTTCCCATTGTGGATCAATATTAACACATAATATAAATTAGTTGTAACATATACCTCGCTAAGTATCATTAATTACTGAGTTAAGGTTTATGCTTTTACAAGGAAATCTATATAATTTTAGCAATGGGCTCTATGTATTTACTTTAATGTTAGCAATGGGCTATATATGTGTAATACTCTTCACTTTAATTGGTATATCTGTGGTTTATCAAAATTAATTGGTATATCTGTGGCTAGATGCATGTTTGGGTAGGTAAGGTTAGGAGAGGTCGAAAAGATAAGTTGATGGATCTGAAAGCCCAATAGAAGCCTAGGCCCAAGCTAGCTATTTATTAACAAAGAATGGTCCAAACCAAACTCCAAAGTTGCTAGGATGTATCTAGTAGAGGATATTCCACTGGTATGCTAATAATATATATTTTTTTCTTACAATCCATTCAACATTGTTTAGTGAATTCCCTACGAGCTTATATATTAATTTAACCTCCAGAGAGGATATGACCTTCCTCAAAAAACCTTCAGAGAGCATATGACCTAACTCCACTTGTGGACCTTGACATGGAAAGTAGGACTATTAATTTACGAGCTATGACATGAATAGAGCCAAGATTCAGGGGTCTCACAAAGTCAGAAGCATGCAGGCTCATCTTTGGTTGCACTAAAATTGAAAATGCAATAGAAAATTTTAATTTTTGAAATGACCATTTTATTTTTCATGAAAATGAGCACCTCTGTTTCATCAAAATTTCTTCTCTTTTCCTTTCAAGATTAGATGATCTTTATCATAACGAGAGGGTTTCTGAACCTCATTTATTTAAATTTTATCAAATTTTTGTTGTTGTTGCTGGTTTTCCACTCTAATCTAACCTTGCAGGTAAAACAGGCTAAGGGATGAGCTGCCTACCTAGATCTGTATCAATTGGACAAAGTTCGGCCCACTGGCCTACCCAAAAAAAAACCTAGCATAAATTAATGGAAACCAATTCCCGTTTCCCATTGCAAATTTCCCACGACATACTGCCAAATACTAACAGTAGTGAAAACTGTATCTATAGTAGTATACCTAACTCCAAAAATAACAAAGTATATATATCAACATCGTGATCATCATTTAAATTTACGAAATCGTCTTGAATAGACATCCCTTCTCATCACCGGGAGGTGTGATTTGGTAGTACAATTTTTTAAAGAGAAATACTATGTCTACAACATTTCTACAATATTTTTACAACATTTTCTAAGTGGCAAGTTGTTATTGGTTGTTATTGTTGGGGCAAAAAAGTAATCTTAGTGTTAGTTTCAAATTTGAACCAATAATAACTAACCACCTGTGATTTGTTGTAAAAATGTTGTAAAATTGTTGTAGACGTAACATCTCTCTTTTTTAAATCGTTTCCCGTGATATTTGGCAAAAGTTAAATGCGTTGTGCCTATAACAAACAATTTCATCAAAATCCAGTAGTACATGTAGTATTATTATCTTAATTTATTGTCACCTGGCATGAGGTTGATAACTCCACACCTCAGACCCTTTTTTATTTTTTATTTTTTATTTTTAAAAAAAAGACATACCTTATCTTACAGTCACCCGAGCAACTTGATGTGGCCCACACATTATTGTTCATCATGGAAGCTTCTCTTTCATATGTTACTTTCATTACTTATTTCTGCCCCCCGTAGTCTTTTTGTTTATCATCAATAAACGGAATACTATTTACTCACCTTTAATAAAGAAATACATTTCTCATGTGTATCATTAATGTTGAATTAAAATTAATAGATGTTGTATCAAAAAAATTAATAGATGTAATAATCAAAGATAATGTTTTCTAGGGGTTGAAGTGATAGTTCAATAGTAATGATATCATTTGTGATGTCTTATGATATCATTTGTGGTGTCTTATATTTGTTATTTAAATCTCTCTCCCCCTTTCTCACTGTCTGCCTATAAATAAATTTTGTATATATTTAAAAAAAAGAAAGACATTATGCAAGTGGCACCCTATGGAGTAATCAATTAATAATTTAATGTCACGTGTCCTCAATGCAACCTAGTTGAGCTTGGCTTGCCTCTTTGTTTGTTGGGTATAATTGAATTGGTAAAACTTAGATACAATATTTTAAGTGCAATACATTAGAATCTTCAAGTAAATTCAAATACTTGGTCTCCTTAACCAATAAGACATAGTAGTAGGCTTTATGAATTTTTTAATGAGTGGTCACTAAGAAACTTAAATTATACAAAATCTAATAAAAAGAGAATTTGAATGTATCGATGTCACATAAAAAAAGACATGTAAATACATGAAGTATCACAATGTCATTCTACTAACAAAAAGAAAAAGAAAAAAAATGGACTGACAATAGATAAAATGGGAACAAAGAATGCTGAGAAGAGAATAATAAAGTGAGAGGCAGTTTAAAATGATGATAGAGAAGAAAAAAAATGGAGAGAGAGAGAGAGAGTAATGGATGATACTTGTTTCAACTATGAGTAGAGTTACCGAGGAGAACAAAGTTGTTATGACTATAAAGCTAAAGAGAGCAGAGCTACCAACTCTGCTAAAGAGAACTTATGACCACAATATTTCTTTTAATACTATTTTTTAATAAAAAATGAAATTATGGATTATTTTTATGTGATGGGTTGATCGAGTTACATATTTGAATGATTAGAGATTTTAATTTTTTTATTTTTAATAAACATTTTGTTGAATAATTTGTTCACTTGTTGTTGTTAGGTTAGTCTTACTTTTGTTTGGGCTATTTTCGGAGTAATAAGTTTATAACATTTTTACAACAAAATCAAACTATTTTTTCAATAGCTTGGGTTCAATAAAACAAAAACAAAAAAAAAAACTTTTTATATTTGTATGTTTAGTTTACAAGCTAAACAAATCGTGCTTAGACTTAAACCTTTTTATCAAACAACTCCTCAAAATGATAATATGTTTTGAAACAAGCTAATGAATATGTGACTAACTAGGCAGGATGCCACAAATGTTTTTACAGTAGCACTTATAGACTTGAATTAATATTTCTATATTTGTAAATAAGTTAATAAAATATTATTCTAAATATTATAGTAAGTATTATATATGCTTTTGATAATATATGACTAATGAATCTAAATTTTATAAGCTAATAAATAAAAAATAATTCAAATTATATAATCTCAATTATAATTTTGTTATTAGTCACTAGTGATGAAAAGTGAACAGAGTTACAAATTTTCATTAATGGTATTTAGTCATTTACTTTATAAGGAAAAAGAATAAATTAATTATTAACTCAACACAAGTTCAAGTATGTTCAACAAATAAAAAAGATTAAATATAGAAAAGCATGCTCTAGGCATTGCGGATTATTTGACTTGGATGGAAGAGACCTCTTACTTCCTAGAGCAAGATCTTTTTCATGATGTATCTTTTATCTAAAATTTTTAATGAAAGTCGTAGTTTTCCCATAAAAAAAAAAAAAACTAAAAAAGACTAAATATATATATATATATATATATATATATATATATATATATATATATATATATATATATAATCTAGCATAGTAATAAATAATTAAGGACAAAACTTAGATACAATATCTTTAAGTGTTGTTCCTTATGTTCATTTCTTAAAATTTAGTCATGTGACGACTTAACTAAAAAATACACTTCTATCTAATGAGAAAAAACCTACAGGATAGAATTTTAAAAGGAAAATTATATTTGAAATAAAATTAAATAAACCATTATGAATTTTTGACACACAATTGGCTTGATTAAATTGTACATGCGCATGTGGTTTTCAGTAAATTTTTTATAGACTCTTTCCATAGACCGCCCATGAATACATGCAAAGGGTTTCATATGAATTAATTAATAATAATAAAATCTTTTTCCCACTCTTTGAGAAGGACTTTAACATTTAAGAAAATAAAATGTCGTGTCGCGGTCCCGTCCCCCGTTTCTCCATCTGATCCTAATACAGGTACCAAAAATGGCAGAAATAATATCTACTATATAATATATGCAACAAATAAGCACCATGAATATTGAAAAGATATACATCGCCTTCAAAACTAATTAATGAATATTAATCTACGAGCTTCCGCGTCCAAAAAGCAAAGTCAAGAACAACAAAATACAAGTATAATAATATATAATATAGTTGAAACTATCCAAATAAATAGAAACGATGGAATCGAAAACCTTATCTGATGTTTACCAAAAAAAAGAAAAGAAAACGCTACCTGAGAAAGCTGCAGACAATGATGATAGTGATAGATCACAGATAAACATGAGAATTCGAGCAGTGACAAACTTTTCGTTTTGCATTTGCGTGCCAAAACACTTCAGCCCATGCCACCTATGGCCGCTCAACAAGTTGCAGCGCACCGTAGCCGCTTTTGTCGTTTGCCTCGATTACATACTCGGCTTTCACTTTCACTACCTCGAATATCGAGCACTAGCTGCAGGCTCAGCAGTCCTGTGAGACTGTCACCAATATATGCATGTGTTTGAATAACTTTCAAAGTTGCGTTGCGTTTTGAGTTATGTTTTTAATTTTTTTTTTTTTGTCGGATTTTTTGACTTTTTAGAGACAATAATTACTGTTTATGAACTGTGAGTACACTGTTCATATACTGAACATGTACTATTCACGATTAAAAAATATTAAAAATAGATTTTACGGTACTATTCATACATTTAAAAATTATTTTGCTATAGTGTTTTTTAATTTTTAGCAACTTTCAGTAACAATAAATTATATCCAAACAGACCAAGCTCTTCCTCATAAATCATGACATGTTAGCAGATAGGACTGTGAGAATTACCCTCTTTTTTTTTTTTTCTTTTTTTTCTTTTGGATAAGATTGGACTGTCGGAACTAGCGACAACTTTATTGCTAGTACAGCCGTTTGTATGTATATTTAAATAATAATTTTTAATTTTTTTAGAAATATATGTGAAATAAAAAGTGTGTGAAAATATGAGTAATGTTGTTTAAAAACTGAAAATATATATTAAAGATTATGTATCAAACGGACCCTTAGTCTTTACTACTCATAATAGCAGTGTCTTCAAAGGAAATTATCTCACTGGTCTCACTAAATTTTTAGACAACAAAATTACATGGCCCTTTATCATATACTGCTACTATAGTCTATATATAGTGTTAACCAAAAGTTTTTATTTTTATTTTTATGGAGAATATGACTATGGGTTTGTTTGGATATAGTTTATTTTGCTGAAAATTGAAAACACTGTAGTAAAATAATTTTTAAATATGTTAATAATGCTATGAGACTTATTTTTAATTAAAGTTCAGATGAAAAAAGATGTTTGTGGGTCCTGTGAACAGTGCACGGGACCCACAAACAGTGCCATTTCAGACCAATGGATGGACCTCCAAAGTGCTAGTGGGTCCCGTGCACAATGCATGGGACCCACTGGTAGGTTTGTCCCCCACGTAAAACCAACCTCTGGTTAAAAAAATAATAATAATAAATAAAGGAAACGTGAAAGTGTAAAACGCAGACGTAAATAATCCCCATCCAAACCCCACCTATATGAGGTTTGGTTCTTGCATTTATCAACTGTGAAAAAAGAGTAAAAACAAGAAACATGGTCTATAAAAACATTGAGCACCCGGGACCATTTGATGCTATGGATCATGAAGAATGAACCTGGATTAATGTAGAGTCCAGGTTCAACTGATTGGGCTATATGAAAAAAATCTTGTAGCAAAATAAAGGAGCAAATGCTCAGCAACGAACAAACTCTGCATCTTTTCAGCACTGAACTTGGTCAGTCTAATGGGTTTGGTTCATAGGGTCATGTTAATGTTTACTGACAAACTAGGCACGTTCAATGCTACCTAGTACATATACTATATACTATATGATAATATCGACCATTGGGTGTGATATTATTTAAGGAATTGAGTCCCATCTATTTTAATTTTCTTCCAGGCTGCCATGTGAGCTAGGCACGCATGCATGGTAACCAAATAATACTATATATTTTTTCTTTTTCTGCCATTTTGAGGGTAGACAAAAAGGATCGATGTACGTTATGCTATGAGCTAGTATTGGTGAGTTAATGTTTACTTCGCTTACAAATATGTTTGTGCCATGAAATGTAGATTCACGGATAGACCCAAAATAAATAAATAAATAATATTAAACACAATCATGATATATAGAAAGTTTTAAGAAAGGGGGGAATCCTATAATAAAACTTGCACAAGAAATTTCTGGAATGAAATTATTATGGAAGTGATAATGATATGTCAATGTTTGGTATATATCACATATTATTCTTGGTGATGTCTCATTGTTTGTATTCGAACCCCATGCATTTTCCTTCACCCATTATTTATCTTTAAAAAATATAGAATTTTGGATTTTATATTTCTAAATAAAAGGGTTAATTGACATTTCTATATGTTTAGGGCCTTAAACTTAGTCAAATATTATCTCTCGCATTTAACCTTAAAACTTTATTTTTGGGACAAAATGGCCTTCCTCAGTATGTTAATAACTGGTTATTAGAAAATGAAAAATTGCTAGGTATTCACATAGTACAACCACGTGTCACGTGGTACTTCCAATAAATAAATATGATGACTATTACAAAATGAGCTGGACATAAAAAAGTTAAAAGTCAAGGGGTTGATTAATTATTTATCGCATTGTTGGAAATTGGAATATTAGAGGTATAGAAAAGATGGAAGTATGTTAACATTGTCAACACGAAGAATGATAAAGAATGAAAACACGAATAAAAAAAATTACAATTCGGAAAATGGTGGTCAAACAAACAATAATTGACCTGCTCCTACTTCCTACCTTCTCATCATGTATAAAAACGGTTTCTTAATGAGAAGAGCCTTGTATTACAAATTACAATTACCATCAAAATATCAGAAAAATGGTACAACTTCAATGAAAACATTTAAGATTCAAATCATCCTTATAGGAGTATTAGGCCAGGAGCTCATCATCTATGTAGATGTTGGGCCTGAGACCTAATCCGAGGACAAGAGGTCGTCCATGCAGGAGTAGACATTGTTAAGGGAGTTCGTGTTAGTAAATGAAGGAGTTAGTCTTTGTCATAAAGGCCCAGGAGAGTGGTCCGAGAATGAATGCCTCCTCGACTAATCAAGGCCGAGGTCAAAAAAAGTAGTCTGCAGTTCAGGAGAATGTTCTAGGAAATTCTATCGGTATGGATAGGTATTGCAGAAACATAGGACAGGGGGAAGTCCTAAAATATCTAAGGAGAAAGCTATTATTACCACATTAAATGCACTACAGCTAACTCTTTGATCGCATTAATGTGGAAGTGATACTTGAACAGTAATTTTCAGTATTACAGCTACTACATAAAAAACTTAGGGGAGGTGTTAATGGGACAAGTATCAATACTAGATGTCTGGCATGCATGTGGAGGAAGAAGATGAAAGGAAAAGAGAGTATAAAAAAAGGAAGAGGCACTAGGAGAAAGGGATTGAAACTAAGAGAAAAATACGGTAGCATCAAGAACTGACTTTGTAATCAAATTTAAGATAAATATATAAGAACAGATTTTCTCAAACTTTGCCGAAGACGATTTTTTTCAGCATAAACCTGTTTATTTTCATTCTCTTGTCATCTGAATCTACTTCAGTGTTTGTTTGATTCATTAAACCCTAGTTTTCCAAGCCATTCTCTACAAATTCATTGTTTTGGACTTTTTGGGTTTAAGTCCATCCACTTTTTAGGCTAAGAACTCAAATCTGGTCCTTATAATCCCATTTCAACTATTAAATTATACATAAATTAAAAAAAAAAAAAAAAAAAAAGTTGTTTCCTACCACTAATCAACTTTATGACACACAATTAAATAAACATAGAAACAAATGTGAAAACTAATGGAATACAACTACTTCAAAATTAATTTGAATTATGTACTCAATATTATTTTCTAATTTATTGGTATTTTCCCTAATTACGTTGATCTTTTTTATTTGCTAAATCTAATTACCTTTGTTGATTTAACTTATAGTAATACTTCATTCCCTCTTTCTCCATATAAAAAAAAAAAAAAAAAAAAATCTATTTATAGGTCTTATTGTCTTCACCAATGCAAAGCAACTCTCTTTGCTCAAAGGAGCATTTTGCCCCCATATAAATTTTTGTATTAAATAAAAAAAAACATTTCTTATTTTATTTTATTTTATAATTCAATAGTTACAATGAGAATAGATATTTGAATCCTGAATATTTTCATTATAATTTGTCCTTAATATTATTTTCCACTCTAACCAATTGTATTATAAAATTATTGATAATAAATATATGTCATTGATAGTGTTAGTTTCATGGGAATTTTTTAGGGAATTTGTAATCTATAATATATAAAATAAAATTCCTAGATAACTTTATAATACTGTGTCACATAAATCTTGATGGCCTTGCTATTTTTCACGTCATTTTTTTAATCAATAATTTTCAATTGTGTTTAAATTCATTGTAGAACCTTCTATATTTACACACTCTATCAAATTCAGATCATATCATAATTAAGCATTCATTAACCAGTTCTTTAAATGGTAGAATATATATTTTCTTATATAAAAACAATTATAATAAGCGATGGGTTCAGGTGAGTTCAAGTTACACTTCGTATAACTCTAAAGAATTACACATTTTTTAAACCATTAGATTTAAGTAGATCTAAAAAAAAAAAAAAAAAAAAAAAAAAAAAAAAAAAAAAAAAAAACCTGTTAATGCTAATATTCTGATTAGGATCTTATTAATTATCCTTCATTTATTATATTTTATATCTATCTCTAAACCAAAAAAAAAAAAAAAAGTGTTTTATTTGACTCTCTCTCTACGTTTATCTCTCTATCTCTTTCTCCTCCACCGTCTTCTTGATGATAAAGGGTGTGTGAATGTGAATTCCTTTGAAAGATTTTGGGTGCAGATCCATGGGTTTCATATGCAACCCGGAGACTGAAAGCCAATAGCATAAAATTTGGATATGAAAACGTTTGAAGCTTGAAATACAACCTAAAGAAGGAAAATTGAGTTATTTTATACAAAACCCAGATAACATAATAATTTTTTACAATATATGAAATGGCATTTTAACCTTTAGAAGCTACTCAAGCTAGTAAATACAGATGATTAAAGTGATCTTTACGTGTTTGAAGAAAAACCCAACTGAGTATGTGATTGAATATGAAGTAAGGCAAGGTTGCTACAGGAGAATAAATTATAAAACAACAGTCACGCTGCTCAATTGGGATTCCTTTCAAATAGTACTTGGTCAAAGATTCATATAATTGATCATATAACCTGAGAGCAGTTATGAGATTCAACTTACTCGAGAAATGAATGCAATGGTAATCCACAACATGTCCACCCCAACGAAAATTTTCAAGACTAGGAGCCAAGATTTTCAATGATCCAACGCTAGAAGATTTATTATAAGGATGCCAAAGTAGATGAAGTTTTCGGAGTTTCTCTGCAATGATACTAATATCCACAAGGTCATCACAATCTTTAATTGCTAACACATCAATACGCAAGTAGTGCATAATTTGAAAGGAATCCCAATTGAGTAGCGTGATTGTTGTTTAATAATTTATTCTTCTGTAGCAACCTTGCCTTACTTCATACTCAATCACATACTCAGTTGGGTTTTTCTTCAAACACATAAATATCACTTTAATCTGCATCTGTATTTACTAGCTTGAGTAGCTTCTAAAGGCTAAAATGCCATTTCATATATCGCAAAAACTTATTATGTTATTTGGATTTTGTATAAAATAACTTAATTTTCCTTCTTTTGGTTGTATTTCAAGCTTTAAATGTTTTCATATCCAAATTTTATGCTATTGGCTTTCAGTCTCCAGGTTGCATATGAAACCCATTGATCTGCACCCAAAATCTTTCAAAGGAATTCACATTCACACACCCTTTATCATCAAGAAGACAGTTGAGGAGAAAGAGATAGAGAGAGAAACGTAGAGAGAGAGTCAAATATAACACTTTTTTTGGGTTTAGAGATAGATATAAAATACAATAAATGAGAGATAATTAATGAGATCCTAATTAGAATAGTAGCATTAATGAGGGTCTTTTTTTAACCGTTGGATCTACTTAAATCCAATGGTTTAAAAAATGCTTATTAATAACTGCCATAATGATCCATTGAATCTTTAGAATTCACAATCTTTTTTAATAATACAACCCAATAGTAAACATGATTGTAATATATTGATCTTCACTAAACAAATTCTCTTCTTCTCCTTTTTTTTCTCCAATTTTTTTTTTTTTTTTAAATAAGATTCTCTAAAAAAATTCTAAGCAAATTAGAAAAAAAATTTTGTACAAAATCTTTAATTTGACTATCTATTTATTTCTTTCTATACATATATTGATAGTTGAGGGTAGGGGAATTTAAATCTTGGATGCATTTTTTAAAAATATCAGGAGGGTACTAGTTAGTTGAGCTACAAGACTCTTAACTGACTATCACTAAGTTTTGTGACCCGTACCCCCTTTAGATGACATATTGGCAATTTGGCATGAGGTCAGAACAAAATAGGATGTCTACACTATCTATTTATCGATTTTTACTAATTAAATATATATCATACATAAAAAAAATATTGTCAAACTTTCCTGTGTTGAATAAGTAAGCGACTAGTAGGAGAATAATTTCACAAAAAAACCCATTTTTGAATACTTGCTCTTTTGATTATATATGCCTAATCTTAGAAATATCAAGTCCTGCTTAGTAAGAAAATATTGAAAATTGACATTCCTAAATTATATACTCTACTTCATAAAAAAAAAAAAAAAAGGAAAAAAAAAGAAACAAAACAAAACAAAACAAAAGAACAAACTTATATTGTGAGGGATTTCACAATTCACTCCAATACCAATGCGTTTGGTTTGTGATCGAATACTATAAAAGATTTGTGCCCCCTCCTCCTTCACCAATTGGTCCTTTGATGGATCGGTAAGGCACATGGTCCGACAAGTGGTATCAGAGCCAAGGTCATAGATTCGAGTCGTTGGAGCCACATTGTGAGGGAGGGATTGTGAGGGATTTCACAATTTGCTCCAATACGAATGGGTTTGGTCTGCGGTCGAATGCTATAAAAGATTTGCGTCCCCTCTTCCTTTACCAATTGGTCGTTGGATGGATCGGTAAGACACATGGTCCGACATATATAATATATATTCCCTACAATTTATAAAGCTGAACACCTTAGTGGATTCAGGAGAGAAAAAAAAAAGGAACATCTTTGTGTGGTACACACTAACACACATTAGTATTATATATGTATCGTATAGACTATAGTCAAGTAGTGCACAAGTTGCAAAAGGTGAATCACAAAGTCATAAGTTACAAAGATTCCACTTGGAAATGAATAGAAAAGTGGAAAGTGGATTGTTACAACTCACTTAAATAAAAAAAATAAAAAATTATGGAGTACTCCAATTCATGTTGTTAATTATGTATATCATGTATTAATGATTAAAAATTCGAAAAATGTCACCAACATTTTGAAATAATAAACTTGTATATATTACCCGAAGATACCACTTTAATTAATGAAAGATTCAAAAGTAAAAGTTTGAAGAATACAAATATAATTTCTCTTCATCTAATCTAGAAGGCTAAAAAAAGTGCGATATAACTGCAAAGATCTATTTTCTCGCGAAATGTCATCATGTTCTTGACATCTTCTTTTCTGTTTTCTGTTTGATCTGAACCGTCTATTTGATTTTGCAAAAGCAATATCGCATCAACAAGAATATGCGTATCACACAATCGATACTTTTATCATCATTTTAAACAAAGGTACAAATGTAACAGAGCATCAAAATCCAGAATATGCGTACCACTTGATGTTTTTGCAATCTATTTTCCTAAATTTCAATGATCCAAGAAACCGACAAGACAGAAATAGAGAGATACTGCGTTTGCATTTAAGTCTTAAATTTGCTATTTCCTACATAAATTTTAAGTTCAATATAGCCTCTTCCTTTAGTAAGAAACAACAAAACAGAAGAGAGAGAGAGAGAGAGAGAGAAAATGCAGCTCTCTTATTGTGTAAAAGAGCAGAAACCCTGTGTGCGTTGGGTGGAAAAATATTTTAAAGACTGCCTTTGCAATGTAAAAGATGATTTTTCCTTCGGTTTTGGCCTTATTAGTCTAGTGTGTTGGGGTGTGGCAGAAATCCCTCAAATCATCACCAATTTCCAGACAAAAACTGGCCATGGAGTTTCTCTTGCTTTTCTACTCACTTGGGTTGTTGGGTTTGTACTTTCTTCTTCTCCCATACTTACAAACACACATGCACACACACACAAACAAGAACATAAAAAAGAGTTCTTGACATTCTTTTCTTCTTCTTTTTATTTATTATTTACAAAACGAAAAAGTTTAATTTTTGGGCCTTTTTTTTTGTTGTTCTTGATGCAGTGATATTTTCAATCTGGTGGGTTGTCTTCTGGAACCAGCGACGGTGAGTGTGAGGCTAAGAAAACTGTAAACCATTCCATTATTGTTTGTTAGTTTTAGTGGTCCAGACTGCGGTTGTGTTGTGTTGTGCTGTGCCACTGTCTGGAAATTTTTTTTTATCAAAATGCACTCTTATCAACTTGTGTTTGGTATTTTCATTTTGGTCCTCATAAACAATTTCTTCTTTCCATTTTTATTTACTTTAAAGAAAAATAGTAACATCTTCTGATTTTTGTTTTTTAATGCTTTTGATGCAGTTGCCAACACAGTATTATACGGCTCTGGTAATAGCACTATCTGAGTTGGAGTATGCATGTTCTATATAAAGATTATGAATCCTACATTTTCTTTATGATTTCACTTTCTGCTGCAAATAATGGAAACCATGACAACATAAGTTAAGGATGCAATTGGGGTAGGTCTGTTTGGAACGAAGCCAACCTAAAGATTTTGAGTGGCCCGGTTCAACCTCATAGTTGCTGGTTAGGCATGGTTGGGTTTGGTTGTCTGGTGTGGTGATAATACTGGCTAAGAAAATTTTAGCAAAAGGTGAAAAGGATCTTGGAACAACTTCAAATTGTGGGAGAAGATGGCATGAACAGTAATTCATGTCCTGACCGCCAAAAAGAAAAAGAAAAAGAAATTGTTATTGAATATATAAATTTTTTTTCAATCCAATCCCAATCTCATGTTTGGACCAGAACTTTGACCCAAAATCACCTACTGTAGCTAGTGTTTGGGTTGAGATTAGCTTCTGTTAGCCCAAGTTGCTAATTTTTGTGATGGACCCAGGTATAGTTGTTGATATTATTATTATTATTATTTTGTTTTTCTTGCAGCTTTACACAATAAGTACTTTAGTCTTAGTATTCCAGTGTGTGTACTATGACTACATTCCTAGACGGTTGAAGTACCGACAGATCAATTCTAAACATGAGGTACAATTTAATTTCCTTGTACCTAAATCTATTCAAAAGGTTTTTTCATATAACCAACCTTTCTTAACAGGACTATTAAAAGTTTGTTATTATTTTAGGCTGAAGACAAGAAAAAACCATTGAGGCCTGATAAGTCAGATGATTCAAGCATTCCGATACCTAGAGCTTCACCAAAAACCACTACTCAAAGAGAGTACTACTATATGTACGTATATATAGCATTTGTTCTCTTTGTATATATGTCTTATGCAGGAAAATTATTCAGTACTTTGGAAACAATGCCTCCCACTCTAACATAAATGATAGGTTTCACTATAAATTTAATTAATGTTGCCCACTATTATGTTAGAGGAGGAAGCATTACTCCTGTAGTACTAAATAATTACTCCATTATTTGATATGTTTAGCGCTAAATTACTGGATTAATTATGAAATTATTTTGTTTAATTAGTACTACAATGAGCAAATCAATTGCTTTGAATTTTGCACAGGTCAGCCAGATCTTTGGCAGGCAGTGGCACTCCACCATTTCGAACCTATCTCAGGGTGGCCAAAAGTGGTCCTTCCACAATGGCGCTTAACAGTGACTCATCATCTGAGGATGAGGCAGCTCCAACTGCATCTAAGTCATCTGCTAGCCAACCTAGGCCAATACCAAGATCAGTAAGTCTCCAACGTATCAAATCAAGCATGCTTTTGCTCATTCAGCCAATTATACAAACCAAAATTGGTGTTTTTAGGACAATATATATGCATCAACTTTATTCTCTTTAGAGAGAGTGCTGTATTATTGCTCTTCCAGCTTTACTATTATGTTTCATTATTGATCAAGATTCATTTATACTTAGATTTCTACACATTTTTTTTTTAAAATAATTGAGTTTTTTGTCACAAGGGGGGGAAGGGGGATACGAACTAATAACCTCTGCTTCATAAGATGTAATCCCTGATTGATTGTGTTAATTGTGGGATACATTACCACACATTTATGTAGTGACATCATTGAAATAATGAAATTATAGCATCACATTGATTCAAACTATTAACCTCTAAAATCACTATTGTTATATGTTGGTGCACCATGGCACCTGTTACAGGTAGGTTATGGAACATTTTTAGCTACATCAGTCAACTTGCCCCTAAAGAGTAACGGTTTGATCCAAGCATACGTGGGACTCACTGGAAGGAAGCTCTTACATGTATGATTAGTGATACTTCAGAGTATAACTACATTAAGGCCTTTTTTTTTTCCTGAAGTTCTTACTACTAGGGCACTATATATAACAGGAACAAGGGGCAGAGAATGTTTTAGGGCAATCGTTAGGATGGCTAATGGCTGCTATTTACATGGGTGGCCGACTCCCTCAGATATGGTTAAATGCAAGTATCATTTCAAATTGCCTTTTTAACTACTTTTATTTTTCGTTTTCATTTTTATTAAGATTTTGTCCCTAACAAAGTTATTGCATATATTGGCCAGATTAAAAGAGGAAATGTAGAGGTGATGCTCTTACCACTTTCTTGCTTTCAGACAATATCTTCAATATATTGTAGTGATTGTTCCAATTGTTTAAGACTCTTTGCATTGTAATTTTTCAGGGCTTGAATCCTCTCATGTTCATTTTTGCACTAGTTGCCAATGTTACTTATGTGGCAAGGTCTCTCTCTCTCTCTCTCTCTCAAAAGCTTGTTCTTTCTATATTTGGTCCCTCATATTTATTGTTGTTAATTACTACTATGCAGTATTCTTGTAAGGACAACTGAATGGGATAAAATCAAAGCTAATATGCCTTGGTTGTTGGATGCTATAGTCTGCGTGGCGCTTGATTTATTTGTATCCTTTGCTAAGTTCCTACAAAAAACTTATTTTTGCTTTATCATCATCATCATCATCATCATCATCATTATTATCATCGTCATTATTATTATGCTACCTTAACAAACATGTAATAGATCATTTTGCAGTATATTTACTACAGATACATGCGGAGATCAAGTAGTACTGGAGATTATGGAGACTACATGGAAGCAAGTAAACCTATTGTGTCTTAATTGAGCATTGTGTTTGATATCACAACTTTGGACGTACCATAACCTAATTTTCCTTACTAGTATTTGAGCTTGTATTATTTGATTTTAGTTATTGTTTGGTTAAGCGAGCATTACATAAATAAATTAGTGGAAGCACTAATTTTATCCTCGAATATAATTTGTAATGTTGATGCTATATTGCTCAGCACATAAGCCCATAAATTAGTCTGTTTAAACCTTTTTTTTATCGTTGCTGTTGAGTTTCCTGGCCCGTTGGTTCTTCAATGATGATGACTCTGACATGCTACAAACCATGTTGTTTAGCCAAGGGCCATTTTATCTTTGATGGAATCCCCTTCTTGAAATTGAATGTATTAGAAATTGAGTGATTTGATTTGTTGGTAATATATGGGCTATAGTACAATTATTGGCTCAACTTTATATCTTGCTTTCTTTGATTAGACTGGTTCTTTTTTTCTTTTAGAGAATGTAAAGCAGTTTGACTTTTGACCTTTCAGATAGGGAACAAAAATTTCATGTTTTATCTATGATTTGGTACAACATAAAATTTTTTCCATGGTAAATATTACTAAGTGTGAGTTTGGATAGCGTCCCACGGCACGCGTTTGTATTTTTCTTGGATTCCGTGCACTATTTATAAGACTTACAAGTATAGAAAACGCAAAAAAAAAAAAAAAAAAAAACAATAAATTTGGGTTTCACAAGCACTATTCATAGTTTAAAAATTATTTTGCTATAGTGTTTTCAGTAATAAGTTTTTAGTTTTTAGTAATAAGCGATATCTAAACAGACCATTAGTCCAAAAAGGTATTAGATATCACCAAGTTCAATTTTCCAAGTTATTAATATTTAGGCTAAAATGCAAAATTCACCTTCTATGTTTCATCAAAATTCATTTCAATTCTCTTACTTTGATTTTGTTCATTTCAATTTTTTAACTTTCAACTTTATTCAATTAAAGCTTTTCCATCAACTTTTGTTATATTTTGTGGTTAATTTTTCAAAATTTTAAATTTTTCTTCAAATTTTTGTAATTAAAAAAATTCAATTAATGATTGAAAAGTATTTTTCACATTTTTTTTTTCAAAAATTTTTAACAAAAGTTGACCAAAAAACCTTAATTGAATAAATCTAAAACTTAGAAGACCAAAATAAATGAAAGCAAAGTTAGAGGAATGAAATAAATTCTGAAGAAACTAAAAAAGTGAGTTTTGCATTTTAACCTACTATTTACCACCCATAATTTTTTTTTTATATATATTTTTTTATATTGTACCAAATCATAGATAAAACATGAAATTTTTGTGTGGTCTTAAATTGTCTGTTGGTGCTGGGCCCCATTTGAGTAGAGTTATTTACAAAAATGCCACTTACTTTAATTTCCTAATATCTGAAAAATCTCAAAAGGTGTTCTCTTATCTCACTGATCATTCTCTTTTGGAATATGAGTTATGAGAATTGAAAACAAAAATCAAACCAAGCAATAATTCATGTGGTGGTGCCCATGAAATTTAAGTGATGAAGGATGGAAACATAACAAACCAATTGGCTGAGTAATACAATTGGGTCTCTTGGGCTTACACGCACAACTTTTTTTGCTTTTTTGAGAAATATTATACACACAACCTAATACCTCTAATATGAAAGAATGGGCCAGGCCCTAATCCTTGAGTGAATATGGATAGTAAAATGGGCAGAGAATATCGACTATATCATGGTCAACCGGGACAAGAGTTTCAACTTTCAACTATACAATGGTCAAAATCAACATTGGCAAGAATGGACAAGCACCTATTCATCACCATGAAAGGCCAAATGTTTCCTTTGGTCAACAGATGAATCCTCATGGGAATAATCCACACAATTTTCCTCCCTCTCAAGTTGAATCACCAACGGTTCCAATTGGCATCGAGATCAATTAATTGATCTTATTATATGAGCCAGGTTTATGAAAAATTACAAGAGAGACCTATAGAAAACCATACCCAGAGCCAGAGCAGCCCCTTTGTCCTGCAAATAATCCGGCCCAATTGATAACCAAAGGGACAAAGAAAGGCCATGATTGATAATGTTGTTTATCGACTTCTAGAAGACTTCTTGGGCTTGCAACATGTTCATTTTGTGCAATTGTGGGGGAGGGGGGGGGGGGGGGAGTGGTATTTGGCAAATTTGACCCAGCCCATGAAAAATGTTATTTTAAAAGTAGGACAGCACTACACCATATATATATAGTGAGTTCTGATTAACATAACTGGTAAATTCTATGATGATAAATAAAAGAATATTTGAGGATATATATTTTTTTTAATAAGTAATCTAGGATACATTATATCTGTTAGAATATTGAGATAGATTGCCACTTTATTTGCCACCACCTACTTTAGGAACTCTTCAGCTACAATCTGTCACAAGATTAGTTAGCTAACATCTTCACCAAACCTCTTTAACCAAGATGTTTTCATGAAATGACTTCCAAATTCAAGTTCATCTCTATTCACCCAATATGAGTTTGAGGGATTCTGATAGAATATAAATTCAATGGGCTTAGGCCCATTGTTTTAGATTTTTTGTACTACACTAATATTACTAATATTACTTGTACATCTTCACCTTGTTTATTTATTTATAAATATATATCTTATTTTACACAATTTAATACACAGTGTTTTAGACTTTCATAGTATCAAATGGACAAATGCCCAAGGGAAGTCACTGCTTGTGGAATAGATGCCCTATAAGTTCAGAACACAAAGTTGCATGAGATGAAAATGGTTTTGGTAATATATTGATTGTTCCAAAGTTTTGTCATATTTTTGAGAGATAAATAATGGGAAAGGGAGAAGGGGGATTCAGATCACAGAGATAAAGCTCCGCAAAAAAAGTCATTTTTATTGGACTATTATTTCGACCCTGGAAGCTTACCATCTTAGCGGATGTATGTGGAAATTCTAATCAAAATTGACATTAGACTAAGCAACCAATACTGATAAACAATCTATGTCAACGTTTTAGAGCAGAACTCCATTCTGCTTGTTTAATCATGATCGGCTGATAGCTGCAGATGCGAGAAAATCCAATCGGTTTCCTTTCATGTGGCACAAATAAATTTAATGACGAGAAAAAGTGTTTGTTTAATAATAAAATAAGATACAATCATATTGATTCTCACAAAGTTTTGAAGGTAAGCATGTGAGCTAACAATGGTTGATGGTTAGACCCTATCACAATGAGATTTCACGATCCCATAGGGAACCTTTTTTCTTTTTTCGGTGTGTGTTTGAGTACTAATGGGGAACTATTACTTAAGAAAAACTAATTTCTGAGCGTAGTTTTGAGTACTTTACCAGATTATGGATCATTTTATTGTTGGACAATATTTCTTAATGATTTCCTTTTAGTGTCACCCTCAGTAATAGTAAACCATCTAATTTTATATGTACGAAAGCAACACATGATTTGAAATAGATGAAGACTTGCATTCTCTTGGGCAAGAGGAATAGAGGATAAACTACTTAGTCCGTTAAGAGTGAAAAGCCCATAGATTACTCGGTAACTGGTCCTACGATATACACGGTAATTGGTTCTGTGATGCACAATATATGCTACAATGTACAACTAATCTGAGTGAAGTTCTCTTGTATCAAAAAAAATTAAAAACAAAAAGGATGAAGATTTGCATGATCTAACGATCATGACTTTCCGCTTAATTACAGTAGTACAAGCGTTGTACTTTCTTTTTCACCCTTCTTCTAAGGAAGGATGTTAGGTAAGTCTGAATTTGCTCAACAGAGAAAGCAACGTTTCTCCTTACTTTCTGTTTTCTATCAAAATTGCCAAAACTCAGTCGTAATCAGCTGGCACATGGAGCAAACCTTATATTGATGTTGTCTTGCATGTTCCCCTGTGGGTTCAAAGAGAGAGAGAGAATGGAAACTCCACTCCCCATGTTCTTGTTGGACCGTCAACTATATATATATATATATATATTAATTAGTGCAGCTACTCAATATATGATTTGACCTTTCGAAGAGATAAACCATTGTAATTCATATTTAATTCCCATGTTAGATCTTCATATCCATGATAAGTTGACTGAGATTCAAAATCTGTGGTATTTAATCATATAGTTTATATATCTGAAACAATTGCAACATCTTTAATACCAATAAGTTGACCTTATGTATTTGATAGTCCCGTTCCTGAAACTAAAAAACTTTCCATTGAACCATAGATCTCGCAGGCAGAATAACTGGATTGTCGGTACCACTTAATCCCATGGAGGCCTTATTAGATTTCTCCCAAGTTAATTAAAATAAACTGGACCAAAAACATGTTTGAGTAAGTATTTCTGTATTTGGCGCAATCATGATTCCAGTGCATTAGCATGGGGTGGCTCTTGGGATTTGTTACTCTACTAATAAAAAATGAATAATTTGCATACTTCACCAAATGATATCCTACAAGAGTTTTTTTTTTTTTTTTAATTTACATTTTTAACTTTTAAGTTGATAAAAAAAAAAACTAAAACCCAAACATGGGTAATTTTGAAATTAGATTCTTATATTTAAACACTAGCCCCACAATCTCCTATAAGATCGCACAATAAAAATCTCTCACCCTCTCTCAACCAAAATCAAAATTAGAAATTAGATCTAGAAAACGATTTTTCTTTTGTTAAATTTTACACCAGAAACATGATTTTGGATTTTCTATTTAAAAATGATCTAGGTTTGGATTGTATTATTTCATCAAATCATGTGTTTAATACGTCTTTAATAGGGTGGATTAAGGTTATTGCGTGATTCTATTATTAAATGAAATTCCAATAGTACCTTTGATAAAATAGATTTTTATTGTTATACACATTAAAATTTATTCTATTCTTGTTATATTATAGACATCATTTCTTAAGTAACTTTTATTTGTGGTTTGCATTTAGCTAAACTGATAAAATCACTTGTCATCGAATAAGTGATTTGAGATTTAAACTACGCTAAATTTATCAAAAAATATTTTTTTTAATTAATATTTTTTGTACGGTGAACAAATCCACCAACCCATTATCTAAGGGCCCACGACCGTGGATCGCATGTGGGTCATACCATTGGCCCGACCCATACTGTTCGGCCCAAGGATAACCCGGGAACTATTATAATCTCAGGGTCCAATGTTGTTCGGAGCTTGTCTATAATATGTCTCGGTAATGCCTTAGGGGAGATTGTCTGCTGAGCACTATTCGGCATCAGTCGTAAGTTCCAAAACTGACATACCCGTTCCTAAGGTGGGACCCCCTTTTTGCCAGGAATAATCACAAAGGGGCCCCATTTGCATGAAAAGCCACTATGCAATCATGACAAACCCACTAAGCAAGCCTATAAATAGAGGAGAAGAGGAAGGAGAAGGGGTGGGACATTTTTGAGTGAGATATCAGAAAGAGAAAAAAAACTAAGAAAGAGAGAGAGCTTACTCAGGAATCACTAGGGAATTGTCAACAAGGTAGAAGAATTGCGTTTCTAGGAACTTCCCATTGTAGGATATCCATAACCCACATAACAACAAATAGATTGTGAGTACATCCTGATAAATAGCCCATTAACCGAGCTATACCTGCCACATTTTTATTAGAAAATATTAATATTTTTTATATAAACTATAAAATATTAATCATAGAACTCTCACTTTGATACAAAATATAGTTGAATCTCTTGCTGATTTAGGCATTGGAGACTCCTTACTAGAACTCACCTCGATCGATGGGTTTTTCAATCTTCTATGTTTATTTTGTTTTCAGAGTCTTGGTTGGTTGTGCAAAATCCTTGCTATCAACATTATGAGATAAGATTAATTTTAGGTGTTTGGAGATATATTATTTTCCTTATTTGACTCTATTATTTGAAGTTTTCAAAAAATTATATTCTCCTAATAATAGTATAGATAACTATAATAATATTAAAATATCCAAATAACAATTATTGATTATATAAAAGACTAGTTTTTCCACCAAATCATGTATTTTTTGGTGAATTTATTATAATAATTGTTATCGTTATTTTTGCAAGAACTAAGGGTCACCAAATAGCCCACGGCCCACAGTCTGACCCAGAAACCTAATGGCCCACTGGGCTAATGGGCGGCCCGACCTATTGTTATTGAGGCCCATGGGTAGCCCACTAGCCCAGTGAGTCAGGCCGTGGGCTAGTTTTTATGTTTATAGGTACCCGGTGGGCTAGCCCAGTAGCCTAACCCGTTGCCTAGCCCGTTGGCCTAACTTGTTGGCTCAGTCTAATAACTCATAATTCATAACAAAAATATATAAGAAGTATATGAAGGATTGATCTTGAGATATTATAGAGGAATTTTTTAAGAGAATTCCCTCAACCACTAAGATACTCAAACTAAGATACTCAAAGTAATTGTGCTAAACTTAGTTTACTAAATATATATATTTCTTGTAGTCTAGCAAATTTGAATTAACTATTTGACATTTTTTTATTAAAGATAAAAATAAAAAAAAATATTTAAAGCCTTAATAAAAAAAAATTAAATAGGTTTCCATCAACAAAACAAAAAATTAAATAGATTTGACTGTAAAAAAATTTGTAATTAAGTATTAAATTCTTTATTTCTTTCCTTAAAAAAAATAAATTGATTATTCCTTTATAAAAAATTGATTCTTTCTTTATAAATAAAATAAAATAATATGCTAACACAAGCGCATGGGTAGCCCATTAGGCCCAACCCGATAGCCCAGCTCGCTAAAGACAAAATGGGCATTACCCATAGGCAGGATCATGGGCTGAGGTTTTCTCTTTCAGCCCAGCCCAACCTAGTTTATTAATTAGTTAATAGCCCATTATGCCCAGCTCATTATGCCCATGAGCCAAGTAAAAATGGGTTGGGCCGGCCCGACCAGGTCCATTGACGACCCTTAGCAAGAACAAATTTTGAAGATTAAAATTGATAAATTGCTTCTTAAAATTGTAATTGGACACACTCTATTGAGATGCAGAATAATATTTGTTAATTGTTACACAATAATTAGTCAGGTGTTTTTTGGGAAGTAAGGTGAAACTTCACTAACGTGATTGCTTGTCACAAACAATGGCATATAAGTTTCTCAGCTCATTAATTATGATAAAATTTGGTTACAAACTTGGTTGTAACTAATGGCTACAAACTTGGTTGTACAACACTGCTCAATATTTTTTTATTGAATGTTAATTTTGATAAATTTACCATTAGAATATATATATATATATATATATATATTTTTTATATTCTCCATACTTAAAATTTTTTAAGAAGAATAAAGATCAATAGTTTATGTTATTAATAAAGTATTTAAACTTTAAGTTCTTGTAATTTAAAATTATACATAAAAAATAAGTTTATAAAATGGATAATAAATGTAGGGATAAGGGGCTTAAAAGTATATATATTGGGCCTTAGGCCTTGGCCGAGGACGTTGAGTGATCTGAGGACATATAAACAATGTTGAAGATGTAAGACTTAGAGCCCCATGAGTAAGTTACAAATGAGAGGGTTGGGGAAGGTAGGCTGAGGAGGAATATCCCCTCGGCTAAACGAAGCAAAGATCAAAATGTGTGTCCTATCATCCAGGGTGACGTTTTAGGAAGTTCTATTGATAAGAACATGCATTATGAACGTACAGAAAGGATGGGAGCTAAGAAATATCTAAGAGAAATCTGCTACCACCGCATTGAATGCTCTGTAACTAACTTTTTGGCCGGATTAATGAGGAATTAATATATGAATGCTGCTTTTCAACCTTACAGCTACCCCTAAAGACTTTAGGAGAGTACTGATGGGACAATGATCAACACAAACAATCTATTGTCCACGTGGAGGGTATAGATGAGAAGAGAGAAATAGTATAAATTAGAAGGAAGACCCTCAGAGAAGGGGATTGGAAATTTGAGAAAGAAACATTGTAGTAATTAGAATTATACTTGCAACCAACTTCAAGTAATATATACAAGAACTGACATTCTCGGACTATGCCGAGAGCAATTTGCTTTATATAAAACCAGTCTCCTTTTATTTTATTGTCATCTGGACTCATTATAATTGCTACCTAACTCATTAGAACATAATTTTCCAACCCACTCTTTACAAATTTATTGTATTGAACTCATTGGGCCTAGATCCACTAACTTTTTGGGCCTAGAATTCAAATTATGTCCTTACAATAAATAATAATTGATTGGTAAAAAATTTAACATGTATGTTAAAACTTTAAAGAACATGCAATTAAAATTTTAAAATATATAACTGTGAGAGTGCCTTTTTTTCTTCAGCACAATGGCCCAAAGATCCTAGGCCAAATAAATGTTTTTTGGTGGATTGAGCTCGGTTCACCGCAGCTAAAAGGACTGTTTAAGAACCTAGTAGTGCACAAAACAAGCTTCCTACGATACAAATAACTAACAAACAAAAATATCTGTATTGAATGACATTTTAACAGCAAAGGAATGCGCAACAAGTGAAATACTATGCAAGAAAAAGTTAGGGATCCTCGAATTAGTGAGGTGCATTTTATTAATTTTCTTTAGTTATTATTACAATGCTTACTAAGATTTGATACAAGGTTCAATTAAGTTCAAAAATCACAGACTTTGATAGCTATTTGAGCTTCGAAGACTTGCAAAGTTTGAATTTGTTGAATCCGAGCATGTGCTATAGTGGCTATCTTTGGGATACTGGGAGTGACTTCTCTGTTTTCTCTTAATTTTACAGAGCTCTTTCTACAATTTTATGAGACTTTAGAAAATGACCATGAATGCCTCAATGATCTAATCTCACATGAATCTGTATCTGAATCCGCCTCCTTTTCAGTATGGACCCCCTCCTCCTTTTATAGTGCAAATCAAGCTCCAGGGTATCGGTGATTTTCCCTTTTTACCCTTTAGAGTTTGTGTCGTGCCAGTTTTGCTCAGGGTTATGTCGTTTCCTTTTTCTCTCATAGTTTCTTGCTTTTGGTCTGACCAAACGAAAGTCCCTTAGCTAGTTTTCTATTTCCCGACTTCTCCATTGGCTGGTTTTCAACTATTTGGCTTTTTCTTCTTAGCGTTCCAGCTTTTTCAGTTGTACTCTTCCTTCTCACTTTCTCCAAATGGTCGGAATCATGACTCCTGCGTTTTGCTTCGTACCTCCTAGCTCTACTGCATGTTTGGAGCATGAGACCCGCATGCTTTTTGTCTTTTATCATTCTTTGAATTTGCTTCAATCTTACTTCGTGCGTCTAGCGGTCCCTGGATTCCGGGGACTTCTAGGATCCGGCCCACCCCTTCTTACTAGGTTTTCTTTCGTTCGCTGGTTCTGCCTGGTTTGGGCCTTTTTTGTTCTTTCGTGGGACTCGGATCCCAATCCTTTAGGCCTCTCACCCTTTTTCTTCTTTTTTTTCTATTTCCTTCATTGTGTAAGCCCAACCTTCCTTTTTCTTATTTTTTCTTAGTTTATTTATTTATTATTTTTTTGTGAAATGAGCCCAACATTTTATTTCTTTGAGCCTTAGTCTGTAACCAATTTTGAACCTCAACAATAGCTATGTTAATTTTTTTAGTAAAAATTGTGGTCATATGGCTACAATAAAGTTTGTAACCGAGTTTTGTCTCATTAATTACTATATCCAAACAAGGAAATTGATAAGATTTTCTAAATGCGGATGTACGATTCCCTAATTTGAAAGAGAAGCCACCGACAGGATTCTATTTTTAGCATTTAGAATTATTGATTCCCCCTAACAGAAAAGGTTTTCTTTTCCTTTTACCTTTCTTTAACTTCAAGGTATTCAATCAATAAAAAAATTAGAGAGAAAACGCGTTCGTTGTTTTATTTAAGGGTATCTCCTTGACTTTGTAAATCTTGCTTTGATGCCAGGATCTGAGCTTTATATTAATTCTTCATTAAGAAAGTAGGGAACCACAGGTTAAAAATGCTACCTACCCAGTTAAGCTCCATCAGTAATCTCAACCAAAAATTTAAGACTCATTCACACTGCGAATGCATGGTTATGGACTTATGGGACTTGGCTAGAGCTAAAGATTGCCGAAATTACCGTTGAAATAATAAGAGTTTTAGGTAACTGGGACCTGAAATTAAGTTTTCATTATCATGTTTATAACATGGGTCACAAAATAGAAATCACACTTCGCTACAGCAAAGCAGATACGAATAAGTGGCACCAACCCTGTTCATTGAGAAACACTTGTACGCCATATTTAAGAACAACCTTTTGATTTTTTTTTTTTTGAGTATTTTTTTTTTTTTTTTTTGAGGGGGTATTTTTTTGGGTAATTAAACAGCCTTTGAGCACCTGCTTATTTGGGCTGCATTTAATTCACGGTTTTAAAAAAAAGCAATACAGTAGATTTTATGAATGCACCAAATCATGCGACTTAAAGCTTTAATAATTTGCTAGTTGTACAAAAAGATTTTATCCCAAAAAATTATTTTGAAATTTCATTAGAGTATACGTACAAGGTGAATTTCATCAATCAGGTTTAACTTATAAGAAAAGCAACAAAAAAAAAAAAAAAACTATCCACTAGTCCTACAAAAGATTTACAAACAATTAAGAGACAGCATATTATGTTTACGAAATAATTTGGGGTGAAAGATATTTGAAAGCTGTAACGCAAATGGTTCAGCCAAAAAAAAAAAAGAAAAAGAAAAAACAACAAATTAAGCAAGATTAATATATCTGAACTCTATTGCTAATAATGGTTAAGAAAATTCATGATTAGGTCAATCCCCAAAGTAATGTTTGGCTTTGGCCAGAGTGGACACACTCAACGAAAAAAAGATTAAAGATAGAAGAATCAAGAATACAAGACAAAAGAAAACCATATTGGCCTAGTATTCGATTTAAAGTTGGAAAAAGACTAAACAGCGGTGAGAGTTCAATTGATTGCCTTCATGATTGTCCAATTTGATTTCACATTTACAGTACAATAATAGTGCCATTCGAAAACAATATAATTTACATGGTTTATTTTGTACGGAAATTCTCTTACAACGTAGTAAGGTTTTGGGGTTCAATTCAAGTGCACTTTTTTTTTCCTTTTTCTGAACAAGAATAAATACTTTTATTGACCAAAAATCTTAATGGGCCCAGCTATCTTCCCCTTCCAGTTGAGTCACATGGAAAACTTAATTAGAGATGGGGAATATGCCACTGAGCTAAGAAATGGCAGTACTATTAAGACTGTTTACCAAAAAGAAAAAAAAAGGCAGTACTATTAAGATGTCATGAGCAAAATTAGTTCTGGAGTTTACAAAAATGTAAAGCAAAGATACCAAATGCTTAACAATAGAGCTTACCAACCACGGGGAAGCACAATTAAATAGATGTTCAATCTTATGCCATTTATTAATTGACAATTTTAAGAAAGTTTTGATATTATTTTTATTATAAATATAAAAAATTGTCAAAACAACTAGTTGATTTTTTAATTTTTCATAAAAAATTTTATAAATATTTTCTAAGTTAAGGCACTTAAGATCTCCGTTAAATTTTCTCTTAATTAATTCAAAACAAACAGAGCATCCCCTTCTAGAAATGAAGGGTAAGATCAAGCTAAGCGTATAGCTAGTCATAGAATTTTCAATTGCTTTTAACATCAATTAATCAATCTTTCTCGTGCTACTGTTAGGACATTCGTTAACTTTTCGTTCAAAACAAATAAAGCATCCCTTTCTAGGAGCGAAGAATAATATCAGGCTAAGTTTAAAGCAAATCATAGAACCCCCAATTGTTTTTAGCAACGACTAATCAATCTTCCTCATGTTGTCACAAAACACATAAAGAACGCCCCAATTTATGGAATGACAATTGACACCCCAAACCTTTTTACAACTTTTTCTCCTTGAATGTCTGTATGCAAAGAGATGTGAATAAAGAGAAAGAGAAAGAAGTGAATGTTCTTTATTGTCAAAAACTTCAAACTAACTACAGTATAATAAGACACACGAATCATTCAAAGCTAAAGAGGAAATCGAATAAACCATTCCACAAATATCTTCTTTCTTCTTTAATAACCCTCAACTGTAATTCACTGTTCCCAACAACAAGAAGCCAACAGACATAGAAAACAAAATAAAGCTTTCATTTTTGTAAGATCGATCTGTTAATACCGTATAATGTACAAAAACAATCTCACCTAGCAGACATAGAGAACTGAGATCTCTTAACCATATATGAATCTCATCTCTTATATTGTCCCCCAACTCATCAAATTTCCAAAAATTGACAATTTATTATGTAAAAAAAAAAATTAAAAAAAAAAATTTTATACCATTTCTAAGACTCAAGAGCGAACTGAGTTTGTAACAGATCATAAGGAGCCCACAACGCATCCAAAGGGCAAGGTCGGTTGCCATCGAGTCGAGCCCATGGCTTGCCTTTTCCACTCCAATGCAAGAGACTCACTGGACCAGGATGCAAATCTCTACACAACCCACGAAAGTTGTCCCCACCAAGACCGTGCTGGTTCCACCTGTGATCCACTGGGGCTATGTTTCCAGCAAAAACCAACAAAAATGGTGGCAAAGAACCCAGCTCATAGATCCGCATTCGCTTCTGGAGCTCCATCCATTCAACTATCTTTGTTGTGTAGTCACCGCTTCTCCACCGCTCCAAATCGATGACCATGACACCAGTGTTGAAGTAACAAGCACTGCGGCCAGCGAAAGTGAGAGACAGAGTCGGGTTGGACCAAAACGTGGGTGTGAAGTAGGAGGTGAAATTTGCGTTGCAGTACTCTGGTGCAGCGAGGACAGCTTGGTTTCCAAGTGGGGTTGCGGCGAGTTTGGCAATGTCGTCGACGAGGACTAAGTCTGAGTCGAGGTAGACTATGCGGCTGACACATAGTGGGATGAGATCAGCGAGGTAGTTTCGAGCGTAGTTGAGAGCACAGTCTAAGGCTGCGCGGATTGAAGTGGAGATGAGTCCCAACACAGCCCAGTCATCAAAGGGGTAGACTCGGAACTTGAGGTACGGGAATGAGTTGGCAATAATGTGAGTGAGATTGTTGGAATTGGAAATGGAGTTTGAGGAGGAAGTGACGAAGTGGAAGAAGACGTTTTCAGGGCAAGAGGAGTGTTGGAGGACAGAGAGAATGGCAGCCATTGAGCCACGGAGATAGGTGGCATCGAGGGTCATTGCCACGTGGACAGCCTGATCAGAGCAGAGGTCCATGGTTGAAGATGAAATGGGTATAGAAGGGCATGATGGAGAGTTGTAGAATTTGGGGGCTTCACGGAATTTTTGAGCGGTGGTGGTGGCATTGGTTTTGGTGAAGAGGCGCTGGCCTAGGAGGAGGAGAAGGATGAGACTCAGAACAGATGGCAGTAGGTGTTGTTGTGGTGGTGAATTTGGCATGTTAGGAAAGGTTTGTGAAGATGAAAATGATGGGTTTGGGTTTTTGTAACTTTTCAAAGAGAGAGAGTCTGTGTTTTAGAAAGAAACACAACACTACCGCGGTGTCTGATACGGGTTTGAAATGAACCCACGTTGTTTCAAAGAAGCTGCTGGAACGCCTGGTCAATGAGCCTTCACTTAAAAGTAATTGGGACACAACCAAAAACAAAAATAAAAATGCTTTCTTAACAAACTCAGCGCGCACACACACATTCTCTCTCAGAGTAAAGTAAATAAATTTCACGAGGCATATATAATATACCGTAGTATATAAATTCACTTTTATATTTGTGTTTTTAGGATACCTAATCTGCTTTGACATAATTGGTATGCTCCAAATTAGTGTTAAAAGATCACTAAATAACCAGCACATCATTTACAATGCAATTCTTATGATCTTAAAGTGACAACATGTAATTCACAGCTCTTTCGAATACGACAGTCGATAACTTAAGAGTAGTTAATTATCTTTCATGTACAATTAATGGACCAAAAAGAGTTTTTTCCTTCCATTCTTTGGTGTTCTTTTCTGTGTATCGGAGTAGTTTTGAAAGTCCTCACAAGTAGTACTACCAAAACAAAAGGAGGAGGTCTTGATAACCATATTACGATCGATAGTCGATACTCCCAACCCAATCCCACCATTATTGCTTCGAATTAAATATAGTAAGGCAAACCCAAATCCCATTTTTGATTCGAATCAAATACAGTATAAGACATTTCATCTCCCGCTCTAGTTGGGCCATCCATGTCAGGGAAAGCTTCAGCTCAGCGTCTCACTCACTCACTTACCTTCTATTCTATAAGTAAGATAGGTAGGTTTTACTGAATCAGAAATCTGGGGATTTGGGTAATGACCAATTAATGAGGCACTACTAAGTACTACCCTTTTGTTGTTGTTTATGACCAAAATCCGAATGCCATATATATGTGATAATTTTAGACAGTTTTATCTTTCCGAAAATATACTCTTAAAAATTCTTAACTTGTATATACATGTCCTGTTTTTGTTCCGAATATTCCGTGGGACATTAATGCAAAGTCCACCTTGAAGAATTTTATACATACATTCACGACTCTTGACGAGACACCACTAATCTCATCCAAAATTTGTGTCTTAAATCTTGGCCACTTCATCTGATTGTAGAACCTAATCTGGCCCAGAGTTAACTAGGTCGAGTAAATAGTAAATACAATGAGAGGCCACGTAGAGCCCAAGTGGGACCTAGAGGGTGCCACCTGGGTGGATTATGTTTATTAATGTTAATGAAGGAAGAAAAAGTTGGTTGGTTTTTTTTTTTAGTTAGAAAATGACAGCCAAACTAGAAAAATAGTAGAAGCCTAGAAGGGCTTTTCTTTTCATGCTTGTGAGTTGTCACCTAACATTTTGATTCATTACTAAACAAAAAACGCAAAGAGATAAAGAAAGAAGAAAGTTATGGTTGTAATTTACTACTCTAATAAAATACTATCTTTTTAATTAAAAAGAAGAAGAAGTAGAGTTACAAAATGAGGGGGGGTTTTTGACCTTTCAATTGTCTTCTTCTAAAGTGATTAGTGTTTGATTAAAAGTATCACTAAATAAAAATAGACAAACAGATCATATTTGGACGTTGTCCTTGAGAGAATGCATGGAACCTGATTGGTTTGAAAATGCACTAAACAGTAAACACCCTAAGCTCATTATTGTAGTTTTACACACACACACATGCGGATAATCATTGTAAAATGTCCTCTTGCTTGTAGCTGTTATAATAGAACTACCACAATTTTGTGGAATGTTATCCATGTTCTACCACATAAAATTTGGTATTTGCATTTCATTGATGATCATCATTGTTCTCTAATAGGTGTCCATTTGTCAAAAAAACTTTTTTGCTTTTTCACATCTCATAGATCATGGACTAGGTTTCCTATTTTGTAACATGTCCATCAACGCCTTTTGCAAGAACTTCCTAAACCTCTAATATGCTTTTTACGAAATCAACCCTGATTTACTAAATGAGAAGAGTGATTCTCCTAAACAAAAATATGTATTTTTAATACTCACATAAAACTTAAGTATAATTTCTTAAATATAATATATTAAGTTTTACAATTAAACTCAAACACATGATTGTATTGACTAATACAACACATATAGTGTTATCTTTCCCAATAAGAATTAAATTTCATATAATTATGTATTTGAATTCAATCGAAAAATCTTAGAGCACTAGTATTGGGGGTGTAAACACCCTCTAGTTGCTAGTTTACATCAAAAACTTAAAAAATATTGCTCCATCCAAGTATGGGTTTTTAAAAAATTTTAGAACTTATAAACATTTGGTTCTTATATATAGAACCAATTCGTTAGGATGTAAAAATAATACTATTATTTTAATTGAGAAAGGTAAAGAGAGGAAAAAGAAAGGTAAGATAAGAGAGAGAAACATAATTTTTTTTTTTATTATTTGATGTTATAGTTTATTTTATTTTAATGGATTGTATATAAAAATAAAAACTAAAATATTGAGTAAGTTGTAAAATAAAATGATAAAATAGATAAAAATAAATTTTAAAATTGTGAAATAGAACTTTTTTTTAATTGCAAATGAAAATACTTATTGCATCTAAAAAATTGTACTTAGTTCTACTATTTACAACCTTACTCAACAAACTAAGATCTGTACTATCAATAACTTTGATCAAAATGTATAATCAATCATGTCATTAATGAAATGTTGCAGGGGTCTCTTTTGTTGGTCCTGCCACGTGCTGAATTGATAATCTACTTTCCTTGGACCCGAGTTCATTATCTTTCCAGCCTGAAACTCTTGCCAAATGGATTATCCCTTGGCCACAATCAAGGCCGGCTCTTGCGGTTAGTACTAGTTAACATCAAAGACTTAAATACATTATAAAGTTAAAAGACAAATTACAATTTTCTTACTTAGGGTTTAGCCAAAATTTAAGTTGTGTATTTATAATTTAAAATTTAATAATTTATCAATTTAAGGTTAGTTCAGTTAGATTTCTATAACCTAGTTTTGTTAAAAACAAAACTAAATATGTAATTTTGCTGCACTTTTATATCTCTCTCCTTAAAAAAAAAAATAAAAAATAAAAATAAAAATACAAGTTCAAATAAGATCAAAAACTATCCATCGAAAAACTTGCATCATGAAATTTCAAACCACAGATAGACAACTTAAATTTTGATCAAACCTCAGGTGAGTAAAGTGTCAAATTTTAAATCACAGGTAGACAACTTAAATTTCAGCCAAACTACAAATGGATAAATTGTAATTTTCCCTAAAGTTAATTATACTACCATAGTCAAGAGTTGGACAACTTAAATTTCAACCAAATTACAAATGGGTAAATTGTAATTTTCCCTAAAGTTAATTATACTACCATAGTTAAGAGTTTTATAATTCAACTAGTTGGCAACTCTTGATATTTTTAAATTGGAGACATTCAGTGCTCAAGCCCCTTTTCTCCCATTGTAATTCTTAAATTATCACCAAAAAAAAAAATATATATATATATATATATATATATATATATAGAGAGAGAGAGAGAGAGAGAGAGAGAGAGAGAGAGAGAGAGAGAGAGGCTAAAAGAACATTTTTCTTGTTTTTTAAGGAGCCCAAATGAATTTTACTCCTTCCTATTGCCATATTTCCCCTTTTCAACATTACTTATTCCCCCCACCTTTTTTTTTTCTAACTAATAAGTTGATAGGGAGAGTGTATGTAGTATCATCGACTTAATAATATAACCTCAACTATATTATATTATGGAATTGAATAGAAAGATTATATACTTTCCATTAATTAACATCTAAAAATACAAACTCCTCTATATCATTGAATAGCATGTGCACCTCATATACGCTTCAATAAATTGTTTGTTTGCTTTAGAACAGAGAAGGTGGAGAATACATCCACCATTACTAGGGTTTCATTGATGCATTTTTAAATGAACCGTACCATGTGCTAAACATGGCAATTGGCCCCTGTGGGTGAGAAAGCCCGACGCCACATGATGGGCCTGAGGCCCAGTTCAAATACGACTCACTGTCCGAAGAGGTTAAATGTATCAATGCTTTGCCATCCTGGCGGAAGCACAGCCCGTAGGGAAAAAACGCTCCGTCCGAAGACAACCTGGTATGGCCGAAGAGATCCTACTTAACGGAGCAGCCCAGAACTTGATCGGGTAGCTGTGCTGAAGGTCTCCCTCCCAGGACGGAACTTCGAGCATGTCTAACTGCGTAGCTATCACGAAATATCTTGCCAATAAAGCTGTCACCGCCACATTTAATGCACTGCAGCAACTTTCCTGGCCGCATTTATGTGGAGAAGACACCTGAATAGTGCGTCTTCACCCACCACCACTCACTGCAGGTTAAAGCAAACGGCTGATGTGATTAGTACTCAAGTGGGTGTCTGGATGGAGGACAAGTGTGCGGTGAAGATGGGAAAAGGGGGTCTATATAAGGGAAGCAAGTCTCGCAGAGTGAGGGGCGGAAAAAATTGTATTTACTCGGCCTTTAAATAGAAAACCTCTTCGGACTACAGGGGTTCATCCCGTTGAAGGCTTGACTCGATCCATCTCTTTGTTATTGGTTTTTGTTCATCTGGACCGTTGCTAAATCCACCATTAGCCCAGTTGTTTAGCCCATTCTCTACAAATTTATTGTGAAAAATTTGGTGGGTTCATCATATAGAGTTTTGGTGCCTGGCCCAACAAATTTTTACCCTACAGCCCCCAAAACACACCTTCCAATTATTAGGGTGACTTCAATATTAGAATTGGTTAGTTGTTTAAATTTCCTTTTTGTCTTGCTTGCTTTTTCCATTTCTTTTTTTTTTCTTGGAATAAAATAGCAACTTTTTTGGGTGTTTATATATATATATATATATATATATAGAAGAGCTACCCGGTTAAACACACAGTTATCAAAATATCTAGACCAATTTTAAAAGTGAACACAATTGCTTTGATCAGCAATTTCCTGACGTCGGTTCTAGTTTTAAAGGACCAAAAATATATCAAGCAGAAGGTATCTAATGTACAACGCGCATGCCTCATTTGTTTCGCTGACAAGTGGGCCAATTTCAAAAGTGAACACTTGCAATTGCTTTGATCAGCAATTTCCTGGCGTCGGTTCTAGCTTCAAAGGACAAAAAAAAAAGGGTAGTAAAAGAAAGTATAAGGAAAAAAGAGTGGCTCATTCATGTTCTTTTTAAAAAATCCTTTTGACTTTGTGCTATTTTACTGCGAATATATTTTTAATTATGAAGACTGTGAGCCTCTAGGTTTGTTTACTGAGTAGCAAGTACAGACCGACATCGATGGTGGGGTCAAGAACGTCCTAAAAGTCAGCCCAATTGCCCAGCAATTATAGGAGCTCTATATTGACATAATTGTCTCCACTCTGTGTCCACTTGCGAAACAATCACTATATACGAAAGTACTTAAGTACATGAAAAAGAGTTCTGTCCGCTGGACATGATTGATGTGTATTTTAACCGGATATGTCCTGAACTTCTTGTTTATTTTTAGTTTGTTAACGAATCGTTTTTTACCCAAAAAAAAATAGAAAAAAAGAAAAAGAAAAAGAAAAAGAGTTCTATTGGTGCTGCTGTGCCTAAACGTATTAATCAATTCAGTCGGTAATTTCAAACAAGGAACGGAGAAAATTAGGACATTACTAGATAATTACTAGCATTCCAGATTTGAAAATGTTAGTCCAAAACAATGTGCATTTTCAAAGGGTTTTAAGACTTCACTGCGGTAGAGTGTAGACCACATACAAGTCTCTTTTACCAGTCTTTTGAGTCACTATGGATTACGAATAAGTTCTACTAGCTTTGCCTCTTCGATAAGCTTTTTTCCTATCTGTCAGGTTTCGTGCATTCTTGAGAAAACTAGATCTTTTATAGGGACAAAATTTAGTTACAAAATTTATTGTAGTTTTAAATTATAACCTTGTTCAATATCTTTTTATTGAAGATAAATTTTGACAAATCAATTGTTGGATTACATCTTTTTATATTTTTTTATGCTTACAAAATTTCTAGAAAACTAAAAATCGATAGTTATATTATCAATAAGTCGTTTATATTGCAAGTTTTTATAGTTTAAAATTATGTATAAAATATAAGCTTATAGATCATATAGTAAATAATATCTTATTAATACAAAATTATATATATATATATATATATATATATATATATATATATATATATATATATATTACGTATTAAGAGAGTAAATAACATGCAATTCAACAGTTAAATTTTCAAAATATATAGTAATATCTATTTTATTGAGTAAAGTTGTAATTTTAGACTACAACCAACTTTATAGCTAAACTTTGTCCATCATATATATATATATATATATAAAAATAATTTTGGTGAAGATATTTTCTACTTAATTTATAAGTGTTATTAGTACAAAAATCAAAGAGTTAAAAATAAAAAATCCAATTAGATTTTCAAATTGAGTCTAATTTTGTGCCTTATGGCCTATATAATTTTTTAAATTTTGTTCCAAGTGAGTTGTTAGTGCAAAAGTTGAAGAATCAAAAATAAAAATAAAAAGGAAAAAGAAATGTTTGGTTTGATTTTGAAAATGTATTAACATGATTGTTGACAAAGAAGATTAGGAAAAAATTTTAAAATAAATAATAACAAAAATCGAATTATATTTATGTTGGATTTAGGATTCAGCTTAGGTTTCATTCTTATCTAGACCAAAACTAAATCAATGTAAACTAAACTCTAGCACAAAACAAAATTAATAACATTTGCTATCAATAGTGGTTGGACAAACTAAAATTTAGAATTTCATGGATAACAATAAATGAACTTTTTTCTCATTTGTTTCAAATAAGCTTATATTTATTTTATAAGTAGCTATTTTATATTTCAAATATAAAAAATATTATATATTATATATAAACTTGGTAAAATTTTAATATGCATTTAGTTATGCTTATTTGTGAATGTACGTATCTTATCCTGTGCATATGCAATGGTTACAAACTAATCTGTATATATAATAATAGGTGAAGTAGAGATAAACTCAAATAAAATTCCAAATTTCAAATTATAGTTTCAATTTTGTGCCATGTGTCATTCCAATTGTTCAATTAGAATATGAAATTGGAGTCCAATTTTACTATACACGTGTACAAAAAAAATAATCAGAAGAATATAATACGATTTGAGGTTGTTTTCGAGAGAACTATTACTTTGATTCATTGTTTTTATTTATTTTTACGTAGGTTCATTGTTCTCTTGGTTCAAACCAAAGTGCCTAGGGAACTATAATAGGAAGCCGAATATGGAAAGTGGCCATGGGAATTGAAAATAAATTTCAAAAAATTAATTAAAAACAAAAAAAATGAAAGAATATTGCAAGAGATGCACCACTTGGAAAAATTGAATTCCAATTAAAATTCATTGGACTTGGTAATGAGATGAGATGAAATTAATAACACATTAAGCACTCATACTTTGGGAATCGGTAGTACCAATCTAAATTCATTAGACTTGCTTCGTGATAATACAACTATGAAGGATGTATAAAAACACGCACAAATCCATTTCTCTATAAAAAGAGATTGGAGAGAATTTCTTTTATCAGCCATGCAACTTCAAAGGTTTTTTCTTCACACAAATGCCCATCATGTTACAAAATGACCCATTGTAAAACTACAAAATGAGTACAATTCTGAGGGTTTTTTTTTTTTTAATTTAAAATTTTTTAAGCTATGAAAATTTCAATCACCAATAGAGATTGAAGATTCAAAAGCGTGAATGGATCTTTTGGATAAACATCATCACCAAGGTTCATCTTTCTGTGCAATATTTCCATTTAGTTTTGATTCTCTTAATTGATATAGTGATGGGTTTGTGTGTATGCGCATACATTGAGTCAATATTAACATTTTTTGAAATCCTTTGGTCCTTGCTTGATGATTGACTTCTCTTGCAGATATCAATCTTGCACAAAGATGGCTTTCAACCTATTTGGTGTGACCTTTTTGAAAACAATATTTAGCACATGGGAAGAATATCCAATGTCTATATATATATATATATATATATATATATACTGCTAAGTTTTGTTAATAAAATTTTATGGTTAATAATATGAATTTAGACTTAACTGAGTCTTTTAAACATGAATAAACTCATGATTAATAATATATCAATTATGAGTTACATACTAGTTAATATAATATATAGAGACACCACTTGACCAAAAAATTCAAATCTATGGTTTTAAACCTAATTGTGTTATATTAATTTCTCGGCTCTTTTATAGTTTCTGTAATACCCCACATATATTTTTTTTTTATTTGAGGTTATTATTAGTTTTTTTTTTCTTTTAAAAATAATTGTTGGGCCATAGGTATTCTTTTATTAATAACTGAAGCCCGCTACCCCACTAAGCCCACATCTCTAATACAAACTATAGGGTAGAGGAAGAGGTAGTCAGGGTTTTCATAAAAAGGATTTTATCAAAGAGGCTAAGAGGAATTTAGAGGACAAACAATTGAAGGAGCAATCAGATTGATCAAGGTATGATTTTCCATTTGTTAGAATCATAGAATCTTATCATGGAATTGGTAGTGATGGGTAGATTGTTTAAAAGAGGATTGTTACTCTCTAAATCATAATTTGTGTAGATGAGTTTACGTTCTTCATCGGGTTATATATATATATATATATATATATATATATATATATATATAATTCCTAGATTGCAAATCCTAATTCACGGAAAACATGGCTTTTACGTTTCCTGATGGTTATATAGATTAGATTGGCTTAACGTTTTCTTTTTTTACTTTGGGATTATAAAGCCATGGACTACATTTAAGAACAAGGCCACTGTGTGTATCTAGATAAAGCCATGGAATTACAAAACTTGCAATAGTAAAGCCACGGGTTACACAGTCTGATTAGGTACATGGCCTTTACATTTCTTTGGGTTATATATATATATCCATATATATTAAATCCTAGGGTCCCTACAGCTTGTATTCTAGAATAAAAGTCAAGATTATAAAGCTTAAAGAATGTATAAGGGTTTACTTTCCGATTGGGCACATATCAAATCCTGAGTTACAATATATCGGTTATTGCCTCTAAGGTTTGATAATTCAAGGAAACATTATTGGCCTAGAACATCAATTGTGATTATAGAAATTTGTTTGAACTCTAGTAGTACAGGTTAGTTTTGGGGAAATATTGTTACGGTGGGACTTTGATAAGGAATAATAAATTGCTTAATTCAATGGTATATATGAGAGTAGTTTTCATATCTGATTTTGTGTAGGACGGTAGGAAAGAAAAGGGTTGTAAGGATTAGATTCCGTGATTACTGATTAAAGCATTCTTTTGTTTAGAGCTTACGGAAGATTAAAGTGTTCAGCTGTGTTCAGAAGTATTAGCAAGAGAGGTAAGTAATTATGCATAATATGCACAAGTTTTGTCCATTAGGTTCTTAGAAGTTAAAAGTTTTCAAAAGTTTTGTATTTCAAACTTATATTTTCAAAAGTTTATAGAAAGCATTATTTTTACATTATTGAAAGAGAAACTTCGACCTTTAGACAATGTTTTAAAGAGAAACTTTGAATTTGAAATAACGTTTTGAATGTCCAAATCTCATTTAAAAGATGATTTCTATACTAAACTATTTTTCGAAAATAATTGAGTTTCAAAGTAAGTTTTCTAAAAAGGTTCTTGTTCTTTAAATTTGTTAAAACCAAGTGATTTCAAAGTCATGTTCCTATTCTCCAAATGGTATTTAAAAAGTTTCTTTTAGCAAATCAAATTTTCAGATTTACTCAAGAATGGTAATATATTCATATAAACTTCTCAGTTTCTATTCGTTCCCCATGAGAGTCAAGCATCCTTTGATTAATGTTCAATTTAATATTGTGATATTCGCTATGCCTGTATATTTGGAATAATTGTTAATATTAAGGAAATTATTCTATTTTGTATATATTTCGTTTTGTGATATGTGACTCAGAATGAATGTTTTTAGAATTGATCAGATATATCAGATTTATGTGTAAATCCGCTCATAGGATTGTATGTGAGAATATGTGTTGATCCCTCACCAGCAGGGGTTAGATGTTGGTATCCGCTCACAGGATTGTATGTGAGAATATGTGATGTGTATATGTGATACTGTGCTCTGATCAATTATATGTATGTGATTTCTAATGATTTTAAGATGTGATTACATGTGTATAAAGTGATTTATTATATGTTTTGGAATGATTATTTTTTTTTATATTATGGGATAAATTTGTGAAAAATCAAGAATATTCGTGCTTTGCTTGACTCTATTCCGTTGTGTATTTTGTATAATTACTTACTAGATGTGTGGCTCACCCCATTAATTACATTTTTCAGATTAAAGTTTAGTTGGGGAACAGAACTTTTGGATCGCTTCGTAAGGTGCAGAGTAGAGCATGAGAGTTTTAGGCGAAGTCAATAATACTTGAAGTCTTAAAGATTATTAGTTATTTTTCTGTATTCCGCTTTAGATTTCACAGCATTTTGGAGATTATTCTAAAATTTGTGGATTTTAGTTATTGTAAGAGATTTATCAATAGCATTGTTTATTTGGAGTTTAAAATTATTTTGGATTTTATTATACTTATTGAGTTGGGTAAGTTTAACAAGTTAGTCATGCATCTAAATTCATATTCCGTGGATTTGGGTCGTGACAGTTTCTCTATGTAGGATTACCACTCACACGAGTTTACCTAATATGGCACTTGTTAGGTCACAATCTGGTTTTATGTGAATTGAGAAAATCAACTAAATTGAGTCCCCTTTGATAAATTTTGGTCTGAAGACCAATGAAGAAATTATTAATCTTTTTATCTCAAATTGAAAGATAAAATAACACTAATGTGAGTTTGACCCAATTATGGTATATTAATTCCTTAACTCCTTTACATTTTTGCTATATGGGACTTCTACTTACATGTATATATCTAACAATCTCTATCTTTTATGAGAATTATTGCATCTCCATAAGCTTTGAAACCCCTCTATAGTCTGTGAACAAGTCTTACTAGTTTCTCATTATCTATGAGTTTTTTCTTTCACTTGCACGTGTCATCTTCCTACATATCTTGCATTTAGAAGCAGAATGCATACTGAAACAATTGTTAAAATTAGGAAAATTATTTTAAGTTTTCAAATTTTCATGTGTAAATTATAAATACCCCATTATTTAAGGCAGAGTGTTTTATAAATATAATTAATCCCAAAGTTTCATTATAGTGAAAAAACAGATCTTGATCTAATGCTAACAAGCTGCCGTGTATTCATTTGTAGATTTTTTTTTTGGTTAAGTGTGAATTCAATCATTCTCCAAAAAAAAAAAAAAAAAGTGTGAATTCAATCAATTCATTTGTAGATGTCATATATATTTTTTTCTTTTCTTTTTTTTTGGATAAATGTCATGTATCTATCTATCTATCAAATGTACAGTTGTACACACCTACTTGTTTTTTTTGTACCTACGGCTACCAGATTTTGACTGCAGAAGGGTGAGAGTGAGTAGAAATAATGGGCGCTTTGGTTTAGTTAGCTTATTGCACCATGTAATATCACTTTTATTCTTTCAAGGGTTTAGAAAGTTCACTTTAAATTTCAACCTTAAATTAAAATTTTTTTCTACCTTGATAGCTTTTACTTCTCACAAGTCACAACACAAATAATTGGCTGATCCCCTGATCCAAATCCACACAAATGACCTACTTAATTATTGTCTTCGTGGAAGTAAAATGTCCTTTTCAAGAAGTCGACATACGCAATCTCTAACGTGACCCAGCTTTCAATTCAGCATTGCCATGGCGTGCTGGCTAAATACTTGCTATGACATTCAATGCACACATCAATTGTAGAAAAATTATCTTAATATTTTGTGAGGGTTAATGCTCTTGTACCTTAAGTAAACTAGAAATCTCACATAAATTTCATATAAAGAACATTAGAACCTACTTGTTTTTTTAGAACCCTTGGTTGTGTTTGGGATTTGATGAAAGCCAACATATTTTACTTTTAAATTTATTTTTGCTTCTAAAATAGGTCCTATTGCACTATTAATGTGAGCCTATAAATTGTGTAAAAAGCAGCTTCTTTTTTAACATAGGCCCATTGCACTGTTGATGAATTTTTCTACAGTATTTTAAGCACTTTCACTTTTTTTTTTCAACAAAAAAAAAAAAATTAGCTAGTTTAAGCCTTTTTTTTTTTTTTTTTTTTTTTCTATAATACTTCTAGAAATTTTTTTTTTTAATTTTACCTAAATAAACTATTCTCGAACAACTTAAAGGTGGTGTGAAAATGAAGAATTATAACAACCATCGTGAAAGATACCTACTCCAATTGAAGAATCAGAAACTTGACAGAGCCAAGTCTTCTTGGTCTTCGACCTTTGAAATATACAAAGCAGGACCGTACAAGCCTGACAGAACAAAAGTTAGGTGGGAGTCATAAAATGTTAAAAAAGAAAAATGGGATCAAACAGTACGGCAAATCCACGCGGAAAATCAGATGACATTGAAACATTTAACACGTTTACCTCTAAAGTGCGTTTAGTAATTTTTTTTTTCTTTGGTTGAAAGTTAATTTATTTATTTATTAGTAAAGTTTAGTTAAAGTACAATTATACTTTAAAAAAAATTAAAAATTAATTTAAAAAACTAAAAGAAAAAGGTTTTACCAAGTTAATATATATTTTTGGTTTAACACCAGCTAATTTTTCTCTTTGATAATTGTTTTTTATTATTAGACCAAAATACAAATTAATTTTTTATGTAAACGGAACTCGAATCTTATATCTTTTATTCAATAATCAGAGATTTTACCTGTTAAACTAATATAAACTACATTTTTAATTTTTGTTTTGTTTTTCACATTTGAAATTTTTTGGTCAAAGTTGTCAACTCAACTAGATCATTGGAAATGAATACAGATCTCAAAATGTTACTGCTTGATCCTATCCCTCTATTCTATCCCCTTCTTAATTTAGCTTTGGTGGATAAGGAGGTGACAAGTAGCCTTGCTTTGTTTTAAATTTTTCTTTGGTTTTTTTTTTTGGAAATGTTATGTACAAAAAATAAAATAATAAAGAATAAATCTAAACAATTTTTCTTTAAAAATTTTGATAATTAGATGCGACTCTTTTTCTCATTTTTGTAATAATTTGATAGTTATAAATTACAATGATAAGGAAAAATTGATTTAAACCCTAAGTCTTCTAAGTAAAACGTGCAATATTACCGAATTACAAGATACTTAACAATTAAAAAAAAAAAAAAAAATCAAAACTCACAGGTGGCCAAGATTTTGATCTAGCTTTAGAATTTTTCTTCTAGTACTATAAATTTTGTCATCCACTAAAAAATTTTAAACCAAACAAAAGTTAGAAAGGTGGCAGAAACTATAATAAGGAGACATGCAAAATTTTAAAACGTGTCCCATTATTGTTAGAAAAAAAAAAGGGAGAAAACAACATATTGTTATCCACTCTCATTTTCATAAGAAATATCTTCTAAACAGCTAGGCAAAATATGTGATAGAGGGAGATTATGCCATTTTAGTGTCCTGTGACAATCCTATAAACATTGCATGTGATTGATCATTGCAAAAAGAAGGCAAACCATTGATAATAATTAAAGTTGGACTAGACTCTAGAGCACATGGCTTTGTTCTATATTCTTTTGCAGGATGGCTGTGTTATATCTTCACCTCGTTAATCTTTTAATGCTTGCCATAACCTCATAGTTTATTTGCTAAGAGTTTTATAATTTAGTGATATTGTTTGCTCTTCTTTACAAAGAAAACTAGAGTTCACATCCCCACTCTCCATTGTATTTACTATTAGGTTATTAAAAAAAGAGTTCATTTTATAACTTGTGGTTAGGTTTTAAATGCAACAGACAAAATATCTAACTTATAACTATTCACATTAAGTTACATCATGAATTATTTGTAACCTTTCACTTATTATGGTAAGTTAATCTGTAGTCAACGACTCAATTTACTCTCTTTTCTTCATGAAAGTAGAAAAATATTTATGGTATTTTAGTTCTTTTAATGAATAATAATAATAATAAAAAAAGTGAGAATATAGGGATTTAGCCAAAAAAATGTTTTGTGACATGGCATGATTGATTGGACAATAAATGATAACTTATGTGTTTAACTTTCCTAATTGGACATTAGGATATGAAATTTAAATGTTACAAACTACTTTAAAATGTCTCTCAAAAGTGGGTTCCAATTAGCTCAATTGGTAAAGTTTCTAATGGTTGTATAAGAGATCTGAGATTCAATCCCCACCTACACCAAAAATTGATTGGTATCTTGGTTTGATGATAAAGAGTTATTATCAGGAATGGACGCCATAGGTTGAAACTCTCTCAAAAGAAAAAAATGTCCATCAAAAGAAAAAAAAAATGTCTCATTTACAGCATAACGAGACATTTTCTCATAAAATATATGTTTTAATTAGTTTAACTAGTAAAGTTTATTGTCGTCAAATAAAATATTTGGGGTTCATATTCAATCCCCACCTACCAAAAAAAAAAAAAAAAACCGATTAGTGTTTTGATCTAATGATAAAGTGCAATCATCAAGAGCAGATCATAAGTTTTTGCAACTCCAAGGAAAAAAAAAAAAAGTACACTCCATAAAAAGTATGCTGCATGCATATCCTGCTTTTGTCAATCTTGATTTTAGAATTTAGAAGTGATTCACAATTGAAGTTGCTTACTATATCACAAAGGAAAAGAGCAAGACATTTCACCTATCAACCTGTCATGACTGAAAATGATGCGAGACCAAGTACTAGTTTTACTGTACATCATGTTCAAGCCCTGTATCAGTATGCAGCACGCTCATACAAGGGCAGACCAAAGAAAGTGGCATCTTATCTGATGACAGACTTGTGCAACCTCTGGTGCATTCGCCCTTTTTGTGTGAGAAATGAGAAATATGTTACCAGGTTCATATTTCACACCAAAGTGGTGAAAAAGTTAAAGACCCATCTGCAAAAACGTGTTGAGGACTTTAAGGTTTTATTTTTTCCTCTCTGGATTCACATCCGATGTCTGCCAGGTTTAAAGCACAAATGGGATGGCCCATAAACTCGTGGACACCAGAGCTATTCCCTGGTTCATTCCTAACCATCCATCTTGCGCCAATACATATTTAGAACGAGAACCAACAATGGAATCTCAATTTTATTGTCAGTTGAGTTCTTCACTGAAAGAGTGAACATTTTTAAGAACTGTACATATCCAATTTATTCCTATCACGGTATCCAATTTATCCACAGTATCCACTCCTTTTAAAACGTGACTGCATCAATTTCATAGGGAGGATGGATCCAAATCCATTTATGCAGCTAATATAAATTTTCCAGAAATTGAATCTCAATTTTATTGTCATTTGAGTTCTCTAATCAAAGAGCAAGCACATTAGTAGAAATCATCCATGGAATGATAGGAGTTGGACACAATTACAGTGTCATACATTCTTGGTTCTATGAAGAACTAATAAGACAATAGTTTAGAAGAAAAGAGGAGTGATAGGGTGTAGGAAATCGCAAACATCCATCTGTTTATCATTTTGCAGCATCTTGCATCTTTAAAAAACATGGACAGTCACCAGCAACTAACAATACAAGTGCTACTGCACCAGCCAGCCACAGAATTTCAGTACTGTTTAGAAGACATGTAACACAAAAACCACCAGCATTGTTCACTTTGAGTACCATTCAGTGCCACGCTCATCCAAACTCAATACCGTATTTCAAAACCATTAAGATTAAAAACATTCAAATGTATTGTGTTAGTTGCTGGTGAAAAACACCAACATTGTTCTCTACCCTTCTATGAGAGACACATTTCTGAGAATCCAAATTGAAGTTGGCATAGAGACGAGTTTCACAATGGAAAATTCATAGAGTGAAAGAAGACAACATGTGTTTTAATTTTTTAAGTTTTATTTTAAATACTAACAGAACTCTTCGAGCACCAAACTATTCCTCAGGTGCGTGTAATTACTACCCAGTTCCCCACACACAATCCCTTGGGATGACACCATGATGCTGGCTAGAAGTTCTGAACCCAAGACAACACATATGCTAACTGGCTTTATAGTATATCTACTAATTTTGCACCTCTCTTACTGATTCAAGGCCTATGAGGCTATGTCCAGGAATGATGTTAGCCAAATCTGGCCTTTCCTTCTCCAGATTTCAAAATCAAAAACTTATTTTCCCCACCCATCAAATAATACAAAAATATTTTCCAATCCTCCACTATCCGTGACCCTCAGTCAGTCCCACAACTGCAGATGGCATGATTACAAAAACATCATTCTGCAACAAGCTAACAAAGAAGTGCCTACAACATTGTTTCCAATTGTACATAAAAGTTCTCTAATTGTTGCAAGAATAAGAACACCATTCTTTGATTTGTTTAAATGTAAATAAAACCATTCCAAAAGCATGTTAAGCATCAAAACCAGTAAACTTGATGCAATAAGAATCTCCTGGAAAAATTTTGCATCAAAAACATTGATTAATAATGTTTACCTATTTGAAAAAGCTTCACTCTACAGTGTACAAATGTCAATTGCAATTAGATATGCCAGATTCAAACTAAAGTATCAGATGAAAGATGGCAACTTAATCACATAGATCTGCAATGCACCATCCTTAGGAAGAAGAAGTTAGAAGGCCATAACAGATGCACACACTGAAGAGAGGGGTGAGAGAAATTTTGAAAGCTATTTATGAAAATCATACAAGTCCATTTTTCAGATGTCAATAACACCAAACCGACGACCACAAAATGAAATCACCAAGCAGCTAATGTATATACATACATATCATGTAAATTGTAAAAAACCTTCATAAGTTAAGTTTAAAAGGCAAAACAAATTACCAACAAAGGAGAGCGATGATCACAAAAACACCAATCATCAAAAGAAGATTCTTCAAAACATTATCAGCATGCTGTCCTCGATGGATTGGCTGTGGGAACCTGTGGGTATGGCCCCCCTGAAACGTATTAAACCCATAGGGATAACCAGAAGTCTGCCCATACACAGTAGCATCCGGGAAGCCCTGAAACTGAATATTGAATAAGGACGGAATCAGACCACCAAAAGCAGTAGCCAGTGTGAAGTTACCAATCCTCGCAGACGCCATTGGCATAAAACCCCCTACAAATCCAAACCCATAATTGCTAAAGTTAAACTGATTTGGTTCCGGGGGAGGAGCAGTTGCAGGCCTTTGACCGGCTGGGCGGTTAGGAATGTCAATACCCGGATACGACTTTGATCGTGGGTCAGTCTGTGTTTTGCCCCGTCCATATAGAGGAACCAATTTTTCCTCTTCTACGATTGCCTTGCAAACCGGGCATTCCTGGGAATGAGAGTGATGATGGAGCCATCTGTACAGACACGGCCAACAGAAGAGGTGACCGCAAAGTGTCACAATTGGGTCCTGAGCTAACTCAAAGCAGATATTGCATTCAAAATCCCCCGCATCATTGGCGTTATTGCCCGAGCAAGACGGGCTTTGGGGTGGCACACTAGTTGATTCCCCAAATCCACTTGTCATCTCGAAACCTCAAAAAATACTTCAAACTTTTAAAAGCCTGTATTGACACAAACCCAAAAAATCAACATCACAAAACCACAAGAAAACCCCAAAACCACATAGCAGAAAAGACAACAAAACACAAAACAAAAACCCTGATTACAATCAAAATATCAAATCTATATAAGTTGTCTAATCTAATCAAACCCACCTCAAATACCAAGAGAATTAGCGATCGTCAAAATGAAAATTTTAAATCTGGAATCAGATAAAAATCAGAAATTAAAAACAAAACGAATCAAAACCCACCTCAAATCTTAAAACCCTAAATCTCTTACGTCCAGCAGATATCAATCAGATCAAGTAAATTTCCGATTCAAACAACGCAATTTTTTTTTTTTTTTTTCCTATAATTCCTAATTTTGAATCCTAATATTATCACAGGCAGATCATATAATTGAAATTTTGAAACTAGGGCAACGAAAACAAATAAACAAAATTAAATAATTTTTTTTTTAAGAAAAGCAATGTAACGATTGAGATTGGAATAAAATACTAACCGCGAAGTTGAATTAGAGAAGAATTGCTATTCTTGAGAGACCGAGTTTGGTAGAACTACGGAGTCTCCAAAAAAAACCCAAGTGTGTTTTTACTTATTTTTGGGTTAGGTAAAGAAGCCGAGGACAACGTGGAAACTTCCAGATTCTTTCGATTTTTGGGTTAGGCAAAGCCTACGTTGTTGCGGGCAATTTGGATTCGGGTACCGCATCTTCTAACTGAGTAATGCAAGGGACAAATAAAATGACACAATTTGTGTAGTAATTTGTGTATGAGTTGTAAAGGGTAAAAATGTGTTATTATATAAAAAAATATTTTGTATTAAATAATATTAATCAAAATTAAAAAAAAAAAAAAAATGAGGGACATATCGCATGTGTATAAAAATAATTACTCATTGATATGTTTTTCATTTATTAGTAGAGTAGTTACTTATTGATATGTTTTTCATTTGTTAGTGGAGTAGTTACTTTTTGCTAATATGTTTTTTACTTATTAGATTTTGATACTGTTGACATGATATTATTTAATATCGAATACTTTCTCCTCCACATGAACCCACTTGTTATGTGAGTAAGTTGTAGCACATATTATGTCATTTTATACGTTGCTAGGATTACTCGGTTCTAAATACTGCTTCTCAAAAAAAAAAAAAAAAAGGTTCTAACTACTATTTATTTATTAATTTTAATTTAATTCAAATTTTGCGTTTATTAACGGTTTGATTTTGTCAGTTGAAATGGATCATCGGTTTTGATCGTTTCCGTGTCTTGTTATAGTATTTCAATTCTTTTTTTTTTTTTTTTTGACTGAGTGGTATTTCAATTCTATGGGCTTTCTGAATATCGTCCAATAAGTCTTTGTAATGTGATGTATAAATTAGCATAAAAAACCCTTGCTAATAGACTTAGGAAAATATTGCCCTATCTTATCAGTGATACTCAAAGTGCTTTTGTGCATGGTAGATTAATAATTGACAATTTTTTGGTTGCTTTTGAAACTATGCACCACATTAGCCAAAAAAAGAAAGGAAAAGTGGGTGAGGTATCTCTCAAGTTGGATATGAGTAAAGCTTATGATAGAGTTGAATGGCTTTGGTTGGAGAAAATAATGGAAAAAATGGGCTTTAATGTTACATGGAGGAATTTGATGAAGCAATGCATTTCCACGGTTACTTATTCTTTGAAGATCAATGGTGTACCAAGTGGTTCTATAATTCCAACTAGAGGCTTACGTCAAGGTAATCCTTTATCTCCTTATTTGTTCTTGATTTGTGCTGGGGCTTTCTGCTTTAATTAAAAGGTCTATGGAGAATGGGGTGTTACATGGGGTTGCAGCTTGTAAAAGAGGACCAAGTATTTCTCACTTATTTTTTGCAGATGTGTTACGAACCAGCTTGTTGAAGTGGATTTGGACAGCAGCTCAGATCAGATTATGCAGCACAGTTCAGATTATGCAGCGCAGTTGTTACTATCTCTTGGCTGCTCTGGATGAGTGTTATTTGCTGCACAAGATTGGTTCTAACTTGTTGAAGTTATCTGATTATTTAGGATTTGTTTAGGAGTTATTAATGGTTATCTTATTTAAGTTTATAGGGTTGCTTTTCAAATAATGACTCTGCTTGGGAGTGTCCAACAGGGATAGGAGTTGGAAATAGGATAGGACTTGATGTTATTTTATCTTTATCATTAGGAATGCATTGTATGCTCAGTTGGAGGCTATTTATAGTCTACGTTTATTAAGAAGAAATCATCTGAATATTCCAGTAAACAATCAAGCTTTTGCTTGTTAAGGAGGTCCCGGTTATCCCTCGAAGCATAACCAGAAATTAATCCTTTTTCTTTTCTGTTAAATTCCAGAATTTCCTCGATCTAACCATAGCCCCACACGGGAAAAGAGGTGTTACACGCGGGCGAGGCGGGGGTCGTATCAGTTTGGTATCAGAGCAGGATATGGCTGAGGATCGTGTGGGTAGATTGGAAGGTGAGGTTAACAACCTGACTTCCATGGTTTCGGAACAACAGAAGGTGATGAAGGAGATACAAGAGATGCTTGCTGCAATGCATACTCACTCTGAAAGGCATACGAGTATTCAGAGCAGCGAAAGGGCAGAGAGTTCTCATCGGCATGGTGAGGGAGAAAGATTTTCAGGTAGATTCAACTCAGGACAGTGGGGCTCAAATGGTTCGGTTATCCCAAAGGTAACCAAACTTGACTTTCCACGCTTTAATGGCATGGAAGACCCCACTAGTTGGGTGTGTAGAGCTGAACAGTTTTTTGAGTTTCAAAAAATTCCCACGGAAGAGCAGTTACCTTTGGCTGCTTACCACCTGGAGGGAGAAGCTCAGCTGTGGTATCAATTACTTAAGGACGAAGGGGAGGAACTCACATGGACTACACTCAAGGAAGGGTTGTACACAAGGTATGGGCCAACTGAATATGTAGACTTCTTTGGTGATTTGACTAAACTCAAACAGACGGGAACAGTGCGGGAGTATCAAAGTCAATTTGAGAGACTACTTAGTAGAGTAGGCAAATTACCAGGTCCTCAACAAGTTGGGTGTTTTATTAGCGGTCTTAAAGACTACCTGAGAGTTGACGTTCAAGCACTCAAGCCTACAACTCTAACATCGGCAGTAGGGTTGGCTCGGTTATATGAGGCCAAAAATCAAAACCAGCGAAGGGTGTTCAATACATCAGATAATAAGAAGCCAGTTGCAGCATCTAATTCAAGCCCGCACCAATCAATGGCCGCTAACAAGACCATCCGGCGGCTGAATCCGACAAAAATCAAGGAACGGCGAGACAAAGGTCTGTGCTTTTATTGTGATGAGAAGTTTGGGCCTGGTCATCGTTGTAAACGTCTCTTTTCCATTGAAGCATGTTGGCCTGACGATGAAACAGAAGTAGAGGATCAAGAAGATGAAGAGGAACAAACAAGGTCTACTGAAGAAGAACTTGGCATTTCTCTACATGCCATAGCAGGGACACCTGCTCCTCAAACTATGCGGGTCAAGGCTCTAATGAAGGGAAGGTTACTCACAATTTTGATAGATTCGGGGAGCACCCATAATTTCTTGAGTGAAGGCATGGCAGATAGATTAAAGCTACAGCCATGTAAAGTGGGCAGATTTGATGTGACAGTAGCAAATGGAGAGAAGTTGATGAGTGGGGGAAGATGTCAAGGGGTGCAGGTAGAAATGCAAGGTAATGCCTTTGTCTCTGATTTTTATTTATTACCATTGGAGGGGTTTGATGCAGTTCTGGGAGCACAGTGGTTAATTACTTTAGGCCCTATACTATGGGATTTCTCAAGAATGAACATGAAGTTTAGGATGGAAGGAAAGACAATAGAGTTGCAGGGTCTAACAAAACCAACTAATAGATTGGTTAATGAAAAGGAAATTAAACAAGAGATCAAGAAAGAGAAACGAGGAATTTTGTTGCAATTGTTCTCTCTCTGTGCAAGTGCACCAACAACACAGGTTGGTAATTCTGCAGATACAGGATTGCGCTCACAGCAGTTGCTGTCTTCATTCCAAGATCTCTTTGTCGAACCAAAGGGGCTTCCACCTTCAAGAGCTCATGATCACCGGATTCCCTTGACACTAGGAAGTCAACCAGTTTCGGTAAGACCATATCGTTATCCTCATTTTCAAAAGGCTGAAATTGAAAAATTAATTTCAGAGATGTTGGAATCAGGAGTAATCCGGCTAAGCCACAGTCCTTACTCCTCTCCTGCCATTCTTGTGAAGAAACACGATGGGTCTTGGAGGCTTTGCATTGATTATAGGGCCTTGAATCAAATCACGGTTAAGGATAAATTTCCCATACCAGTGATTGACGAGTTGCTTGATGAGTTGCATGGAGCTTGCTGTTTCTCCAAACTAGATTTGAGATCCGGATACCATCAAATCCGAATGCACCCAGAGGATATCCCAAAAACCGCATTTCGTACTCATCAAGGCCACTACGAGTTCCTAGTAATGCCATTCGGTCTCACCAATGCCCCATCCACATTCCAGTCCCTCATGAATGAAATTTTCAAGAAGTACTTACGAAAGTTCGTCTTAGTATTTTTCGACGATATTCTAATTTACAGCAAAAATTGGGATGAGCATTGGATTCATGTCGAAAAGGTACTGTCCATTTTAAGAGATCATAAATTGTTTGTCAAGAAGGAAAAATGTCAGTTTGGCCAAGAATGTATTCATTACCTTGGTCATGTGATTTCAAGGGAAGGAGTAGCGGTAGACTCGGAGAAGGTGCAGGCCATGTTGAAATGGCCAAAGCCAAAGACACTTAAGGCTCTTAGAGGATTCCTGGGGTTAACTGGATACTACAGGAAATTTATTCAAGGCTATGGGAAGATTGCTGGTCCTCTCACATCCATGTTAAAAAAAGATTCATTTGCTTGGAACCAGGAGGCAGAGAAGGCTTTCGAACACCTCAAACATGCTATGACTCAAGCACCAGTGCTAGCTCTTCCGGATTTCACTCAACCATTCATAGTTGAATGTGATGCATCAGGCACAGGTATTGGAGCGGTTCTTATGCAAAATAAGAAACCAATTGCATTTCTAAGTCAAGCTCTGCATGGAAAGAATCTGGCATTATCAACTTATGACAAAGAAATGTTGGCCTTGGTGTTAGCAGTGAAGAAGTGGCGACCGTATCTCATGGGACATCGGTTCATAGTAAGGACAGATCAAAAAAGCTTGAAATATCTCTGGGAGCAGAAAATCAACACAGCAGCACAGCAAAAGTGGCTCACAAAATTGATGGGCTATGACTTTGTCATTGAGTATAAGCGTGGAAGTGAAAATGTTGTCGCTGACGCCTTGTCACGTTGTGTAGAAAATGGAGAACTCGTAGCATTGTCTCAACCAAAGCCATCATGGTTGGAACCCATCAAACAGGAGGTACAATCACAACCTCAGTTACAACGGTTAGTCAAGCTATGTGAAGAAGGGGAGGAAGTGGGCCCATGGTTGTTTCAAGAAGGAATTCTTTTCTTCAAGAACAGGATTTATTTATGGGAGCAATCCCCATTAATAACATCCATAATTGAAGAAATTCATTCCAGCACTCATGAAGGTTATTTGAAAACATTACAACGGGTTCGATCAATTTTTTATTGGAAAGGGATGAAGAAACATGTAAAAAAGTTTATTCAGCAATGTGATGTCTGCCAACGCAATAAGGTTGAGAATCTCTCTCCAGCCGGCCTACTTCAATCGTTACCAATTCCCACTCAAGTTTGGTCAGATATATCCATGGATTTCATTAATGGTCTTCCTAGTTCACAAGGTAAGACTACTATTTTTGTGGTTGTGGATAGACTATCAAAGTATGCACATTTTGTACCTATCTCTCACCCTTACACTGCAGTTGGTGTGGCACAAGTATTTTTTGAACAAATTTTTCGATTGCATGGCATGCCACAATCTATTGTTTGTGACAGAGATGTAGCTTTTACCAGTGCCTTCTGGAAGGAATTATTTCGATTGCAGGGAACTCATTTCAATTTCAGCTCTTCATATCATCCACAAACTGATGGACAAACTGAGGTTGTCAATCGAACCTTGGAGATGTATTTGCGTTGTTTAACAGGTACAAGACCCAAAGAATGGGTACGATGGATCCCATGGGCTGAGTTTTGCTATAACTCAAGTGTTCATTCGTCAACAAAAATGACCCCGTTCGAAGTAGTCTATGGAAGGAAGCCACCTACCCTGCTGGCATATGTTCCTGGTACAGCAAAGATTGAAGCTGTGGAAAAGGAATTGCAAACTCGGGATGAAGTTTTGCAGGAGCTCCGTCAGAATATCAAGGCTGCCCAAGCACGGATGAAGCAAAATGCAGACAAACATCGTAGGGAAAAGGAGTTCAAGATTGGTGATTGGGTGTATTTAAGGCTCCAACCTTACAGGCAAAACTCAGTAGCTTTTCGTAAGAATCTCAAGCTGTCACCCCGCTATTATGGTCCTTTCCACATCATTGAACGGGTAGGAGCTGTTTCTTATAAACTTAAGTTACCTGAAGGGTCAAAAATTCATCCGGTGTTTCATGTTTCAAACCTCAAGGAGAAGTTAGGTGAACAAGATAAAATGAATCCAGAGTTGCCTCACTTGGACATCACTGACAGTATCAGTCCCACGCCACAAGCGATTTTGGATAGGCGAACCAGGCGAAGGAAAGAAGAGGTTCTGGTACATTGGCAAGGGTTATCACCAGCAGATGCCACGTGGGAAGAAGTTGAAGGCTTACGCATCCGATTTCCCAATCTGTCCCTTGAGGACAAGGGAATTCTTTAAGGGGAAGGGAGTGTTACGAACCAGCTTGTTGAAGTGGATTTGGACAGCAGCTCAGATCAGATTATGCAGCACAGTTCAGATTATGCAGCGCAGTTGTTACTATCTCTTGGCTGCTCTGGATGAGTGTTATTTGCTGCACAAGATTGGTTCTAACTTGTTGAAGTTATCTGATTATTTAGGATTTGTTTAGGAGTTATTAATGGTTATCTTATTTAAGTTTATAGGGTTGCTTTTCAAATATTGACTCTGCTTGGGAGTGTCCAACAGGGATAGGAGTTGGAAATAGGATAGGACTTGATGTTATTTTATCTTTATCATTAGGAATGCATTGTATGCTCAGTTGGAGGCTATTTATAGTCTACGTTTATTAATAAGAAATCATCTGAATATTCCAGTAAACAATCAAGCTTTTGCTTGTTAAGGAGGTCCTGGTTATCCCTCGAAGCATAACCAGAAATTAATCCTTTTTCTTTTCTGTTAAATTCCAGAATTTCCTCGATCTAACCATAGCCCCACGCGGGAAAAGAGGTGTTACACGCGGCCGAGGCGGGGGTCGTATCAAGATGATAGTTTAATATTTTGTAGAGCTTCTTTGGAAGAGTGTGAATCTTTGCAGAGAATAATTGGGATATATGAAAAAGTCTCAGGTCAACTCTTAAATCAAGCAAAAACTTCTTTATTTTTTAGCAAAAATACTCCTCACGATGTCAAGGAAGAATTCAGATTGAGATTTGATGCTCAAGTGATTCGCCAACATGAAAAATATCTTGGTCTTCCATCATTGGTAGGTCGCTCTAAATGCAATACCTTTTTGGACCTTAAAGAGAAGTTAGCTAGCAAATTGGCGGGGTGGAATGAGAAATTATTATCTAAAGGTGGCAAGGAAATTTTGATAAAGGCTGTTGCCCAAGCAGTGCCAACTTACACTATGAGTTGTTTTAAACTTCTTGATTCTATCTGTGAAGAACTAACAAGTATGGTCAGAAATTTTTGGTGGGGGCAAAAGTGTAATGAAAGGAAGATGTCTTGGATGAGTTGGGAGTCACTTTATGCTCCAAAAAGTAAAGGGGGAATGGGTTTTAAAATGCTTAAGGAATTTAATTTAGCTTTATTAGCTAAACAAGGTTGGAAGCTTCAGACGGAAACTAATTCCCTTGCATATAAAGTCCTTAAAGCTAAATATTTTCCTGACTGTGAGTTTGTGACAGCAACTATTGGGAAGTGTCCATCTTATTTGTGGCAGAGTATAATGGCTGCACAAAATATTGTTAGAAGTGGAGTAAGATGGCGGATTGGGAATGGGTAGAAGATTAGGATTTGGTCTGATAAATGGTTGCCAATTCCATCTACCTTTAAAGTAATATCACCACCAAGAGTGCATGGCAGTCAAGCATTGGTCTCTGATCTGATTAACAGTGATACGGCGAAGTGGAAATATGAATTGATTCATCAGATTTTTGTACCACATGAGGCTGAGATCATTTTGGGTTTGCCACTTAGCTCAACTCTGCTTGCAGATACCTTGATATGGAGTACAACCTCTACTGGGAAATTCTCAGTGAGGAGTGCTTACAAAATTGCAATGGAGACTAAAGTACAACCTGATTCTGGTTCTTGTTCATACAATAGTAATATGAACACACTTTGGAAGGTGCTGTAGGGTTTGAAAATTCCTAATAAGGTTAAACACTTTGGGTGGAGAGCGTGTAAAAACATTCTACCAACATTGTCTAACCTTAAGAAGAGAGGAATTGTTGAGAATGACTTATGTGAAGAATGTAAAATGGGCTGTGAATCCTCAAGTCATGTGTTTTGGAGCTGCTTATGTGCCTCAAGTACCTGGGCTCTTACTTCTATTTTCTGCAGGCAGCAACATCTGTTTTTTAATGATTTTATGGAGTTGTTTTGGTTCCTGGTGCATGTTCAGAAAAGTGGTGAGGAAGTACTCTCATTAGCTGTGACCATTGCTTGGGCTTTGTGGACTAGGCGAAATGAGAAAAGAAATGGAAAGCAGTTTATGACAGGTTTTGAACTAGTTAAGTGGTGTGGAAAATATATTGAATCATTTAAGGCAGCAAATTCTTCAAATTCACCAAGTTCTGCCGATTCATCAAATGCAGTACCAAATTCTGCAAATGCAGTTTCTGCAAATGCAGCAGCTTCTGTACATGCTACAACATACACAATTTCTGGAAGTTCTGCATTAAGCTCGACAAAACAATGCAGACAAGTTTGGTCACCCCCTAATGCTTCTGTTTTTAAAGTAAATGTTGATGGGGCTATCTTCACGAAACAACAAAAGTCTGGGGTAGGAGTGGTAATACGCAATTGTGAAGGTTTGTTCATGGGAGCTTTGTCAATGAAGCTAAATCAGCATCTGGGACCCTTGGAAGCCAAAGCAAAAGCTTATGAATTGGGAGTTATGTTTGCTAAAGATATGGGATTTCATGAGATTGTTCTTGAAGGGGACTCTGTTATGGTTTCAAATGCTATTGCTGGCATTTCTTCTCCTCCATCTTCGATTGCTTCAGTTGTGTATGGAATTAGTTATCTGTTAAGTACTTTTCGTAGATTTTCTATTTCACATGTTGGTAGGAAAGGTAATCAGGTAGCCCACTTGTTAGCAAAACATGCTCAGGGTGTTGAGCAATATATTGCTTGGATTGAGGAGAGCCCTTGTTTCTTAGAACATGCTCTCTCAATTGATGTACTTGTTTCTAGTTCATGTTAATGGAATTTCAGTTTTCTATCAAAAAAAAAAAAAAATTTCTATGGGCTACAAATACAAATATATTAATTACGAAGTCCAGCATGTAAATGGGCCCGGTTCGAGAAGGACCAGATTCGGTCGGGTGGAATTCATGTCGGCAATGAAGGATTATTTTATCTAAGGCCCACAATGGTTTGGAACTTTGGATGAAAGGGATTCGTAAACACTGTTTAAACCTCAGCTAAATTATTTGGGCTAAGATTAAGCACAGAAAGATTACAAATTAGACCTTTGGGCCTTACCAGACATGTCTTTTTTTTTTTTTTTTTTTTTTTTTCGAATTCAATAGTTGATGAAGTGGGGATTTGAAAGTTGGGTGTCACCGATTAGCGACAATTCAATATATGTAAATGTTTACTTTTTATTTTTTACATATTGTTAGGATACTTTTTTTAAGACCTCATATATTTGAGTACCACCTATTTATTTTCAAATACCATTAATAAATTATTGGGTTTTCCCAAATATTTTTTGCTTTATTATTACGTTAATAACAAATGTTTCATATCTCATTGCTTAAATTGGGTTAGGATATAAATTATCACAAAAAGCCTAAAAACTCATATTTTATCCAATTTTATTGTCATCATTTAGCTAAGCCCAAAACCGGCCCTATGAACCCAATGAACACATCCTATTCTATTTAAAACCCAAGAATACTTATGCTTGGCAATATTTGAAAAGCCCATGATTTAAATCCATGGCAAAACAATTTTTATCAATGGAATTCAAATCCATAATCAAAGCCCACGGTTTAAACCCATGGCAATTTATTTATCAAAGCCCAATTCTCATTAGCAACATCAAAGCCCAATTCTCATTGACAACATCAAAGTCCAATTCTCATTGGCAATATCAAGGCACAATTTTCATTAGCACTATTTTTGTCAAAAAAGAGGCCAAGATTATCAATACTTGGCAAAGAAAAATATCATGGCAAAAACACCATGGCAATCGTCTTATAAAAAAAAAAACTCATTGGGAGTTACCTTGAAGATTATGTTTCTCATATTATAAACCCATGAAATACATGGACATCATTTGCATTGCGGCATCCATAATATGCACCTTCAACACTCATGGTAAACATTCAAACCCACAAGATCATCATTTAAGTTATATGCGATTATTAGAAACCATGAACATTATTTGCAACATGGAATTCATCAAAGTGAATATTATTTACAAAAGTATTTTGAAACTTATTCCATTGTTTCAAACATTACAACTAATTGCCCAAAGGCCCATTGCAAGTATTTATGAAGAACCTAAAAATATTTACTAATAAAAGTCCATGAGGAATGAAAACCCATGGCGAGCATGTACACACAATCAGCCCAAGTGAACAAACCCAATCTAAGAGATCCCAGCAAGAGGTAGAGGACTAAAAGTAGGCAAAATAGCCCTTGTTCATCCTTAACCGAAGTACAACAAGAGGACCATGTCCTTAAGAATGAACTAGAGGCTGTCCCTTCGGCTTTTGGTTACTCTCTACCTGACGTGAACAGTACCTGAGGCTTGTAAACATTAGCTGAAGTTTAAAGGGTGATGAGATTCCATCATTTTTTTCAAGACTGTACCTCCAGCGGAAGGGGTGCTAAAACCATATTATTCAAATTCCAATAAATTGATGCTATAAATGTTAAAAACGTTCAAGACATGATTCATGTGCCAAGCCCATGAATCCTAAAGGGGAAAAAATTGGGAACATGTGGTTTGGAGGGTATAAAAGAACCTCCAGCAGAACCCCCTGAAGTAGGCTTAGAACTTGACACCTGGCTTGGAGTGTTGAATCTTACTTCTTGAGAGCCTAAATCTCAGTTGCAGCTTTAGGATTTGTTCTTGATACACGCACCAATCACGTTGATTAAGCTCAGCCCCAAAAATCTTGACATTTAATGCAAAATTCCATCATTACCCAAAGAAACAAAGCAGCCCATAAAGCAAATCTTCTACTTCTGACCAAAAAATCCCAAGAAGATTAACCATGGTTCTCCACCTCTAATTAACCCTACGTTTTTTGGACTTATGTTAATGAATGCTTCCCTAAAACTCCATTATAAAAAGTTAGGCATCTCAGCCCATAAACACAGCCACCCCCCTCTGAGACTTTGGGTTCGTTTGCCATTTTTGCTGGTGGTTTAGCTCTCCTTAAGCTCACCACTCATCATCTTTAGCCTACACTCATCTAATTCCAGATATTCTTCTCCCCCTTACACTACCACAACTCATAAATGTCTTCCAGTGAGTCACAAACAGACCATTACTCATAAAAGACTTCAGTCTCAGCATCTCTCCTATACCACTCACTCAAAAAACAAACCTCATTCCGCTCGTCCATGCCTTATAAACACACACTCACCAAAATTTTAGCTAAATATTTGCTGCACTGAGCTGGGGATATTTCTCTCCCTTCAAACCATGCCAATTAATCCTCCTTTTCTTTTTCCTATGGAACCTTTGATGTTTACTTTTATTTTATTGTAGAAGAATATGATGTATTCATAATGATCGAACTCTTCCCTCACATTAATCTAATAATGGCTGAAAGCATAATATATTCCTCTTGAATGAGACACATAAGGACCTAAAATTTGCTTAAATTTGTCTAATTATTGATTGCTGGACAGTATAATTTACCCCTGTTGTTGGACAGGTTATCTCTTTGGACTTAAGTGAAACATTACTCTTATTGCTAGAGAATTTATTTCCCTTGGACTATCAGAACAGGACCACTAATGTACTGACTAAGTATTGTAAAGTATTTATTTTCTTTTTATTGCTTTTGTTGCCAATTTGTTAAATGCAGCCTTTGTTTCCTTGCTTGGGTAGGCTTGTCATCACACCGATAGCCTTTGGGTGTCATCTCTGTCGAAGGGGAAATTGATGCCTCTATCTAAGATGTTAGGAAGCCAAACCGAAACTCGACTATGGGCTCTTGAGATGGTACCCAAAGGCTTTCGGTGTGATGACAAAGCCTATCCAAGCAAGAAACAAAGGCTACACATGACAAAACAGCAACAAAAGCCCAATGAAAAACACGTTACAATACTTAATTAGTACATTAATGGTCCTGGTCCGATAGTTCAAATCAGTCCTCTAGTATTACGGTATTATCTCCAGCGGTAGGGTAATTTCAAGTTAGTAAGTGTATTTACATGGTAAAAATAACATTTTTTCCTTATTATTATTAAGTCAATATAAGGGAAAACTTCCAAAGTTTCCAAAACATTATGGCCTTCATCATAATAATACTAAAAAAAGGATTAAAGGCTTCATAGTTACAAATAAAAGAGGAAAAATAGGATGGAATGAAGGGAGAGAGAGCACATCCAGCCGTGTGCATAGGTTGGTTAAGTTTGTCCCCTTTCATCATGCACTTAAATGACTTTCCCCATGTAATGCTCTTTTAGTTTTTTGTCAAACATGAATGATATTATTTTTCATAAGAATAGCTTTAAATATTAGAAATGTATGTCTTTAATGAGAATGATTTTTAATATGAAGTCTTTGTGCCTTTTAAGAGAAAGGCCTTAATATTGATGTTCATATGCCTTCCATGAGAAAGGGCTTTTGTAATGTGTTCTTGGAATAGTATTTGATATGTTTTTAAGATGCGTGGAGATGATAAGAAACATATATGTGTGTATATATATATATATATGTATGTATATTGTGAGATATGTTGTTTGTAATATGTATAAGAATTATATGTAGATACTTTGTTGGACATGGATCTTGAAGATTTATGAAAAGTATGTATGGGTATTTTGTGAGAAATGTGTTTTGGGCAGTAAAAATGATGAAGTTTTAGAATAATGGAGTTTGGGAAAGATGAGTAATAGATAATGGTATGTTGTAATATGTGTGTTGTGTTGTTATCTATGAAGAGAGAGTTTGTAAGAGAGATGGGGAAGTAGGAAAGTGTATATATGGCAGCAAAAATGAATGAAGTTTCAGAACTAGGGGGTGAGAGAGAGGGATGGATGGTATGTTTAGTGTGTAGCTTGGTCTTCTTTATATAGAGCCAAGCATGTAACTAGATTAGAACTAGTTGAAGGGAAAATTAGCAAATAAGGAAAAATCTTTAACAAAGTAAATGGTTTTTTGTTTTTTAACCAAAAGAAGAAAGTTTGAGACTTTAATATTGGTGACACAGCTGGATGATGTCATGAGGATGACATCCTTTGCTTGGAGGAAAATATTTGGCATTAAATTCATGATTTGGCCGAAAAAGGTAAGATAAGCTTTATCCTATTTCTGGTACCATAGCTGGAGCTATTGCAGTAAGTGCTGTAGCTGTTACAGCTTCTGTACAAGCTGTTTCTGCAGAAGTTTCCGCTTGAGCTGTTTGCAGCTTCTATTGGAGCTGTTTTTGCAAAACAGCTTCTGCTGGAGCTGTTTACAGCTTCCGTTGGAGCTGCTGTTGGTATTTTTGGCTAAGTTTCTTTCTTTTGGAAAATTATATGCTTAAGCCATATATAATTTTGGTAAGTAATAGACTAGTTGGTTGATTTTTGATGAAGTTTTAGAGATGTAATAATGGTCTTTTTGTATTTTAACCAAATCTTGGAGAGTAAAGAGAGCATTTAATACTAGATATGAGATACTAATATATATTTAGCCATGTGCTTGGAATTGATTTATATGAAAATAATAATATAATTAATATGGAATGATATAATTATATTTTAAAACTTATATTATATGATGGACATTAATTTTGTAAAGAGTATGGGGAGTTTTATCATTTTAAGTGTTATGTGATATGAGAGGCTTACCAAATGTTACTTATTGCACACTGACTCGTCAGAGTTCAAGGAATTGGGAAAGACATGCCAAGCAACATGCTTTCTTTTATCAACTTTGAACCACTGGAGTTTTACTGAACATACTTCTTGGCCTTCCAAACCACGACTCCTAAAATTCCCCCGATGAGACTCATGAGCTTGGACCATGAGCCAAAACTGAGATGATGTGCTACGAGCTTGAACCATGGGCTTTAACGCATTTTTTGTGTAAATATGGGCTCTTTTGGGCTTTAGAAGAGATTTTCCCAAAATCCATGATAGTGTTGACGTGGTGCGGGTCACCAATGAAATGAAGCCGCGTGGTGTAAAAAATTTGTCCTCAACATTCAGCCCCCCAAGTGCATGGGCTTGCTTTGCGGGCTTGTTTTGCAAGGGCATGCACGAGTGAAGATGTTTCTTGAAGACTTTGTAAATGAGCGAATATAATGTTGTTGGCTACTAGAGATGATGGTTGATAATACTGTTAGAGTAGTAAAATAGGTGTTGTTGGACATGTGGGTTGCATTGGCTATCTCATAGGTACAGCGATAATAGATTGATGTAGCTGAAACTTTCATATATGGAGTAGTAGCTTCATTGAACTTAAAAGCTTCATTTTCTTTTTGGTAGATTGATTGATCTTTATCTAGATCCATGTGTAGCTTTCTTGAATGAGCTGCTGTAATAGTGAAAGACCAAGCCCCCAAGTGTAATATCAGCACAACTTTGGTGATGTATGAGATTCTGATAATTCTAGCAGAGCGATGGATATGATTATCATGACTTTGAACATGTGTGTGTACGGCTTGATATGATAGGACTCCAACATAAATCTTTGTTGATAAATAGAGCTTTATTTGGTGCTTGTAACTTTGTGATAAATGCCAATCAAAATGTTCTTGAAAGAGATTGGCCATTGCTAGACCGATAGAGTTCTGTAGTGGAAGTGCCTTTATTAACATATTTGACAACCTTTTTTTTTTTTTTTTTTTTTTTATCAATACCCAATTGTAGCCCCCAGAAATGAAATCCTTCGGATTAGTGAATCAAGCCTCCGAGTATAGGAAGGCGTTGGATGAGCATAGATTTGTTGCAGGTATCACTGCTGAATTGTTGGCTATTTCTTCTTAATTGCATGATCTTTGTTAATTAATTTGCCATGGGCTTGAACCATGGGCTTTGATTAAGGGATTAAATTCCATTGATAAAATAACTTTGCCATGGACTTGAATCATGGGCTTTTAAAATATTGCCAAGTTGTTTTGGGCTTTTGATAAAATGGTGCCAAGTATTATTAGTCTTGGGCTTTGAATGTTAATGGGATAAATAATATAACATAAGATAAATAATTATAATTTTCATGATAGTATATATATATATATATATTATCATGATTTCCATGGGTTTTGTAAGATAGTAAGGTAAATATTAATTGCCATGGGGTTTAAAATAATTTCCATGGGGCTTTTGAATAGTAGAGAGATAAATAATGTGATATAAGATAAATGATTACCATGGGTTTATTAAGGTAAGTTCTAATGGGTTTATAATATGGTATAAATTATAGCTATGAGTTTTAAGAGCTTAGTAATATAATTTGCATAAAAATTGTTCATTATTGGGTTTCAAATATTTATAATATAGTATTTGCCAAGTATTATTAACCTTGGGCTTAAGATATTGCCAAGTATTATTAGTCTTGGACTCTAAATGTTAGTAATATAAGATAAATAATTTTTATAATAATATAATTTTATTTGAGTCTTTTACGTGTTTTTGTGAAATAGCAAGATAAATAATAATTGCCATGGGGATTTAAGATAATTACCATGGGCTTTTGATTATTATAATCATTGAATAAGTAATTACTTTGATAATATAATTTTTCACGGATTTTTATAAATATTTTCCATGGGTTTGCAAAATAAATAAAATTGCCATAGGTTTTGAATATAATTCCTATGAGCGTAATTATTGGTGACACACATTCACATTTCTCCATGGGCTTGATATATGTTTGCCATGGGTTTTGGAAAAATGAATGGTGTTATTTCATAAGATAGATAATATGGTATAAATATTTGCCATGATTCATTAGCTTATGTACTCGTTTAGGAAATTTAGTTTGCCAAAGGTTATTAGCTTTGGGCTACAAGTATAATGCATTTGTAAAAGAAAATCTATTTTGCCAAAGATTATTAACTTTGGGCTTTGAGTAAGATATAATATTTTTGTAAAGTGATTTTGGATTTTTTGAAATGATGGCTTGCTAAAAATACTACTTGGGCTCTAAGTAAAATTTTTATAATACAATATTGGCCAAGGATTAATATCCTTGGGCTTTTGATAAAATAGTGCTAAGTAGTTAGCTTAGGCTTTTGATGTTGCCAATAAAATATGGTTTTTGATGTTGCCAGCGAAAACTGGGCTTTTGATGTTACCAATGAGAATTGGGCTTTTGGTATTGCCAGCGAGAATTAGGCTTTTAATGTTGCCAATGAGAATTGGATTTTGATATTGCCAGCGAGAACTGGGCTTTGATGTTGCCAATGAGAATTGAGATTTTGATGTTGCCAGCGAGAACTGAGCTTTTGATGTTGCCAATGAGAGTTGGGCTTTTGATGTTGCCAATGAGAGTTGGGCTTTTGATATTGCCAGCGAGAACTGAGCTTTTGATGTTGCCAATGAGAGTTGGGCTTTTGATGTTGCCAATGAGAGTTGGACTTTTGATATTGCCAGCGAGAATTGGGCTTTTAATGTTGCCAATAAGAATTGGGCTTTTAATGTTGCCAGCGAGAACTGGGCTCTGATGTTGCCAATGAAAATTGGGCTTGGTGTTGCCATTTAGTAATGGGCTTTGATGGTGCCATTTAGTAATGGGCTTTGATGTTGTCAAGTATATCACAGTTTGGTCATGAAGGTAATATCTATTTTTGAAATCACTTGCTAAATGCATGACCGTTTTATTTTGAAGAGTCCCAACCATAAAAGCTATCTTCAATTTTGAATATGTAAAGGTTTGAAATATGAAAAGTGTTTTGATCATTGAAAGATTAATATAATTGAGCCAAAATACAGTCATGGAAGTTAAACAGTTTATTTTGAAAATGTCAAGTTGCAAAAGGTTTGTCCTTGCAAGTAAGTTTGGAATACAAATATCTATGTAAAAATGTATCTTAAAATATTTATAGTTTTGAAATAAATGTAAGATATTCATGTCTTAGAGTAAAGATAATGCTTACTCTCTATTTCCAAAGCATTTTGTAGAAAATGTGATTTTTGAGTTAAGTATGATATAGCTCCAACCATTTGCCATTGATAGGTTCCATGAGATTTTTGCCTTCTAGCATGGCTAGAAAATAATAGTTGTTGCTATAGACTTCTTTTTCAAGACAAATGTCCCTGGATGTAGGGATGTCAGATTGATTGGACCTTTTAGATCAAAGCCCCCTAGTGTGAGGTAGTTGACATCCTTGATGATGCTCAAGATTCCAAAGGTTCCAATGACATGGTTCATGTGAATTTGATGATTCTAGTAATATGATGCATGTAGTCACCATGGCTTTAGGGGGCATGGGGTTACCACGGCTTTGATGGTGATAATAAAGCTTCTTTGATGACCTCCAATCTGCTTGGTTTAGTGGAAAAAAAAAAAAAAAAACTTTCTTTTATTGATTGGAACAAGATTGGTGATTCCAGCAGCAAGGAGTTATTGAATTTCTTGGATGATTCGGGCTTCTATATTGGGATGAAAAATTCTAATGGGTTTTATGCCTACAAAATAGACAAAGCCCAATATTTAAAAATCATGATGATTATTGAAATAAATAATTTGTTTTGTACAATGGTCACAATAATGTTCGAGATAAAGTAATATATATTTAACGTGATAGATTTGATTGAATGATGTATATGATATAATATTAAAGTAATTTGTATTAAGTTGTATAGTGCTGGTAGAAAAACATATACTCAATATAGATTTAAAGATAGTGACGTGGTGACTTATCTTGAAAGTTCATGGCTCCAGCCGTATATCAGTGAACTTATGGCAATCCAGTAGTGTAATGACATGAGTACAGTAGTGGCAAGTCCATATGTCATGATAAATCTCTCCATGGCTTGACATTGAGAGCACGTATCACCAAGACAAGATCTAAACTGAGCATCATGTTGTACTCCTAAGCAAAGATGCCAATGTAATCACCATGTGATGTGTAGTATGTGTGGGGCTGCCATGGCTTCAATGGTGATAAAGCTTTTTTTTTAGGGATGACCACCAATCTACTTGGTTCAGCAGTTGGTACAAGAAGGATTTCCTTTAGCGATTAGGATAATATTGATGATTTTAGTTGCAAGGAGTTATGATCAGGGGTTTCATGCCTACAAAATAGACAAATTCTAAAGTATAAAAAGCATAACAATGGTTGAAACAAACAATATGTTTCACATAATAATTTTCAGTCAATGGTTGCGATAAAGTAACATATACTTAACGTGATAGTTTTAATTGAATGATGAATGTGATATAATATTAAAGTAATTTGTACTAAGTGATATAAGCATAGTAGAGTAACATATACTCAATATAAATTTAAAGATAGCAACGTAATGACTTATCTTGAAAGTTCATGGCTCCAGCCGTATGTTAGTGAACTTATGGCAGTCTAACAGCATGATGACGTGAGTACAGTGTTGGGGAGTCCATATGCCACGATAGGTCTCTTCGTGGTTTTATATTGAGAACATGTATCACCAAATAAGGATTTGAATTGAGCATCATATCATACCCCAAAGCAAGGACATCAATGCATTCTTTGTTAGATGGAGAAGATAGGTTGGGTACTGCTGGAAGTTCTATAAATGATTCAGCTATACTGCTAGATAAGAATTTTTCTTCCTTTAGATGCGTTCTCTTCTGGATACAGCCGTAAGTATTGTACTAGCTTTGTTTGGCCTGGGAACCTTTTGTTTGAGGCAACTAAGCCTCACATGTCATGATGAGTAACAATATATGCTTCCATCTAGTAGCCGGGTTTATTCACATTGTGGCTGCGATTTGTTGGTGAATTCCTCTTTGTACTTTCTTTAGGATCCAAAAAAAATTTCTTTCAAACTTATTTTGGGACCATCCTTGATGTCCTTTCAATTTGGCAATGGAGTTCCAATGAGGCCATGGTTGAATAAATTACATGGAATCTTGTAAGTGCAATAATAGGACCAACCTTAAGAACCAGCTCTATATGCTGCCAAGGGCGTACTCTTAGACCCTTTCATATTGGCGTAAGTAATAGCATGCATGATCAATAGGAAAGTTTGGCTAGCATGAGCTCTAGCGGTGAGGGATTGTAGATTTAGAGAAAGAAATTGCAGCAAAGTCAACGGAACTATCTCTTTTGACAAGTCAAAAGAATTCCATTATGCTGTCCTTACCCACCAGCGGTGGCTCCTCCTCCGCGGAAACCTTTGGTGGCTTATTGGATTTGGCTACTCATGCTTTAGTTCATTTCTCTAGTGGGCAACTTTGTTGGGATGTAATATATGTTTTGAGACTCTTTAGTTATAAAGACTTCCTTCCCCCTTTCTTTTTGTAATAGAAGAAGAAAAAAATCTTCTAGGTGCTGTCACTACTCATGTATGCGAAACCATTTAGCTATATATAAAAAAACTCATTTAGTTGTGATTTGTCTAGTTGTAAGTGTTGTTATTACTTGTGCAAAAGGTCATTCAATTGTAGGTACTAATACTACACACGAAAGAAGGACTAGTCAACTACGGACATTATCTTGTAAAAGGGTTCATGCCTAAAAGAAATTTTTTCGCACAAAAGCTAATTTTTCTGCATAACAGAAATTTTTCTGCACAACAGAAATTTTTCTGCATAAAATATTTTTCTGCATAAAAGGATTTTCTGCATAAACAAATTTTCTGCATAAAGGATTTTTCTGCATAAATGAATTTTCTGTATAAAAGATTTTTCTGCATAAAGGATTTTTCTGCATAAAAGAATTTTCTGCATAAAGGATTTTTCTGCATAAAAGATTTTTCTGCATAAATGGGCTGCCCATTGTTACTTTTTTATGCATGCAAAAGGTCATTCAATTGTAGGCACCAATATCACACACGAAGGGAAAACTAGTCAACCATGGACATTGTTTTGAAAAAGGTTCAAGCCTAAAGAAACTTTCTACATAAAAGGGGTTGTCCATTGCCACTTTTTCCTGTGTGCACATGTCTTTTCTCACTATTCATGTGGGGATATTGCGCTGTACATAGCAAGGGACACCTCCAGCAATAGCTGTCGTGCCTCTTTTTTTTTTTGCAAAAAATGATTTTTTGAGCCCGAAAGGGAGGGGAAAAAATGTTTTGTCATCAAATAGTGTTCATTCATCTATGTATATGTATATACATGTATACTAACATACATATACGCATCATTACCCTTTTCTTTTAGCCATTTACATGTAAATATTGTACTTCTCATGGCAAAGGACACCTCAAGTCGTAGCTACTGGGTTCCTTTTTTTTTTTTTTTTTTTTTTTTTTTGCATAAAACCATTTTTGAGCCAAAGGCAAAGTAAAAAGTTTTGTGATTTTGGAAGAAAACAAATAGTACCCATTCTTCTATGCATGTATATAAATATACATATGTGCATTGTTATCTTTTTCTTTTTGACTAACCATGTGTAAATATTGTACTATTCACCTTGAGGACACCTTTTTTTTTTTTTTTTTTTTTTAATTTTGTTTCTTTTTTGAAGGAAAGAAAATAGAGTGTTCACTTATATATATTCATACGCATATATATATATATATATATATATATATATATATATATATATATATATATATATATATATATATATATATATATATATATATATATATATATATATATATATATATATGTATACTTATATATACATAATGTTAGCTTTGTAAAGGTTGCAGCAAGGCAGTAGAGGTTGCTCTTCTAAAATTTGGCATCAAGTGCAGCTGTAGAGTGCTAACTTTGTACCGCCGGGCTAACATCACGCTGACTTGCTTCTTGTTGGCTATTATACAACCTTGAGGGCATGATAGACTTTCACCATGGTTGGCTCCCCAATGGAGTTTGCAAAATGTCGAGGGGGAAATTGATGCCTCTATCTAAGATGTTGGGAAGTCAAACCGAAACTCGACTATGGGCTCTTGAGATGGTACCCAAAGACTTTCGGTGTGATGACAAAGCCTATCCAAGCAAGAAACAAAGGCTGCACATGACAAAACAGCAACAAAAGCCTAATGAAAAACACGTTACAATACTTAATTAGTACATTAATGGTCCTGGTCCGATAGTTCAAATCAGTCCTCTAGTGTTACGGTATTATCTCCAGTGGTAAGGTAATTTCAGGTTAGTAAGTGTATTTACATGATAAAAATCACATTTTTTCCTTATTATTATTAAGTCAATATAAGAGAAAACTTCCAAAGTTTCCAAAACATTATGGCCTTCATCATGATAATACTAAAAAAGGATTAAAGGCTTCATAGTTACAAATAAAAGAGGAAAAATAGGATGGAATGAAGGGAAAGAGAGCACGTCCAGCCGTGTGCATAGGTTGGTTAAGTTTGTCCCCTTTCATCATGCACTTAAATGACTTTCCCCATGTAATACTCTTTTAGTTTTTTGTCAAACATGAATGATATTATTTTTCATAAGAATAGCTTTAAATATTAGAAATGTATGTCTTTAATGAGAATGATTTTCAATATGAAGTCTTTGTGCCTTTTAAGAGAAAGGCCTTAATATTGATGTTCATATGCCTTCCATGAGAAAGGGCTCTTGTAATGTGTTCTTGGAATAGTATTTGATATGTTTTTAAGATGTGTGGAGATGGTAAGAAACATATATGTGTATATATATATATATGTATGTATATTGTGAGATATGTTGTTTGTAATATGTATAAGAATTATATGTAAATACTTTGTTGGACATGGATCTTGAAGATTTATGAGAAGTATGTATGGGTATTTTGTGAGGAATGTGTTTTGGGCAGTAAAAATGATGAAGTTTCAGAATAATGGAGTTTGGAAAATATGAGTAATAGATAATGGTATGTTGCAATATGTGTATTGTGTTGTTATCTATGAAGAGGGACTTTGTAAGAGAGATGGGGAAGTAGGAAAGTGTATATATGGCAGCAAAAATGAATGAAGTTTCAGAACTAGGGGGTGAGAGAGAGGGATGGATGGTGTGTTTAGTGTGTAACTTGGTCCTCTTTATATAAAGCCAAGCATGTAACTAGATTAGAACTAGTTGAAGGGAAAATTAGCAAATAAGGAAAAATCTTTGACAAAGTAAATGGTTTTTTGTTTTTTAACCAAAAGAAGAAAGTTTGAGGTGACACAGCTGGATGATGTCATGAGGATGATATCCTTTGCTTGGAGGAAAATATTTGGCATTAAATTCATGATTTGGCCAAAAAAGGTAAAATAAGCTTTATCCTATTTCTGGTACCATAGCTGGAGCTATTGCAGTAAGTGCTGCAGCTGTTATAGCTTCTGTACAAGCTGTTTCTGCAAAACCTTTCGCTTGAGCTGTTTGCAGCTTCTGTTGGAGCTGTTTTTGCAAAACAGCTTCTGCTGGAGCTGTTTACAGCTTCCGTTGGAGCTGCTGTTGGTATTTTTGGCTAAGTTTCTTTCTTTTGGAAAATTATATGCTTAAGCCATATATAATTTTGGTAAGTAATAGACTAGTTGGTTGATTTTTGATGAAGTTTTAGAGATGTAATAATGGTCTTTTTGTATTTTAACCAAATCTTGGAGAGTAAAGAGAGCATTTAATGCTAGATATGAGATACTAATATATATTTAGCCATGTGCTTGGAATTGATTTATATGAAAATAATAATATAATTAATATGGAATGATATAATTATATTTTAAAACTTATATTATATGATGGACATTAATTTTGTAAAGAGCATGGGAAGTTTTATCATTTTAAGTGTTATGTAATATGAGAGGTTTACCAAATGTTACCTATTGCACACTAACTCGTCAGAGTTCAGGGAATTGGGAAAGACATGCCAAGCAACATGTTTTCCTTTATCAACTTTGAACCACTATAGTTTTACTGAACATACTTCTTGGCCCTCCAAACCACGACTCCCAAAATTCCCCCGATGAGACTCATGAGCTTAGACCATGAGCCAAAAATGAAATGATGTGCTACGAGCTTGAACCATGGGCTTTGACGCATTTTTTTGTGTAAATATGGGCTCTTTTGGGCTTTAGAAGAGATTTTCCCAAAATCCATGATAGTGTTGACGTGGTGCGGGTCGCCAATGAAATGAAGCCGCGTGGTGTAAAAAATTTGTCCTCAACAATCTCAAGAGTCCATAGTTGAGTTTCAATTTGGTTTCCCAACATCTTATTCAGAGGCATCAATTTCCCCCTCGACATTTTGACGACTCCACTGGGGAGCCAACCATGGTGAAAGTCTATCATGCCCTTAAAGTTGCATAATAGCCAACAAGAAGCAAGTCAGCATGATGTTAGCCCGGCGGTACAAAGTTAGCGCTCTGCTGTTGCACCTAATGCCAAATTTTAGAGGAGCAACCTCCACTGCCTTGCTGCCTTGCTGGAGCCTCTACAAAGCTAACATTATGTATATATAAGTATACACACACACACACACACACACACACACACACACACACATATATATATATATATATACACGTATGAATATATAAGTGAACACTCTATTTTCTTTCCTTCAAAAAAGAAACAAATTTTTTTTAAAAAAAAAAAAGGTGTCCTCAAGGTGAATAGTATAATATTTACGCATGGTTAGTCAAAAAGAAAAGATAACAATGCACATATGTATATTTATATACATGATAGAAAAATGGGTACTTTTTATTTTCTTTCAAAATCACAAAACTTTTTACTTTGCCTTTGGCTCAAAAATGGTTTTATGCAGAAAAAAAAAAGAAAAAAAGAAAAAGGAACCTAGTAACTACGGCTGGAGGTGTCCTTTGCCATGAGAAGTATAATATTTACATTTAAATGGCTAAAAGAAAGGGGTAATGATGCATGTACTTATGTTAGTATACATGTATATACATATATATAGATGAATGAACACTATTTGATGACAAAACATTTTTTTCCCCTCCCTTTTGGGCTTAAAAAAAAATTTATTTTTTGCAAAAAAAAAAGAGGCGCAACAGCTACTGCTGGAGGTGTCCCCTACTATGTACAGTGCAATATCCCCACATTAACAGTGAGAAAAGACAGGTGCACACATGAAAAAGTGGCAATGGACAAACCCTTTTATGCAGAAAATTTCTTTTGGACATTAACCTTTTTCAAAACAATGTCCATGGTCGACTAGTTTTCCCTTCGCGTGTGATATTGGTACCTACAATTGAATGACTTTTTGCACACATGAAAAAGTAACATTGGGCAGCCTATTTATGCAGAAAAATCCCTTTTATGCAGAAAAATCTCATTATGCAGACAAATTTTCTTTATGCAGTAAAAAATTTCTTTATGCAGCAGAAAAATTCCTTTATGCAGAAAATTTTTTATGCAGAAAAATCTCTTAATGCAGAAAAAATTTCTTTATGCTGAAAAACTCCTTTATGCAGAAAATATTTTTATGCAAAAAAATCTCTCTATGCAGAAAATTTTATTTATGCAGAAAAATTCATTTTATGCAGAAAAAATTTCTTTTAGGCATGAACCTTTTGAAAAACAATGTCTATAGTTAACTGGTCCTTCTTTCGCGTGTAGTATTGGTACCTACAATTGAATAACCTTTTGCACAAGTAATAACAACACTTACAACTAGACAAATCACAACTAAATGAGTTTTATATATATAGTTGAATAGTTTCGCATACATGGGTAGTGACAGCACCTAGAAGATTTTTTCTTCTTCTATTACAAAAAGAAAGGGTGAAAGAAGTCTTTATAACTAAGAAAGTCTCAAAACATATATTACATCCCAACAAAGTTGCCCACTAGAGAAATGAACTAAAGCATGAGTAGCCTAATCCAATAAGCCACAAAAGGTTTCCGCGGGGGAGGAGCCACTGCTGGTAGGTAAGGACAGCATGATGGATTTCTTTTGACTTGTCAAAAGGGATAGTTTCGCTGACTTTGGTGCAATTTCTTTTTCTAAATCTGCAATCCTTCACCGCTAGAGCTCATGCTAGCCAAACTTTCCTGCTGATCATGCATGCTATTACTTACGCCAATATGAAAGGGTCCAAGAGTATGCCCTTGGCAGCATATAGAGCTGGTTCTTGAGGTTGGTCCTATTATTGCACTTACAAGATTCCATGTAATTTATTCAACCATGGCCTTATTGGAACTCCATTGCCAAATTGAAAGGACATCAAGGATGATCACAAAATAAGTTTGAAAGAAATTTTTTTATCCAAAAGAAAGTAAAAGAAAGTACAAAGAGGAATCCAATAGCAAATCATAGCCACAATGTGAATAAACTCGGCTACTAAATGGAAGCATATATTGTTACTCATCATGACATGTGAGGCTTAGTTGCCTCAAACAAAAGGTTCCTAGGCCAAACAAAGCTAGTACAATTAATACTTACAGCTGTATTCAAAAGAGAACGCATCTAAAGGAAGAAAAAATTCTTATCCAGCAGTATAACTAAATCATTTATAGGACCTCCAACAGTACCCAACCTATCTTTTCCATCTAACAAAGAATGCATTGATGTCCTCGCTTGGAAGTACAATATGATGCTCGATTCAGATCCTTATTTGGTGATACATGCTCTCAATGTCAAACCATGGAGAGATTTATCGTGGCGTACGGACTTTCCACTGCTGTACTTATGTCATCATGCTGCTGGACTACCATCAGCTCACTGATATATGGCTGGAGCCATAAACTTTCAAGATAAGTCATCACATCACTATCTTTAAATTTATATTAAGTATATGCTACTCTACTATGCTCAGTACAAATTACTTTAATATTATATCACATTCATCATTCAATTAAAACTATCACGTTAAATATATATTACTTTTTCGCAATCATTGACCGAAAATTATTATGTGAAACGTATTGTTCGTTTCAACCATCATTATACTTTTTATACTTTGGAATTTGTCTATTTTGTAGGCATGAAACCCCTGATCATAACTCCTTGCAACAAAAATCATCAATATTGTCCTAATTGCTAAAGGAAATCCTTCTTGCACCAATCGTTGAACCAAGTAGATTGGTGGTCATCCCTTACAGAAACTTTGTCGCCATTGAAGCTGTGGCAGCCCCACGCGTATTCAAGACCATGGTGACTCCATCATGTTACTAGAATCATTATATTCACATCATTGGAACCCTTGGAATCTCAAGCATCATCAAGGGTATCAACTATCCCACACTTGGGGGCTTTGATCTAAAGTGCCTAATCAATTTGACTTCCTACATCCAGGGACATTTGTCTTGAAAAAGAAGTCTATAACAACAACTATTATTGTCTAAGCCATGGCAGAAGGCGAAAATCTTATGGAACCTATCAATGGCAAATAGCTAGAGCTATATCATACTTAACTCAATAAACATATTTTCTGCAAAATGCTTTGGTAGCAGAAAGTAAGCGTTATCTTTACTCTAAAACATGAATATCTTAAATTTATTTCAAAACTATAAGTATTTTAAGATACATTTTTCATTAATATTTATATTTCAATCTTACTTGCAATGATGACCTTTTGCAACTTGATATCTCCAAAATAAATTATCATGATTCCAACAAGTTATTTTTACAAAATAAAATGTTTAACTTCCATTACTGTATTTTGGCTTAAGTGCATCAATTTTTTCGATGATCAAAACACGTTTCAAAACTTATAAATATACAGATTGAAGACAGACTTTATGGTTGGGACTCTTTAAAAATAAAATGGTCATGCGTTTAGCAAGTGATCTCAAAAATAGATATTATCTTTATAACCATACTTAAACTTTTTGAGCCTAAGAATTGTAATTTTTTTTTACAATCAAAATATCTTGACAAAAGAAGTTTATGGCTAAATAAAACACAGTCTACACGGTTGAACCGATTTCAAGTTATAAAACACATGCATGACTAGAACCAATTTTCAAAACATCACATATAATACAACATTTACGGCTATATAGGTTTACAACATACTTCACATTACATAGTAATTACGTTACATTACATTACATCACAATACGTCCCAAAAAATAAATTTTTGAAAAGATACACCTAAGAAAATATAAGAATCTACTCCAACAAAGCCATTGCCAAAGATCTCCACTAGAGGGGAAACACTGTTGAAAGACACATGATCTCATCCCTCTGATCAAAGGATAAAGTTCAGCCATCATTAATGCAATGTTCTCCTCCAATCAGCTATCTTCATCATCACAAGTAGTACATGATTCAGCTACACAACACATGTGATAAAGCAACCTACAGCTAGAACAACAGTCCTCTCATACCAACACCAATCTTGCATCCGACCATGAAGCTGGAATGTTTCTTTACAATAGCTCCAAATACCCTTGACGATCAATCTTTTCAAGAGCAATGACAACAAATTTTCCGTGCACCGCCATGAAGTAAGAGACCATAGTTAAATATCCAATGGTAACAACAAAAGAGCAAATGAATAGTATCAAGACATAATTCCTTATAGTAGTATGAGTAATTTCAGATCATACTAGGAGATTTTTATTCTAAGGAATATCATGGAGATATGGCAGAATCACAGTTGGAACTTTTCAAAATTAGTCTCTCCAGCCGTAACAGAATCAGTAAGGCTTTTGTCAATTGCCATTATGTCTTCAACGGCAAAACCTAAAGTGAAAATGTATCAGCAGTAAAAATAGATGATAAGAAAGAGGGAAGGGTCATAATATGACCGAAGTCTGTATCCGTATCCTCAAAACCATCATCATACTTCCTTGACTATGTCTTGTTATTACCACCAAGTTGTTGGAACCATAAGGGCAGAAAAATGCAAGGCCATGAATGAAGACAAGGGATAGAAGAAAAAGGAAAGAAAGGATGTAAGAAGATAAAGAGTTCTTGAAGAAACCTCTTCCATAGGTTCATAAATCTTCATCCTACCGACAATGGTCTTCCCCTAAATTGCTTCATTATGACAGTTGGACCTACGAAACCAATAGTTAGGTTAACAAAAGTATCAGTTTGAGCTAAATAACCATCATTGGAGGGTCTAGTTTCATCACGACTAGAATTCTCACTAGATTGGACTTGGGGGCTTCCACCATAGTGTATTCTCATAATCCACTCATCTGGATATCTCCTTCATGAACCAAACAACTATTAAATTCAGCATCTCTAGACTCTAGTGGCGCATCAGATTATGGAAAAAAATCTTATAGCAGAACAATATCACATCACCAATGATGTTGGCTTTATGAAGGGGTCAATAAACACTTTATTATCAATATTTTAGCTTATTCAATTAGGCCAAATCAATAATGGGCCCACAAAGACCCATAAATCGAATGGGGGCTGGCAAAAGCTCTTATCACTGAATACAAAAACATCAGTAGTAACTGGAGCTGCAAAATATGAAGGTTGCTGAAATGCTAAGTCCACTGATGTTACGACTAGAGCTACAAAATATGAAGATAAGTCATTATATTTTATCTTCAAATTTGTATTATTAAGTATATTTTATTCATTATCATTTTACCGCTGGATGCAAATTACTTTAATATTATCTCACCATTTAATAAACATGGATTCACTGATGCTTCCTTAATAGACATACATATTACTTGGGACATAAACCATTGTTGGATATACATTACTTGGACATATACCACCAATGGACACACATATTGCTTGGACATAAATCATTGTTGGATGTGAATTACTTGGACATGGACCATTGCTAGACATACCTTATCATGATAAACCATGAATTGCAACTAGACATAGACTATTGGACTCATCCCATTATTGGATATATGACACCTAATTAATTACTTTCTAATATTGGACATCACTTAATAAACATAATAATGTTCAACTAATCATTTAATCAAAGTTATCATGATAAGCATATTATTTATTTATTTCAACTATTATCATGATTCTAAGACTTTGGGCTTTATCTATTTTGTAGGCTTAAAAATACACTAGAAGCCATTGGTCTATGCGGCCCAATGTCGAGTTTCGAGTTAAACTCCCCAAAACAAATCCGAGCCTAGCAAAGTCACACCTCTAGTGAAAGACACGTGGCTACGTGCAAAAAACCACCCCCACTTCAGAGGTGCACTAATTGGATTATCCTTCTCAATTACTATTGAAGGGCTTGTATCACCTTGCCAGCAACTCCAATTCCACCAACAACTAAAATCTCTTTATCAACTACAAATGAAAAAAAAAAAAACTCAATCAAGAAGAGTTGAATTAGAAAAGGAGGATGGAAGAAGTTTGGAATGAGATAAAAGGGTTCTTATAGTCTTAGAAAAAAGGAAGAAGCTCTCTCTTTCAAGCTCACCATCTCTCTCTCTCTTTCAACCCATGCAATACAAGCTTACGGACTCATTCAAACTCGCATATATGACCAAAGGCAAGCTGATCACACATACTCAGGGGGCTAAAAGGATGAGGTACAATTTCTTCACTCAAGCCACATGCTCTAATCCTATTTAATCACTTCTATTTATTCACCAAAAATACCAAAATATCACCCATATATTACTTTGTGCCTCCATGAATATTTCTCATTGGCCCACAAATATTTTCCTATCTCATTATCTATAATAGGCCACCATTTTTCAAAAAAAACTCGCATGTGTGATCCTAATATTTTTCTTTCAAAAAAAATATAGTATTATTAATAATTTGATCACACGTGACTCGGGGGACTAAATGTTAGGGTACTTTTTTTTAACACCTAATTTATTTGAGTACCACCTATTTATTTTCAAATACCACTAATAAGTTATTGGGTTTTCCCAAATATTTTTTGCTTTATTATTACATTAATAACAAATGTTTCATATCTCATTGCTTAAATTGGATTAGGATATAAATTATCACAAAAAGCCTAAAAACTCATATTTTATCCAATTTTATTGTCATCATTTAGCTAAGCCCAAAACTGGCCCTATGAACCCAATGAACACATCCTATTCTATTTAAAGCCCAAGAATACTTATGCTTGGCAATATTTGAAAAGCCCATGATTTAAATCCATGGCAAAACAATTTTTATCAATGGAATTCAAATCCATAATCAAAGCCCATGGTTTAAATCCATGACAATTTATTTATCAAAGCCCAATTCTCATTGGCAACATCAGAGCATAATTCTCATTGGCAATATCAAAGCCCAATTCTCATTGACAACATCAAAGTCCAATTTTCATTGGTAACATCAAAATCCAATTCTCATTGGCAATATCAAGACACAATTTTCATTAGCACTATTTTTGTCAAAAAAGAGCCCAAGATTATTAATACTTGGCAAAGAAAAATATCATGGCAAAAAAACCATGGCAATTGTCTTATAAAAAAAAACTCATTGGGAGTTACCTTGAAGATTATGTTTCTCATGTTATAAACTCATGAAATACATGGACATCATTTGCATTGCGGCATCCATAATATGCACCTTCAACACTCATGGTAAACATTCAGACCCACAAGATCATCATTTAAGTTATATGCGATTATTAGAAACCATGAACATTATTTGCAACACGGAATTCATCAAAGTGAATATTATTTTCAAAAGTATTTTGAAACTTGTTCCATTGTTTCAAACATTACAACTAATTGCCCAAAGGCCCATTGCAAGTATTTATGAAGAACCCAAAAATATTTACTAATAAAAGTCCATGAAGAATGAAAACCCATGGCGAGCATGTGCACACAATCAGCCCAAGTGAACAAGCCTAATCTAAAAGATCTCAGCAAGAGGCAGAGGACTGAAAGTAGGCAAAACAACCCTTGTTCATCCTAAACCGAAGTACAACAAGAGGACCAAGTCCTTAAGAATGAACTAAAGGCTGTCCCATTGGCTTTTGGTCACTCTCTACCTGACGTGAACAGTACCCAAGGCTTGTAAACATCAGTTGAGTTTAAAGGGTGATGAGACTCCATCATTTTTTTCAAGACTGTACCTTCAGCAGAAGGGGTGCTGAAACCATATTATTCAAATTCCAACAAATTGATGCTATAAATGTTAAAAATGTTCAAGACATGATTCATGTGCCAAGCCCATGAATCCTAAAGGGGAAAAAATTGGGAACATGTGGTTTAGAGGGCATAAAGGGACCTCCAGCAGGACCCCCTGAAGTAGGCTTAGAACTCGACACCTGGCTTGGGGTGTTGAATCTTACTTCTTGGGGGTCTAAATCTCACTTGCAGCTTTAGGATTTGCTCTTGATACACGCACCAATCACGTTGATTAAGCTCAACAGCAGAAATCCTGACATTTAATGCAAAATCCCATCATTACCCAAGGAAGCAAAGCAGCCCATAAAGCAAATCTTCTACTTTTGAACAAAAAATCCCAAGAAGATTAACCATGGTTCTCCACCTCTGATTAACCCTACGTTTTTTGGACTCATGTTAATGAATGCTTCCCTAAAACTCCATTATAAAAAGGTAGGCATCTGAGCCCACAAACACAGCCACCCCCCTCTGAGACTTTGGGGTTCGTTTGCCATTTTTGCTAGTGGTTTAGCTCTTCTTAAGCTCACCACTCATCATCTTTAGCCTACACTCATCTAATCCAAGATATTCTTCTCCCCCTTCCACTACCACAACTCATAAATGTCTTCTAGTGAGTCACAAACAGACCATTACTCATAAAAGACTATAGTCTCAGCATCTCTCCCATACCACTCACTCAAAAAACAGATCTCATTCCGCTCGTCCATGCCTTATAAATACACACTCACCAAAATTTTAGCTAAATATTTGCTGCACTAAGCTGGGGATCTTTCTCTCCCTTCACACCATGCCAATTAATCCTCTTTTTTTTTTTCCTATGGAACCTTTGATGTTTACTTTTATTTTACTATAGAAGAATATGATGTATTCATAATGATCGAACTCTTCCCTCACATTAATCTAATAATGGCTGAAAGCACAATAAATTCCTCTTGAATGAGACACATAAGGACCTAAAATTTGCTTAAATTTGTCTAATTATTGATTGCTGGACAGTATAATTTTACCCCTGTTGTTGGACAGTTTATCTCTTTGGACTTAAATGAAACATTACTCTTATCGCTGGAGAATTTATTTCCCTTGGACTATGAGAACAGGACCACTAATGTACTGACTAAGTATTGTAAAGTATTTTTTTTTTTTTTATTGGGCTTTTGTTGCTGATTTGTTAAATGCAGCCTTTGTTTTCTTGCTTGGGTAGGCTTGTCATCACACCGATAGCTTTTGGGTGTCATCTCAATAGCCCATAGTTGAGTTTCAATTTGGTTTCCCAACATCTTATTCAGAGGCATCAATTTCCCCCTCGACACATATCAACTAAACTCAATTACAATGTTTGACTAAAAGCAATGGCGACGCCACGTACAAGTCCGAGTGTTCCTAGGAACACCCTGACTTAAAAAAAATTTTAAAAAAAAATTTATATTTAATATGTATTAGGAACACCTTGATCACAAAATTAGGAACACCCTCAAATTAAAAAAAAAAAAAAAATTATATGTTCTACTTCCAAGCAAAAAAAAAAAAAAAAAAAAAGCCAAAAAAAATTTGAACTAAAATCTGAAAAAAAAAAAAATTGTAACAGAGCCAAGCCCACGGCAAGCCCCGAGCCTAATAGATTCCAGAGGTAGCCCACGGATTCTCAAAAAAAAAAAAAACCAATACAAAGAATCAGAAATCAAACCCATGCCACGGTCACGTCGATGGCAGAGAATACCAAACCCCAATACAGTCAGTCTATATAGAGCAAATGCAAAACAAAATCCAATACAGAGGTGTTTTAGTGTTTATCAAAAAAAAAAAAAAAAAAAACCAATACAGAGCAAACCTAAACCAAACCCACGGTCACGTTGCCGTCACTCGCAGATCACTCATTGTCGCCGTAGCTCGCTCGTCATCGCCGTTGCTCGCTCATCGTCGTCGCCACTCACCCCTCATCACAGATCGCTCACTCGCCCCTCATCGCAGATCGCAGATTGCTCTGCTCCAGTGCTCGATGCTCGCCGCTCGGACCTCGATGCTCCCTCCCTCAAGGTATTTCTCTATTTTTCTCTCTGACTCTCTCTCAGTCTCTCTCTCTCTCTCTCTCTCTCTCTTTATCTCAGAAATGAAAAAATGAAATGAAAGTAATAAACGATTCTCTCTTTTTGTCTTTAATAGTCTAACTCAGTAACTCTCTCTCTTTTGAATTCTCTGATTGGCTGGCCGAATTACCTTTATTTATATTTTGCTTTTTGCCTCTTTTTTTTTTTTTTTTTTTTGAATTTGGCTTTATCTTATCTGTTGGTGTTGGTCAGTGTGTTGGTGTTGGTGTTGGTGAAATATTGATTGTCTTTTAGTGTAATGTGTATTGTGATTATGAAATTTTCTGATTGGTAGGCTATTGTGATTAGGGCATCAGGCACGTGCTTGTTTGTTGAGTGGGCGGGGGTAGATGGGCTAATGGGTTGATGGGCTGGGGCCGGATAAACAATAATTAAAGTTGTATAATTAAATTAACCAATACATTATAAAAGACAAATAAATTAAATTATGTTAGGCTAAATAAAAATTAATAATTTTATAATTAATGAAACGACAATATAACAAATTATAATTTATAAAAGAAAAACAAATTAATGAAACAACTAAACAATAATAATTAATAATTTTATTAATATTTCAAATGAACTTATAGATTATTGTTTATTCTTTTGCTAGAATTATGGACAAATATTTGATAAGAAAACCACGTACCCAAGATTCATTTCCTGTGCAAGATTCATCTTCATCTTCTAAGTGAATTCGTATTGACTTTAACTTAGAAAATCTTCCTTCAGATCTTGGGCTACGACAAAAGATATCATCTTATCATCCTAATAATCATGATGAAATAAGAAGATATTATTTAACAAAAGGCCCTTGTCAACCATCTATTCATGATTACCCTGTATCATATTTTTCTGGAAAGCCCTGTCGATTTAGATTGGAATGGTATGTAAATAGAAAGTGGTTGGAATATAGTATAGACAAGGATGCGGTATTTTGTTTTTATTGCTACCTATTTGGGCAAGATGTTGGTAAGCAAGGAGGAAGTGAGACTTTTGTAATGAAGGGATTTAAACTTTAGAATCAGCTTGCAAAGTTAGATTCCCATGTTGGAGGAGTTAATAGTGCTCATAACCAAGCTGTCAAGAAGAGTGAAGATCTACTGAAGGAAAAGCAACACATTCAAAGTGTTTTTGTTAAGCAATCAAAACAAGATAAAACTGAATATCGGATTCAATTAAATGCAATAGTTGATTGCATAAAATTCCTTTTATGCCAAGGATTAGCTTTTCGTGGTTACGATGAATCTCAAGGTTCAAGTGATAAAGGAAATTTCCTTGAGCTTTTAAAATTTTTGGGGGATCACAATGAATCTATCAATGAAGCGTTGCAAAAATCTTGGAAAAATTGCAAGCTTACCCACTCTGATATTCAAAAAGGCATTGTGAATGCAATTGCACGTGAAACATCCAAAGTCATTATCAAGGATCTTGAAAATAGGTTCTTTTCAACATTAGTTGATGAGTCACGTGATATCTCATTGAAAGAACAAATGGCCCTCGTTCTTCGTTATGTGAACAAAGAAGGGATTATTATAGAGTGGTTCCTTGGTATTGTACATGTAGCAAGTACCACCGCTTTGTCACTCAAACATGCTATTGAATGTTTACTTTGTGAACATAATTTGAGTTTATCGAACCTACGTGGGCAAGGTTATGACGAGGCTAGTAATATGCAAAGTGATATCAATGGACTCAAAACTTTAATTTTGAAAGAGAATAAGTCAGCATTTTATGTCCATTGTTTTGCTCATCAACTTCAATTGACACTTGTTGCTGTTGCTAAAAATCACATTAATATTGCTGAATTTTTTTACGTGGTTAGTAATTTAGTAACTGTTGTTGGAGACTCTTGTAAGAGACGAGATGCTCTTCGAGATGCACAATTTGCCAAAATTAAAGAAGATTTAGAGAATGGTGTATGTAGAAGTGGGCAAGGTTTGAATCAAGAGACAAATCTTAAACGCCCTGGTAATACACGTTGGGGATCATATATTATGGGACTATTCTCAACTTAATTTTGATGTTCTCTGCTGTTGTTGATGTACTTGAGATTGTTGAAGAAGATGACCTCTTCAACCAAAAAGTTGAAGTTCGATTTATTATGGGGTCAATTCTATCTTTTGAATTTGTCTTTGCTCTACACTAGATGAAAAACATTTTAGGGATCACAAATGAGTTGTCAATAGCATTGCAAAGAAAAAATCAAGATATAGTAAGTGTTATGGATTTTGTTAAAGTGTATAAGTAACAGTTGCAAGTGATAAAAGATGATAAATGGAGATGTTTATTGGCTGAAGTGTCTTCATTTTGTACCTCACATGATATTCCTATTTTGAACATGGATGAAATATTTGTAGTAAGTGGGAGGCCACAATGCAACACCCAACAAGGTACAAATTTACATCATTATTGTGTTGTGTTATTTTACACAGTCATAAATATGCAACTTCAAGAGCTCAACAACCGTTTTTCAGAGGCGAATACTGATTTGCTACTTTGTATGGCTTGCTTGAATCCAAGTAATTCATTTGCAGCTTTTGATAAGGAAAAGTTGATACATTTAGCTAAGTTCTATCCATCTGATTTTCTTGGGACAAATATCTTGGCACTTGACTGTCAACTTCAGAATTATATTTTTGATATGCACAATAATGACTTCTTTTTAGAGCTTTAAGGAGTTAGTGAACTTGTTGAAAAATTAATTAACACAAGGAAGCATGAGACTTATCCATTAGTCTATTTGCTTGTGAAGTTAACTTTGATCCTTCCTATTGCTATTGCAGCAATAGAAAGAAGTTTTTTAGCAATGAAATATATAAAGAATGAACTGCGCAATCAAATGGGAGATCAGTGGATGAATGATTGCTTGGTTGTGTATATTGAAAAAGATATAATTTATAGCATTGATAATGAGATTATCAGGCAACGATTTCAAAATATAAAAACTCGTAGAAGACAATTATAAACTTTATGTATTTGCGAGTTTTTTTATTGTTGTTGTTGTCAATATATAAAATTTTCTTTTTATTAGATTGTGTAATTTGTGCTTGTTGAGGAACACCCTGAAAAAAAATTCCTGAAATCGCCACTGACTAAAAGGTTTCTTTGTTTCAATTTAATATGTTTTCAAAAAAATAAGTTTTGATATTCAATGTGACCAAAAAATAAAAATCAACAATAATTATTTTTTGTGGTGAACAAAAAATTACACTAAAATGTCAAAAAACAATGATGCTTATAAAAAACATTAAAAAAAAAAAAGTATTTATTTCATCTCCTTCATCCTTAACTTTTCATCTCCTCCATGCCACCACTACCCCCACCTCCACTTTGCAAACAAGCATTGCCACTATTAGCTCGACGGCTTAGGCCTGACCACTGCTACCAACCATCGACACTAGTTGCCAACTGCCCCCACCACCAACTATTGGCCATTAGTTGCTATTGGACCTAGCATCTACACAACACCCACTACTTGCTTGCTTATCATTCACCACCAACCACCAATGGTTGATCACCAAAAATTCTTGGCCACTGTTTAGCCATTGCTATCATCACCAGCCACCTCCCACCCATTATTACTGCCATTACCATCTTCGAATCTTCGATCATGCTTCACTACTACCTAAACCACCACTACTTTTCTCCCCAAATTGCCACCATTATTAGGAATTTTTAATAGAACCAAACAAAAACCATTTTGTATAAAATATATTCAAAAGATACATTTTACACCAAAAGAAACAAAGTCTTAATATGTTGAACAAATTCTCATCCGTTTTAGCAGTTTTAGGTCTTAATGAACAACTGATGGTGTGGTTTTTACAAATCAATTGTGTATATATGTAATTTTTACAATTTTGGATTGAATTTCAGTTTCTGGGCTATAAATATTAGTTTGCAAAGCTATAATGACTCTCTCAATTCACTAACATACTGAAGACACCAAAGTATATCTGAAGATCAATATTGTTGTCAATTGGTGATCAAGCTAAAGCCGTAGTACATTAACGCTGTCAAGTTGCTATAAAATCTTTAAATTGGTCCTCGAAGTAGTTGGTACGAAATCTACAATAAAAGAGACCAACTGGTTGAAGACTTTGCAGTGGTCCAGTTTGGTATAATTCTGCTTCCTACAGTCACAGTCAATTTTGGTGTCACAATGACTTATTATAGCCTTTTTTTTTTTTAATGATTTTGACATGAAATTTGGAAGGATGCTCAAGTTCCAAGTTCCAAGGCCTATTGACTCAGAGTCACAATCATGATTATCTCCTAAAAATAAGATATTTAGAGACATAAATTCCACATTGAACAGCTTTTGGGAATGGTAGCTGTGGTACGCAGAAGAAGTGCTTTTTTTAATTTCAAAGGCTCCCAAGAGTCAACCAACTTGTGATTGCAGTTTAGAATGGGCGTCGCCTATCACACATTTTCCTTTTTGGCTCCTCTTGTGCATTTTCCAAATAATGCTGATTAAAAATGAATGCTTTTAGTTTTAGTGTTCTTAATTTTTTCTATACTTTACAGGATTTACATCTTGCCATCTTGACCTCTATGGTTTTAAAATTTCCTTTCAATGTCTCGATGATATGAATCCGTAGTGGTTATTATAGATTATTTACTTGAGAGAGAGAGCACCCATAAAAATATCAGTGGCTTTTCCACCCGCAGTGAGTAGAAATATCAAATATTAATAATATCTGCCGCACTTTCTTCTCGAATGGAACACAAGAATTGTCTAACTCGAGGACCCCATATCCTTTATAACATTCCAGGTTTTGAGTAAAACTGATTGATGACTTAGAAATTTGGTTTGGAAACAGTCAAACAGTGCAATATATATATCTCCATCGTTTTACAAAGAAAATGCTAGACACAATAATTTTCATAATTTTTTTCATAATATGATTGTGAATTTGTGATTGCACTATTTTGGACTATCAATCACCAACTTATATAATATCTCAACAGTTATGGAAAAAAAGATTATAAAATTGATTGTGCAACTAAACTTATTGGTATGATGCTGATTAATTCCATGTCTAGTTAGATGATATTTTCACTCGGGAAATAAGAAATGGCACTGAGTACTGAGTCACTGAACCACATGTCCGTCCAAGAAATTGTTCAATGCGTGCACCTTAACAAATTCTAGGAAAGGCTTGGATGAACAGCTAAGTATACTGGAAACGAATAATAACTAATTGTGAATATGTGGAATCCTTTTTATGTTAGCACTAAAGTTTTTTTAGTATGTGATGCTCACCTGATTAATTCTTTTCTTTTCTTTTTTTTGATGGGGCTCACCTGATTAATTCTAACCAGATACGAAACTAGAGTTTTAATTTAGGATTTTTGGGGACCAATGTAAACAATTTAAAAGAAATATAAACTAGTATTAGTATTAACAAAGAAAAAAAATTGATAAATTAGTATTAGTATATAACTATTAGCAACTTTATGAAACAATTTAACTAATACTTCCAACTGAGACATTAAGGTCAAATCCAACTATCAAACCGAATCTTGGCACTTATCTTTACACTTCACAAACACTTATAAGTGACTATCACGCCAAAAGTAAACAATAGTAATCCTGTAATATTAGTGCAGCGCCAATATGTCTTAGTTCCCATTCGTATGAACGGGTAAGATTCTTTAAAATAGAAAATCCAGACCTTTTAGATTTTAGATTCAACCTCGTAAGCTCCTAATTTATGCTCTATAAAAATTGCTTTATATATTTTTCCATTTGGGTAAAAACAAGACTAGAGACACTAGTAGGTAGTAACAACCATTTAAAGAGGAAGATAACATAATAAATATCTCTTTTAAAAATTTACTCGCACCGTCCACATACTCCCCCCAACCTTTAAAAAAAACCGACATTACCGACCACTTATAAATTGCACGATGATATCACCTTAAAGCCTAATACTTATTTAGCTGATAACCCTAAATCACCTTAATTTTGAGTTAAAAAAAAAAAAAAATATATATATATATATATATATATATATATAATATGAGACAGGCCAATCTAGTACTTGTCGCATCTTATATTTATTATTTTTTATGTATAAGAATACTCTAAAATTTTATAGATAAAAAAATTAGAGATGGTGCCAGGACTTGGAGTTAGGGAGTGGCTTTGGTGCTAGTTGTGTGCGGTAGTTCCGGCCTTTAACTCTATTGCTTTTCCACTAAGGGTGTGTTTGTTTGGAGGTGAAACATAATGGATGGAAAACTTTGGAGGGAAAATGGGAAGAAAAACTTTTTTGGAGTATATTTGGTTGAATAGAGAAGAAGAAAAATAAATGATAGAGTTCAAGTGTTTTCTCTTCACACTCACCAAAATGTTTCCTCCCCAACATGGAGAGAAAACGGAGTAGGAATAAATTTTTCTTAATCGACAAAAATGCCTCTATGCAAGTTCTTCAAGTTGTCTTTATTTATTTTTTATTTTTTTCTACTGGGCAGTACGTTGCTTTTTTCTTTTTCTTTTTTTTTTTTCTTTTTTTTCCTGGGCTGTTGCTTTTTTTTTTTTTTTTTTTTCTAATCTTTTTGTTTCTTTTGATTTTCAGTACCGTTGCCCCTTTTCTTTTTTGGGCTGTTGCCTCTTTTTTTTTTCTTTTTTTTTTTTTTCCAATTCTTTTTGTTTCTTTTGATTTTCTAGGGCTTGGCGTGCCTCTTTCTTTCTTTTTTTTGGTTGTAACATTGCCTTTTTTTTTGAGATATTATTTTTATTTTTTAATAAATTTGGGTGATTGCTCTTTTTTGTGTGTGGTTATTTGTCATTTTTTTGTTTTTAATTAAGCATCATTCTTTAACAAGGCTATATGACTAAATTTATTCAAACTCATTTTTTCCATTCTTCCACTTTTTCACTCCCAACCAAACAAAAATGAGAAAAAATAAAATTTTTTCTATCCTTCCACTTTTCCATCCTCTCACAATTTTCTATCCTTCCACTTTTACACCCATCCAACCAAACGGACCCTAAAGATTTTTGTTTAAAATTTTTTAAATGGCTTAAGTTGTTTGTTTTTGGGTAAAATAGATTAATTGGGCTTAATTTTTTTTAGTTTTATTATTGATAATTTTTGTTGTTGGGCTAATTTTTTTGGGCTTGTATATTTTGTTTTAGATTGAATCTCTTAATTTTTTATGGCTTTTAAGAGGTGAAAAATGCTAAAACTACAAATTTTTTACAAACTACTAATATAGTAAGTGGTTATTAAAAAGTAAAAAATGATACAAGTGTGCGAACTAATAAGAATTTACTATCTCAATAGTTTGTAAAAACATTAAAAAAACGTTTATGGATATAACATTACTCTTAAAAGAATTGATGACATTGTTAAGGGGGGCAAAATGTAATTTTATTGACTAAATTGCTAAAATTAGTACCTATTAATATACTAATATTAAAAAAAAAAAAAAAAAAAAAAGGGGGCCCATTGTCCCCCCTAGTCCATGTATTGCTCCGTCCATGGATGAATAAAATGATTCATGAAAAAAAATACTACACAACAATGTAGAAATATGAGATATCACAAACTATATAGCCTTTAAATAATTAAAAAAGGTCTATAAGTAATTTACGTAATGCAATGACGTTTAAATTTTTTTTTTTTTTTTGGGGGGGGGGGGGGTTGGGGGGATAATCAATTACCATTTCATATAATTGACACAAGAATTAAATTAATAAATTTCAAATATTTCACTCTTGATCCTTAAACTTTAATATAGTATACATATATAATATGCCTAAACTATCGAAAAAATGGTCTTGTTCATAAAATCTCTTATTTAAAGTTTAGGGACGAAAAACGAACTTCATGCAAGCTTTAGGGACAAAGATAAAACTTTAGCCTAAATTGATGTTTATTTTCACCCTTGATAGGGAGGGGGAATTTATTAATTTATTTTGGACAAAATTTAAATACAATTCCTTATCAATTGTATCTTAAATTTTCCAATTAGTTTAATAATGCGATTACATTCTGCAGTAGTAAAATTAGGATTTGAGTTTAGGGGGCACAATTTATAACTAACATACATGTCTCCTTACAATTGTGGACACAAATACATACACATGAATGCACACACAATGCACTAATATTATATTATATTATATTATATAATACTTAACACAGATCTAGATAATTAAATGACTCTAATTTTTTGTTGTTGAAAATACTAAATATTTTAAGACACACACAATGGGAGAGGGGAGAGGGGAGAGGTGAGAATGTTTTAAGAAAACTGACAGTGGTGTATATCCAAAAGGGTTTTACTCTTGAATACACAACACAGACTTAAACATCTATAACTCACACTTATTTTTTAATGTGTGATTAACCCACAATTTTTTCTTTTGAGAATACTAAGTATTTTAACACACACACACACACATAAGGGAGGAGGAGAGAAGGTTTTAAAGAAACTAACAATGGTGTATATTCAAAAGAGCCTAACTCTTGGATACACAGCACAAGCTCTAAGCCTCTATAACTCACACTCATTTTTCAATGTGACTCTAATTTGAATACTAACTGATATTTGATAAAAATGTAACATGTCCACTATGTTGTGTGTATTTTTTTAATATAGTTTATTAATAACAATTTTTATATAGATTATTATATTATATTATATAATACTTAATACCGATCTAGATAATTAAATAACTCTAATTTGAATACTAATTGGTGTTTGAAAAAAATGTAACATGTCCACTATAGGGTCACAATTTGGAGCCCAAGCCCAACAGAGGATTGGGTCAAGGTCCAAAGAGCCCGATCCAATAAATTTGTAGAGAGTGGATTGAAGAACTAGGTTTAGACAAGATTGCTAACGGCTAATGTGGTCTTTAACTAACGATCATGTAAAAACAATACACGTGCAAACGGATCAATGTCAGATCCGAGGAGGTCATTGTTCATTGTTTATCATTATTGTGATTCTACAAGTGGAATTCAGAATGATCCAATCTGTTTTTTCTCTCTCCTCTCCCAGGGGGGTCTTTTACATTATATATTCACTCATAGATCATCTTGATCATCCACTTGTCAACCATTTGAGTTGCTTCTTGAGTACATGTCCCATCAGCCACCTTCTTTGGCCTTCTATGAGTTGCTGTTGCCAATGTAACACTGTTCAGGGGTCTTCTCCACATAAATGCGACTAGAAAAGTGGTTGATGGGCATTTAATGTGATGGCAGCAGCTTTTCTGTTAGATATTTCTATACTCTTATTTTTTCTGCACGTGTAAGGATCTTCCTTGTCATAAAAATCTTCTAGTGGATCACCTGAACTGCTGAAGCACAAGGCCGACCAATATTTGACAATATCCGAGAGTGAGTTTCTCCTCGGACAACCTTAATTCACTCAATCTTTTACAATTCCGGGCCTGGGGCTTCTCCTAGTTGCTCACCCCTCCTCGGATACATCATACTCAAGATAAGGCCCAAGGCCCAGCGTACGACTATGGGTTTTTACCCCCCACATCCACCATATTGTGTTTATTTTTTTTATGTAGTTTATTAATGATTTTTTTTTTTTTTTACATTATCAAAAATTCACTTATAATTTTCATGTAATGATTTTTAGTAACTCAACAAACCTCAAGTAGAATTTATGTTAATTATTGTTAAACTTATTGTACGAGCCCAAAAAAGACTAAGCCCACTTAAAATAGTGGAGTTAGGATTTACAGGCTCAATGCAATTAATTTGTTAGAGTATGTGCTTCCAAGGTCAATTTTAATGCTCCCTTATGGTCCAATTGTTAGGTTAAAGGAGAAAGAGCTGAGTGAATTGCAAAAAAGAAGTACTAAATCTGGAAATAATACTACCTCGGGTCTGGCCAAGGAGCCAATATTCATAAAAAGTTTCAAGTCCTTAATACAGGGTGGTGCTTCACAGTTTTTGTGTTCTTTTCTCCATTTTTCATTCTCCTATTTGGAAGGGTTTCCTTCTTTTATATAGTCCATCCTATTGCATCTGAGCCCTCCACTTGTACAGCTAAAGGCATTTGTTTGGATGTTTGTCCCATCAGGGCTCTACTGGAGGTGGTAGAGTGTGTTGTGAGCTATGAGATTACTGTTCAGGGGTCATTTTTTCATTAATGCAGCCAGCTGAGTTGGTACAGTGTATTGAATGCAGAGATGATGGCTACTTTACCTAGATATTTCTTCTCTTCTTTACTTGCACATCTCTATTGTCTTCCTCGGTATCCTATCCTTTGGTGCAAGTGGCTAGCTGAAGGATTACCGAGGAGTGCTCGCTCTTCGAGCTCCTCGGATGATGGGCCTTTACGTCTTTCTTCCTTAAATTCTCATCCACGTGTCCGGCCCGGACTAGTGTGCAAATGGGCCTTTTTCCATCCCTAAACTGGGCCCATGTGCTTTATTCTGTGTTCGGATCCTACCCTTTCACACTTATAAAATGATTAATTTTTTAATAATTTTAAGCCATATTGTAACCATTTGTATATTTAAAAATTTAGAGTTCTAACTTAGAAACAAAGTCAAATTATGGTGTTTATTAAATGATTATTTTTAAACTGTGTTACTTATATATTTATTTTTGTTAAAAATAAGAAATTATCATATAGAGAATTTGCCCTCTTGACCCTTTTAAAGTTAACATTTTTTTAATCTTTAATTAAAAATCCTTTTTTCTTTATTTTATTACTTTTTAAATAAATTTTAACATAAAAAAACTAACAAAGTAGGAAACATTTTTAGTTTGACATACAAATAAATAAATAAATTTTATTTTCATAACATTTTAAATCTTATGTGGTAGGTGGTTACTAGCTGTTATTAGTGGGTAAACAATTAATTCAAATAGTGGCTTCAAATTAGAACTACAACTACTTAACACCTATGATTTGTTGTGAAAATATTGTGGATGTAGTACTTATCTAAAAAATATAATTAAAAAAAAAACCTATGTAATATAAAGGGGGTTTGTGTGGGGCCAGTCGGTCCCTTGACTCTACCCTTGACAACATTGACTAATATAACTCAAATTATATTATCTTTTTTACCAATGACATTAATTTTAACTATGCAAGTTTATTAGCCAATGTACCCATGTAGCTGGAATTTTTTTTTTTCATTTAACATTAGATTGCTAAGAATTTCGTTAGTTGCCCAGTTTCAAAATAAAGTGGAAAAATAGCATCTCGAGTTTTTAAAACTCGAGTTCTGGGTAGAAATCGAGTTTCTAACACTCGAGATCCTGAGCTACAAACATCTAACATGGACTTTTTTCCACGTGGAGCCACTTTGAAATCAAGTTTTTAAAACTCGATTTGCAATAGATTGAAAATCGAGTTTCTTAAACTCGATTTGTGATCATATTTCATCGCTTCGGCGTCCATACCAGAACACTCTCGCACCCAAACATACAAACCCCAACCTGAGACAAGTGCAGACATCAGAAAACCCGTCGTCAAACCCATCAGCGGAGATGACTCCAGAACTCTCTCACACCCAAACATACAAACCCATCAGCGGAGACAAGCGCATCTCATCAGCGGCAGAAAACTCTCGTTTCCTCTCATCGGCAACGTCTCACTCAAAACCTCACTCGAGTTTCACTTCTTCTTCCTCACGATCTTCTAAGTTCTTCATGCAGAGCAGACCCAGATCGTTCAATTGCCCACTCAGATCTGTTCTTCCTTTATTCTTCGTCGTCAGATCATTGGTTCTTCGTCAGGTATGTTCTTCGTCGTCAGATCGTTGGTTCTTTCTTCAATTCTGTTGTTGCTTAAGTACCAAAATCGAGTCTTAGAGATTCGGTTTTGCTTTTAAGAACTCGAGTCTTAAAGACTCGAGATCTATGTGGCATTTTCTGTTCAACTCATCCAGCACAAGACTCGTTTTGCGAGTCTTTGAGACTCGAGTTTTAATATAGATCTCGAGTTTTAGAAACTCAAGATGCTAGTTTCCTTATACGTTTCAAACGCGTATTAACTTACTACATTGTAGACCCTTACACAGCTAATCTGCAAATATCCCCCACATAGCTGTGCTTAATTGAGGAATCCAAGGTACCCAAGTTTCGTTCAACTATTTACTTTTGTCTTAATTATACCTTATCTTATTCAAGAAAATTGAAAGACAAAGAAATTGGGCCCTTAATAATACCTTTTCTTCTTTTTCTTTTTCTTTTTTCCAACACCTTATGTCTCATTATGTGTCAAATAAGTCCCACAATCATATTAAATATGATTTTGACTTGTGTTCAATGTTTTAGTACACTCATATGACACGAACACATCATATATTTAAAATAGTCACATATCATTTAATGAATCTGGTAAAAGTAATATCTTAACAATTTAAACACTCATCTATTATAATCTATATAGTCGAAAATGACACCAAACATTCTTGCCCCCCATTTATTATAATTTGTATAGTTTGAAATTCGTTTATTTTGCTGAAATTGAAAACTTTTTACTGAAAGTACTGTAGATAAAAGTAAAAATTAATTAAAATAATACAATGAGACCCATGAATAGTATCAAAAAATACAGTAGAACTCATGAATAGTTGCAAAAATAAGTTAAATAGTAAAATAAGTTGACAAAAATAATCTTACCGTAAATTCTATAATAAGTGTGCATTTGGCTCCAGCTTAAAAAGTCAGATTATTTTTTTATCAGCTTATTTTTGCTACTATTTATGAGCCTTATTGCATTTTTTGGTACTATTCATAGGTTTCATTGTATTATTTCAATTAATTTTTACCTTTATCAACAATAATTTTAGTAAAAATTTTTCAATTTTAGTAAAATAAGCGAATCTTAAATATACTATTAATGTAGCATTTCCTTTCAACAAGTTACCTCCAATTTTTCACATTTTTTGAAGCCAGTAACAAAAATCAAGATATCAAAATATCCAACCAAAAGAAAAAAGAAGTAAAAAAAATTTAAAATCACCATGGGTCCCATACTCCCAAGCCCAACTCGTGTTTAGCAATCTTGTGCATCTCCATACTCCATAATAATAATAATAATGCCGCCCACACCAAATCAGTAATCACAAACAAACTATACTCGGCAACACAAATCGCATGTGTGAGTTACCTACGTTCGTAATATAATGAGCACGTCCAATCATTTGCCTCCACGCAGACCTCCTGCTAACCACTCGTTCGCCACGTCACTTGTCCAATTTATAATTCCTTTCTCCAACTTCACGACTAGAATGAAAAAAAAAAAAAAAAAAAAAAATTTGAATGACTCAATGTGAAGAAGAAGAAGAAGAAGAAAACAGAGACTAGCCAACCTCCACCGTCCGATTAGCTATCAACGGTGATGATATTGCTTTATCAGAAGCTAACCTACTGGCTCTCAGAGCACCCATCAATCGTAACATTCCGATGGAGCCACACCCAATCATGGGGCTCCACGTGGTCATTCCTCTTCACCTCCATAGCTCTTTATCTCACCCTCTCAACCCTTCTCCACCTCTTACTGGGCCTTATTCTCCGACCGGGCCGGGCCGTCCCGCTCGGCCCAATCCCGGCCATACACAGCCTCTCCATGTCCCTCATCTCCGCCACCATCTTCGCCGGAACCCTCCTCTCCGCCGCCTCCGAAATCCGCGAAACCCGCTGGTTCTGGCGCCGCTCCAAAACCCCATTCCAATGGCTCCTCTGTTTCCCACTCGGAACCCGACCCTCGGGTCGGGTCTTCTTCTGGTCCTACCTCTACTACCTGACCCGATTCTTCCACATGCTCCGCACTTTCTTCACCATACTACGACGTCGTAGGCTCGCCTCGTTCCAGCTCTTCAACCACTCAATCCTCGCCTTCACCTCCTTCCTCTGGCTCGAGTTCTCCCAATCGTTCCAAGTCCTCTCCATCATCCTAACGACGTCGGTTTACTCCGTCGTATACGGGTACCGGTTCTGGACCGCAATCGGGTTGCCCAGCGCGTGCTTTCCTTTCGTGCTCAACTGTCAGATCTTGCTGTTGGGTTGCAATCTTGTCTGCCACGTAGGAGTGCTGTTGTTGCATTTCTTCAAAGGTGGGTGCCATGGGATTGGCGCCTGGATCTTCAATTCCGTGCTCAATGGTTTTGTTTTGTTACTGTTCTTGAAGTTCTATGTTAACAACATGCACTCGAGGAACAGAAAATGTCGGTCCGACGAGGTTAACAAAGGTGAAGACAAGGATGTTTGAACCAGTAAAGCCAGTAACGTAAGTTTTGGTTTTCTTTTTTTTTTGGCCCCTGTAATTTGGGGTAATACTAATAGGACTCCAGAAATTGGTGACACCTTTGCTTTTGTAAAAGAAAGTAATATTAGCGTATACTAAATAATGGCGACGACGGGGGTGTTTGAACCAGTGATGTCAGTTTTGGTGTTTTTTTTTTTTTTTTCCCCTGTAATTTGGGGTAATACTAATAAGACACCAAAAATTGGTAACACTTTTGCTTTTGCAAAAGAAAGTGCATATTAACATATAGTAAATAAGACTGGTAATGTTTTTTAGTAATGTTTTTCAAAATAAGTGTGAATAAAAAAGTATTACAAAAATTTGCGTAGTATCGTGTTGTTTAAACAACTAAAAAAGTTGTTCAAAACAACATTACTAAATTGGCCCTAAATCTTTTAAAAGTTTGAAATTTTGTGTCCTTACTTTATTGAATTGCCAAAGAATCCTACTAGGCATTTTTTATTTTTTTATTTTAGTACTTGTGAATTGTAATTATTTTGAACATTTTGTGAGGGAAATTTCCTCTGCCTTGAGGTGGAGCTGTACAAGTCGGTTGTTTTCCAGGTAAGAAATTTCCAATTCTTCATTTTTTATTGTAAGCATTTTGTAGGGACTGGGATTTAATTGAGGTTTCTGGGTGTCAATGTAGGTAGGTACCTAACCTTAGATATTATTACAGGGTACCATACCATTAATATGTTGTTTTAGTCTCGTTTTTATGTTGTGTACGACGAGGTTATACTACTGCATGCGCCTGATATTTGATATATGTATCTGTCATTAATATGGGGTCTACTCTTATATGAGAGAGGAGATATATGTATCGGATATATGATAAAAAATTTATGCACAATATATAACATACATATATTTGATAAGGACATGCAGTAAAAAGGTGTGTGTAAGTTTGATTAAAAGTTAAAGAGTTTTGTTTTCAATTACTTTTTTGGATGTGTGTAGAACAGTCTGTGTGCAACAAGTTTAATTGTAAAATTAATCAAGTTTTAATCCTATAAGAGTCAGGAATGAGGAATCAAGATACCCAATATATGGCTATAAGCCTATAAGCAAAACACAACCCATACCCTCCATCCCATGGCAAACGATTGGTAAATTGCCGGAGCAAACTGCAAAAGAATGGGCATTGGGGAAGCCATGGTACGTTGTTGTGTGTTTTCTCATGCTCTATGGAATATAAAGGGTGCTTTGTTAGTAATGCCAATGTAGGAAACTAGGAATTGCGAAAAGAGTGCTCTAAGTAATATATTCTGCAACTACTGGAAGCTTCATCAGTCACCCTTAATCTGAGAAGGTACTTGTTTATTTTCTAGGTTGGGTAACAATGAAGAAAAATCATAGTAAAAATTTTCTTATATCTCAGAATAAGATAGATTCCATTTCCACATAATTTCTGTTTATCATTCATGAGATTTTGATTAGAGAGGATCTTATCTTTCGAAGTAGAATATCCCCCACAGAACTCACCTAATTGTGTTAGTATCAATAATAGAATACTTAAATTCCAATGAAATGTGTGGTCAAATTGGGTGAAACACATATTGACAATGAAAGCTTACTCAAATGGATTGGTTTCACTTTTTGCATTATTGTCTGAGAGATACAAATCACAAGCACGGCTGTGGAATTTGATGCACGAATTATAGGAACACGCCATACATTTCACATTCGATCGATAATGAACTCATATAAAAGTAATATTACTTTAAGTGTGTCGGCAAGATGGAGCAACGTTGCTCGTTGGGAGGTCATAGTCCCCAAAATTTAAAATTTCTTCTACCGTATACCTAGCAATATGATATGGGCACCCCAAAAAAATATAACCGATCCCCCTCATTTGTTCCTAGAACTTGTACTAGTTCAACAGATAAATAAGCTTGTTCTCAAATAAAACAATACCTGACCCTTTCAATTGTCCAAACACTTGTAATTAATCCAATGGTCAATAATCACTCTCTCAAAATAGCATAGATGTTAGCCCATTAACCGTTTCAAAACAGAACTTTATTTTTCCCCTTTCATTCTTACTGTCAAGGAAGCTACATGTGCTTTTTCTTGTTTTCCTCTATGTGCTACCAATCTATTGTTTATTTTTTGATCCGTTGGTTATTTGTTGTTAACGGCTTAACGCATCTCATCTCAAGATTCTCAACACAGTCAAACAAAACTGTCACAGTTTGTATGAGTGTTTAGATTTTTAAGAATATGCGTTGTTTTTTTAAGGCTGTGTTCATTTTTTTTTTCCCCTATTGCTATGTGATAGTTTATTACTTAATTTATCCCCTTTTCTTTGGGAATTAGGTGCCAAATAATTCATTAAAAAAATTAAAATACAAGAAAATTTTAATAATATGAATTTTTAAAATAATAATAAAAATTTTGCTTTCTTAAGTGTGAATAACAGCCATTAAATTGAGTAAAAATTGATGAAGTGTATTCTATGAAAGATTATCCTATCATCTAACATAATTTTGATGCGAAATTTTTTTTTTTTTTTTTTTGTGTGTGGATATTAATATATATGTCGACTCGTTTCTTTTTTTTGGCCCAAGCCTAATGAGTAGGGGATTTTGGGTTAGTGAGCCCAATACAATGAATTTGTAAAGAGTGGGTCAAAGAGTTGGGTTGTAGTCAATATTATAACGGCCAAGATGGATTTATAAGATAGCTATACGAGGAAAGTGTATACAAAGTTTAGTTTACACGTTGTCCGAGGAGGCTAATGTCCTTATAGGTCCGGGATATTGATTACAAGTACTATTCTCCTTCTTCCAATTCCCTCTCTTTTGTTTTTTTTTCACCCCCCACCCATGGAGGGTCTTTCTCATTATATAGGTCTCTTCTGGTGATCCTGGCCTTATACCTGTTGACTATCTGGACCTCCACTCGAGTGCTTGTCCCATCAGACATTCCTTCTGGCATTTTGTGAGTTGCGGTGGCCAAGGAAACACTGTTCAGAGGTCTTTTCCAAATAAATACAGGTCAGAAAAGCAGCTGCAGTGCATTTAATGCAGGGATAACAGCCTTTCCTTTAGATATTCTTGTGTCTCCTTTCATCTCGTGGGCTCATGTGGCGTGCTCCTGACACCGGTGCCCCCATTGAGTTCATTCTTGTTACTGGAATGTGCAAAGAAACAGTGTTAACCTTTTCTGAGGAGGACTTCTTCCTCAGACCGTCCATTTTTCCTTTCTTGTTTATGAAGTGCTGAGCTGGAATGCCTCTCCACCTATTTGTCTCCCCTCGGACTACCAACGATCTAGGGTAAGGCTCAAGGCCCAGTGTACCATCTTTGGGCCTCATCCCTACAATGTCTATGGTGAAGTAGACAACTTCTATATATTCATTAATGTTTAAGAATGTAACAGTCTATCAAAGTTGATAATTTTGTATTTAAAAGATTTATAAATTATAATTATAGTATCAATACTATAACTTGGCCGCCCAAGTGAACCTTCCTGGCTACGCCCCTTTTTCTGATAAAATGTATTTTCATTCAAATAAACTAAACGGGAAAACAAGAGGTGGCATCTCCCTTACAAACAAGAGGTGGCTACGCCCGTGTGTCGGTAAGATTGTTGTATTACCTTAAGTTTTTTTCTTTTAGTTTTTTAGTTTATTTGCTTGTGTGCAAATAATTGCTGCACAAAGTTTAATTGCTGTACAATTTTTTTTTTTTTTTTTTTGAGAAACACAAATAGCAATAAGTTGAAAGTTGCTTCCAAAGCCACACCCTGACCCACAAGGCCTGAACTATCACGAATATCCTCAATTGTAATCTTATCATTCGACATGTTCTATAATATTGATGATTTCTTGTTAGAGTGAATATTACATTATCCAATACCATTCCTCTTTCTTTTCATAAAAATACATGGTAGAAAATGCAACCGCGACATTACCGGCCATTAGAGACACGAGCAATATTTTTATATTATATGTAAGCACCTTATTTGAACAGATTTTTGATAAACTTGTTTGACCAGATGTACCACTTGTTTAATCCAATTGAAGTTTTAAAAAATAATAGTAACATTGACATGGGTGCTAGGACTTTAAGGTACAATTAGTAAATACGATCATGCAATTTTCCAAAAGGAAAAGGACAAAATTGAAATAAATGGAGTCACAGTAATTTAGGGAAAAGACTATGATCTTAAATTCTAAGTTTCCTTAATCAATGGCAATATATTCCATTTGCCAACCAATGTTTGACACCGTCTAAGTATTTGGACAAAATTGCCATTTGCCCTTTTCGGGCAAATTATATAGCTTTATACCCTCTATTCCAAACTAATTAGAGAAATGCTCATCTTTTAAAACTCAATTTATTACAAATTAAGTTAAACCCTATAGTGGTGTTTTTAAAAAGCCTATAGTGACATTTTAAGAACTTATAATGGTGTTTTGGAACTCGTCGAGTTACAAAACGCTACTATAGGTCCTTAAAATGTCACTATAGACTCCTTAAAACGCCACTATAGGGCTCTAGAATTTTTTTTTTTTTTTAAACTCGATTTGTAGTAAATCGAGTTTTAAAAAAAAGACATTTCTCTAATTTGTTTAGGAAATAGGGCATAAGGCTATATAATTTGTCCGAAAAGAGCAAAGGGCAATTTTGTCCCTAAGTATTCCTATACGATTTGGTCCTCTGTAAAAATTTAACATGTTAATTTCAATTCTAGTATGTCAAAGAATTAGAGCATTTGCATCAAACGTTATAAAACGATGCTATTTGGATACTTCAAAATTTTACTTTATTTATTTTAACAAACTACTTTACAATACACATTATATCACATATTCTATTTTTTTATCATTTTATGTAAATATTCTTTCTTTATTTTTTTATATTATTTTTTTATTCTTTCTTTATTATTTATGATGAGTGGTTGAGTGAGGGACCAAGAGAGTGAGACTGACAAGTGGCTGAGAGAGAAGAGAAAGATATTTTTGTATAAAAGAGAGAGAAAGTCGAATAAAAATACCCAAAAGGGCCAAAACAACTAATACAGCATATAAAACCGTACCATTTTATTGTGAAAACATTACTGTAGCAAATGCCAAATTTATGTGGTATTTGATATATCTCGTGGAGGTGATTTTTTGTATGTAGTGTGCTAAATGCTACAAAAATATATGCAAATAATCTGTTTACCACTTCTGAGTTCTGACCCCAGCTACTATCAATAGAGGCATTCTGGATACAATTTTGTTAAATCGTTATGTAAATCCTCTGCAAAGAATGAAAGAATCAGTAGCAATCTTTGAACACAAACCTCAAGTAAATATAAAATGCCCACCACTTATGAATTTGGGATTAAAATCGCTTTTTTTAGATGACTTCAAAAAAATTCTTAAACAGCCACTTATGGATTCGTAATAATTATTTACATGGGTAGGTAGAGTAGGTGCATATATGTGCATATGCAAATGTAAATCAACGGATGAATATATAGTAGACACGCTTTGTACCTAAAAAATGTTCTGATATTGACATTCTTGTGCGTTCTAAATGTTGGGAGGCGCATGGCACCTAATAGAAGTCCAGTTCATGTAGAATTTGTGCCCAAGATAATGAGCTTCTCATGCAAGCATTGATGGAATTCTATTTCAATTAGAAATAGGTGAACGTGGTTGACAAGTCCTAGAATCCTATTCCAAATGTAAGTAGGAGTTGTGTTTAATAATTAATACTTGTAAGAATCCTAACTCAAGTCATGTTAGGAATTCATATTATGCTAGGAAAAGAAGTCTAAGGCGGCTGAAGCTTTTTTGTGTATAAAAAGCACGTGGGTGTGCAGCATATTAAAGGGGAATGAAAAGAAGGAGGAAGCTGCACAAGAAAAAAGAGAGAGCAGCCAAAAGGGAGCTGCTTAGAGAAAATAAGACAACCAGGAGAGAGCTGTGCGAACAAGTGATATCTTTCTTTAGCCATGAGACATACATAAGAATTATTGTAATTGATTTGATCTCATAGTTTTTTCCTTCAAAGAGAAAGAGTTTTCCACGTAAATATTTGTGTTATTGTATGTAATTGTTGTTTTGAATTGTTAATATTATTGATAATATTATTTGAGACCCAACACTAAACTATACTATACATACCATGGTTGATGATATTTTGCAAATTTTAATCACCTAAATCATTGTTTAGGTATTTTACTTCATTGCAATATTTCTTAACTGCTATATATTATTCTTTGGATATACTCTTTTAGCGATATAGTTAAGTAATACCACTGAAAGAGTTTATGCAAAGAATAATGTATAGCATTTGACCATAAATTGAGAACTCCATCTCCATGAACTGGACATTATTTGAGTTAAGAAGTCTTCAGAATTGCTAAAATCAATCCAATGCAACCGGAGACTCCACTGTCTTCCTTGCAACTTTCGACCAATAGTCATTGTCTCCCAGCATTATTAAAATTTCTGAAACATAAAATTGATAAATTTTAGAAAATGGAGAAATACAACTGAAAGATACATTAGGGAGTTTTTATTTTTTGTTTTTTCAAATGGGATTTTCGTTGAATATTTGGTTGAAAAAGAAATCTAATTAAAGAATCAACATTCGACTTAACGGCAGAAATTAAATGCCCAAAAGAATCAAAAGAAGAAGATGATTTATTTGGTTAGCTTTTGTCTAATATTATAGCATAAGTTATAAACCAAATTAGAAAAGTTTTATCACCACTTTCATGAAAAATATAGAAAATTGTTAGAAAAATTAATTGCATTATCAATTTCCAATAAAATGTTTCTAAAGATGGTTCTTAAACCAATACCCTTTGTGCATTTATTAACATTTTCCTTTTAAGTAATGATCATTAGTTTGAAGGGAAATACTAACGAATGCCGGACATTCGCTAATAATCTATTTTAAAAAAGTCTTTATCACTGTTTTAAAAATCGGACCGGACCAGCCGATTCGACCGGTTCAACTCGGAACCGGGAGCCAATCCGGTCCGGTCTGGTTAAAAGCCTCAAAACCGATCAATAACCAGTCAACAACCGGAAAACCGGCCAAAAGCCGGTCAAAAACCGGGGTTGAACTGAAAATTAGAAAAAAAAAACGTTTTGATGCCCGGTTCGGTTTTTAAAACCATGGACTTTATGGGAAAAGAAAAAATAAACAATTAATGTTTTGACAGCTTTTTTCATTTTTCATAAAAATAATCTCAAAATTTTATTAAAATGAATTGTTAACCAATACCCTAAGACACTTGTTAGCATGACCCTTAGTTGAATAAGTATTTTTTTTGAAGAATAGTTGAATAAGTATTGTAAGGACTCATTTTGTAATGGACTCTAAATAATAAAATTTTGTAGAGTGTGGGTAGAAGGGCTTGACACCAACAAAGCAAGCAGTCGGATGACATGAAATTCATAGGCATAAGAAAAAGAGAATTGAACTAAGTCTTTCTAAGGATAATCATCATTCCTTTGGTTAAGTGTTTGTGAGGATTTTTATAATGATTTTGACTGAGTGTTTATGAGAACCCCCGCAATGATTTTTGTTGGATTGTTTATGAAGGAAGTTTATCCTCGGATCAATCCGAGAATCTGGTCCGAGGACCTCTCTACTTAGAACATATATTAGGGTTGCCTTTTTTTCTCTCCCCCTTTTTTGAGGCGGGGGTCTCTCTATTATATAGTCCCTCCTTAGTTAATCTCTGCCGTCTACTTATTCATCATCTAGGCCTATACTTGAGTGCCTGTCCCATCAGCAGCCTTTGCAGGCTTTCTGTTAGTTGAAGCGACCAAGGCATCTCTGTTGGCCGGTCAATTCATCATTGATGTGATCAAAATATCGGTGGCATGCATTTAATGGGGAAGTGACACCCCCTTTCCCTGGACGTCGGTACGCCGAGGATATGGGCCTCCTCGGCGAGGTCCCTAAATAACTTGGGCTTCGTCCGTTCATCCTCGGATTACGCTCTCTCTCTCTTTTGGCGTGGGCTTTGGGTCTGATGTGGAATGGGCTGGAGTTACTAAATATCTGGAGCCCCACAAGTATTAATTTCATAATAAATATATCACTCATAAATTAGCAACCGTGGCTATTAATGATACATTAGACCCAAAACCATCATTTTGTCTAGATTCAATTTACTGAATTTACCAACACTTTTACGTCCAGGTTCAATTTACTAACACTTATTTATTATTGTACTACACTTGTACTTTTTTGTACTATTAAAAGTAGGTCACTAGTCTATAATCATAGAATCTCCTTACAATTTATTGGTGAATATTTTATATGAGTTTCACTATGTAAGCTATTTTAGAAATTTTTTGGCAAAAATGCAAAATTGATTTTCTAACTTTTAATTTTGTCAATTCAGTTCTTTAACTTTCAATTTTTGTCAATTCAAGGCTCCATTACAAATCTGTTATTGCTGCCAAAACGTCGCCGTTTTTCATGGTTTTTTTTCTTTTCTTTTTTTAATTTGGAATTAAAAGAAAAATCTGGAAAAAAAAAAAAGAAAAAAGAAAAAAAAGAAGAAGAAAACATTGTCATCATTCCCCTTCCTTGAATAAAAAAAAAAAAAAAAAAAAGGGTTTCAAGACTCAAATCCCTAGCTTTGAGAGAGAGAGAGAGAGAGAGAGAGAGAGAGAGAGAGAGAGAGAGAGAGAGAGAGAGTGAGTTGGTTTGAGAGAGAGAGAGAGAGAGAGAGAGAGAGCGACTGAGTTCACCAACAGCGAGGAACCTCGCCGCCCCTACTCACTGTGTGAACCTTGCCACCCTTGCTTTAGACCTCGCCGTCCCTGTTCACCATGTAAACCACCACCACCCTCGTTGCTCTACCTTGACTGAATCGGTTATGGGTGTGCCATGAAGACTGTGAGGACAGAAGGGGTTATGGCTTTGTATATGATTCAAACATTGGCTCGTGATTTTGCTTCATCAATTCATTTATAGATCTGAATTCCGTAATTAGCTTTTTTGACTTGGCATCTTTGAGGAAATTGTATGTAAATCATGAGTGCAAATATATACCTTTTATAAAGCTCTTCTTTTATACAAATATGTGGAGATTTTGACATTGATGAGATATTTTGCAATTGTGCAAGAGAAGATGTAGTTGTCGTTAGATTGCTATTATGTTTTCAGGGAAGATGTGGAGATTTTTTGTTTTGATTCAGGGAAGGGGAACAATGTCGTCGTTCTCCTTAATGTGTGTGTTTTTTTTTTTTTTTTTTTTAATAAAATTATGAATTAAAAAAAAAAAAAAAAACCCATGAAAAACTGCGTCGTTTTGGCAGCAATAACGACAACAGTAACAGATTTGTAACGGAGCCTTGAATTGACAAAAATTGAAAGTTAGATTACTGAAATGACAAAATGTGAAAGTTAGAGAGTCAGTTTTGCATTTTTGCCAAATTTTTTTTAAAGAAAATTGAAAAATTGATTTATTGTTTTGACAACTTTTTCAATTTTGCATAAAAATATTCTTAAAATAAATTATTAAGGTATATATTAACCGGACTCATCTTATATTAATCATAGATTTGAGAGGACTATCACGATACATTATAGACCCAAGCCCATCATTTCGTCTAGGTTCAATTTAGTGAATATAGTGACACTACTACAACTAGGTCAAATTTTCTTACACTTCTTTATTATTGTGCTGTACTTTTATACTACTAAAACTAGGTCATTAACCTATACTCCTATATAGACTCCATACAGTTTATGGGTATTGGGGTGCGTAACTGTGTATCTTATATTTAGCATAAGCTTGAGAGGGCTATAATGATCGCCCATTATTGCATTTAGGTTCAATTTAGTGAATTTACGTGACATATCTACGTCTTGATTTAATTCACTAACACTTCTGGCCTTCTATACCATATAAGCGCATTTTTTGTTGTTGATAAGATTGTATTATAAGCGCATTGAAATCATCGATGGTGATTATCTACCGGTCTCCAAAAAGGAAAAAAAAAAAAATTTAACTATTGTAGGGAGACATTTAGGAAGAAGAAAAAATAGAGATTATGCTATAAATAGAAGATAATAGAGGAAAGAATTGCGGAATATACTAAAAATTTAGTACATTTCATTCACTTTTCTTTCTTCTCTCCCTCGTCTTCATCCATTTAAATATAGGAAAATAAAACAGGCATACACATTTTCATTTTACTATATGTATATAATTTTAAATATTTGTATTTTTTTTTTGAGAAAGTAAATATTTGTATTTTGAGAAAGATAAGTGCAACGTTCACAATATTTTTTTTAACAAATTATAAATGATAAGTTATTATTGGTTCTAATTTAATCTTACCATTGAAATTACTTTTTTCCTCCACTAATAACAACCCATAACAACCTGCCACTTATGATTTGTTATAAAAGAGTAGAGAAAATATTGTGAATATAGCATTTCTTTTTGAAAAATTATATATTACAAATAAAAGTGAGAGAATTTATAGTAAAATAAAAAATAAAAGGGAAAAAGTCGTATAAGTAAAGAAATTAGCGTCCCAATCTACAAGAAACATAAAATTGAATTCAAAAGGCAAGATAGAAGGCTTTTATTCTCTCATGAGCAATGGGACACAATAAAGCATCAAGGTATTTTACCATTTTACATGCTTGTATTCTTTTTTAACTTCCCTAATAAAATTTCCCTCACAAAAAATTAAAAATAAAAAACTTCCATAAAAAAATAACCAAAGTTAAAAATTGAAAAACAAAATTTAATATATAGTTGTGGGGTTAAGGGCCCAAATGATATGTTGGGCCTTGGGCTTGGCCGAGAGCATAATAGTTCGAGGAGGAACAAATGATATGTTGAGCCTTGGGCTTGGTCGATAGCATAATAGTTCGAGGAGGAACTAATAGTAATGAATGGTTTAGACTCAAGACTTAATGAGTAAGATACAAATGGGAAGGTGGTCCAAGGAGAAATATCTCCTTGGATAAGCTAAATATAGATCAGAGGTAAATCCTAATGATCAAAGTGACCTTCTAGGAAGCTCTCGTGACATGGACGTGCGCCATAAACGTATAAGAAAGATGGGAACCCAAAAATATCTAAGGGAAAGCTGCTACCACCGTATTGAATGCACTGCAACTACTTTTCTAGCCGCATTTATATGGAGAAGACCTCTAAATAGTGTTGCTTTGGTTACCACAATTCACAGAAAGCCAAAAAGGGTATCTGATGAGACATATACTTAAATAAGGGTTTAGATAATCAACAAGTGTAGGATCAAGATAGTCCAAAGGGAGCTATATAATATAAGAAACCCTCCATAAGGAAGAGATCGGAAAAAATAGAGAAGAGACACTGCAGCAATCTAAATTGCACTTGTACTTTGTTTAATCAATTTATATGGAGACTTACCTCCTCGGAAAGTGAGTTCATCTCCTTGGACAATGAATTCATTCAGCTTTATGTTCCTTATTCTTGCTTAATCATCTTCTACATCCATATTAGCTATTGTCAAATTCGTTAGTGTCTAGTTCATTTAACCCACTCTTTACAAATTTATTATACTGGGCTCATTGGGCCAACATCCCATACGTCTTGGGTTTGGGGTCTGCAAAACGTGTCCCTACAATAGTATACTGCAATTGGTTAAGCATAAAGTGAGGGAAAAAAAAAGTGAGACAAATTTTTTTTTCCCCATGACACACCACTTTCCCCCCCCCCCCCCCCCCTTTTCTATATGTAATTAAAAAAAGTAAAACCTAGATACAAACCCCACAAAGGATTTTTCATAATAAGAAAAAAAAAACACACACAAAATGCTACTTAGTGTCTGTTTAAGAATAACTTATTTAGCTGAAATTGAAATTTTTTTGCTGAAAGTACAGTAGATAAAGCTAAAAAGTAGCTGAAATAGTACAGTGAGAGCCATAAATAGTATCAAAAAGTACAATGGGACCTATGAATAGTAGCAAAAATAAGTTGAAATTACAAATAAACTGAAATTTTCAACTTGTCTCAAACGCACACTTAGCATGCAAACAGGCCAGAATGTCATTGTCTATGAGGCACCACTTCTTGGAAACAATCAAGCATAATTTTCAATAAATCTAGGATTATGGATGCTAATTATAGACTTTCTGATTTAGTTAATCAATTGAACAATACCAAAGTTCAATCCATATAAAATTTTATATATTTAAATTCAGTAGTAATCCAATTTGCAATAAGAATCGCGTTTGTTATATAATACATCCCCAATGAAGAAAACGACCCGAAAAACCTACTTTATTTACCCATGCGCGAGGTTGGAATGCGCATGGCAACCATTTTAGCCATTTAATAGGGCATACTATGTATATCTTCCATTCAAAAATAATAATAATAATAATAATAATAATAATAATAGGGCATACTATGTAATAGCAATGTTACCAATCATCCAATTCTTCAAGTTACCACCCAATTTGTATATTTCAATATTGCAATATTCTCTTTTCCCATTAGAGCACCTGCAGCAATGGAGCTAAATAGCTATAATGCTATTTTAGCTCCACCAAAATACCAAAAACAACCATGCAGCAGTGGAGGTATACTTATATTTTTTAGTTTAATTGCTACAGTGCACATCTATAGAAGTGGAGGTATACTTATATTTTTTAGCTTAATTGCTACAGTGCACATCTATCTATAGATGTGCACTGTAGTAGAGAGCTAAAAACAAATGATAATTTTTTGGCAGAAATACCATTTTAGTCCCTACATTTTCACGCGATTCCCACTTTGGTCCCTAACTTTTTTTTTTTCACCAATTTTAGTCCCTGTCCTTAAAAACGCGTCTCATTTTTGTCCCTGCCGTTGCAGCAGAGACAGAATTCGTTGAGCTAGCAAACGACACAAGTGAAGAACATTAAAATATTGTCCACTTAAAGCCACGTGGCTTTCCCGCCTTGCAGTTAGTCACGTGGCACTCAAACCCCAAAGCAACTAAAACTAAAAATTAATAATTAACAAAAAACACCGGAAACCTAACAAACTAACTAAAAAAACATAAAACTAAGAACTTTTCCCTAACCTTGCTCAAATCACCATCTGTAAAGGTTCACCATTCTTGTAGCTTCATCATTCTTGTAGCAAAAAAGTACAAAAAAAAACCCCAAACCAGCAAGCAAAAAAAAACCCCAAATCAGCAAGCACGATTTATAACCATCGTTCTTGTAGCAACTTCATGTTTGTGAAGGTTCTATCTCTGTTTCACTTTGTCTCTCTCTCTCTCTCTCGTTATATCTCACTCTCTCTCACATATGAATGCTCTTTTTAAGTGCTGGGTAATCGATCTGGGTTTGGGTCTCAATCTCAGCTTTTGGGTTTTGAGGATTTGGGAATTTTGAGATGTTGTGTTTTGTTTTTGTTCTTGCTCTAGGTAATTGGTCTGGGTTTCTATTTCTCTTTCTCACTCTCTCTCTCTCTCTCCCTTTATAGCTTTTGTAGTGGACATAATATTGACTGTGATAGTGGAATATTTTTGGGATTTGCATTGTTTGGCTGTTTACTTTTGTTTATAGCTTTTGGTATTTGCAGTTGTGTTTTTTTTACTTTTGTTTATCAGGGGCCACAATATTGACTGATAAACAATGGAATATTTTTGTTGGTATTTTTTGTCTGGGTCCATGTGTTCCCTTTGTCGTATTGTATGTTTTTTAATTTGTTTATTAGTTTATTAGCCTAACAAAGTATTATTAATTTCAGAAAGTGAATATCTGTTTTCATTTTGTTTTCTTTCCGTGACTTGCATGCAGGATGGACGAGTATTTTACTCTGCATGTCCACCATGGTGGGCATTTTACATGGGACCCTCAAGCTTACATGGGAGGAACAGTTGATATAGTAGAAAACTGTGATCCAGATAAGTGGTCAAAAGTAGAGATCGAGAGTATCTGTAGAGATTTTTGGTACACTGTAGTGGATAAGCTATGGTTTAAAATGCCTAGTGTGAACCTAGAGTAGGCACATTTCCATGAGGTAGTTGATGATGATGCTGCTGTGTTCATGACCGACTTGGTGAAGGGATATGGGGACATTCATGTCTTTGTGGAGCATCTAGTAAATGAACCAGTTGAGTTACCAGTGGAGGATTTAAAGCCCTTAGCTGTTAGACCACTTGGTAGTGAACCAAAAAGAGTAAATGAAGATGTGGTTTATTGTGTTAGTAGTGACAGTGAGCTTCAGAGTGATCACTTTTATGATTATGCTGAGTATGAAGAAGATAATGATAATGAGAATGATGAAGGAGAGTACAGAGCTAATTTTTCACAATTTGGAGGCCATGATAATGCTGAAACAAATTTTGTTGATGAAGAGTACAGACCTGATTTTTCACAATTTGGAGGCCATGATAATGCTGAAACTACTAATGTTGACCATGGTGAGCAGGTTTGGGTTAGGAGGGCTAGTAAAGCACCAGTTGTTGATGACCAAGTTGAGGAAAGAAGTGAGGCTGAAGGGAGTGACTTAGAAGAAGAGCCACAAATGCAATCAATAAACATTGGTGAAGATAGTACTGATAGTTGGGACAATTAAGCTGAAGTTAATGAGGTTGAACCAGGAAAAATGGGTGGTGGTGTCATGAATTATGACTATGAGAGTGAGGAGCTGCTTAGCCTTGATGAGAGTTCATCAAGTAGTGAGCATTGTGAAGTTTCAAGTGATGGTGAAACCCCTACTGCTGAGGTTGACAATTCTATTAGGAGGAGCAGATACCCAATCTTTAGGCCAGTAGCCAAAGCTGAGAACCTTAGGTTTGAGAAGGATATGTTGTTCCTCTCACCTAAAAAATTTAAAGATGCTATAACTAATTATGCAGTCCATGATGGGTGGGGTATAAAATTTGTGAAAAATGACTTGGTAAGAGTGAAAGCCCAATGCCAGCCAGGGTGCAAGTTTGTTGCCTACCTTGCAAAGGTGCCAAGGGAGAAGAGTTATAGATTGAAAACACTGAACATGACTCACACATGTACCAGAAGTTACAGAAATCCAAGGTGCATAGCATCATACATTGGGAAGAAGTTAATGAAGAGGGTTAGGAAATAGCCTGACATAAGGCTCAAGGATATTTAGGATGCTGTGCATAAGAAGTATGTGGTTGACATAAGTGCAGGCAAGGCAAGTAGGGCTAGAGAGAAAGCTCAAGAAGCTGTTGATGGGGCCCACACTGCACAGTTCAACCAACTATGGGAGTACTGTGATGAGTTGAGAAGGTGCAGTCCTGGAAGCACCGTTTTGATGAAGGTGCATACTTATAATGATGGTGATTTGGCAGTTAAGCATGACTTGGCAATTGGGCTGCCATATTTTGAAAGAATCTACATTTGCCTAGACGGTTGCAAGAAGGGCTTCTTAGTAGGGTGCAGGCGGATCATTGGTCTAGATGCATGCCATCTAAAGACCAAGACAGGTGGTCAACTGATTTGTGCTGTTGGCAAAGATCCCAATGATGAGTACTTCCCTTTCGGATATGCAGTTGTCGAGGCTGAAACCAAGGACTCTTGGACCTGGTTTCTTAATTTATTGCTTGCTGACATAGGAGATGACAAAACATGTGTGTTCATATCTGATCAGCAAAAGGTTTGGTTACTTAATATTTATTGCTTGCTAAATTGTGTTTTTATTGCTTGTTGAATTAATATCTATTGCTTACTGAATTAATATTTATTGCTTTGCAGGGGTTGGTGAATGCATTTGTTGACAATTGGCCACAGTACAAGCATAGGATCTCCTGTAGACATTTATACAATAACTTGCGAAAGAATCATCCTAGTGTCCTTATTAGAGACCTTTTCTGGAAAGCAGCCAAGGCTACCTATTAGCAAGCATGGGAGAGGGCAATGAATGAGCTAAAGGAGGTGGATGAAGATGCATTCAAATGGCTACAGTCTCAATCAACAACTATCTGGGCTAGAAGCATGTTCAGAAGTGATGGCCAGAGTGACACCGTCCTAAACAACATGTGTGAAAGCTTCAACAGCAGGATACTTAAGTTCAGGAGCAAACCTATAATTACCATGGTAGGCAATCTACTCAGTTTCAACACTTTCTCTTATGATCCATAGACCTGTGTGCATTAAGTAATGATTAATTCTCCCTTTCTCTGTATGTGCTTGCAGCTTGAGTGTATTAGGCTATATTTGATGACTAGATTTCAAGCAAATAGGCAAATGATTATGAAAGTGGAATCTGAGTTGTGTCCTAAGATAAGAAAGAAATTGTACATGGAGAAGTTGGCATACAGCAAGTGGCTAGCATGTTGGGCTGGTCGTACCAAGTTTGAAGTGAAGAATGGGTTGAAGAGTTTCACTGTGTACTTGGAAGAAAAGAGCTACAGTTGTAGGAAGTGGGACATAACTGGCATACCATGTTGCCATGCCATTTCCTGCATCTTTTTCAACTGGGAAAATGCTGAAAAGTATGTCAATGCTTGCTACAAAAGGACTACCTACATTGATTGCTATGACCCCATTATAGAGCCCATCAATGGCCAGAATATGTGGAGATCTAGTGGACTGCCACCTGTGCTGCCCCCTATTAAGAGGAGACCTCCTGGCCGGCCTAAGAAGAAGAGGGCACTGGAGCCTGATGAACCTAGAAGTCATAGAAAAAACAGAGGTGTAGGCATCTCAAAACAATGCAGGGCATGTGGGAAATTAGGCCATAACAGGAGGACCTGCAAGGGAGAAGTAGGAGGGAACTCCTCCCTGCCTGAGAGTGCATCCCAAGTCAGCAGGACCACTAGGAGGGTAAGTATACTACTTTGACTTAGAAATCTGTGTTGTTTTCTTTTTTAGTTGGCGGCTTATTAATTGCTATTGTGCTTGTGCTTGTGCTTACAGGCAGCCAAGGATGGTCGTGCAAATAGCCCAGCTGTAGGCAGTGCACAACCAAGCTCTACTAATGATGTGACCACAACTGCACCTCCACCCCCCACTAATAACCAATCCAATCCAAGACCAAAAAGAAAAAGGAAGAGAAGTGCAGTCACCACTGAGACCTTGCATGCATCTAGGAATGCAGCAAGGTATATGGCAGCAATGAGATCTGCTAGAAGGTAGCAAGCTGAAGCAGGACCTTTTTTGCTATATGTAGACAGCCAAAGTTGATTTGTTTGTTTTCTTTGGACAAAAAAGTTGACCAAGTTGATATGTGTATGTAACTGCCAGGCCTTTTTTGTATGAACCATCCTGGTGTACTTATATAATGGCTGATAATGTCCTTTTTTTGTAAATGTGCTGGGTAGACTTTGTCCCATATTTTGTAATTATTGGTAAACCAAAAGCTGTCATTGGTGTTAATTAGTGATCATTAGTGTTATTTGGTGTTAATTAGTGTTAATTAGTGATCTTTATTATCTATTCATTGTTGTGATGAATATTTAATTCTTGTTTAGTTGAAGCCAGATTTGTTTGACTGGCATTGAGGGGCTATTGTGTTTTTAATGCTATTGTGCAGGTACCCTTATGCAGGTCTGTGATTATGCAGGTCTGTGAAACACATTCTTTCACATGCAGGTCTGGGAGGTACCCTTTGGTCTAAAGTACTATTTTTTCTATGCAGGTTTGTCCAAGCAATTATAACAAAAACATTTAAGTAGGTTTGTGCAGGTCTGTGCAGGTACCCTTTGGTCTATGCAGGTCTGTGTAGGTAACATTTAAATTACAGCTATAAGATATTGGTCTAGCAATGTCTTTAATTACATCTATAAACAAGCTGGACTACATAGCTAGCATTTTCCTAAGCTTGTCCTTGAAGTGTAGAATGATTCCATTTTTCCCATATACATTAAGAATGTATATGGTAATACTGAAAATTGTGTTGGGTCTATACAAGCTGTTAGAAAGTTCATTATGTGCTTATAAGAGGGTTTTTTTTTTCCTGTTATGTTACCTTTCTATGTTCCATTTTTCTTTTGGTTTCTTAGTTAATTTGTTGGTTTACTGGTTTAGAGTATGAACAAATAAATACAGATCAGATGCAAATGCAGATGTATTGGTTTACTAGTTTAGAGTATGAACAAATAAATATAGATCAGATGCTGATGCAGATGCAGATCAGATGCATATACTGGTTTACTGGTTTAGTTAATTTGTTGGATTACTGGTTTGGGGAAGAATTTTGATGCAGATGTATTTGTGTTTCCTGATAATATATGTTTAAAACTAACTTCTTTAAACCAAAGGTATACAAATCAAAGGATATAATATCCAAAAAAAAGAAAAAAAGAAAAGAAAACGGAAGTTCTCTAAGAGTGTAGTTCTGTGATTGGGCTGGTTGGAATTTCAGTCTTTTCTGGATCAGATAGAATTTCCACTTTTGCATTTGATTAATTGTAAATTTCATGGTGGTAAGCATACTCAGCAATATTATGATATTTAACATGCCACAACGTGCAGGTTTTGACAATGTATGTGCTACAAAAGCTGTTTGGTCCCGGAGTCGCTCATTCAAGGTAGAAGAATAATAGATTAGAGAAAGAAATCAGGAAATATTCAAGCTAGAAAAGTAATAATTTAGAGGAAAAATATTCTTTTACACTCGTTCACATTCACTATTTCATACATATCCACAATTGATGCGATAATGTCCACATTTTTAAAATAGTAGACAAAAAATTGCAGATGTGTGAGATGTGAAATAGTAGATGTGTGAGTGAGAATCAAAACCATAAATTAGAAATAGAAAACAGGAAAGAACACAAAAATTCTTCGCATAGGCTAATGTTTGTCACAATATTCATTGAATTAACGAATGCCTAATACAATGTCATAACTTAGAGGTCCCTACTTGGCTGGGTGTGGTCTTGAATTATGTGTCAAATGCACAACTTTTGTGGCTCATGATGAAGTTTGAATTGAGAAAAAGGCAAAATTTTCCCCTTCATGATTTTCTTCCTTCTCTTTCTTCTTTTTTATCTGTTGTCCAGATTCCATTATCTTTATTTGGCATCATATCTTCGTGAATTTGATTGCATAAGTGTGTTAAGGATAGCTTATTTTGTTTAAAATGTTTATTGTGTAAAAGTATCTAGAAAAGTATAGCACTTCCAAAAAATTATACCTAACAAATAAGCTTGTTTATATTCATTTTTAAGCTTAATCAAACAGGCATGTATGATGTATTAGACACGTAACTATCATGTCTTGTCAAGGTTTGGCCAAGATGGTTCCCTGCACAGCTAGGCCTTGCATGTGGTATAACAGTTCAACACCATGGCGGCTGAGGTAACTTTGTTCTATGTGGTTGTAGACCATTGTTGTTGTGCTGGCATGCATTTAGAGCTGGTCTCCTTATGTTGAGTTGTGTGGGAACCTCAATCTTGTGGACTCACTTCAATTGGCTTTGCAATGAATTTTGTGGTCAAGGAGATTTGTTGCCTTACCTCTGATTTTAGGTTGCTAGAATTTCAAAAAAAAGCTGTTATTCTTGCATGTTCTTTGTTGTTCTAATGGTTTTTACTCATCTACTGACAATCAATCAAGAGTGTTGGTTGACTTGTTGTTTGACTTATGTCGTTTAAGTAGGTCTATGCAAGTGTGTGTCCAGGGCAGTGCAGGTGTGTGTGCAGTGCAGTGCTGAAGTGGTGCAGTGTAGGTGCTGAAGTGTGCAATGCAAGTGTGTGTGCAGGGCAGTGCAGGTGCTGAAGTGGTGCAGGGCAGTGCAAGTGGATTGTATGGGATATATGGGATATATGGGACACATGCGATTGTGTGTGATCAGTGTTAAAAAGTTAGTTAGTTAATGATCAATGTATGGGATATATGGGATTGTGTGTGATCAGTGTTAAGAAGTTAGTTAATGAGGGAATCAGATTGTATACAAGGATTGGGAAATGGATTGTATAAAAGGATTGGAAATCAATTGTATTTGTAATTCCTTTGATAAATATTAGTTAGCACTGCACTGTTTATTTGGTCTATCAAAGTGTTCTTCATTCCAATTGTATTTGCAATTCTTTGATAAATATTACTTAGCACTGCACTGTTTATTTGGTCTATCAATTAGCAGGTTCTTATCATCTTGAAAGATTTATCAGAATTTGCAATTCTTTGATGAGTATTAGGCATTCAATATCATGAGCTTTATGAGTTGACCCTTTCCTTTTTCTTTATATGCCAAATCATATATAAAAGTTCTTAAAGATAGAAATCATGAAGCCTGCACTGTTTATTTGGTCTATCAGAGTATGCAGAGTACACAAGGCACAAACAATTCACAACAATGCAATAAAAAGTGATGTTCCATTACTAAAGGAGAGAAATTATAGAGAGATTTACACCAAAACACAGGCATTTTCCCACTAAGACATGCCAACACAAATTCAAGCCAACACATACTAAGGCAAAAATTTTGCCAACACCTACCAAAATACACCAAAATTATGGCCTTTTTACACTAATACCTACCCACCTATAATGACCCATTTTCCCCCCACCTATTTGGCCAACCAAAAGAAGTATCAAGCAAAGTCGCATCCCACTTATCAGCAGAGACAGCCCCAGGCAAATGACCAACCTCTTCTCTCTCTTCCTGTGGCCTGCAATGTCAGCTTCAAGGGTTAAAATCCATTACCTCTGCTTTGGAATCAGCACCTTGCCATGCTCGCAGATTTCATCATCACGCCATTGAAAAAATTTACACTTGCGTCCAACCTGACACCCAGGATCCAGATAAAACCCATTATATATTCAACCAAAATCATGAAAAACAACAACAAATAGTATTAGAAAATTTTGGTCACATCCAATCCAACAATTGTATTAGCAAAATACCAAAATCCTTGAAATTAAAAAAGACCCACTAACATATTACTTTAAATTATTTCAAGTTTAATCAGCTGAGATAAAAATTGAACACATTTTCTAGAATTATAATGAGTTAAAGAAAACCCCTTTTTATGCTTAAAGAAAACCCTTATAACTGAACAGAGTCACTCTGTTTTTTTCCCCACCCAGAAAATCAATAGAAATTTAAAAAGTGTACAAAGAAAACCCCTTATATAGATACTAACTTACCCAGTAATTTGGACACCCGTAGCACCTTCTTCCAGGGTTGTCAGGTGTCCACGAAACAACCAAAACCGGTTTCTCAGAGCAGAAGCATCAGGTTGGGCCCCTTTTCCTCAAGCTTCCACTTGATGACATCGAGCTTGATTCCATGAGAGCAGTTGTGAGCGAGGAGCTGAGCTGCGTGGTGAGGTGATGGGTTTGTCGAGGAGATGGGTTTGGCGAGGAGCTGAGCTGCGTGGCGAGGAGATGGGTTTGGCGTGGAGAGGAGCTGATTTGGGATTTCTAATAAATTTTAGGGTTTTAATTTCTGAATTTGATGAGCTGAAGCTGATTATGTTGGAATGGGACAATATTTTAATATTATAAAGTCACATGAGGGGCACGTGATCTCTTACAGGCAGGAATGGGACTAACTGCAGGGCGGGAAAGCCACGTGGCTTTAAATGGACAATATTTTAATGTTCTTCACTTGTGCCATTTGCCAGCTCAGCGAATTCCGTCTCTGCTGTAACAGCAGGGACAAAAATGATACGCGTTTTTCAGGACAGGGACTAAAATCGGTGAAAAAAAAAAAGTTAGGGACCAAAGTGGGAATCGCATGAAAATGTAAGGACTAAAATGGTATTTCTGCCTAATTTTTTATTCACCCCGGATTAAAATAATACTACTTGGTTTATTTTTTTCATTTCTTTTATTCTCACTGTGCTTTCTCTCAGTGTCACTCTCAAGCTCTCACCTCTCTATTTACTGTCGCCGGCCCGACCCACCATCTCACCTGAAACTCAAGCTCTCATTTGAAACTCAAGCTTAAGCTCTCATCTCTCAAGATCACTCTCTCAAACTCTCATGTCTCTGTTTATCGTCGCCGACCCAACCCACCATCTCATTTGAAACTTAAGCTCTCAAGCTCAAGCTCTTAGACCCATCCGTCCCAAGCCGCTGATCAGCCTCAGACTTAAGCCGCCGATCAGCCTCAGACCCATGCCGCCATCTGCATCAGACCCACGCCACTGATCAGAGTGCTTGCTCGTGGTTGTGCTTGTTTGTGATTGGTGATTTTTTATTTTGTTTGTGATTGGTGATTTTGTTTGGTTTGGGTCGAGGAAAAAGATTGGAGATTTGGGTTTTTTTTTTTTTTTTTTTTTTTTTTTTTTTTTTCCTGTTGTGGAATGGTGGTGGTGGTGGTGGTGGTTGTGGCTGTGGTTGATGGTAGAGGTGATTGTGGTTGTTGCTATGAATGTTTTTTGGGTAGTGGGATAGATTATTTTATTGTAGTGGTTATAATATTTTATTGTGATGTTTATATTATTTTATTGTGTTAAAAGTTAAAATAGATCCACTGCTGCAGCATGTCTGTAAAAAAAAATAGATAAAATAACTTTTGGTGGAGTTAAATAGCTAAAATTTTAGCTCCACTACTATGGATGCTCTTATTCAACTAAAGCCAAATCCAAAATGTAAAGATGGATTTATATATTGGGCGGTGAGATTCAGGGGCGGCACTATAGCTTAATCAGGGGGTTCAAATGAACCCCCTGACTTCAAAAAAAAAAGGTATATATGTAAAATATATTTTTTTTGTTAGTTTAATACTTTAATTTATTCTTAAAAATATTTTTTTGCACACCCTGACTTAAATCTTGCACACTCTTATTACAAGTATTTTCGACTCTAAGAGTAAAAAGTATGTGTTTGTGAATTGTAAGTGTAATTTTTTTTTATAAATTTATATTATATGTGTGTGAGTGTATCTAATATTGATTGTGTACATTATTTTTTATTATAATGTTATTTGTATAAATTATGATGTATGTTGTTGTTTGTGTATACAATATAAATATAATATAACTTTATAATAGAGAGGGATTTTTTACATGTGTGTGTATTGTTATCATATTATAATAACTTTTTGTTATAAAGCAAGTAAAATTCAAGAAAAAGTTGTAAAGTTTGTGATTATTCAAGTATTTGATTGGTTAAGTAGACAAGTAGTGTATAATTTTATGTATGAATGAATGTGATTGTGTGCGTTAATAATTAATACGGAGTCAATGAGTTGAGATTAGTCATTTAGTCTAAAATATTTTTATAAAAACAAAGTCAAATAGATAATAACAACTGTATAAAAAAAAAGTGTTAGACAAACTTAACAAAATAAAATGGTTATAGGCTCATAGCTATCCACATTGGTAATATACTCGTAATGAACTATCATGTAACATTCAAAATTTGAAAACTTGTAGAATAAAATTATAAAACTTCACATATTATTATTATTATTATTATTATTATTATTATTATTTGTCGATAACTCAATATATTTAAGATTTCTTTTTATTAAATTTTTTTAATGAACCTCCTAAACAAAATTCCTAGAGCCGCCACCGGTGAGATTCATCACGTTGAATTGTTGATGTTGGATTTTTTATTATTAAAAACCATTGATTAAATTCTAATAAGATGATACCAAGCCAACAAGTCCCAACCCTGGTACAAAATAGATTTTGATGGAGCTGTATTTGCTAGTGAAAATAGTGCAGGTTTGGGCGTCGTCATATGGAACTGTGAAGGTTTGGTTATGGCATCTCTTTCTCAAATGGTGCCTTTGCCTCACACGGTCATTGAAGTGGAAATTAACTATGGCGGCACGGAGAGCCTTGGAGCTAGCAGCGGAGTTGGGATTTGATAACCTTGTTTTCGAAGGTGATTCACAGGTCCTCATCAATGTCCTTAAGAGCGGAACTTGTACTCTGGCTCAATATGGACACCTGGCAAAAGACATTATTTTTCTAGCCTTGCATTTTTCAGTTTTAAAATTTTCTCATGTATGAAGGATAGGCAATAAGGTTGCTCACTCTTTAACTCGTAGAGTAATCACTTCCCGCCCTTGTCAATCTGGATGGAAGATGTACCTCCAGACTTATTTTCTGTATTACAGGCTGATTTGATCAACCTCCATCAATAATATGCATTGGTTTTCTTCTAAAAAAAAAAGTCCCAACCCTGTTGCCTAACATGACCATTGAACTTGGACTTCAAAATTTGGCATGGCAATCCTACTTCATGTAAAATTGTGGACAGAACAACACGTCACTGTATTCGGTTTCAAATTCAATACCATAAAGGTCCCAGACAGACAAGGTTAAGACTTTGCCTGTCCAAGAATGCCTTTCCTAGATCAGCACTCACCAGGAAAGACCTTTGCCTACAAACACAATGCCATCAATTTCGAGACACCTCAAGAAAGTTGAGACAATGGCATCTCCAAAAACCTTCCTTGCTCAGCACTCATAGGGACAATGTCCTATTGATACCATATATAGTAACCAATTTGTATGTCACGCTGGAGCCTGGAGGATGATGAGCTGAAGGAGCTTGGTGCTTAGTGTTTACAATGACCACTGGGTGGTATAACAAGAAATGAGTATTGAGTCTCTCAAGTGGATTTCTTCTGGGTCTCTTTCCATTCACTGTTTTGTGTTGGCATGACAATACAGAAGATATCTAAAGGCATTTTATCCAACTTCGGTTATGGAAATTGGCCATTAATAATTCTCTTTTTCTGGGTTGCTCGCATTGAATGAAGTTGGGTGGTGATGTACGTACCTTTTAAAAAGGTAACTTGACCTTGCCCTGTTATAATTTTCTTTGTCCTGAGTTGCATAATACACAGCCTATAACATGACATTTGATCAAAGATTCAATATAATATTATAAGACAAATATTTGTTAACTACATGATGTTATATATGTCTGACTGACATTCCAACCATACTCACACTAAATATGAAAATACTTTAGTTTGTTAGAATCACATTTGTTCCCTGCTTCTTGTATATAAGAGCAATGGTTGCTCTTAGTTTGATCTCTTTTTCTAATTCTCGAATTTATGGCTGTTGATTACATGATTGTTCATCTGACAGCTGAGTTTGAATTAGCACGGTAGTACTGATTTCCTAATTCAACTTCAATTGAATCAACCATTTGTTCATTGTATAGTCCCTTTTGATTGATTTCTGTTAAGATCTATCAATGTCTTTATCTGCATCTTCATCTTCTTCGACCGGTACTCCATTTGGAGAAAACACTTCGAGTCCTTTTCACTTGCCAAGTGGTGATAATCCAGGGCTTGTCTTGGTTGCTCAGCCTTTAACTGAATAGAATTATAATACTTGGAGTAGATCGGTGATTGTTGCTTTGAATGCAAAGAACAAAGTAGGATTTATATATGGATCTATCATAGAGCCTAAAGATTCCTCACATCCAACCTATAGTTCATGGAAGAAGTGCAATAACATGGTTCTTTCGTGGTTGAAGGTAGAAATTAGAATTATGGTTCCCAAGCTAGCTGCAGCCAACAATGTTTCCACAGCTATTGAGGTACGGTATCAGCAGCTCTTGGCATTGCTGAATTCACTGGCAGTTTTTAGAGCATTCAATTTTTAGTTCTCTAAAGGTAGATACAATTCATGTTACACCTCATGATTGGATAATTGATAGTGGGGCAACTAATCACATGGTCTATTCAACCAAGTTCCTCACCACTATTACTTCCATTACACATGTCACTGTGAAATTACCAAATGAGGGGAATCAGTGATGGTGACTCGTATAGGCACAGTGCGGCTCTCTGCTGATTTAACACTAGAAAATGTGTTATGTGTTCCTTATTTCACATTCAACCTCATCTCCATTAGCAAATTAACTCACAAACTACATTGATGTTGCATTTTCCTTTCCACCTTTTGTTTCATATAGGAACTGCTGCAATGGAGGATGATTGGACTGGGTGAAAAACTTGGAGGACTGTACATCTTTCAAAACTCTTCCCATATAGCTGTTCCAAGGAATATTCTTACTCTATTGTCTAAGTTTCAATCTCAGGGCTGGACAAATGAAACAGTGGAATATGAGATGGATCTTGTAGATTCTGCAGTGAAATCTCTCAGGTCACTTTCAAATGAAAGATGGGAAAGGTACATGGAATCAATCTTTAAAAAAAGAATCCTCTTCATTTGTTTTTGGATCAGCTTTTGTTTGTGTATGAGTGACTCAATAGTTTCAGGTATTGCTGTTGAGTAAACTTATTTATAAGCATCTACTGAACTGAATTTGTATTATCTCTGATCAAGATATGCCTATTACAGTAGATTCTTGATTTTAAACCTTCTAAATAGGTACAACTAAAACGTTAAACCTGAAAAGACAATGTTTTCCATTGGTGATTGGTTCTATAGCATTAAGAGTAGTCTTTATGAGTACGATTATGCAATGATCTTCTAGAATCCTAGAATAGAAGGGCTATATCTTGAAAATGAAAAGGCTTAATGGTGACTTTGAGGCCACTTTATTGCCAGGCACAGAAAGATCATATCAGCATCAATTGTTCTAATTCGATTCTGAAATATTTCAATACTTGTATTCTTATACGCGGCGTTGTATGTTGCAGCCTGTTGATGGTTAAATTTTTTTATTTTTCAGGCAACATGATAGGCTGTCCAAGGTAGTGAATGCTTTTGGCTACCAAAAAAAAGGTTCCTGATCACATTCATCAAGAGAATGTCGCGAAGCTAGCCTCCCTCATGCAGGAGATTTTGTCTCTTAAAGAAGCAAGCCAGCATCTTAACTGTATTATTTGCTGGTATTCTTGGTCTCTGGAACCTCAGAGTGCCCCTCTTTTTGGTCAAAATAAGGAAATTCAGTCAATTAAAAGAAGAAATTTTCAGGACCAAAAGACTCTATTTTTGAACATTTGATACTAGCTTTGTTGCCATATTAATTGTGTCATTATTTTTAATGTTTTGCTTATAAAATCTTTATTGGTCAGGAAGAATGATGTTGAATGAAACAACAGAGATTACAAACTCCAGGCTTCGACTTTTTCCTTTCAGGCTTTTGTTTTGACAAACTTTTGTTCTCTCTCCATTTATTACAACAATGATCTATAACTAGCCGTAGACCCACGTGATGCGTGGGAATATAAATATTACGTAAAGAGGTGTAATATATATATATATATATAAAAACCATTACTTCAAGAATTGTCTATTTAAAATAATAATAAAAAGATTTCTACAAGTATTTTTTTTTTAAATCTTTTTATCTCTACAAATATATCATTTTATTATTATTATTTTTTATGTTTGATTAATATTTTTTTAAGGTGAACCATATTTTTCTAATTTCTATTGTAGTGTATTATATTTGCTTAATAGACAACTAAACTTTATAAGTTTCAAATTTATTATTCAAATTTCTCATCTCTTAAGGAATAAGGAAATTATCATAATAATCAAAACTTATTACAAAATTACAATGTTATCTTAATCAAAATTAAAATGAAACTAAAGGAATAAATAATAGACTTTATAATAATTTATTACTCAAACAATTGGTAGGCATATTCAAATTCATTTTTCCCAAAAAATTAAATATTAACCCAAACTAAAATTCAACCAAAGCTATAAAAGGGAAAGAGAAGACTTTCTGATGGGATATTTTAAAAAAAAAACACAATACCAAAACACCTATTAAAAAAAAAAAAAAAGCCATCAACCTTAATTAGAGTTATAAGAAAGAATAAAAATTCACCGAAAGAAAGTAGAGAGAGAGAGAGAGAGAAAAAAAAAAAAACTCACAGTTTTGTTTGGGAAAAATATAGATTGAATGAGAAAATGATATCAAATTTATACAAAATAAAATGGGTAGAAGAAGAGGCAAATTATAAAAAAAGATGAAGGAAGTATAACAGTAAAGTAGTGAAGAGATAAAGAGGCAAAAGGGAAAGGGAAAGGTTGGAAGGAGTGTAACAGTAGGTATAAAAGTAGAAGAGGCAAATTATAAAAAAGCGTAAGGAAGTATAACGGTAAAGTAGTGGGGAGATAAAGAGGCGAAAAAGAAAGGGAAAAGTTGGAAGAAATGTAACTGCAGGTATGTGAACTAATAAGGAGAAGAATTTTTTTTTTTTTTTTTTTTTTTGAAAATAGGGGGAAGAAAAGTTTAAATAGAGAAAAGAAAATATAAAAAATAAATGAATGACGTAGCTGCTGATGTGACTCAATAAAAACGTAGCAACAATAAATGCTATACTCTACCTTTTAGTAATATATAGATTTGTAAAGGCAGAGTCTAAACGATAGAGTTATAAACTACAGGTAGTCTAAGTTAGTTGAGTCTGTTACTGATGTGAGTCCAAGTGTCAGCATCTTATGAAATTGTCCACGTGTCAGCATCAGAGGAGTTTCTGCTAGAGTTGTTAGAGTGGTTCCATATTCTACGGAATTGGTTATCGTATATATATTGGAGTCTGTAATCAGTGCTAATCAATGAAGAATCTGGAACTGAATTTCATCAAGAACTCTTTCATTTCTCCATTTGTTTTTCTCTGTATTTCTCTTCTTCTTCTTGTATTGTTTTTCATTTCTTTTCATAATTCTCTCCCTCTCTCTCAACGAATTGGGTGCGTTGTGGCCTTATTCTGCTGATTCACTTCCTTCTTCAGCTGAAACTTGTATGCAAGACAAAAATGTTTGGTTAATTTTTTTTTTTTTTTTTTTTTTTTTTTGGTTCTTAGAAATTTGGATGAAAAAAAAATTGAAAATAAGACGTTGAACAACTTTCTTTCATAGATTGATGTAAATGCCCCAAATGGGAACATTAAAAGTGTTAAAGTACAAACTTATTTTGCAAAAATGTCCACTATACCATATATTATGGAAAATGATGGAATATAATTCTTAAAAGAAGAAAACACATGGACTCTCTCGCGCTCTCAAGGGAAGAACAAGAGGAGCTGGTACGTAGTAAGAAAAAAGTGAAGGACGTTAGCCATGAGGGTTACTGAGAAAAACAGGATTCTGGTTCGATGCCTTCATGCCATGAACAAGGAGGGTGGAGTGAGTCAAGCTCCTTCAAGGAGAAACTCATTGGGGATATACCGGGGGCTTACACCCAAGCCTTTAATGTTGATGATAGAATGGAGGATGACGAGGAGTCTGATGAGGAGGTTGAAAATCTTCGTGAAGGATTAGTTGCTGTCAAACTCTCCAAAGATTTCAAGAAGAAGATCCGTACCCCTTGGACAAGAGCTCTCATTGTTAAGGTGTATGGAAGGGTGGTGGGCTTAAGTTTCCTTCATAGTAGGCTGTTATCCTTGTGGAAGCCTGCGGGGAGGCTGGATTGTGTAGATTTAGAGCACGGGTTTTTCCTGACCAGGTTTTACTTGAAAGAGGATTATGTTGCTACTCTGAAAAGGGGACCTTGGTTCGTTGGAGAGCATTTTCTCTCCATCAGGCCATGGGAACCAAACTTTAGGCCGGAGTCGACAAATGTCACCTTGGTGGCTGTTTGGATTAGATTAAACGGGCTGCCTATCGAGTATTACAACTCGGAAGCTCTGTTGCAAATTGGGAAGGCCATTGGTAATGTGTTAAGGGTAGACACACACATGGCAAATGACGCAAGAGGTAGATTTGCAAGACTTTGTGTCCAGATTGATGTGGATAAGCCGTTGGTGACTGCGGTGTTGATAGGGAGGTTCGAACAACCGGTTTGCTATGAAGGTATCCAAAAATTATGTTTTTCTTGCGGTAGAATTGGTCACAGGAAGGCAAGCTGCCCGTATATGATTCATCCAGTTGCGCCGGCGGCAGAGGTGAAAGAGGGGGCAACGGAAAATGGCAGGGACGTGGAAGGAAGATCATGCGATATGCATGTACCTAACGAATCAACCATGGGAATGGAGCACAACAATGTCGTGCATGGGAATGTGTCAGAGGAGGTACAGGAAAGGACATACGGTCCTTAGACGGTAGTAACGAGAAGGAAGAACGTACCAAAAAATCAAAGAAGTGGAGGGGCCCATGTTGAGCTGGATAACGGTCGGCTAAGGCAAGAGCAGAGAAAGCCAGAGAATGATGCCAGGTTTAACCTTACAGTAGGTAGAAGGAATTTGACTGATGGACCTAGTAGAGAGGCTAAAAGAAAGTTGGCAAGCTCAAAACAAGTGGACCAAGCCCAAGTGGCAAGCTCAACATGTAGCTTAAGGCCGAGGGGCTCCCAACAAACCCAACAGGCCTAACCTCGCAAGGCTGTAGCGCCAGCAGTGACTAAAGAACATCGGCCCATGGGAGACGCCTCTTTGAATGAAGCTGGACCTGGTATTGACAAGTTGGGCCCAAATGTTAGTGTGGAAGGCAAAACAAGTAAGAAGAGTTTAATTTCTGAAGCCTAAAGCAGCCCATCAGTTAAGGGCAAGAAAGTAATTGTGAGGAACAGGGCAATGATCAAAAGCACCACGGAAGCTACTGGAAGTAGCATGACCCATTTCAATCTTACTTCTCTAACCCCAAAGATTCACAGTAGAGGTGATGATGCCAAGCACGACCCTAGCACTCTTTTCCTCTTTTCAACCACCATTAATGCTGAGTTGGGAAACCAACACCAGCGTAAGAGCTGTGGGAGTGACAATAGAGGAGAGAGCAGAAATGAGAAAGAGGCCGACGATGGTGATAGGGCGGTCCGTTCAACAGTGGAAGGAAATTGGGAGGAAGATCGTCACGGTGATGGAGATGCCGGATCTGAGATGGAGAGTGGAGATGCTAGAGCTTCAAGCCAGCTGTACCACGGTGAAGGGGAAGTGCCGGATTTTTGTGGCGGAGTTCCCAAAGAAGAAAGAATGGAAGTCGAAGAGGGAGGTGGAGTTGCTGCCTTTCCTTGATGAGTGTTTTACATCTATCCAATCCTTTATTATGAATATTTTAGTTTGGAATAGCAAGGGCGTTCTGAAGCCTTATTTTCAGGAATATGTTAAAGAGTTGGCTAGAACTCACAATCTGGCCATCTTAGTGATTATGGAAACCAAATTGGGTGGAGAAAGAGCCAAGGGAATTACAGATAGACTTCCGTTCGATGGCGCCATTCACACTGAAACAATTGGGTATGCTGGAGGCTTACGGCTTCTTTGGAACTCTGACCTCGTGAAGGTGGTGCAGCTAGCTAAAACGGAGCAGGAAATCCATGTGGAAGTGAAGGTACTTGCTTCTAACCTCTCTTGGATTTTGTCTGCTGTGTATGCTAGTCCTAGGAGTGCAGAAAGGTATATTCTATGGGAGAATTTAATCAAGGTTGCAGGTATGCATAACAAGCCGTGGGTGATAGCCGGGGATTTCAATGAACCCCTGTTAGGACAGGACAAATTTGGAGGAAGACCTGTTAGTATCTCGAGATCCCTTTTATTTAAAGACTGTCTGGACAAATGTAATATGGTTGATCTGGGATTCTCCGGACCCAGATATACGTGGACAAACAGGAGGGAACTGAATAATCTCATTCAAGAGAGAATTGACCATTTTTTCATGAACCCGAGTTGGTGTCTTTTGTACCCAGAGGCTAGAGTAACTCATTTAACTCGATGCCACTCTGATCATTGTCCGGTTCTCATGAAGGCAGTTCCTAGAAGAATCACTCACCTTAGTAGACCTTTCAAATTTCAAAGCTTCTGGTTATCTGATCCTTCCTTCCCTGGGGTTGTGATGAGGGCATGGAGTCATACTAGAAATCTATCGGCTTCAATAGAAAAATTTACAAGTGAAGCGACACAGTGGAACAAATATCAGTTTGGAAATATTTTTGAGAAAAAGAGGAGGTTAATGGCTCATCTTAATGGAATTCAGAGGGCTGTAGCTTCCTTTCCAACCTCCCCTCTAATCGAGTAGGAGAACCAGTTGCACAAGGATCTCGAGATAGTTCTTGACCAAGAAGCGGAATTATGGGCCTTAAAGTCTAGAGTTAATTGGATGGTGTTGGGCGACCGAAATACCTCATTCTTTCATGTTTCCACTCTTGCTAGAAGGAAAAGGAATATGATTAACGCAATTAAAAATGAGGTTGGGGATTGGATCATAGAGGAAAGGGAGGTTATGAACCATTTCAGGGAGGGGTTTATGAAGCTATATTCCACTTCCCAAGTGAAGGCTAAGCGGAACAATGACATGTGGACTCACTGGCAGATTAGGCTTACAGAGGAAGAGAAAAATAGTCTTGACAACCCGATTTCTGAGGAAGAGATTACCACTGCCTTATGGTCTTTAAAGGCATTCAAAGCCCCAGGACCCGATGGGTTACACGCCGGCTTCTTTCACAGATTCTGGCTCACAGTGGGGAACTCAGTCAAGGAAGAGGTTAAGCAAGTTTTTTTACAAAGGAAAGTTCCTGATAAGCTACATGGAGAAGACCAAAGGGAGGGGAGGCTACATGGCATTGAAGATTGATTTGGAAAAAGCTTATGATAAGCTAGAATGGAGTTTTATTAGAGATACTTTGCTTCGATTCAATCTGCCTAAGAATCTAGTTGAGCTAATTATGAGCTGCGTCTCGTCTATTACAACCTCTATTATCTTCAATGGAGGGGCCCTAGATACATTCATGCCCACTAGAGGCATAAGGCAAGAAGATCCTCTATCCCCTTACATTTTCATCATGTGCATGGATTACTTGGGGCAACTAATTCAGGAAAAATGTGCTGCAAACTCTTGGAATCCTGTTAAGGCCTCTAGAGGTAGACTGGCTTTTTCTCACCTTTTCTTCGCTGATGATTTGGTTTTATTTGCGAAAGCAAATCCTAAAAATTGTGTAACAATTAGAGGAGTTTTGGAGGACTTTTGTAGCCAATCGGGGCAGACCATCAGTGAGGCAAAGTCTAGGGTCTTTTTCTCTCCCAATTTGGACAAAGATCATAGGGATGCCTTAGGTGACATTCTTGGTCTTCAGTCAACGCCCAACTTGGGTAGGTACCTCAGTTTTCCCATGAAACACCGCAGAGCTTCCAATCAAGACTTTAATTTTGTGCTTGAAAAGGTCAAGAAGAAACTTACTGGGTGGAAAGCAAACCTTCTATCTATGGCTGGTAGATCTGTTTTAAATCAAGCTTCTACTTCGGCTATTCCAGCGTATGTGATGCAAAATAACCTACTGCCAGGGAGGATATTGGAGGGTATTGATCAGGTAAATAGAAATTTCCTATGGAATTCCACTAGTACCAAGCAGAGTATGCATTGGGTAGGGTGAAGAAAGGTCACTACCCCTAAGGATGTAGGGGGCTTGGGCTTACAAACCGCCAAGGGAAGGAACACAACACTTCTTGCTAAGCTGAATTGGAGATTCCATATGGAGGGCGAGTCCCAATGGGCTAAAGTTCTAAGATTGAAATATTGCACTCACCAGAGGCTAAATTCCAGAAATGAAGCCAACCTCCCTAGTTCTCACACTTGGAAGAGCATGAAGAAAGGAGAAGAAATTTTCAAAAAAGGAATCAAATGGATTCCTGGGTTTGAAAGCAGCCTTAGTTTTTGGAATGATAGCTGGTCAAACATGGGTACTCTTAGAAACATCATCCAGGGACCTTTTACTGTAGAATCCTCCAATCTTAGAATTAAGGATGTTACTGACTTGGGAGGTTGGAATTGGGATCGTCTTCATATAGAGCTCCCTGAGGAAGTCAAAAAGGAGCTTCAAGCCACTCCCATTTCGTTTGTTAGGAGGAATGAAGACAGATTGGCTTGGAAGCCTTCTCCGAGAGGCTCCTTCGAGCTCAAAAGTGCCTACTTGCTCACCATTGATCCTTTGCCTGACTCAGGATTTCAAGGTAGGTGGATATGGAAGCTAGACACCTTGCCCAGGATTCAAATGTTCTTATGGAAGTGCATGCATCAGAGCATAGATGTCAAGGAGTGTCTTCAAGCTAGGGGGATGTTAGTAGACACAACATGCCCTCACTGTCATAACAGACCTGAATCCATATTGCATGCTCTTCAGGACTGCCATGTGGTTAAAAAAATTTGGCATCAATTGGGTGTGCACCTTTCGGATAGTACATTTTTCTCTTCCGACCTTCAGGATTGGTTATTTGGTAATTGTTCTTCCAAAATCAAGCGTGTGGCAGGTCAAGCCCCATGGAACCAAGTCTTTATGTTTGCAATTTGGATGATTTGGAAAGGTAGAAAGTCTATTGTTGATGCCCTTAATCTCCAAGGTAACTCAAATACTGTTGTGTCTTCCATCATGGAGGATTGCAGACACTTGATTACTATGATTCCCCAAACAACCATAAGGCATGTCTTCAGGGAAGCTAACAGGAGTGCTGACTGTCTTGCCAACTTAGGAATCAGTTTAGATGCTAATTTTATTCTGTTTTCCAGTCCGCCTGTGGACTTATTTCCTTGTTTGGAGGCTGATAGCCGTGGTGTGTATTGCAACAGGTTCTGTTTTGATCCTAGGGCTTCTTTCTAGTTTTTTAATGAAATTCCTTTTTACCAAAAAAAAAATGGAATATAATTCTTTTGTTCAATATGGCTACGCCATCTCCAACATTCCCTCACATCCAACTAGGGCCGGCCCAAGAAAATTTGGGGCCCAAGGCCAAAATTTTATATGGGCCTTTTTATATATACACATGAATTAAATAAAAATATATAATGCTAATTAAATTGAGACTAATTTGATGTAAATACAAAAATTGATGAATAATACTAACTAAAGTAAGGTTAATTTCATATAGAGGATTGAATACCACAGCTGAACCATAAATTTAAACAAAAAGAACTAACAAAAAATTATTTTTTTCAAAAATAAAGTTACTTTAACTTGGATATATGACAATGTATAGTTAAGTACAGTTATAATTTAAATTTTAGTTTTATATATTCTTTTTAAGAGAAAGAGATAGATATTAATTGGTGTGTAGCTTTGTAGGAGATTAGTTTACAAAAATTAAGGTCTCAAACTATTGGAAGAGATTAGTCATCATTGATGATCTATCACATTTGCAGCATCCTTTTTAAAACATTTTAGGGTTTTAATTGGTTTAAATTTCTATTGGTCTCCTATTTTGAAAGCCCGGTTAGAAATGAAAAAAAATACTAAAGATATTACAAAATGTTCATAATATAATATAATAATGACTATAATTGATGAATTTCAACAACTTAATTTATTTGTATTTGAATTATTTTTTAATGTGATTGGTGATAAGTCAATTAAACCTATAGTAAAATTTGTGATATATTTAACATCACTCTTTTAAAAAAGTATCAATTATTTAAATAATGTTATATTTTAATAAAATGTTGGCTTTTTACGAAGGAAAATGAGGTCTTTTTTTAATAGGAAATTTTTTATTTTGTTGTGGGGCCTTAGCCTAAGCCTAAGTTGCCTAGGCCTTGGGCCGACCCTGCTTCCAACATATATAAATTAATAATGCAGCATTTTTCTGGGGCTTTTCCCACAATTTATGATTTTCCCCGTAACACCGCACTTAATCAAAAACAATAAGAATGAAGAATAAAAATTCTTCCCAATAAGCAGCCATTCTATATGCTAAATTAAGCTGCTTCTTTTTTTATGAGAAAGTGCTGAATTAAGTTCAATACTATTAAGCTGAATTCAGTTTAATCAAATTGAGTAACTCCATAATGACACGTCAGTATCAGTTCCCATCTCATCTCCGTCGTAACAATGAGGCGGAGGCAACAACATCCCCTCCGCCAAATCTGCCAACAATCCCGGCATCCCAAAAACCTCCTCTTCATCCATAAAAAACACACCCTCCGCCTCCACCTCCACCGCTACTGCTGCTGCTGTAGCAGCCACTGCTACCGCTGCTGTAGCAGCCGCTGCTGCGGCTGCCACAACCACAGCTGCATCCGCTGCACTTTCTAACTTCCATCTCGATTCATCCCTAAAAACTCTATCCAACTCCGCGGGCCGAAATGCCTCAGCCGCCTCCGCTGCCGCCCTCTGAATATCCTTCGCCGCCGCCGATGCTGGAACTGGAAGCCGCCACGCCGAGTCGGCAAAATTTAGACACCCGGACCTGCCACGGAGAGCGATAGCTGCCACATCATGTGCACGTGCCGCCATTTCTGCGGTGGGAAAAGTCCCGAGCCAAATCCTCGACTTCTTATTTGGCTCACGCGTTTCACAAACCCATTTCCACGGGTTCTTTCTCCTCACTCCGCGGTACACCGGGTGTCTTGTCTTCTTGAACTTCTTTCTCCCATCTCGTTTTTTAGGGTTCTGAGAAGCCAACATGACCTCCTCGTCTGACAAGTTCACAATGCGACCACTGCCACTCTCAAACTCCGAGGAACAAATATCAGACCCCATTAGATATTGTGGATCAGAGTAATGTCTTAAAACATCCATGTATGTCTAAAACAAAGCTAAATCTCAAAAGGGACTTAATTTATAGGAGTGAAATACACACTAAAAAACTCTTTGATTCTCAGTCAGTTGTGTTGCAGAGTGCAGTAGATATTTGATTCTCAGTCAGTTATTCTCAGTCAGTTGTGTTGCAGAGTGCAGTAGATCTTTGATTCTCAGTCAGTTGCGTTGCAGAGTGCAGTAGATATAATAAGTAAGCAGAGAGTGGCGATTGTGTTTGTTGAAGGAATTGCTAAGAAGAGTGAGAGTTGGGACATATATATATAGACGATAGGATTATTCAGAGCGTTAAAGGAAGGAATCCGGAGTGTGGTGTTAAGTTGACAGTCTGTGAAGTAGTGTTCCCACTGTTTCAACAATTTGAAATGAAAGATATTTTGTGAGCATTGGTGATGGGTGACCGCAAAAACTTACCCAATTTTTATCAAAACTCACGGCATTGCAACTTGTGTGTGGTGGGTCCATACATGTTCACATCTTTCTCACTTATATCTCGTCACATGGCTAATTATAGCAAAAATTTGTATAAATTTTTGAGAAAATATTAGAATTATAATTTTTGTCACAACTTATTCACGTGGCCAGTTATGAATAGTGAAGTAAAAATAATTGATCCATAATTTTATTACTTACGACTTGTTATGTGAACAAGTTATGATAAAAGTTATAATTCCACCATTGCCAAAATTTTGAGGAGAAATTATATAGTTTTCTGTGGACTATGTCATTTGTCCATCATTTCACTAAAATTTCATTAAAAAACTCTTATTTGTTTAAAATTATTAGATTAGTAATCAATTTATGTTTCTAAAAAAAATTAATTCAACAATTTCAAACATTTAGAATCTTTTAGTGGAATAATAGGCCATGGTACTTGTCCACATTTAAGACTTTATAATTTTTCAATTTTTGGGGCCTGTCATTTTCTCAATGGGATATTTGCAGCAGGTGTATTTTTTCCTTTTTGTCCAGTTTAGGTTTTTTCTGTGAAAGTAGAATGTGTGGTCAGTCATTATCAAAAAAAGAAAAGAAAGAATGTGTGGTGTGTGTCTCTACTCTCTAATGAATATTTGTTTGTACAGATGTGTACAAATTCAGCGTGATGGAAGTCTTTTCTAAATGTCGCCGCTGATGATGCATACTTAATATATTATCAATTTGGTGCAAATTATGTTTTTGTCATTTACCTTGTCGGTCAAAATGATTCCTAATGTTTCAAATTTTTGTCAAAAAAAAATGTATCTATTTAATAATTTTAATCTTTAACATTTTGGTATTATGTTAAAATAATCCTATTTAATAATTTTAATCTTTAACATTTTGGTATTATGTTAAAATAATCCGATAAATGAAAAAAAAAAATGGGGTGACTAGCAAAGATATTAAAGTATTTAATTTTTTAGTTGAATCAAGTTATAACCAATAACAAGTTACCATATATAATTTATTATAAAAGTATTATAAAAATGTGGTGAATATAACACTTCTTATCAAAAGATGGTCCACGTGCCCATTTTATAATGTCTAATTTCATATTCTTTATTATTATTTTTACTTGAATCAAGTTACTTTTTTAAATATTAATGTAATAATAGTTTTCTTCTAAACTTGATTAAATTATTTCAAACAAAGACATATCTTTATCTATATATAAATTTCTTCATTTGTATTTATATATATATATTTTTTAACTTGTTTTTAATAACAATTTATTACCATTAGAAATTGTCAATAACAATTTTATAAAAAAAAATCAGTATAATAATATTTTAGTTTTAGCTTCAAAATAAATTGCAATATTTTCAACTTTATGATCACAATTTATTCTTTTTCTTTCTTTCTTTTTTTCCCCTCTGTTCAAGTCTTAATTTTGCTCTCCAATGACTAATATCTCGTTAGTAGGAGAAAAAAAATGATGGAAACATTCTTGAAAATAGATTCACAAATGGCTTTTTAAACATAAGGAAAAATTGAAAGAACATGACGTACAATTACTGCCTTTCCTCTTTCACAATATTTTTTTTTACCATTTTACATTTTAACTTTTAACATATTTTACTTTTAACATATTTTACTTTTTTTAAAATATATATTATTTAATGGTTGAGATTGAAAGTTTTTTTTTTTTTTTTTTTTTTTTCAAATTTCAATATCAACCATTAAAAGCAATTGCATACAATGCAATACCTATTGCACTTGATCTCAATCTAAACAAAACTAACATGACTCATTGAAACAACAAACAAATGGACATACACATTGTTTAGAAAATTTCTATTAATAAATACTGGTATTGAAAATTTCCTATCACATGTTTGGTTATTGATTGATTTGGGTTTAGGTTTTGTAGAGTCACAATTTGCTGCCTAAGCCTAATATATATGGGATTGTGGGTTAGTGAGCCCAATACAATGAATTTGTAGAGAGTGGGTTAAATAGTTGGGCCCTAATCAGTATTACAACGACTAAGATGGTTTAGCAAGGCGATCACGTATGAACAAAGTACGTACCGTGGGGGGAATGTCCTGTTCGAGGAGAAATATCTCTGTGGAGGTTGATAAAAATGGTCACAAGTGTCACTCTGATGGCTACAGTATTTTTCCTCTCCTTTTTTCGATCCCCTTTCCTCCAAGGTCTTTTACATTATATACTTCCTTTTCGATGATCTTGGCCCTCCATCTGTCAACAATCTAAGAAATTACTCAAGTACCCATCCCATCAAACACCCCTTCTGATGCTTTGTGAGTTGCGGTAGCCAAGGAATCGCTATTCAGGGGTCTTCTCCACATAAATGCGACCAGAAAAATAGCTGTGACGCATTTAATGTGGAGATGATAGCTTTTTCTCAGGCATTCCTAGGTTCTCACCACCTTTGTATGTGTATGATGCACGTTCTCATTGTTGGAGCCTTTGGGAAGGTCACAATGATTGTTCGGAGCATAGATTTGAGCTATATTAGTCATGTCCGAAGAGAAGTACCTCTTCGGATCACTCTTCCACTCATCCCTTGCTCTTGAGACTAAGGTTGGGACTCTCCCTCACTCTTTGTATCTTCTCAGACCATCGGATGTCCTCGGACCAAGCTCATGGCCCTACATATGCTTTTGGGCCCTTGTCCCTACAGGTTTGAAAAGTGGGATTTTGCCAACAACCTTGGCATGCCGAAAACCGTCTACTCATCCATAAAAAAACATACCTTCCTCTACCATCTCCACTAATACTATTGCTGCTGCCACCAAAAACCTCAATCCAACTTCACCTGCCGAAATGCCTTGGCCACCTCTGCTGCTGCCCTTTGGATATCCTTCGCTGTCATTGAAGCCGGAATCAGAAGCTGCCACACCAAGTCGGCAAAATTTAGACACCCAGACTAGCCGCAGAGCGAAATCATTGCCACATCATGTGCCCACGCTACCATTTCTACAGTGGGGAAAGTCCCAAGCCAAATCCTCAACTTTTTATTTGGCTCACGCATTTCACAAATCCATTTCTGTGGATTCTTCCTCCTCACTCCATGACACACTAGGTATCTTGTCTCTTTAAACTTCTTTCTCCCATCTCGTTTCTTAGGATTTTGGAAAGCCAACATAACCTCCTCGTCTAACAAGTTCAACATACGGGCACTACCACTCTCAAACTCCGTGGAACAAATATCAAACCCCATTAGATGTACTGTGGATTCGAGAAATGTCTTAAAACATCCATGTATTTCTAAAACAAAGCTAAATATCGAAAGGGTCTTATTTTATAGTAATGGAATACACCAAAAAAGACACTATTTGTTTCTCTCTTAGTTGTGTTGCAGTAGATATAAGTAAGCAAAGGGTGGTGTTTGTTAGAGTAACTAAGAAGAGTGAGAGTTGGGACATATATATAAACATTAGGATTATACAAAACGTTATGGAAGGAACACGGAGTGTGATATTATGTTGACAGGACAACTTGTAATGAAAGATATTTTGTGATATTATGTTGACATGACAAATTGGAATGAAAGATATTTTGTGAGCAATGTTGACCACAAAAAGCTTAAAGCAATTTTAGCCATCACTTACCACATGGGGAGTTATGAGCGGTGAGTCTATATGAGTCCACCTTCATCACACATAACTTGATATGTGATTAATTGCTGTAATAATTTGTTTAAATTTGTGTGACGTGCATTTTTTGAATGGGATATTTGTAGTAGGTGAGTTTTTCCTTTTTTTAGCCAAGTGGAGATTTTGTCCGGTTTAGGATTTTTATGTGAAAGTAATATGTGGGGATTGTGGTGTGTCTCTACTCTCTAATGATTACGTTGTATATATGTGTCAAATTCAGCGTCAAGGAAGTCTTTTCTAAATGTTGCCTCTGGTGATGCATGCTTAAGATATTATCAATTTGGGGCCAATTATATTTTTGTTGTTTGCTTTATATGTCAATACGATTATTAATGTTTCAAACGTGTCCATTTATTTAATATTATAATTTTTAATATTTTGGTATTGTGTCAAAATAATCCCTACTTCTTTTTCCCTAAATTACATGAAAAAAATGGCGTGACTAACATAAATATTAAAATATTTATTTTTATGCAACCTAAGCAATCATGTAGGCTATCACACGTCTTTAGTTTAAAAAATAAAATATTTAAAATTAGCTGGGTTTTTGAACCAAGTGAATTGACTAAATGAGATGAGAAATGTTATGTTTATAACATTTTCACATATGATTTGTTGTGAAAGAGTTATAAAAATGTTGTGGACGTAATACTTCTCTTCAAGAGATGGTTCACGTGCCCATTTTATAATGTCTAATTTTATGATGTCTAATTTCATATTCTTTATTTTTTGACTTGAATCAAGTTGCTTTTTTAATATATATATATATATATATATTAATGTACTAACAATTTTCTTTTAAACTTGATTAAATTATTTCAAACAAAGACATATCTTTACCTATATATGAATTTCTTCATTTTGAATCTTATTTTATATATATATATATATATATATATATATATATGTATATATATATATATATATATATTATTTTCACATATCTTTTTGTAACTTTATTTTAGCAACCAAAAAAAAATGCAATATTTTCAAATTTATTATCACAACTTATTCCTCTTCTTTCGTATTTTTCCCCCTAACTATTCAGCTCAAGTCTTAATTTTGATCTCATAAATAGGAGAAAAAAATGACAAAAATATTATTGAAAAGTAGTACAACATATTCCCAAATCGCTTTTTAAACGAAAGGAAAAATTGAAAGGCTAGAATCATAACTTTTGAAACAATTTTTTTACTTGGGTGCATTAACAGATCATTTTTACTTCACCACTTACAACTTGTCACATATGTAAGTCATGATAAAAATTGTAGTTTTAGCATTTTTACAATGTAGATCATGAAAACTAACATAATTTTTATTTTAACTTGTCATATGACAAATTGTAAGTTATGAATAAAAAGTTGTAAGTCTATATGAGACTACACTTTTACCACTCAAATCTTGTAGGAGAAAAAATTTTGTAACTTATTATGATGCTAGTATTTTATCAATGAGATATTTGTAACAGGTGGGTCCCATTTTCCTTTTTTAGTCAAGTGGAGAATTTGTCCAGTTTAGAATTTTTGTGTGAAAGTAATATGTGTGGTGTCAGGTGTGTGTCTCTACTCCCTAAGGCATGAATATCTAGTTGTATGCATGAATATCTAGTTGTATATATGTGTGTGAAATTCAATGTCAAGAAAGTTTTTTGTAAATGTTGCCCACAATAAATATGTGTGTGAAATTCAATGCCAAGGAAGTCTTTTGTAAATGTCGCCCGTGATGATGCATATTTGAGATATTATCGATTTGGGCTAAATTATGTTTATGATTTTCTTGTTTGTCTTATATGTCAAAATGATTCATAATGTTTCAAATGTGTCGGTTTAATACTTTAGTTTTTAACATTTTGATGCTGTGTCAAAATAGTCTTTTCATTAAGTGATTAAAAATGGAAAAAAAAAATGGTGATGTCTTTAGTTTAAAAAATAAAATATTTGAAATTAGCTGCATTTTTTAGCCAAGTGGATTGGTTCAACGAGATGAGAATTGCTATATCCACAATAATTTCACAACAAATTCTAAGTGACTAGTTATTGGTTATTAATAGTGAGTAAAAAGGTAATTTCAATAGTGGTTTCAAATTAGAACCAGTAACAAGTTATCACATATAATTTATTATAAATGTGCTGTAGATGTAGCGGTAGCACTTCTCAAGCCAAAATTGGAAATTAACACTGTTTGCCAAATAATATAATTAGTAGGCACTACTACAAAACTATATTTTTTACTAATATCTCGAGTCTAAAAGACTCGATTTAGGGCCTATAAATCGAGTCTCAAAGACTCGGTTTTCATGTCCTGATTAGATTTGAGCTGGCGCTTTTCCACGTGGCGTCCACCTGGAAATCGAGTCTTGGAGACTTGATTTATATCTGTAAAACATTTACAGTGAAAAAATTTTCAAGTGTTTGGAGTACAAGCACAGACAAGCCAAATACAAGCACAAACCAGCCAAATACAATCACCACCAAATACAAGCACAGACCAGCCACTATCAACCCACAAATCCGAGCATTAATCCTACAATTTGACACAAATCCAACCAAATCCACTCCCAACAACCACCTAAAATCCAGATTAAAAAAAAATCCTAAACCCATGACCTGTTTGGCTTGTTGATTAGGGTTCTCTATAAGAAAATTCAAAAACCCACGATGAAAGTGAAGGAAGCCAGCATCGCATGGTGATGAGAGGCCATAGTCTGCGATGCAAGGGCTTCAGCTATCGGGTACGTGGGTCATCGCTTTCGGACTCGGACCCTTCCTCCTCTTCGATAATCATAGCCCCAACCGGCTTCACTTGTTCAGTCTTCTGGATCTTAATTTGGGGCATAGATGCTACGCGCTGAAGAAGCTGGTGATCGTCAATAATGGGTGGAGGCGCGAAAGCGGCAGAGGCGGAAGAAGAAGGGACAGTGAGCGATGGTGAGAAACCTCGCCATGAGCGAGTTTTTTTTTTTTTTTTTTTTTCTCTCTCTCTCTCTCTCTCTCTCTCTTTCTTCTCTAATGAGAAGGTAGGGTGGGGGGAATGGTTGCAGGCTTAAAACATTTTACTTGTTGGCGCTTATAAATCGAGTCTCAGAGACTCTATTTCCATGTGGACGCCATGTGAAAAAAACACCAAATCAGACGTGATCAGAACATCTTCAATAATCATAGCCCTAACCGGCTTCACTTGTTCGGTCTTTTGGATCTTAATTTGGGGCATAGATGCTGCACACTGAAGCGGCGGGTGATTGTCAATAATGGGTGGAGGCGCGAAAGCAGTGGAGGCGAAAGACAAACGGACAATGAGCGGTGGTGAGAAACCTTGCCATGAGCGAGTTTTTTTCTCTCTCTCTCTCTCTCTCTCTCTACTTTGATGAGAAGGTGGGGTGGGGGGAATGGTTGCAGGCTTAAAACATTTTACTTGTTGGCACTTATAAATTGAGTCTTAGAGACTCAATTTTCATGTGGACGCCATGTGAAAAAAACACCAAATCAGATGTGATCAGAAAACAGAAACCAAGTCTTTGAGACTCGATTTATAAGCCCTAAATCGAGTCTTTTAAACTCAAGATGCTATTAAAAAATATAATTTTGTAACAGTACCTACTAAGTATATTGTTTGGCAAACAGGATTAATTCCCAATTTTGGCCCACTTCTCATCAGTAGATGGCCCACTTGCCCATTTTATAATGTCTAATTTTATATTGTCTAATTTCATATTATTTAGTTATTGAATTGAATCAATTTACTTTAAAAAAAAATTAATGTACTAATAGTTTTCTATTAAACTTGATTACATTATTTCAAACAAAGACATAGCTTTATCTATATATGAATTTGTTAATTTTGAATCTTATTTTTTATATATATTTTTCACTTATATTTAATAACAATTTATTACCATTAGAAATTGTCAATAACAATTTTTTTTTTTAAATCTTTGTAATAATATTTTAGTCTTAGCAACAACAAAAAAAAAAACTGCAATATTTTCAATTTTATGATTACAAGTTATTCCTCTCCTTTCATTTTTTTTTTTTTTCCCCAAACCATTCATTTCAAGTCTTAATCTTGCTCTCAATAACTATTATCTTGTGAGTAGGAGGAAAAATGATGAAAATATTCTGGAAAAGTAGTACAATAGATTTCCAAATGACTTTATAAACATAAGGAAAAATTGAAAGAACAAGAAAGGAGCAATTACCGCCTTGTTGACCACGGTGGTATACATTAAAAATTTTCTAAGATTTTTCATTCATTAATAAATGCCTAAGGGCGCTAAGCTAAATTTTCTAAGATTTTCTAAGATTTTGCTTATCTCACAATAATTTTATTCTAAGAAAAAAAATCTCGTATTTTTTGGACTGTTCTCTGAGGGTCCCACTGAAAAATATCCATTGCAAAGGAAGTTAGATATGACTGAAGGATTTTTTTTTTTTTTTTTTTTTTTACAACAGTTAAAAAAAAAATTCAAAACTAACCATTTATTCAATTAAGGCTTTTCCATCCACTTTTGTGATATTTTGTGGTTAATTTTTCAATTTTTTTAAATTAAAAATAATTCTATTAATGATTAAAAAATACTTTTCAGATTTTTTTTTCAAAAATTTTTAACAAAAGTTAATGGAAATATCTTAATTGAATAAATTTGAAACTTAAAAAATTGAAATGAACGAAAACAAAATTAGAAGACTTAAAGGAAATCTGAACAAACTTAAAGAGTCAATTTTGCATTTTAACCAATATATATATATATATATATGAAAATTAAAGGAAGTTAAATAGGAAAGTGAGAGTGTCGTTTACACATCAAATTCATGAAGACCCTATATTATTTTCCTTTTAAATAATTGAAGAAAAAATATCCCCCCTGCATCAAGTAATTTACGTACTGTTCATCTTACTCATCTAGTTTGCATCTTAAGTTGGATGAAATCTTGAATTATGGATCCTTTGCCGAGAAGAAATGATGTTTCATGGGTGCGATGAGATTGGTCGTCACTTTCACAAAAACCACCACTCAAAATCATCCACGTTTACATAATTGTGAAAATACATGTAAAATTAGTTATGGTCATAAAATATCTCTTAACAAATTATATGTTAAATGCTATGAAAAATATTTTGAAAATTGTACGTTCCTACACTAATCATTCTCGTTCATGTTATGAAATTGTACAATGTACATGATATTACATTTTTCTTAATTACTAAAAGATTTAAAGTCATATAACTATTCTAAGTAAATTAGATTTATTCTTTTATTCTTTTTAAAGTTTGAAAAAAAATGGGGATTCTCATTTTAAGTTACATCTTCAAAAACATTTTAATTTAATTTTTGTGTGTCTGTTTGTGTGAAATTAAGTGATTTTACTTACCTTTGTTAAAATAAAAACAAAAATAAATGAACCATTTGATAACTTATAGTAAGTTTTACAAATGAGACACGTATTAAGAACATGTTCGATTGCAATGAAGTGCATAGTTGGTTATTGGTTATTCTCCACTATGACATGCTTTGATTGCTTTCACATTAAGCACATCCTCAAATAATACAAGAGGTTCCTTCTCCAAAATAATAATAATAATAATAATAATGATACAAGAGGTCACATTGCTCATAGACCTCTTTACCAAATTAACCTCTCAAAATGATGTGCGTCTGGCACACTTCATTGTTTATGAACAGTGATTTTAGGCTTATGAATAGTGCCAAAAGTGTGAACAGTAACTTTTTTTAATTTTTTTTATTATTTTAAGTATTATTCATATAGTTAAAAATTATTTTATTACAGTGTTTTCAGTTTTCAATTTTCAGTTTCAGTAAAATAAGTCTTCAACTTTTTCAAGAGGATATATAAGCAACCAAAAAAAGTCAAAAGATAAATATCCATTTTTTATAATATCAAGAACATGTTCTTAAACATGAACTAATTTTCGATTTTCATAAGCACATAGAGAACAATTGTTTTGATTATCAAAATTAAATAAATAAAGGGCAATTGTTTTGAAACTGAGCATATCCAACTTCATAAAACATAAGAGGGGATCGTAATTTCATTTCTCTGGAGATATTTAAATTAGCCCTAACAAATAGAAAAATTTGTAAGTATCATTATAGGCCTAAATTACTGTTAAATATATCAACATCATAAATATAATTGAATCAACAAATAAAGGGATACAATAAACATTTTTTACTCACTAAAATAAAAAAAAAATAAAAAACAAAAAACAAAAAGCTTTTGTGAATAAGATAAAATGTTGGTCCCTCTAACCATACACACATCACTATCCTTATAAAGCACACCGAGCAGCCTGAGGATCAAGACTACCCCATTTGGTTGGAATTAATCAAATACAAACACTACCCTCAAAGACTCACTCTCCCTCATATTCACATTTACCGTTCACTACTCTTCAAGAGAACATGTATTAAATATCATTAAAATTCAAAATCATGAAGAATTAAAGATGGATTAATATCGTTAACGTTCTCTTAGATGTATTAATTTGATTTTTGCTTAAGGTTGAGGTTGAGACTTGATGATCATATCTACTCTACAATTTACTTCAAGATTTGGGGGATGTGGTTTAGGTTACAAAGCATCAAACTTTGTGCGGGATGTGAAAGAAAGCAAGAAAGCTTGGAAAGGAAAAGTACGGAAAGCAAGCAGAGACAGAAAAGCTATATAGTACTGTGTGAAAATATATTTCTGAGCTTAAAAACAAAATGTAATTATGGAGCTATATAATTGAACTCGTGGGATTCAATTCCTAACAAACTTTTCTAACAAACTCTATAAATACCTTTGCTATTACAAAAAATATCTAAGAGAAAATATTCTATCTCTAACAATTGAAACTCATCATGGCATCATGTTGTGAAGCATAACAAACTGTGCTTCATTTACTACATATTAGTGCAAACACAATAATAATAGAAATAACACGAAGAGAAATTGAATAATACGTCTAAAGAACTCACTATTATGATTGGGTTTCTCTAGAATCTCAATTAACTACATATTTCATAGCATTAAAATAATAATTATTATTATTAATTCATAGCTAATAACAATCAAATCAAGGATTAATTAAATACACACAATTTAGACATGTAATTTGACTCTTTAAAATAAATCAATGTACAAATATTAAGAATATTACAATCTAAGTGTGAAGTTTTATACATACCTCAACACCTAGAATGCTTTTAAAAATGTTATGTAGACCTTTTATCCCCCTCTTTTGAGTAGTTAACATTTGATAAGTGTATTGACATGTGAATGTAAAATTGGCTTCTTGTTGACAAGCTGATACATGTAACAAGTAATTAAAAAAAAAAAGTTGATCCATTGTCCTTTGTGGGAGAGGGGCAAAAAACCTTTTTACTACATTAGTACTACTACTAGTATTTGAGAAATTTTGAGAAGGTCAGGGGGGCAATTGCCCCTGCCTATAAGGCGTCGAAAATCCTGTGATAGATACAGAAAGAATTACGTATATCGTTCCTGCCCAATACAAATCTTCTACCAAATTTTAATTAATTACTTGCAGGTTTGAAACGCAAAGTAGGAATTCCAGCCCAAATTGGAGAGGATTCTAATTCCTTTTGTGGCTGGGGTCTTGGATTATAGGACCTGATTATGTCAGCCATCTTTTGGTTATGTTATACTACGGGGTTTTATTCTTCTGGCTTCTACCCGATCCTATTGCTAATTATCAATCTCAATTCTCAAGAATTGAAATACTAGTAGATAGATGTCAGAACAAAATTTCATTTATAACTTGTAATTGTAATCCAGAAAGACCAGAATGATGTTAGAGTTTGGTATTTTAATTATAAAAAAAAAAAAAAAAAAAAGACTCAAGAATGCGTTATAGTCTTATAGAAAGCAGCATCTACATTTTGGGCTTTGGGGTTACATTTTTTTTTTTTTGGGGGGGGGGGGGGGGGTGGGAGGGATTGGTTTAGATTTGATATGATTTGATTTTTTTTTTTTGAGAAGAAAGGGGGGTTTAGAAGTTGAATTCCATATTATCCCAAGTTTGGGGCCGTTGAATTAAGGTTCTTTGGAGTTTGGAAAATGATGGTTTTAGGAATTTTTTTAAGTATGATCATTATAAAAAGAAAACTTCATATATTCGACCAAAAATAAAAACACGTAAATACATAAAATTTTATAATTATCTTTATGATTTTTCATATTTTGAAATTGTTACATGATAGTTTAATTATCAATGCTATAAACTATATCTCTTTCCAAATTTTAGTTTGATAAAAATTTTCTTGGGCTTTTCCTTTTTGTTTATAAGTGCTCAATATATTGTTAAGGGGACCTAAGTCTAAAGACAAAATTTGGCTACAAAACTAAGTTGTAGCGTTTTATTAAACTTTCTTTTTTGTTTATAAGTGCCTAATATATTGCTAAGAGGATCTAAGTCTAAAGACAAAATTTGACTACAAACTTTGTTGTAGCCTAAAGCTACAACTCTTACTAAACAAATTAACATGAGGAAGAAGGCCAAAATTTCACAATAACACTATTTACCGAAATATATATCAATCTACCACTGTTTCAAAAATATATAAGGATGTACCACTTTTGGGTACTCGAGTTCCATAAAAAATTTTCCAACAATTTTGAAAGCAATGTTTTCTAAAAACTCGAGTTTAGGGAACTTGAGTTACACAGCAAACTCGAGTTTCACAAACTCAAATTTTAAAAATTTGATAAATTCCTATATATTTTAAAAACAGTAGTAAATTGATATATATTCCGGTAAACAGTAGTATTTGGCCATTTTGGCCTGAGGAAGAATGTATATCCCGGCATCCCGCCATGCAGTATATTGAAGTAAGGTAGAAGCAAATTGACTCCATAACATCCCATTAAAGCTCCAAAAATGTGAGCCTAATGAACCCTGCTGTTTGCAACACTAGGAAGCCCAATCCACCCAAGAGTTCCGGGCAATCCAAGATGACGGCCTTTTTGTCGATTTCAACCTTTTGCTTTTCAACCTCTTCCAGCTTCTTTACCCATGGGTCATTTGGATTGGCTTCAGACATAGGAAATTAGGAATAAGAGTTTGGATGAATTTGGCTACCTATAATCAAAGAATTTTGAAACGTTTGGGTAAAACATGGCTCATCCCATGTTACAAGATGAAATTTGGGCTTGGGCTTTCGTAGTCCACCAGTTGATAAATTCATATCGAAAAAAATGGAGAAACAAGAAAGACTCATGAGGCAGTGTTTGTTTCGAGTGAAAACATATATGAAAAATATTTTACACCTGACAGAGTGTTTAGGTAGAACGGAACATAGAGGGAGTGGGAGTGTAAATTGTTTTAGAGAGAGAGAGAGAGAGAGGCTCCAGCCGAGACACTGTCCGGCATATTTTTCAGATTATACATATTTTCCGATAACCATTTTACATGCAAACCAAACACCCAACCATTTTTCAGCGTATTTTTCATAACACAACCAAACAACTAAAAATATTTTCACCTGAACAAATTTTACATTTGGAAAATATTTTACATTGACCCAAATACAACCTGAAACATAAACTATTAAAGCTCAAAATAAAAATCAAGAAGCATTTGAAATTTGATCTTGTTGTGTTAGAAAAACTAGCTATATTTAAACTTTGGGATGTCTAGATCTTGCGTTGGACTTGAGCACTTGGGGTCTTTGGAATTAATTAAAAAGAAACTAAAATTATATTTTAAAAAATGAAGAAATTGAAGAAAGAAATAAGAAAGTATGAAAATCTGATTCTAAGCCAATGAAAAATTCATGTCAGGGTAAAAACGGTAAGCCATAAAAAGCCCCATAATGTCTTAACTGGCTAGGTAATGACCCGAAACAATTAAAAACTCAATTCAACAATCAAAAATTCATGCTTGTGTAAAAAAAGGTAAATACATAAGAAACACCACAATGTCTTTACTGGTTCTAGGCAATGACCTGAAACAATCAACCTCTATTCACTCTAGCAACAGACATTAATTACCTACATCAGTCCCAATCTCACCATAAAAGACCTATGAAACATACCCAGTTTTCATCCCATCTCTCCCAACCCAGTTAAAGAGATAAAATAGAGAAACACACACATACAAATATTTATTGAACCAACCCAATGCCTGGTGGTGACTAGTGTACCCTAAAAACCTTCATTCTTTCCTCTTCCTTCTTCTCTCTCTCTCTCTCTCTCTCTCTCTCTCTCTCTCTTAAATAATTTTTCAACCCCTAAATTAAATATCTATCAAAAACTAAATCCCAGTATCTCTTTGTAATTCACTCCTCTCCCTTCCCAAAATTCACCAACTTAGTCAAATTACAATACCTAAATTAATTATTCTTCTTTCCCACCCCACTTTTCTCACATTTTTCCATGTTATATTTATGTTGGGTATGTTTTAAAAATTATTGGGTATGTTTAAAACTTAAGCCCATAAACTTTCGTTCGAAAGTTCAAGCCCAAGCTCTAAAGTTTTCCGAGAGCATGCACTTGGGTTGCTCGGCAGTGGTGGGCTTGCTGCCAGTTTGGATGTGGATTTACTGGATCATAGATGTTACTATATTGCTCGGTTTATTTTAGAGGAAAAAATAGAAATGGAGTGGAAGAGAGAGAAAGAGTTGGAGAGGAAGAGAGAGAAATGATAAATAAATAAATAGAGTTTGAAAAATAAGAAATGGGATGTTGGTGAGTTATAAAATAGTGTGGTAAAATAGATAAAGTAGCTTTTTAAAGTATAAAATAGGTATTTTATTTAGATACTCGAATGTGAAAGCTTTTACACATTTTAGATTTGGCGTAACTAACAACACGGTTTCAATTTCCTGTCGCAAAGAAAACACAAAAAAATAATCATAAAAACAATATCGGTCCTCAACATACCCAAAATTAAAAAAACAAAAACAAAAAAACAAATCTCTTATTCCTTTCAAGACCATCATTATTATAAATTTTCCTTTGTAGTACTAACTAAGCATAGGACTACTAAGGTGAAATGATGGGATGTATTCCGATGAAATGCTGTTGGATTACTCCTATACATTAAGTATTAATACTTTTACCTTTGTTAATTTTGAATATAAATATTATAAATATATTTTTATTTGATTTATTTAGTTAATTTTTTCTAATACTATAGCATAAAATATAATTAAAATAGTTTTTAGTTGAATATGTTTGATTTCCTAAAAAATATATAATTTATATATGTATATTTATAATTTTTCATAAATTTATATATTGTCTGTATATATTACAATACGTTACAATAAACAATACATAAAAATGAAGAAAAAAAATATTCACATTTTAACAATTATCGATATCATGATGCATTAGACCCAAGACCATCATGTTTGACATATTCGACAACAATAGCAGAGGCTGATTAGTGAGATTGATGGAGGTGGATGTAGAAGTTGAAGGCATGGTTGGTTGTGGAGGTTGAAGGCACAGTCGTAGAAGTTGAAACTAAAGTAGTTTCTGCAATTGATGTTGGGATCGATTGTTGCTCTGATACCATAAAAAGAATCAAACTAAGCTTGAAAAGACTATAACAATGGTGTTCACACAGAAAACATACAGTGAGAAGCAAGAAAATTAGAGAGAAAGTTCAGAGAGAGAGATGAGGAAAGAATAGAGAATTCTGGAAGAATGTTCACACTAACTATTCATTACACTTGATGTACAATATATATAATACAAGGAAATCAATAACTGCTCAACTGAGATCCCGTAAATCTCGGGATTAATCCGTAAAGAGTGGAGGAAAATCAAGAAAGGATTAACTGTCATAACTACCTAATGACCTGTTCAAATGAAGCGAAGAAACAATTAATCAAAGAAGAGCAAAGACGATAGTGTTTCACTAAATACAATTACATAACTGTTTTTAAATAGAACGACACAATTCTGCTTCAGGAGAAATTATAAGATCCACATGGTGGACCACATGGACAAAGTGATGTGGTCCACCATTCCATTAAAAAACTGCCACTTGTTTAAAATTGTTAGTTAGAAAATTTTTTTAAATAAAAATTAATTACTGACTCAGCAATTTTAAACAAATGGAAGTTTTTTAGTGGAATGGTGGACAAAGTGGAATGGTGGACAAGTGACGTGGTCTACCAAAAGACCCTATAATTTCTCCTGCTTCAGATATAAGAAGGCTGTGCTTGTTAAGATTTAAATGTTTTATTTTATAATATTTATTGGAAGTATCTTTAGATATTTGGTAGTTTGACCGAGTATTTAGATATTTGGTTATTTGATCTCAACCAAATTTCATGGCTGAGAAAGTGACTCACGTTGCTATCCTAGTTTGTAGGAGTTGTGGATAGTGCTATCCTATTTTATATAAGTTATGGTTAATGCTAGATAAAGTGTTCTGATGTAAAGCCTATTTATAGGCACTTTTCCTTATCAATAAAATTATTTAGCTCTACCATTCAATACGTCTCTTTTGCTTTTTTGTTTCTTAACTCTGTATCAGTGGTATCAGAGCCAGTGAGAAAAGCAAGAAAGAAAGAGTCCCCAAATAGTATTGATGGCTTCAGATTCAAATTTTGTGCAAGTGGCAATCCCACGTTTTGATGGTCACTATGACCATTGGAGTATGCTAATGGAGAATTTTCTACGGTCCAAAGAGTATTGGCCCATTGTTGAATCTAGAATTCAAGCACCAGCACCAAATACAGTCTTGTCAGATGCCCAGAAAACAAAGTTAGAAGGGAGAAAGCTCAAAGATTTGAAGGCAAAAAATTATCTTTTCCAGGCAATTGATCGTCCCATCTTGGAAACAATTCTTAGCAAAGAAACTTCCAAAGATATTTGGGATTCCATGAAGAAAAAATATGAAGGTTCTACCAGAGTGAAGCGTGCACAGCTTCAAGCTTTGAGAAGAGATTTTAAGACTCTACAAATGAAGGATGGAGAATCTATCACCAGCTACTGTGCCAGGACTATGGAGATTAGCAACAAAATGTGCTTTCATGGTGAGAAGATGGAAGATGTCACCATTGTTGAAAAGATATTGCGTTCTCTGACACCAAAGTTTGATTATGTCGTGTGTTCCATTGAAGAATCAAAAGACATAGATGCATTTTCTCTTGATGAATTGCAGAGCCCCTTGCTGGTCTATGAACAGAAGATGAACCGAAGTTCAACTTCAGAGGAGCAAGCTTTAAAGGCTTCTATCTCTACTCATTTCTCAAACTCTAAAGGAAGGGGTAGAGGTAGAGGAAGGGGAGATCGAGGCAATAGAGATGGTAGCAGGCATTTCAAAGTTGATGATGGTCAATTTCAAGGCAAAGGCAGAGGACGAGATCAACATTTTGACAAATCCAAGGTAGAGTGCTTTAGATGTCATAAATTTGGGCATTATCATTTTGAATGTTATACTAGGCTGCCTAAAGACAAAGAAAAGGAACTGCAATCGAATTTTGCTGAAAAGAAGGAAGTGGAAACTTTGTTAATGGCTGTTCAAGCTAATCAGGAACCTGAATCTGATGTTTGGTATGTGGATACGGGTTGCAATAACCACATGTGTGGAAGTAAGTCTTCTTTTTCTTATTTAAATGAATGCTTTCATTCTACAGTACATTTTGGTGATTATTCCACTGTGAAGGTGATGGGAAAGGGTGATATAGAGATAAGAACCAAGAATGGTTTCGTAGAAAAAAATTTTAATGTCTTTTACGTTCCTGACTTGAAAAGCAATTTGTTAAGTGCCGGCAAATTGCAAGAAAAGGGTTATATAATCACTATTCAAAAGGGTGTTTATGAGATTTATGATCCAACTAGAGGAGCCATTGCTGTTGTGCAAATGAGTTCAAACAGGTTGTTTCCATTGAAGATTACAAGTGTGCAATCTTGTTTGGTAGCTAAAGTAAAAGATTCTTCTTGGTTGTGGCATTTTCGTTATGGCCACTTGAGTTTTGGTGGATTGAAGACTCTCAAACAGAAAAATATGGTGGCAGGTCTTCCTCAGATTAGTATTCCTTCCCAAGTTTGTGAAGAATGTGTTGTTGGCAAACAACATCGTTCTCAATTTCCCCAAGGGAAGTCATGGCGAGTAAAAGTAGCTTTGGAGCTAATTCATTCCGATATATGTGGCCCGATAACACCATGTTCTAATGGAGGTAAAAGATACTTAATTAACTTCATTGATGATTATACTCGAAAAACTTAGGTTTATTTTTTACAGGCAAAATCAGAAGCTTTTTGTGCATTTAAAAGCTTCAAGGCTCGTGTGGAAAATGAATAGGAAACACCATTAAGACCCTCCAAACAGACCGTGGTGGAGAATATTGCTCAATCGAATTTGAAGTTTTTTGTAAAGATCATGGCATTCGAAGAGAGCTAACAGCTGCTTATATACCACAACAAAATGGTGTATCAGAGAGGAAAAACAGAACCATCCTTAATATGGTGAGAAGCTTATTAACAAGAGGGAGAATCCCAAAATCCTTTTGGCCTGAAGCTATAAATTGGAGTATTCACATCTTGAACAGAAGTCCTACATTTGCTGTTCAAAATATGACATCAAAGGAAGCATGGAGTGGAAGGAAACCAGCTGTAGATCATTTCAACATTTTTGGCTGCATCGCTTATGCACATATCCCAGATGAGAAAAGGGAGAAACTTGATGATAAGGGGGAAAAGTGTGTCTTTCTTGGTGTTAGTGAAGTATCCAAGGCGTATAAATTGTTTAATCCACTAACCAAGAAGATTGTGACCAGCCGAGACGTTGTCTTTGATGAGGAAAACACTTGGGATTGGAATAGGCAGCAACCTACTCAAGTTCTTTTTGACAATGATTCTAAAAGTGAGCCAACATCAGCAGTCTTTATGCCTGAAAATTCATAAAAAGCAACTCCAACAGCTGCTGAAATTTTGCCAACAGCAGTAGAAGCTACTGATACAGCAGCTCAATCTCATCATCGAATTCGAAAAAGGCCTGCATGGATGTATGATTATGAGGTGACTGGAATTGATCAATCCGAAGACCCACTCACTCATTTTGCTTTATTTTCAGATTGTGATCCTACAACTTTTGAAAGTGCTGTCAAAGATGCAAAATGGCGAAAGGCGATGGATGATGAAATTGAAGCCATTGAAAGAAATGATACTTGGGAGTTGAGTGAGCTTCTGAAAGGACACAAAACCATTGGTGTAAAGTGGATTTACAAGACAAAACTGAAGGAGAATGGTGAGGTTGACAAGCACAAGGCACGTTTGGTAGCTAAGGGCTACAAGCAGGAGTTTGGTGTTGATTATAAAAAAGTTTTTGCTCCGGTTGCAAGGCATGATACAATCAGATTGGTTATTGCTATGGCAACTCAAAACTCATGGCCTATCTTCCAGTTGGACGTGAAATCAACATTCCTCCATGGAGATTTGAAAGAAGAGGTATTTATCGATCAACCTCCTGGTTATGTAAAACTTGACAATGAATAAAGTGTATAAGTTAAAGAAAGCTCTACATGGATTAAAACAAGCTCCACAGGCTTGGTATAATCGTATAGAAACTTATTTTTTTGAAGGAATGATTTCAAAAATGTCCTTATGAATATACACTTTTTATAAAAATTGAAGATGGAGGAAAGATGCTCATTGTTTGCTTATATGTAGATGATCTAATCTATACTGGAAATAATACAACCATGTTTGAAAGCTTTAAGAAATCTATGATGGTTGAATTTGAAATGTCTGATCTTGGTATGCTGCATTACTTCCTTGGCATAGTAGTGCAATTAGCTAATGGGATCTTTATTTCTCAAAAGAAGTATGTGCAAGATGTTTTGGACAAGTTTCAGATGAAGGATTGCAATCCTGTAAGCATTCCAACTTAGTTTGGCTTGAAGCTAAACAAAGATCATGAAAAGAAGAAGGTGGATAGTATACTTTACAAGCAAATTGTTGGCAGTTTGATGTATTTAACTGCAACAAGGCCAGACATAATGTATTCTGTGAGTTTAATAAGTAGATATATGGACAATCCAACAGAAATACACTTGTTAGCTGCCAAGAGAATCCTTCATTACTTGCAAGGAACTAGAGATTTTGGGCTGTTCTACAAGAAGGGTGAAAAGTTAGAATTGTTTGAGTTTACGGACAGTGATTATGCAGGAGATCAAGATGATAGAAGGAGCACTTTGGGCTATGTTTTTATGTTGGGCACAGGGGCTGTATCGTGGTCTTCTAAGAAGCAACCAATTGTCTCCTTGTCAACTACAGAAGCTGAATTTATTGCTACAACAGCTTGTGCTTGTCAAGCTATCTGGTTGAGAAGAATTCTTGAAGAGCTACAGTTCAAGCAAGTTGAAGCTACTACAGTTTTTTGTGACAACAACTCAGCAATCAAACTCTCTAAGAATCCTGTGCTACACGGAAGAAGCAAACACATTGATGTGAAATATTATTTTTAAGAGACCGTAGCAATGATGGAACAATCAAACGGGTTTATTGTCGAAGTGAAGACCAGGTTGCAGATATACAGACCAAGCCTCTCAAGTTGGCTACATTTGTGAAGTTGCGTGGTCTACTTGGAGTGTGTTCACATGCTGCTGCAAAGGAAGACTTAGTAGAGGGTTGATCTTTTTCTTTAAACTGATTTCTGCAGATTTCAGTTTAAGGGAGGGTGTTAGGATTTAAATGTTTTATTTTATAATATTTATTGGAAGTATCTTTAGATATTTGGTAGTTTGACCGAGTCTTTAGATATTTGGTTATTTGATCTCAGCCAGATTTCATGGCTGAGAAAGTGACTCACGTTGCTATCCTAGTTTGTAGGAGTTGTGGATAGTGCTATCCTATTTTATATAAGTTATGGTTAATGCTAGATAAAGTGTTCTGATGTAAAGCCTATTTATAGGCCCTTTTGCTTATCAATAAAATTATTCAGCTCTACCATTCAATACGTCTCTTTTGCTTTTTTGTTTCTTAACTCTGTATCAGTGCTAGCCGATGGAAAAACTAGCCGTTGAAGCTCTGGTTTGTGACTTTTGTGACTTTACTCTTAACACCTTTTGATTGATTTCTGTTAAGATCTATCGATGTCTTTATCTGCATCATCATCTTCTACGACCGGTACTCCATTTGGAGAAGACACTTCGAGTCCTTTTCACTTGCCAAGTGGCGATAATCCAGGGCTTGTCTTGGTTGCTCAGCCTTTAACTGAAGAAAATTATAATACTTGGAGTAGATCGGTGATTGTTGCTTTGAATGCAAAGAACAAAGTAGGATTTATAGATGGATCTATCACAGAGCCTAAAGATTCCTCACATCCAACCTATAGTTCATGGAAGAAGTGCAATAACATGGTTCTTTCATGGCTAAAGGTAGAAATTAGAATTATGGTTCCCAAGCTCGTTGCAGCCAACAATGTCTCCACAGCTATTGAGGTTCAGCAGCTCTTGGCATTGCTGAATTCACTGGCAGTTTTTGGAGCATTCAGTTTTTAGTTCTCAAAAGGTAGATACAATTCATGTTACACCTCATTATTGGATAATTGATAGTGGGGCAACTGATCACATGGTCTATTCAACCAAGTTCCTCACCACTATTACTTCCATTACACGTCACTGTGAAATTACCAAATGGGGGGAATCAATGATGGTGACTCCTATAGGCACAGTGCGGCTCTCTGTTGATTTAACACTAGAAAATGTGTTATGCGTTCCTTATTTCACATTCAATCTCATCTCCATTGGCAAATTAACCCACAAACTACATTGATGTTGCATTTTCCTTTCCACCTTCTGTTTCATATAGGAATTGCTGCAATGGAGGATGATTGGACTGGGTGAAAAACTTGGAGGACTGTACATCTTTCAAAACTCTTCCCATATAGCTATTCCAAGGAATATTCTTACTCTTTTGTCTAAGTTTCAATCTCAGGGCTGGACAAATGAAACAGTGGAATATGAGATGGATCTTGTAGATTCTGCAGTGAAATCTCTCAGGTCACTTTCAAATGAAAGATGGGAAAGGTATATGGAATCAATCTTAAAAAAAAAAAAATCCTATTCATTTGTTTTTTGGATCAACTTTTGTTTGTGTATGAGTGACTCAATAGTTTCAGGTATTGCTGTTGAGTAAACTTATTTATGAGCATCTACCGAACTGAATTTGTATTATCTCTGATCAAGATATGCCTATTACAGTAGATTCTTGATTTTAAACCTTTTAAATAAGCACAACTAAAACGTTAAACCTGAAAAGACAATGTACTGCTTTTCCATTGGTTCTATAGCATTAAGAGTAGTTTTTATGAGTATGATCTTCTAGAATCCTAGAATAGAAGGGCTATATCCTGAAAATGAAAAGGCTTAATGGTGACTTTGAGGCCGCTTTATTGCCAGGCACAGAAAGATCATATCAGCATCAATTGTTCCAATTCGATTTTGAAATATTTCAATACTTTTATTCTTATACGCGGCATTGTATGTTGCAGCCTGTTGATGGTTAAATTTTTTTATTTTTCAGGCAACATGATAGGCTGTCCAAGGTAGTGAGTGCTTTTGGCTACCAAAAAAAAAGGTTCCTGATCACATTCATCAAGAGAATGTCGCGAAGCTATAGCCTCCCTCATGCAGGAGATTTTGTCTCTTAAAGAAGCAAGCCAGCATATTGAAGCTCAAGCCAACAAACACGATTAAACTGTATTATTAATTGGTATTCTTGGTCTCTGCAACCTCAGAGTGCCCCACTTTTTGGTCAAAATAAGGAAATTCAGTCAATTAAAAGAAGAAATTATCAGGACCAAAAGACTATTTTTGAACATTTGATACCAGCCTTGTTGCCATATTAAATGTGTCCTTATGTTTAATGTTTTGTTTATAAAATCTTTACTAGTGAGGAAGAATGATGTTGAATGAAACAACAGAGATTACAAACTCCATGCTTCGACTTTTTCCTTTTACTTTATCCTTTCAGGCTTTTGTTTTGACAAACTTTTGTTCCCTCTCCATTTATTACAACAATAATCTATATTTCTCTCCCTCTCTCTCAACGAATTGGGCGCTTTGTGGCCTTATTCTGCTGATTCACTTCCTTCTTCAGCTGAAACTTGTATGCAAGACAAAAATGTTTGGTTAAATTTTTTTTTTTTTTTTTGTCCTTTGAAATTTAGATGAAAAAAAAAATGAAAATAAGACGTTGAACAACTTTCTCTCATAGATTGATGTAAATGCCCCAAATGGGTACATTAAAAATATTGTAGTACAAACTTATTTTGCAAAAATGTCCATTATACCATACATTATGGAAAATAATGGAATATAATTCTTTTGTTCAATATGGCTACGCCACCTCCAACATTCCCTCACATCCAACATATATAAACTAATAATGCAGCATTTTTCTGGGGCTTTTCCCACAATTTATGATTTTCCCCATAACACCGCACTTAATCAAAAACAATAAGAATGAAAAATAAAAATTCTTCCCGATAAGCAACCATTCTATATGCTAAATTAAGCTGTTTTTTTATTTATTTATTTTTGGACAAATAACACTCCCCTCCTTTGAAGTTTAGAAAAATGACACTCACCCCCAAACTTAAAGAAAAAAAACATTTTCCCCCCTTTGACATTTATTTATCTAAACTCTGTTAAATTGACATTAAAAATGTTATGCACTAACGTATCCTTTGGTTAATAATGTATTCCCAAAATTGACTCTAAAAGTTTTTTATATTGATAAGTGACTTTGAAAATTTCAAACTCATTTTTAAACAATAAAAGCTTGAAAGTTTCAGCAAATTGTTTTATTTTATAAATTTTGATCCAAAGTGTTAGAGAGAGGAGCGATTAAAAAATTTAAGAGGATCATCAAACTTTAAAAAATCAATTGGAAAGGTGCTATAAGAGACTAAAAAATCAACATAAGCAATATGTTTTATAATATGTTTTATATTCCGTTACTAATATTAACAGAAGGGGGGGAGTGTTATTTTTTTTAAATCTCAGGGGGGAGAGTGTTTTTTCCTTTCAAATTTAGGAGTGAGTGTCATTTCTCTAAACCTCAAGGGAGGGGAGTGTTATTTGCCCTTTATTTTTTTGTACGTGAAGGCGCTGAATTAAGCTCGATACTATTAAGCTTAATTCAGTTTAATCAAATTGAGTAACTCCATAATGACATGTCAGTATCAGTTCCCATGTCATCTCCATCATAACAATGAGGTGGAGACAACAACATCCCCTCTGCCAAACTTGCCAACAACCCCGGCTCCTCATCCATAAAAAACACACCTTCCTCCTCCATCTCCGCCGCTACTGCTGCTGCTGTAGCAGCCACTGCTGCGGCTGCCACAACCACAGCCGCCGCCGCCGCTGCATTTTCTAACTTCCATCTCGATTCATCCCCAAAAACTCTATCCAACTCCGCGGGCCGAAATGCCTCAGCCGCCTCCGCGGCCGCCCTCTGAATATCCTTCGTCGCCGCCGATGCTGGAACTGGAAGCCGCCACGCCGAGTCGGCAAAATTTAGACATCCGGACCTGCCACGGAGAGCGATAGCTGCCACATCATGTGCACGCGCCGCCATCTCTGCGGTGGGGAAAGTCCCAAGCCAAATCCTTGACTTTTTATTTGGCTCACGCATTTCACAAACCCATTTCCACTGGTTCTTCCTCCTCACTCCACGATACACTGGGTGTCTGGTCTCCTTAAACTTCTTTCTCCCATCTCGTTTTTTAGGATTCTGGGAAGCCAACATGACCTCCTCGTCTGACAAGTTCACAATGCGATCGCTGCCACTCTCAAACTCCCAGGAACAAATATCAGACCCCATTAGATATTGTGGATCAGAGTAATGTCTTAAAACATCCATGTATGTCTAAAACAACGCTAAATGTCAAGAGGGACTTAATTTATAGGAGTGAAATACACTAAAAAACACTCTTTGTTTCTCACTCAATTGTGTTGCAGACTGCAGTAGATATAAAATAAGTAAGCAAAGTGGCGTTTGTGTTCGTTGAAGGAGTAGCTAAGAAGAGTCAGAGTTGGGACATATATATATAGACAATAGGATTATACAAAGCGTTAAAGGAAGGAATCCGGAGTGTGATATTAGGTTGACAGGCTGTGTAGTAGTGTTCCCACTGTTTCGACAATTTTAAATGAAAGATATTTTGTGAGCCATGGGGACCACAAAGTCTTATCCGATTTTTATCAGGACTCACGGCATGGAAACTTGTAAGTGGCGGGTCTATTCTTGTTCACATTTCCCCACTCACAGTCTGCCATCTGATAAATTGTGGCAATCACAAAATCTTATCCAATTTTTATTGTAACTCACGGCATGAAAACTTGTGACCAGTGAGTTCGTATTGGTTCACATCGCTCTCACTCACAATTTGTTTTGCGGTAAAAATTTGTATAAATTTTTTAAAATATATTAGGATTATAATTTTTGTTACAATTTATTTATATGACAAATTATAAATAATAAAGTAAAAATTATTAATCTATAATTTTACTATTTATAACTTGTCGCATAAGTAAATTAAAATAAAAATGGTAGTCATAGCATTACTCAAATTTGTGTGTCATATCAGTTTTTCATTGGGATATTTGTAGCTGGTGTGTTTTTCCCTCTTTTTAGCCAAGTGAAGAATTTGTACAGTTAAGGTTTTTTGTGTGAAAGTAGAATGTGTGGTCTGTGATTATCCAAAAATAAAAAAAGAATGTGAGGTGTGTGTCTCTACTCTCTAATGAATATTTGTTTGTATATATGTGTGTCAAATTCAGGTGATGGAAGTCTTTCTGAATGTCGCCGCTGATGATGCATGCTTAATATATTATCAATCTGGTGCAAATTATTTTTTTGTTATTAGCAATGCTAGGACCACACTATTTTACACAATTTTAGTTACAACTCGTCACATGGTGAGTTTGTGAATGGTAGATGTGTGGTGGTGGGTCTATATGGGACCATACATTTACCACTCACAACTCACCACATGGTCTATGTGGTCTTAGCATTTTTCTTTTGTCATTTACCTTGCATGTCAAAATGATGTTTCAAATGTATCTATTTAATGATTTTAATCTTTAACATTTTGGTATTATGTCAAAATAATCCATAAATTAAGTGATAAATGAAAAAAAAAATGGCGTGAGTAACAGAGATATTAAAATATTTAATTTTATGCCACCTAAGCATCCATGTAGGCTAACTCAAGTTTTTAGTTTAAAAAATAAAATATTTGAAATTAGTTGGGTTTTTTAGCCAAGTAGATTGACAGAAAGAGATGAGAAATACTATATACATAACATTTTCACAATACTTTTATAACAAATCTTAAGTAGCTGGTTGTTAATAATTGGTAAAAAAAGTAATTTCACTAGTAGTTTCGTATTACAACCAGTAACAAGTTACCACATGATTTGTGGTGAAAATATTATGAAAATGTGGTAGATATAGCACTTCTCATCAAAAGATAGTCCACTTGCCCATTTTATAATGTCTAATGTCTAATTTCATATTCTTTATTTATTTATTTATTTTACTTGAATCAAGTTACTTTTTTTAAAATTATTGTAATAATAGTTTTCTTTTAAACTTTTTTTTTTTTAGAAACAAACACACACACAAGGGAGATGGAAATGGGTAGTTTTCTTTTAAACTTGATTGAATTATTTCAAACAAAGACATATCTTTATCTATATATGAATTTCTTCATTTGTATGTATATATATATATATATATGATCTGTTTGGATATTACTTATTGCTGAAAACTAAAAACTAAAAACACTATAGCAAAATAATTTTTAAAGTTGTTTTTGCTAAAAAAAAAATACTTGCAAGTCCCGTGAATAGTGCACGAGACCTGCTAAAAAAAGCGCAAACGCGCATATATTGCCTTTTCATCGCAATCCAAACCCAGCCATATTTTAACTTGTTTTTAATAACAATTTATTACCATTAGAAATTGTCAATAACAATTTTATAAAAAAAAAAAAAAAAATCAGTGTAATAATATTTTAGTTTTAGCTACAAAATAAATTGCAATATTTTCAATTTTATAATCACAATTTATTCTTTTTCTTTCTTTTTTTTTTTCCTCTCTGTTCAAGTCTTAATTTTGCTCTCCAATAACTATTATCTCGTTAGTAGGAGAAAAAAAATGATGAAAATATTCTTGAAAAGTAGTACAATAAATTCACAAATGGCTCTTTAAACGTAAGGAAAAATTGAAAGAACAAGACATGTACAATTACTGCCTTCCTCTTTCACAAATTTTTTTTTACCATTTTACATTTTAACTTTTAAAATATTTTACTTTTTTTAATATTTATTATTTAATGGTTGAGATTGAAAGTTTTTTTTTTTTTTTTTCAAATTTCAATATCAACCATTAAAAGCAATTGCATATGTAGGGACTTGGGCTCAGGTAACCAAGGCCCAATATTGGCCTAGGTAACCAAGGTCCAAGATTGCCCAAGTAACCAAGGCTATCGCAGGTAACTGAAACTAGCCCAACATTGTATGGATAGGCCTAGCCTAATGATAAAAGTGCAAGGATGTAAGGTTGGCGCTTGAGGGAACCCTACTATATATGGGTCGGTTTAGGTCCAATTTCGACTATCAAGCCAAGGGAGGCCAATGAGGGGACGGTTAAATTCAGGTCGGTTCCTGGAGCAGAGTTAGTGCCTTTGGGAAATTCACTGCTGAACGCTATTTGACGTCAGGAACAAGTTTCCAAAGAATCATTAGAAGGAATCATTTTCCTTGGGATTCTAGGCAGAAGTGGAATTGCGTGGGAACTGATACAAAAGTAATAATTTGGATCCTTACTAAGGGGAAATTATAAAAGGGAAGATGGGGCGAATGGGAAAGAGGTTGGTCAAAAAGCATAGAGAAGGAAAAAATTAAGTGGAGAAGAAAGGGGAGAAGAAAGGAAAGTGCAAGGAGAGATCAAAGGAGGATAGGTTTGGGCTATCAAGGCAGCGTTTGAGACAACATTTAGTAGGAGTGGAAGGATATCCACCAACAAATTAATTGGGAGCCTAAATTCATCGTCCCTAAGGGAATTACCAGGGAGACTGGGCACCACAGCATACGATGCAATACCTATTGCACTTGATCTCGATCTAAACAAGACTAACATGGCTTATTGAAACAACAAACAAATTGAAATACACATTGTTTAGATGACATCACACAGTTGATAACAATGGTATTGAAAATTTCCAGGAAATTTCTATTAATAAATGGTGGCATTAAAAATTTTCTATCGTGTGTTTGGTTATTGGTTGATTTGGGTTTAGGTTTGAAAAGTGGAATTTTGCCAACAATCTTGGCATGCCGAAAACCGCCTCCTCATCCATAAAAAAAACACAACTTCCTCCACCATCTCCACTAATACTATTACCGCTGCCACCAAAAACCTCAATCCAACTTCGCTGGCCGAAATGCCTTGGCCCCCTCCGCTGCCGTCCTCTGGATATCCTTCGCTGTTGTTGAAGCCGGAATTGGAAGCTTCCACATCGAGTCAGCAAAATTTAGACACCCGGACCGGCCATGGAGCGCAATCACTGCCACATCATGTGCACGCGCTGCCATTTCTGCAGTGGGGAAAGTCCCAAGCCAAATCCTCGACTTCTTCTTTGGCTCACGAATTTCACAAACCCATTTTTGTGGGCTCTTCCTCCTCACTCCACGATATACTGGGTGTCTTGTTTCCTTGAACTTCTTTCTCCCATCTCGTTTCTTAGGATTTTGGGAAGCCAACATGACCTTCTTGTTTAACAAGTTCAACATACGAGCACTACCACTCTCAAACTCTATGGAACATATATCAGATCCTATTAGATATATTGTGGATTCGAGAAATGTCTTAAAACACCATGTATTTCTAAAACAAAGCTAAATCTCAAAAGGGTCTTATTTTATAGTAATGGAATACACTAAAAAAGACACTATTTGTTTCTCACTTAGTTGTGTTGCAGTTGATATAAGTAAGCAAAGGGTGGTGTTTGTTGGAGAAACTAAGAAGAGTGAGAGTTGGGACATATATATAGACATTAGGATTATACAGAACGTTATGGAAGGAACACGAAGTGTGATATTATGTTGACAGGACAACTTGGAATGAAAGATATTTTGTGAGCAATGTAGACCACAAAAAACTTAAGCAATTTTGGCCATTCCTCACCGCATGACAAGTTATGGGTGGTGGTTTCGTGTGAACCTCGTAACATGTGGTCAGTTGCTGCAATAATTTGTTTAAATTTTTGTGACATACCGTTTTTTGAATGGGATATTTGTAGCAGGTGAGTTTCCCTTTTTAGTCAAGTGGAAATTTTGTCCGGTTTAGGATTTTTATGTGAAAGTAGTATGTGTGGTTTGTGGTGTGTGGTGTGTGGTGTGTGGTGTCTCTACTCTCTAATGAATAGGTAGTATACATGTGTCAAATTCAGCGTCAAGGAAGTCTTCTAAATGTTGCCTCTGGTAATGCATACTTAAGATATTATCAATTTGGGGCCAATTACATTTTTGTTGTTTGCCTTAAATGTCAAAATGATTCCTAATGTTTGAAACATGTCGATTTAATATTATAATCTTTAATATTTTGGTATTTCAAACATGTCGATTTAATATTATAATGTTTAATATTTTGGTATTGTATTAAAATAGTCCTTACATTTTTTTTCCAAATTAAATGAAAAAAAAATGGCATGACTAACATAGATATTAAAATATTTATTTTTATGCCACCTAAGCAACCATGTAGGCTATCAAACGTCTTTAGTTTAAAAAATAAAATATTTGAAATTAGCTAGGTTTTTGAACCAAGTGGATTGACTAAATAATATGAAAAATGTTATATTCATAACATTTTCACAATAAATTTTAAGTGACTAGTTGATATTAGTTATAAATGGTGGGTAAAAATGTAATTTTAATGGTAGTTTCAAATTAAAACCAGTAACAAATTTTCACATATGATTTGTTGTAAAAGTATTATAAAAATGTTTTGGATTTAACACTACTCATCAAGGAATGGTCCACTTGCCCATTTTATAATGTCTAATTTTATGATGTCTAATTTTATGATGTCTAATTTCATACTCTTTATTTTTTGACTTGAATCAAGTTGCTTTTAAAATATATATATATATATATATATTAATGTATGTATTAACAATTTTCTTTTAAACTTGATTAAATTATTTCAAACAAAGACATATCTTTATCTATATATGAATTTCTTCATTTTAAATCTTATTATATATATATATATATTTCACTTATCTTTTAGTAACAATTTATTACCATTAGAAATTGTCAATAACAATTTTATAATATAAAAAATCAGTGTAATAATATTTTAACTTTTATGGTACTAGCATTTTCTGAATAGGATATTTGTAGCAGGTGGATCCGATTTTCCTTGCCTATTTTATAACTCACTCATGGCCAAAAAAAAATAAAATAAAATAATAATAATAATAATAATAATTAATTGTAACTTTTTATGTTACTAGCATTTTCTTAATGGGATATTTGTAGCAGGTGGGTCCCATTTTCCTTTTTTAGTCAAGTGGAGAATTTGTCCAGTTCAGGATTTTTGTGTGAAAGCAGTATGTGTGGTGTCAGGTGTGTGTCTCTATTCTCTAATGAATGAATACATGTTGTATATATGAGTGCGAAATTCAATGTCAAGGAAGTCTTTTCAAAATGTCGCCCGTGACGATGCATACTTTGAGATATTATCGATTTGGGCCAATTATATTTATGTTTTTGTCTTTATCTTATATGTCAAAATAATTCCTAAAAGTATCTCCAACCGAAAATGCTATCTTATCTCATTATAATATCTCAAAAAACTACTTTAACACTTATACCATACTATTTTTCAATACCCCCACCATCCCAACTTTTATTTTCCTATCCTACTTATTAAAATAATATTTCTACATAATAAAATAATATTTCTCACAATTACCAACATTTACATTACAACACATTATTTATTCTTTCTCTCCCTTTATTTCTATTCAATAACCACAGTCACCACCACCGCCGCACTACCACCACACCACCACCAACCCATAATTTACTATCAACACCAAAAAAAAAAAAAAAAACCCAGTCAGCAAACCCACGCCGCCAGACCCAAAGCCCAGTCTGACGGAGCCACAGACAGCCACCGTTGGCCCACCAGCCACAACCACAAACCCCAGTAGCTGAACCAAAAAAAAAAAAAAAAAAAAACACAATCCAACGCCAACACAGCACAGCCACCACCCACGTCGATCTCCACCAAAACCACCACCAACCACAACCACAACCACAAGAAGAAGCCACCACAGAGAAAAAAAATATTCAAACAAGCCTCCAAAAACCACCAACAACAACCAAATCCACAAGAAACAACCACCACATAATCACCAAGAAAAAAAAAAAAAAAAAAAAAAAAACACAATATTGAAACCCAAAAACCCACCACTGCCGGTCTTCAAACGCACCACCGCCGATCTCGCCGATAACCCACAACCAAAACCGACCCATGACTGAAACCCACTCACGACGGCAACTACAGAAAGAAACCCACTCACGACTGAAACTGACTGAAATCCACCATCCCCCAACACCACTGACCCAGACCCACGCCGCCACATCGCCACATTAACAGAACTTTTATGCCACGCCAACCTTTGCCGCTACCACCACCACACGGGGTTTTGGGTTTGAGAAAATGGTGTTTCTGGTTTGAGGAGTAGAGAGGGCAGAACAAGAACAAGGCAGAGAGAAGTGATGGAAGACAGAGAAGGTTGTGATGAATTTCGGATTGTAGCAAGAGAGAGAGAGGGGATTAAAATACACTAAATTGATTTGGCATAGCGCTACAGTACCATCTCATTTGTGAGATGGTACTGTAGCGCTATGCCAAAAAAATTTGGCCTCTGATGGTTTTAGCCATCTAGTTGCTGGCTTATTTTGGGCTTATATGCCAAATGTGCTTTACATTTGGCATTTGACAAGCCCATTGTTGATGCTCTAATATTTCAAATGTGCAACATTTTAATATTGTGTCAAAATAGTTCCTACATTAAGTGATAAAAAATAAAAATAAAAAATAAATGTTGATATCTTTAGTTTAAAAAATAAAATATTTAAAATTAGTTGGGTTTTTGAGCCAAGTGGATTGATTGAACGAGATAAAAAATGTTATGTTTATAACAATTTTACAAAAAAAATCTTAAGTAGTTGATTGTTAATAGTGGATAAAAAAAGTAATTTCAATAGTAGTTTCAAATTATAACTAATAATAAGTTATCGCATATGATTTATTATAAAAATGTTGTAAAAAATGTGATAGACGTAACACTTCTCAATTCTCATTAAGAGATGGTCCACTTGCCCATTTTGTAATGTCTAATTTTATTGTCTGATTTCATATTCTTTATTTTTTGACTTGAATCAAGTTGCTTTTCAAAAAAACAAAATTTAATGTGCTAATAGTTTTCTTTTAATCTTGATTACATTATTTCAAACAAAGACATATCTTTATTTATATATGAATTTCTTCATTTTAAATCTTATTTTTGTATATATATTTTTCACTTATTTTTAATAACAATTTATTAGCTATTATCATTAGAAATTGTCAATAACAATTTCATTAAAAAAAATCTTTGTAATAATATTTTAGACTTAGCAATAAAATAAAATAAAATAAAAACTGCAATATTTTCAAATTTATGATCACAAGTTATTCTTCTTCTTTCATTTTTTTTTTTCCAAACCATTCATTTCAAGTCTTAATTTTGCTCTCAATAACTATTATATCATAAGTAGGAGGAAAAAATGATAAAAATATTTTTTAAAAAGCGGTTTTTGGTGTAGGCGAAGATTGAACCCCAAATCTCTTATACAACCATCAGAATTTTTACCAGTTGAGCTAACTGGAACCCACAGTACAATAGGTTTCCAAATGACTTTTTAAACATAAGGAAAAATTGAAAGAACAAGACAGGTGCAATTATCGCCTTGTTGACCACAGTGGTATATATTAAAAAAATTCTAAGATTTTTCATTAATAAATGCCTGAAAGGCGCTAAGCTAAACTGTTTTTGCCGACAACCAAGTATTCATCTTTGTTTATATCACAATAATTTTATTCTCTTTTTTTTTTTTTTTTTTGAGGGGGACACAATAATTTTATTCTAAGAAAAGAAATCTCGTATTTTTTGGACTGTTCTCTGAGGGTCCCACTGAAAAATATCCATTACAAAGGAATTAAAGTTAAATAAGATTGAAGGATTTTTTTTTTTTTTACCCACAGTAAAAAAAAATGCAAAACCAACTATTTATATTCAATTAAAACTTTTTCATCAACTTTTGTTATATTCTTTGGTTAATTTTTTAATTTTTTTTAATATTTCTTCAAATTTTTTAAATTAAAAAAATTTAATTGAGGGCACATAATAGTCATCCATTTTTTAAAACATTTTACAAGGAATTGAAAAAACTATTAAAAATATTAGTTACTTTTTTATTTTTTTATAAAAAAATTTTTAAAATAATTTATTAATGAATGCCATAAGGTACACATTGATAAAGCCTATATATATATATATATATATATGAAAACGAAAGGAAGTTAAAAGGAAAGTGGGAGTGTCGTTTTCGCATCAAATTCATGAAGACCCTATATTCTTTTCCTTTTAAATAATTGAAGAAAAAATATCCCTCCTGCTGTCAGTAATTTACGTACTGTTCATCTTACTCATCTAGTTTGCATCTCAATTTGGACAGAAATCTTGACTTATGGATCCTTAGCTGCGCAGACATGATGTTTCACGGGTGGGATGAGATCAGTCGTCACTTTCACCAAAACCAGCCCTCACAATCATCCACATTTATATAATTGTGAAAATATATGTAAAATTAATTATTTTCATAAAATATCTCTTAACAAATTATATGTTAATGGTTGTGAAAAGTATTTGAAAAATTGTACGTTTCTAGACTAATCTTTCTCGTTCATGTTATGAAATTATTGTGAAAACATTGTGGGCATAACATTACACTTTTCTTAATTACTAAAAGATTTGAACTCATATAACTATTCTTAGTAAATTAGATTTATTCTTTTATTCTTTTTAAAGTTTGAAAAAAAAGAAAATAGGGATTCTCATTTTAAGTTACATCTTCAAAAACATTTTAATTTAATTTTTGAGTCTGTTTGTGTGAAATTAAGTGATTTTACTTACCTTTGTTAAAATAAAGACAAAAATAAATTAATCATTCGATAATTTATAGTGAGTTTTACAAATGAGACACTTATTAAGAACATGGTCGATTGTAATGAAGTGCATAGTTGGTTATTGGTTATTCTCCACTATGGCATGCTTTGATTGCTTTCACATTGAGAACTCACATCCTCAAATAATACAAGAGGTCACATTGCTCATAGACCTCTTTGCCAAACTCACATCCTCAAATAATACAAGAGGTCACATTGCTCATAGACCTCTTAACCTCTCAAAATTGGCCAAACAACGAGCATATTTGACAACTACTTTTTGGCATTAAGTCTTCAACTTTTTCATATATAAGCTACCAAAAAAAGTCAAAAGATAAATATCTATTTTTTTATAAGGTATCAAGAACATATTCTTACATATCAAAAAAAAAAGAAAAAAAAAAAGAACATATTCTTAAACATTGACAAATTTTCGATATTGATAAGCACATAAAGAACAACTTTTTTGATTATCAAAAATAAATAAATAAAGAACAATTGTTTTGAAACTGAGCAAATCCAACTTCATAAAACATGAGAGGGGATCGTAATTTCACTTGTTTGGAGATACTTAAATTAGCCCTAACAAATAGAAAATTTTGTAAGTATCATTGTAGGTCTAAATTACTGTTAAATATATCAACATCACAAACACTACCCTTAAAAGACTCACTCTCCCTTATATTCACATTTATCGTTCACTACTCTTCAAGAGAACATGTATTATATCTCATCAAAAAAAAAAAAAAGAGAACATGTATTATATATCATTAAAATACAAAATCATGAAGAATTAATGATGGATTAATATCGTTAATGTTCTCTTAGATGTATTAATTTGATTTTTGCTTGAGGTCGAGGTTGAGACTTGATGATCATATCTACTCTACTCTATTCAAGATTTGGAGGATGTGGTTTAGGTTGCAGAGGATCAAACTTTGTGTGGGATGTGAAAGAAAGCAAGAATGCTTGGAAAGGAAAAGTACGGAAAGCAAGTAGAGACAGAAAAGCTAAATAGTACTGCGTGAAAATAAATTTCTGAGCTTAAAACAAAAAATAATCACAGAGACTATTTATAGAGCTATATAATTGAACTCGTGGGATTCCAACCCTAACAAACTCTATAAATATCTTTGCTGTTACAAAAATATCTAAGAGAAAATATCCTATCTTTAACAACCGAAACTCATCATGGTGTCGTGTTGTGAAGCATAACATACTGAGCTTCACTTACTAAATGTTGGTGCAAACACAATAATAATAAAAATAACACAAAGAGAAACTAAATAATATATCTAAAGAACTCACTATTATGATCAGATTTCTCTAAAATCTCAATTAACTACATATTTCATAGCATTAAAATAAAAGTAAAAATTATTAATTTATAGCTAATGACAATCAAATCAAGGATTAATCTAAATACATACAATTTAAACATGTAATTTGACTCTTTAAAACAAATTGAAAAAATAAATCAATGCACAAATATTAAGAAAATTGCAATCTACGACTCTTAAGTGTGAAGTTTTATCCCTAACTCAACACCTTGAATGCTTTTAAAAATACGTAGACCTTTTATCCTCCTCTTTTGAGTAGTTAACATTTAATAAGTGTGTTGACATGTGAATGTAAAATTGGCTTCTTCTTGACAAGCTCATACCAGTAACAAGTAAAAAAAAAAGTTGATCCATTGTCCTTTGTGGGAGAGGGGCAAATAACCTTTTTACTACATTAGTACTACTGCTATTTGAGAAATTTTGAGAAGGTCAGGGGGGCAATTGCTCCTGCCTATAAGGCATCGAAAATCCTGTTATAGATACAGAAAGAATTACGTATATCCTTCCTGCCCAATACAAATCCTCTACCAAATTTTAATTTATTACTTGCAGGTTTGAAACGCAAAGTAGGAATTCCAGCCCAAATTGGAGAGGATTCTAATACCTTTTGTTGCTGGGGTCTTGGATTATAGGACTTGATTATGTCAGCCATCTTTTGGTTATGTTATACTGCGGGGTTTATGCTTTTGGCTTCTACCCGATCCTAATTGCTACTTATCAATCTCAATTCTCAAGAATTGAAATACTCGTAGATAGATGTCAGAACACATCTTTGGTTATGTTATACTACGGGGTTTTATTCTTTCGACTTCTGCCCGATCCTAATTGCTAATTATCAATCTCAATTCTCAAGAATTGAAATACTCCTAGATAGATGTCAGAACAAAATTTCATTTATAACTTGTAATTGTGATCCAGAAGGACCAGAATGATGTTAGAGTTTGGATTTTAAATAAAAATAAATAAATAAATAATTAAAAAAAAAAAAAAAGACACAAGAATGCGTTATAGTCTTATAGAAAGCAACATCTTTTTTTTTTGCTGAATAAATACTTTATTAATCTGAAGAAACACCAGCTATACAGTTCGGAGAGGGCCTGTGTCCATCTCTATCAAAAGCCTTTACTAACATCGGCAAAACGTTAGAGATGGAAACTGGCCCACTCCAATTCAAAAGAGCACCCCAATGGGCTAAAAGATGAGCGGTCATATTACCTTCTCTACATATAAAAGAAAATGATACATTATCAAAATATTTGACTAGAAACAAAATATCCTCTAGAACTGCTTTAATTCTCCAATGAGAGCCAACTGCTTTGTTCTTCAATGGCCCAATGATATTCAGTGCATCTCCTTCAAGGATAATTCTTTTGAATCCTTCCTCAGCTGCCTTGTTGATAGCTAACCAAGCTGCTTTAGCTTCTCCTAACAAAGGCTCTGTTTGCTCCAACTACTCTGTCCATGTTGCAATTAACTTTCCCCTTTGGTCTCTTGACACCACTGCCACTGAAGCTTTATCCTCCCTAATTGCAACATCAAAATTAATTTTTATCCAATTTAAGGGTGGGGGAGACCAGATTGAGTCTTTAGGCGGTTTAGTTGATTGATTTCTCCACGCATTCTTGTGCTTTTCATATGTTTTATACACCTGCCTTGCCACCTGCTCTGGGTTGTTTTTGATTCCTTCCATTCTAGCCTTATTCCTTGTCAGCCAAATTTGATCACATAAAATTGCTGCATATAATTGGAAGTCTTTAGCTTCTTCTCCCTCTAAACCCAGACCAAGCTTTGGGTTGATTATCATCTTCACCCAATCTACTATAGATACATTGTGCATATGGCTCATATTTAGTGGCCAAGGACCTGTAAACCACATTTGAGCAACCCAATCACAGTGCAGAAAAATATGCTCCAAGGACTCAACGGCATTGTTGCATAAATAACAATCTAGTGAGGATAGAGAGAACCTGGAATTTAAAACGGAGGTTGTAGGCAAAATCTCCCAAGCCATCTTCCACAGCAAATTTTTGAGCCTCGGATGAACTTTCAGCTTCCACAATTCTTTCCAATCTTTACTTTGCAGCACAGAGTGATGAGGATAATTAGATACCCTCAAGGCATTATATGTTGTCTTTACAGTGAATTCACCTACAAGATTAAGGCACCAAAAAGGTTGGTCTTGTTGTGATAATTGGGTAATGTGAATGGCCATAATCTTGGTTACTGTATTTGGTTCAAATAACTCATGAAGCTTTCCTCTATCCCATTGCCTAGTATCTTGATCAATCAACTCCACCACCAATTGAGCTTCATGATTAGCTCCATTTCTCCTTTGAGGGATTAGATTTGTTTCATTTGGAATCCAGGGATCTTCCCAAATCCATGTATTCAAGCCATTCCCTATCTTATGGCACATCCCCTTCTTTACTACGGCTCTGCATTCAAAGATGCTTTGGGCAGCCTAGGATGCCCCTTTTGGTGAAGGCATGTTCATAAAGTTTCTATGTTTTACATATTTCTTTTTAAATATCTGAACCCATCTTTTGTCCACATTACTTACTATTTCCCAAGCCATCTTTGCCACCAGAGCTTTGTTCATGTCTTCAGTTTTCCTTATACCCAACCCCCCAACACTTTTCGGAGTGCATATAGAATCCCAGCTTTTAAGACAACAACCCAGCTTATTTTCATCTTTGAAACCCCACCAAAAATTTCTATTCATAGCATCAAGCTTAGAGCAGACTTGTTTAGGAAAGAGGAGAGATGAAGCTTGATAAGATGGAAGGGAGGAGGCCACTGATGTAATAAGAGTGGCTCTACCTGCTTGTGATAAAGTTTTCATCTTCCACCCTTGAAGTCTTTGTTTCACTTTATTAATAATTTCCTCAGCTGCAAACTTTCTGTCTTTACCAGAGGCCATTGGGATACCCATATATTTCTCTTTCCTAGTTGATGCTTTTATTCCCATTAAATTTCCCAGGCGAGTTCTTACACTTTGATGCACATTCTTGCTAAACATGATCACTAATTTTAACAGATTAACTTTCTGCCCTGACCATCCAGCAAATATTTCAAGACAAGCTTTAATGCTCTTTATATTTTCCTCATTTGCTTGAGCAAATAGGAACAAGTCATCTGCAAATTGGAGGTGGGTAATAGGCATCAGGTCTGGTACTAGTTTATAGCCATTGATTTTGTTATCTGAAACTTCCCTCTCAATAAGCTGAGCTAGAACTTCTGTTGCTAGGACAAACGGAAAGGGAGATAAGGGATCTCCTTGTCTTACTCCTTTATTTGGCTTGAAAAAGCTAAATGGGCTGCCATTGATTAAAATTGAGAAGGAAGTAGTAGTTACAGATTGCATAACCCACTGTATCCAAATGCTTGGAAAGCCAAAAGCCCGAAGAACCTTCTCCAAAAAACACCATTCTAGCCTATCATAGGCCTTTTCCATGTCTATCTTCAACCCCATCCTTTCTTACCTCTTTTCTTTCTCATGTCATGAAGGATTTCTTGTGCCAAAAACGTGTTCTCTTGAATTTTTTGGCCTGGAACAAACGTGTTTTTTTTTTTTTTAGAAGAAAGTTGGTTTAGAAGTTGAATTCCATATTATCCCAAGTTTTGGGCCTGTTGAATTAAGGTTCTTTGGAGTTTGGAAAATGGTGGTTTTAGGAATTTTTTTCAGCATAATTATAAAATTTAAATTATACAAAATTTAATAAAAAGAAAAATTTATATATTTTACCCAAAAAAAAAAAAAAACACGCAAATACATAAAATTTTACAATTTTCTTTTATGAGTTTTCATATTTTGAAATTGTTGCATAATAGTCTAATTATCAATGCTACAAGCTATATCTCTTTCCAGATTTAGTTTGATAAAAATTTTCTTGGGCTTTTCCTTTTTGTTTATAAATGCTTAATATATTGTTAAGGAGACCTAAGTTTAAAGACAAAATTTGGCTACAAACTTAGTTGTAGCCTTTTATTAAACTTTCTTTTTTGTTTTTAAGTGCCTAATATATTGCTAAGAGGACCTAAGTCTAAAGACAAAATTTGACTACAAACTTAGTTGTAGCATAAAACTACAACTCTTACTAAACAAATTAACATGAAGAAGAAGGCCAAAATGTCACAATAACACTGTTTACCGAAATATATATCAATCTACCACTATTTCAAAAATATGTAGAGATGTACTACTTTTTGGGTACTCAAATTTGGGGAACTCGAGTACCATGGAAATTTGGTTCGCCAGGAACTCTTGGGTGGACTGGGCTTCCTGGTGTTGCAAACAGCAGGGTTCATGAGGCTCACATTTTGGGAGCTTTAGTGGGATGTTATGGAGTCAATTTGCTTCTACCTTACTTCAATATACTGCATGGCAGGATGCTGGGATATACATTCTTCCTCAGGCCAAAATGGCAAAACACCACTGTTTACCGAAATGTGCATCAATCTACTACTATTTTGAAAATATATAGGAATTTATCACCTTTTTAAAACTTGAGTTTCACTATTTTGAAAAAAATTTACATATTGAAAACATTTTACATTGAGCCAAATATAGCCTGAAACATAAACTATTAAAGCTCAAAATAAAAATCAAGAAGCATTTGAAATTTGATCTTTTTGTGTTAGAAAAACTAGCTATATTAAAACTTTGGGATGTCTAGATCTTGCGTTGGACTTGAGCACTTGGGGTCTTCGGAATTAATTAAAAAGAAACTAAAATTATATTTAAAAAAATGAAGAAATTGAAGAAAGAAGTAAGAAAGTATGAAAATCTGATTCTAAGCCAATGAAAAATTCATGTCGGGGTAAAAGCGGTTAGCCATAAAAAGCCACCACAATGTCTTAACTGGCTAGGTAATGACCCGAAACAATTAAAAACTCAATTCAACAATGAAAAATTCATGCCTGTGTAAAAAAAGGTAAATACATAAGAAGCACCACAATGTCTTTACTGGTTCTAGGCAATGACCTGAAACAATCAACCTCTATTGACTCTAACAACAGGCATTAATTATCTACATCAGTCCCAATCTCACCATAAAAAACCTATGAAACATACCCAGTTTTCATCCCATCTCTCCCAACCCAGTTAAAGGGATAAAATAGAGAAACACACACATACAAATATTTATTGAACCAACCCAATGCCTGGTGGTGACTAGTGTAGCCTAAAAACATTCATTCTTTCCTCTTCCTTCTTTTCTCTCTCTCTCTCTTAAATAATTTTTCAACCACTAAATTAAATATCTACCAAAAAATAAATCCCAGTATCTCTTTGTAATTCACTCCTCTCCCTTCCCAAAATTCACCAGCTCAATTAAATTACAATACCTAAATTAATTATTCTTCTTTCCCACCCCACTTTTCTCACATTTTCCCATGTTATATTTATGTTGGGTATATTTTAAAAATTATTGGGTATGTTTAAAACTTAAGCCCATAAACTTTCATTCAAAAGTTCAAGCCCAAGCTCTAAAGTTTTCCTAGAGCATGCAATTGGGTTGCTTGGCAGTGGTGGGCTTGCTTGCCAATTTAGGTGGGCTTTCTTGCTGGATCACGATGTTACTATATTGCTTGGTTTATTTTAGAGGAAATAATAGAAATGGAGTGGAAGAGAGAGAAAGAGTTGGAGAGGAAGAGAGAGAAATGATAAATAAATTAATAGAGTTTGAAAAATAAGAAATGTGATATTGGTGAGTTATAAAATAGTGTGATAAAATAGATAAAGTAGTTTTTTAAAGTATAAACTAAGTATTTTATTTAGATACCCGAATGTGAATGCAACATAGTTTCAATTTCCTGTCGCAAAGAAAACACAAAAAAATAATCATAAAAACAATATCGGTCCTCAACATTCACAAAATTTTAAATAAATAAATAAATAAATCTCTTATTCCTTTCAAGACCATCATTATTATAAATTTTCCTTTGTAGTACTAACTATGCATTGGACCACTAAGGTGAAATTATGGGATGTATTCCGATGAAATGCTATTGGATTACTCCTATATATTAAGTATTAATACTTTTACCTTTGATAATTTTAAATATAAATGTTATAAATATATTTTTATTTGATTTATTTAGTTAATTTTTTCTAATACTATTGCATAAATTATAATTAAAATAGTTATTAGTTGAATATGTTTGATTTCTTAAAAAAAATTATAATTTATATATGTATATTTATAATTTTTCATAAATTTATATAGTGTCTGTATATGTTACAATACGTTACAATAAACAATGCATAAAAATTTTAAAATATATATATATATATATTCACATTTTAACAATTATGGTAGGTTCTAGTTAGCTCAGCTGATAAAATCTCTTATAATTATAGAAGAGATCTGGGGTTCAATCTCTGCCTACACAAAAAACCGATTGATGTCTTAGTCTGATAATAAAAAGCTATTATCAAGAATGGACGCCATAGGTTGAAACTCTTTAATAAAAAATAATAAATAAATAAATAAAACAAAAACAAAAACAAAACTAGGGATATCATGATGCATTAGACCCAAGACCATCATTTTGTCCAGATTCAATTTACTGAATTTACCAACACTTCTACGTCTGGATTCAATTTACTTAACACTTCTTTATTATTGTACTATACTTATACTTTTGTACTATTAAAAGTAGGTCATTATTCTATAATCCGATATAGAGTCTCCATACAGTTTATGGGTGAGTATCTTATATTAAGCATAGGTTTGACTTTGAAAGGACTATCAATATCATGATACATCACAGACCAAAGCCCATTATTTCGTCTAGATTCAAATTAGTGAATTTACTGACACTTCTACGTCTAGGTTCAATTTTCTAACACTTCTTTATCATTGTACCATACTTACTAAAATTAAGTCATTAGCCTATAATCCTGAATAGAGACTCCATAAAGTTCCTGGGTGTTTATCTTATATTAAGCGTTAACTTGAGAAGGCTATCATGAATCATGATACATCATAGACCCAAGCCCATCATTTCATTTAGGTTCAATTTAGTGAATATACTGACACTTCTACGTCTAGATTTAATTAGGGGTAAATTGCATATTTGATTCCTATCCTTTACAGCATATTTCAATTTGGTCTCTAACATTTCAATTGTGTCAATGTAGTCCTTAGCCTTTCAATATCGTATCAATTTAGTCTTGCCGTTATATCTTAAATGAAAATTGCTGACATAACAAACGACCAAAATAAAATTTTAGTTTATACTCACATTAACGAAAGCTAATTTTTTATTTTGGCCATTAAACATGTCATCAATTTTCATCTAAAAGATAATGGCAATGACTAAATTAACATGGTACTTAAAGATTATGGACTAAATTGACACAATTGAAAGGTTATAGATCAAATTAAAATATAGTGTATATGATAGGGACTAAAAACGTAGTTTACCCTTTAATTAACTAACCCTTCTATCCCATTGTACTATAAGTCCTTTGAAGCAAGAAGTCAATATCATACTGAAGGTTGTACCGGTTTGGCCACCGGTATGATATATTTCAAGTATCAATCAATACTGGTGTACCATTTCAGATTTACCGCTATTTTATATATTTAATATATATATATATACACACACACCAATATTAAATGACTCCACCAATATTCAATATTATGTGACTCCACCAACATATATATTTTAAATAATTCTGGAGCATATATTAAGTGACTCCACCAATATTCAATATTATGCATTAATGGCCTGTTTGGAAGTTTAGAGAGGAAGGAGAGTAGAGGGGAGTAGAGGAGAGGAGAGTAGTGGAGAGGAGAGTATAGGGGAATGGTTATCCTCCACCATGTTTGGATGTTTTTAAAATTAGTAAGGGGGAATGGAGTAATTAGCCCTTCCTCTTGTTTGGATGTTTTAAAAATTATGATAGAAAGGAGAGAAAATGATTTAAATAGACAAATTTACCCCTATTTGAAATTTTTTTTTATCTAATTAATAAAGCAAAGATTTTTTTTTATATATATATTATATCTATTCTTTCGCTGTTTGGATGCCAAGAAAATGCCATCCCATAAGAAAATTTTTTTATTGTTATGAGTGCTCTTTAACTTGCATACAGATACCAATAGTTTCTTTACTGACCAGTAACAAATATCTGCAAAACTCTTCATCGGATGAGCATATTGTCCTTGTAATCATTGTTTTTCCCTTCCCCTGTTCTATATACGTTAAAACAGGGTATCCTTAACTTGTATACTGTTTGATATTATTAATACAATACCTATCTTTTAGCTCCAAAAAAAAAAAAAAAAAGTAGGTGATCTGATTGGTTTGTTTTGTTCAAAGTAGGTGATATTCATTTCTGTCAACTCCAGATGGATGAGATTTTTTTTTTCTTGGCTTTATCTGTTTTCTCAGCAACCAAACGGGGGATAGGTGTACTAGATTTGTGAATTTTACTCTGTTCAATTGGATTGTTTTGTTTCCTATTCTTGGATTCTGAAAATTGATCAATTTTGTTTTGTTTATATCTTTAATCATGAAGCAGCATGTTGATCAATTAAAAATAATATACAACGAGCTGGTGCTGTGTTTGATTCCTGAGAATATGCTTTGAAGAGTTTTCAAAGTCAAATAATTGATTGTTTGATTGGTTACTGAGAAAAATAATTTTTTAGCTAGTAGTTACTGAGGAAAATATTAAGGAAAAAAAAAATCCATGTTAATATTTTGGTTTGTAATTTTGTTAATTTAGAAAGGGTAAATTGGAGAATTCATTTAGTCAAGAATTTATCTACTCTACTCTTCCTCCAAATCTCTCCAATTTGGAGGAATTAAAAATGAGGGGTTAGAGGTAGTTAAAACCCCTCCAAACCCCTTCAAACCCCTCCCCCTCCTTCCTTAAAAAACTTCCAAACAAGGTAATTAAATTACTCTCCCTCCCTTTACTCTACTCCCCCTCCTTTTTTTAACTTCCAAACAGGCCATAAGTGACTCCACCAACATAGATTCTAATTGCAACATTGAAAGAGAAATTTCAAACACTCGAGCAGCAAACTTATATTTTGATTAAAACAAAGGTAGCAAACTTATATACCTGAATGTGTGAATGACGTAATGGTAAGTGAATGAAGTAATGGCGTGAGAAAACTGATGAGAGAGCTAGGATTTTTTGTTGCAGAACAGAGAGAGTGAGAACGAGAGAGTGAGGGAGAAGAGAGAACGAGGGCTGCGGCTTGGGTAGTGTTTAGGGTTAGAATTAGGATTTGAAAATTACCATCCTACCCTTAAAAAACTGCCACAATTACCACACCCAAAAAAAAAAAAAACACAGTATTTCATATTTCGGCCTGGTATCCATTTACTGGCCGAAACAGCCAAAATTTGCTAGTATACCCAGTATTTTTTCTGGTACAAAATAGGAAGTGTACATGTACTAGTGCACTGGTCGATATGATATATACCAACCATACCAGCCGGTACGATGTAGGTAACACTGCTTTGAAGTCACTGATGGTGATTATCTACCACTCTCCCCCAAAAAAAAAAAAAAAAAATCTGTCGTAAGGAGACATTTAGGAAGAAGAAAAAATAAAGATTATGTTATGAATAGAGAAAAATACAGGAAAGATGTGCGGAGCATATATCACTTTAAACATAGGAAAAAAGACACAAACATTTTCACTTTACTGTATGTATATAATTATAAATATTTGTATTTTGGAAAATTACATGTTATGAATAAAAGTGAGAATTTATGGTAAAGATTAAAAAATAAAAGGGAAAAGTGGCTTAAATAAGGATATATGTGTTCCAATTCACAAGAAACATAAAATGGAATTCAAAAAGTAAGATAAAAGGTTTTTATTCTCTCGTGAGCGCACACAATAAAGCATACAGAAGTTTTACCGTTTTACACAATAGCCTGTGCCTCTATGGTGATGCTTGTGTTTTTTTTTTTTTTTTTTAACTTCCCTTATAAAATTAATCAAAGTTTAAAATTGAATATATATAAAATGCATGGCATACTGTGTAACATAAAATAAAAAACAAAAAGTGAGACAAAAAGATGTTTATTCCCATGAGAGACCACACTAGCGTAATGAAAAAGATTAAAACCTAGCTACAAACCCACAAAAGTGTCTTAAAACAAAAACAAATGGACAGCTAACATGCCAACGGGGCAGAATGCCATTGCCTATGAGGCACCACTTCTTTGAAACAATCAAGCAACTGCATAATTATTTCCAATAAATATAGGATTATGGGTGCTAATTATAGACTTACTGATTTAATTAATCAGTTGAACAATACCTAAGTTCAATCCATATAAAATTATATATATTTAAATTCAGTAGTAATCCAAAATTGAATTGTCATACAGAATCGTTCTCAAAAAAAAAAAAAAATGCCATACAGACCGCGTGGAACATTTGACGTGTACACCGAGTAGGATGAGACAATAGATAAGTTGTTCAGAACCAATAGTATAACAGCCAGCCTGTGAAAATTGTGAGATCATCATATATTATGCCAATATGCAATAACATTCACGTTTCTTATATGATACATATATGATACATCCCCAACAAACAAAACGACACGAAAAACCACTCTATGCCCATGCGCAAGGTTGGCATGACAACCATTTATTAGTCATACTATCTAATTGCAACGTTACCAATTATCCAATTCTTCAAGTTACCACCCAAATTATATATATATATATATATATAATAAGAGAGTTTTAACCTATGACGTTCAACTATCAGAGATTTGACCAGTTGAATTACCTGAAACTCACATTTTTATATTTCAATATTACAATATTCTCCTTCCCCATTATTTTACTAAAGCCAAATCCAAAATTGTAAAGATGGATTTATAAATTGGGCGGTGAGAGATTCATCATGTTGGGCTTTGGTATTATTAAAAAACCATTAGATTAAATTTTGTTTAAGATGATAATAGAGCAACAAGTCCCAACCCTTTTACCTACCTTCTATGCAATGAATGAAGCACCCAATTGTTTTCTTGAAGGTTACTCGACCTCGACCTCGAGTGTATTGACTTAGTATCCGTAACGCGAATTCATGTTAGCGTTTCTTTTTTCTTCTTTTTTTTTTCCAGCGGCATGTTTTGACTTTTCAATAGTCTGTTGAAAAGTGCACTCGTGCACTGTTCACAGGTTTTACAAACTTCACTTTTCAGCAACTTTTTCATTAAAAATGGGTCCCACAGCACTATTCACATATTTAAAAATTATTTTGTTACAGTGTTTTCGGTTTTTATTTTTCAGTTTCAGCAAAATAAGTTCTATCTAAACAGACTCTTAAGTTGAATGGGCGGGGGGGACCATGCAAGCGAGCCACACTAATCGGACCATTCTAGGAGGTTGCTTAACATGACCAATGAACTTGGACTTGACAAATTGGCATGGTACTCATATTTCATGTGAATTTGTGGACAGAAAAACACGTCACAATATTCGGGTTTTCAAATTCAACACCATAGAATAAAAGTCCCAGACTGACAAGGTTAAAAAGACTTAATTACATTGACTGATAAAAAGTGTGAAGAGTGCGTGAGTAAGACTTGGCCTGTCCAAGAAAAACCTTCCCTAGATCAGCACCCTCACCAGGAAAGACCTCTGAATACAAACACAAATGCCATCAATTTCGGGATGCCTCAAGAAAAAGTAGAGACATGGCATCTCCATGAACCTTCCAATGTCCTATTGATACACATCACTATCCTTATGGAGCACACCGAGCAGCTTGAGGGTCAAGACTAGTACATTTGGTTAGAATTGATCAAATACAAACACTACCCTCAAAGACTCACTCTCCCTTATATTCACATTTACCGTTCACTACTACATTTATATAAACAAAGTTTAGCTACAAATTAGCTGTAATTTAAAATTACAACCTTACTTAATAAAATAAATATTACTATATATTTTGAAAATCTAACCGTTTAATTACATATTCTTTACACTCTTAATACACATGTCAAATTTTGTGTCAATCGGATATTATTTACTATGTGATCTATAAGCTTATATTTTATACATAATTTTAAACTATAAAAACTTGCAATTTAAACAAATTATTAAGGACATAACTATTGATCTTTAATTTTCTAGAAATTTTGCAAACATAGAGAATATAAGAAAAAGATATATTCCAATTGTGGATTTGTCAAAATTCACCTCCAATCAAAAGATATTGAGTGAAGTTATAACCTTAGGCTACAACCAATTTTGTAACTAAACTTTATCCCATTTATATATAATTAAAATTCAAAATCATGAAGAATCAGTGGCGGCTCCAAGATTTTTATTTAGGGGGGTTAATAGTGGCAAAGCCATGAATTTATTGGCAGGGGAGGCGTGAGTAAAAACTAAAATGATTATTTTTTTTTTAATGATTATTATTATTATTATTATTATTGTACAATATAACACAACTATATTGTACAATAATCTTTAAAAATATTAACATTCGAAAGATCGTTAAGACAACAATCATTGGATGCATAAATGAATAGAATTATATAACTAATTATACAGTCTTATCAAATTAATAATAACTTATTATATAATTTATATTTATAAGTTATATCAATTGAATTAAAAATATTAAATAAATAAGAATAGTAACACACTTAGGAGTACGGCTAGGGCTTGGGAGTAAGTGTGAAACTAACAAAAATAATACTCCAGTAATAAAATTTTGCTTATGAAATGTATGGTTTTTTAAATATGCACGTTGTCACTCTCTTGGAATTGGAGTAAATAGTAAAAGATTTCATGGACTTGAAAATGTATAGAGCACTTATCAAAATACTTGATCGGACGTAGAGAAAAACTAAGAAAACATAAATACAAATCAAACAAGGAGAAAAACTAAGGATCATGTTCAAACTTATTTCAATTGGGTTTAACAAAAAATTTAAAGTTAGGGTGTTCATATTTTTATTATAGGGTTCAAAAAAAAATTATATATAATTTTTTTTTTTTTTTTTTAGGGCCAGGTCAGGGGGTTCATTTGAACCCCCTGGGTTGGTCTTAGAGCCGCCCCTGTGAAGAATTATGGATTAATATCTTTAACGTTCTCTTAGATGTATTTATTTGATTTTTGCTTGAGGTTGAGAATTGATGATCATATCTACACTGCTCTCAATAATTTACTTCAAGATTTGAGGGATGTGGTTTAGGTTGCAAAGGATCAAAATTTGTGAGGGATGAGAAGGCCTAGTTAATGAACTTTTAACAATAAAATTTTCATTTTTTTCCTTTACTTGAATGGATTTGGATCCAACTTTGTGAGAAAGAAGTTAAAAAGGTAAAATGTAAAAAATTAAAAGATTAAAAAAGATTCTAATACAAGGCTATTATTAAGAAGTCAATTTGTAAACTTTCAATTCCGGTCTTTAAAAGACAATTAAACGGTCAAATGGTCTTAACTCTTAACTATTTGAAGCAATTTACACGGTTCAATGAATTGGCTCCAGCTTTATTTTTTAAATTTTTTAAGTACAGCTTGAATATTTTATGTGAATTAGCCCATGGACTCGAAATTTTACTGTATTTCTTTTGGCATATGTCATAGTTGTTATCTCTGAACGACCTTCCCTATAAGGCAAGAAAATCCAACGATAGATACAGAAAGAAATAGGTATATCCTGTCCAATACAAATACTCTACCAAATTTTAATTAATTTCTTGCAGGTTTGAAACGCAAGGTAGGAATTCCAGCCCAAATTGGTGAGGATCTTCATACCTTTGTTGCTGGGGTATTGAATAGGACTTGCTTTTGATTATGTCAGCCATCTTTTGGTTATGTTACTACGGCGTTTACTCTTTTGGCTTCTACCAGATCCTAATTGCTAATTATAAATTTCAATAATTGAAATACTCTTAGATACATGTCAGAACAAAATTTCATTTATAACTTGTAATTTTGATCCAGAAGGACCAGAATGATGTTAGGTGTTGGTTAAAAAAAACTACAAAAAGACTCAACAATACGTTATAGAAAGCCGCATCTATTTTTTTGGGTTACATAATGGAGGGGATTAAGAAAGGGGGGGGGGGGGGGGGGGGGGCAGGGGGGTTTAGAAGTTGAATTCCATATTATCCCAAGTTTTGGGGCTGTTGAATTAATGGTTTATAGTACCAAAATGAACTTTTCCAATTGGACCAGTTGAATTGGCTGCCTGTTCTGAAAACACTGAATTGGGATAACAAGCACTTTGGAGAGCATCATACTTTGCAATGTTAAAATTGTTGATTTTCATGAGGCGCTTCTGCTTTGATTGGAACCGGCTTTGATAGAAGCCTTCAAAAGAAGGCTCTTTGGAGGTCCTGAGGAAGAATGTATATCCAGCCATGCAGTACATTGAAGTAAGGTAGAAGCAGATTGGCTCCATAACATCCCATGATAGCTCCCAAAATGTTAGCCTCATGAACCCTGCTGTTTGCAACACCAGGAACCCCAGTCCACCCCAGAGTTCCCGGCGAACCAAGATGTCGGCCTTTTTGTCAATTTCAGCCTTCTGCTTTTCCATCTCTTCCAGCTCCTTTAGTCTTGGGTCATTTGGATTACCTCCAGGCATAGGAATAAGAGTTTGGAGGACTTTGGCAACCTGTAATCAAAGAATTTTGAAACGTTTGGGTAAAACATGGCTCAACCATGTTACTAGATGAAACTTGGGCTTTTGTAGTCCACCATTTGATAAATTCATATAGAAAAAAAAAAGGGAAAACAAGAAAGACTGAAACATAAACCATTTAAAGCTCAAAATAAAAACCAAGAAGCATTTAAAAATTGATATTTTTGGTGTGTCGGAAAAACTAGCTAATATTAAAACTTTAGGATGTCTAGTTCTTGTGTTGGACTTGAGGACTTGGGGTCTTTGGAATAAATTTAAAGAAACTAAAATTTTAAAAAAAAATGAAGAAATTGAAGAAAGAAAGTATGAAAATCTGGTTCTAAGCCAATGAAAAATTCATGTCAGTGTAAAAACGGTAAGACACAAAAAGCTCCACAATGTCTTAAAACTGGTTCTAGGTAATGACCCGAAACAATTAAAAACTCTATTCAACAATGAAAAATTCATGCCAGTGTAGAAAAAGGTAATACAAAAGAAGCACTTGGCCTTTACTGGTTCTAGGCAATGACCTGAAACAATCAACCTCTATTCACTCTAGCAACTACATTATTTACCTACATCAGTCCCAACCTCCATAAAATTAAAACCTAGCAAACATCCCCACCTTTTTCTTCCCCTTTTTCCCAACCCACCCAAAAAGTAGACAAAATAAAGAAACTCTCACACACGAATATTTTATTAACCAACCCCAATGGCTGGTGGTGACTACTGTACCCTAAAAACCTAGCGTTATCCTTTCATTCCTTCCTCTTCCTTCTTTTCTGTCTCTATCTCTTTTTTTTACATAATTTTTCAACCCCCAAATTAAAATCTATTTCTTCCGCTTCCTTCTTTTCTGACTCTATCTCTTTTTTTTTCATAATTTTTCAACCCCTAAATTAAGACCTCTACCAAAAAATTCCCAGTATCTCTTTGTAATTCTCTCTTTTTCCCTCCCCAAAATTCACCAACTAAGTTAAATTACATTATCTAAATTAAAACGGATAAAGCTTGTGTTCAGTACATTTTTGTATTAGACCCAATACAATGTAAATATGTGTTCAAAACTGGACACATGTTCGAATTGTATCGTATTCTGCAAAAATGAACTGAGCACAAACTTCACCCACCTTATCTCACATTTTCCCATGCTATATAAGTATATATATATAAATATATATTGGTTTATCTATTAATTTATTTGTTAGTTTAAATTGTGAGAGGAGGGTAGGTCATGGGTTTATCCCATAACCGGTAGTGAAAATCTGGTTCTGGTGAGTCACACTGTGGAGAAACAGAAGGGCTTATATGGTCCTTCAAGTAAACGTGGAACCCTTTACACGTTTTAGATCTGGCGTAACTTGTGTTACAACATAGTTTCAATTTCCTGTCGCAAAGAAAACACACAGACAATAATCATAAAAACTATATCAGTCCTCGGCTTTCCCAAAAATTTATAAATTTAAAAAACATTAAAACAAAAAAATTTCTCCTACCCCTTTCAGAACCATCATTATTATAGAATTTCCTCTGTAATAAGACAGTCAAAAATAAAAATAAAAAATAACAAAGCAACCGAACAAATTCAAATTAATTAATTAATAAATAGAAATTTGTTTTTTTCTATAATTTAGAATAAAAAATTACCTGCTCAGGCCTGAGTAACACGTTGTTTCCCAAGACGATAACGGTTCCAGACTCATCAAGCATCTTTGCGAGCCCGAGACCCTGACCCGGATCCGAACACCCTTCACTGCAGACCCGAACAAAGTCCGGATAAGAAATCCAATTTTGCTGGATCTCTCTCAGCCTCGTTTTCACCGCTTCCAACTGCGCCACCCTCAGTAACTTCCTAGCATGGTCCACCGTCACCTCCGGCCTCTCCGCCGCCGTAATATTCGCCGGCGGTGGACTCAGACCATCCAGTCGGATCCTGTCCCGGGCAATGCCCATGGATTTCAGCTTATCCAGCAGGTTCTCCCCGATCAGTGGTGACCGGAGCTCCGGCTGAAAAGCAGCACCCTTGTGAAGAAACCTCCGGAAAATGCCCTTATCTCCGGCATCCGAACCAATGGCGGGCTTGTCCGGATCTGGTGGGATCCGGGTCCGGATCGAAGAGGAAGAAACCCGGCAATTCGCGACGGTCTGATTTGAGACCTTCGTTATATTGAAAAGACGCTGAGCCAGCGTCTTTCTAAACGCCATTTATACAAAACACAGAGACAACGAGAGAATTCTCGTTTAGGATTATTGAGAAAAAGCCTTTAGACTTTTGTTTTTATGAATTTGGCTTTGGTTCCTTAAATAGGTGTCCTGTCTTCGAAGTCCCATTTGGACGGAGTTTATGAATGACATGGTGATGACTGATGATGATAAACCAAAAAATTACTTCTGAAAATATCGCGATATTTTGAACGTGCCGTTTGGAACGGCTATAGTGGGGAAATGGTTGGTTTTTTGAGGCATAAGCAACATGGCATATTCGTTTTCTTGGCCTTAAAAGCTAAGTGAAATATTCTCATGGATATGATCGTATGATGACCGGATTCATTATATCGTGTCACGAGACAACGAGTCGGACTGGTCACCGTACACGTGGTTGGATGAGGTTTAAAGACTCGTTCAGTCACCACCGTCTGATCGTATGAATAATAATCTGGGGTTGGTGTTGTCGATGTTGACTAGTTTCTGTGAAGTCTGTGACGTGCGGTGATTGTGCATAACACGTGTGATGATGAGTGCTTGTAATGTTTTACGTTGTAAAAAAGTGCGAGAAAAGAGGGTTTTGGCAGCTAAGAAAGAAGAACTGGTGGAGGTTAGATTATTAATGATGAGTTAATTACAAAGTCACAAAGTCTTGCGTGAACGCAAACGCGTCGCCACATATGCTCTGTCACCGTCTATACACATCTGAAAAAAAGGTCTGTTTCGCTTTTTTACGAATAACACTCCCACGAAATTAGCTCAATTGCTAAATACTAGCCAGAAAATATTTCTAACTAATTTTGAACCTAGTTTTTTTTTTTTTTTTTTTTTTTCCTCCCAACAAAAGTAAAAGCTAGTTTTGCACGTGACAGTCTGAGCGAGGACTAATTTGTCGTTTTTTTTTTTTTTAATCTCAAATTTGGGCATATTATTGTTCAAAGGTAAGTTTGTTATTATCTGTAAATAGTAACTATGATGATAACTTTCGCCTCAGTTCATTTGAGATAAGGTTAAGCCTCACAGTTTTTCCTAATTAACTTCAAATTACGTCCATATCAATTCGTGTAAAATTGTACAAAATAGAATTCTAGCTGTAATTACCATGCAAATATACACGATTATTGTTTATATTCAATTTTATTTAAATGATTTAGGAGAACAAAATTGATAAATAACTAATATTTTAATAAAATGTAATTTAAAATAAATAATTTGATGTGAGTGCTTTTAAAAAATAGCTATACAAAATATAAAAAGTAGATTCTTATATTAAAATAGATAATTTTTTTGCACGAATTAATGTAAATGCTTTTGCAATATGAAGAAAAAGAAATAAATTACATCAAATTGGGGAGTTGTTATCTGACAAAACGAAGAAAGAAAAATAAATAAGGAAAATAATGTAGAATTTAGGAGTAATTGGGCATTTTAAATATCGAAATAGCAAACAAAATGTCAGATATGTCTAGATGTAATTTTGTCACTTACCATAACTTCCTAGACATATCACTTAAATTTTTTTTTTTCTTGTGTGTGAAATCCATTAATATAATATAATATAATTTTGGGGTATCTTTTGTATTGGGAACCTTAGGCCAGAGTCAAAGTGGCCTAAGCCTAGACTAGATTCTTTAGTGTTGAGCTATTGGATGATTTCTAAGAGTATTCCCATCAGGTGTGCCAAATGTCAAATATTTGACATTTGGCACACCAAACACTAAAATGCCTCTATCATGAGATATTCTAAATACTATAATATTTGGCACACATAAACAGTAACATTTCATCTTTAGAACGGTAAGGACGAAAATGCTAAAAAAAAATTTATTCATTTTCTCTCTCTTCTTTTATGACTTTCTCTCTTGTCTCTCTCTTTTTTCTTCTTTCTTTCTCCGCCTCTCCCTTCATTTTCTCTCACTCTCTCTTCCTTTTTTCTTCTTCTTTCTTCTCCAAAATCTTCACATCTCCCTTTTTCTTTTTTCTTTTTCTTTTTCCTTTTTTTTTTTTTTGTCACTCTCTCTGCGCCTCTCTCTCTCTCTCTCTCTCTCTCTCTCTCTCTCTTCTTTTTTCTCCGCTCGCCATTGAGATCAACCATCACCATGGAGTTTGGCCACACCGATGAGGTCAATTGGTGGAGATCGCATGTAAGTTTGGGCTGTTTTTTTTTTTTTTTTTTTCGATTGTGAATTTCATGTAATTGTGGGTGGTGGTGGAGTTGGGTTGATTCCATATAATTTGGGTTGTATTAATGGAGTTGATTCATCTCTTCAGTTATTTATTTTTTTTGAGAGTTTTGTGTTGATTTTGTGGATTTTTTTTTTTTTTTTAAGTAGTATTGCGTGGTGGTGGCGGCCAGTGGATTGTTGTTGGTGGTAGCAGGTTGTACCTGTGGGTGGTGGTGGCGAGCTGTGCTTGTGTATGGTGGAGGGTTTGGACAGTTTTTTTTTTTTTTGGGTTGTGGATTCCATTTGATTGTGGGTGGTGGTGAAGTTGGGTTGATTCCATGTGATTTGCGTTGTATAAATAGAGTTGATTCATCTCTTCATTTTTTTTTTTTTTGAGAGTTGTGTTGGTTTTGGGGATTTTTTTTAAAGTAGTATTGGGTGGTGGTGGCAGCTGGTGGATTGTTGTTGGTGGTGGCAGGTTGTACCTGTGGGTGGTGGTGGCAGGTTGTGCTTGTGTATGGTAGTGGGTTTGTTATAGTTCTATGCTTGTGTTTGTGTACGGTGGTGGGTTTTTATTTTGTATTTTTTTTTATTGATGGTTTTTTTTAATGTTTTTTAATATTTTAATATATTATTTTAATGTATAGAATTGAAAAATAGAAGATGTGATGTACGGTGAATTGTAAAATAGTGTGTTAAAATAATAAAGTAGGCTTTTTGATGTGTCAAAATAAATAGCATATCTATAAAACATCTTATGGGAATGCTCTAAGAGGGATTTTTATTAAGACACTGTATACCAACCAAGTTGAATTGTTCAAGACTATTCGCGAGTCAAATTTAAATTCATCATCAAATTATATTATATATTTAAATTTAGATCATCTCCTTATCAAATAAGATCAAGTCTTTAAGCTACTTAATTAACTTGTTCTCTTTTCATATAGTAGACACCATGACTAAATTTTTTTAACCTTCACAAATTCTATGCTAATAATTGATAACCAAATTTAGTTGAAATTATATTATTTAAGTTAATTTAATAGAATAATTTTTGCTTTTGAACTTATAAAAATTAGAACCACCAACCTTATAAATCTTTATATATATATATATATATATAATTTACTGCAAATATTATTAATAATTTGATGTCTTATGAACTTATTTACAAACTTACACAATTCAATTTTAAGTCTATATAATTATATTTTTGTAAATGTATATATATATATAAACATGTAATAGTATATATAATAAATTACAAAAATATCCCTTGAGGTTTAGGAAAATGATGTTTTACCCAAAAAAAAAACTTAAGTGAAATGACACTTTGCTCCTTTGACGCTTAGAGAAAATAAACATTTTAGTCCTTTAGTTAATAATGATAATAAAATATTCTAAATTTTAAAAAGATTTCATTGACCAAGCCTCAACCATGGTTAGTGAAAGCTTTTTAAGGTAAAATGTACCATTCTTTATCATCAAACTTCCCAAAAAACACTTCAAGCAGCAACTTAAGTAAGTCTACAAATCTAGTTATCTCTAGTAATTCTTTCTTTCCCTCTACAATTCTTACAATACCACACACACCTCACCAACTTTTCAAATTTTGGAACACTATGTTATTCATTAGCAGAATGACTAACATGTTGATTTCCTTCAAACCTCAAGAGAGGGAAGTGTCATTTCCCTTAAGTTTTGGGGGTGGAGCATTATTCCCCCAAACCTCAAGGGAGATTTTTGTAATTTACCATATTATTCATACTTAAACAAAGTCTCATACTCATAAACTTATTCACAAACACATTATTATATTCGAGCTTGGTTATTTAAGGTATAAACTTAGAATTGAGTTTGACTCATTTGCTAAATGAATAAATATAAATATATTTTTTTTTTATTTGAATCCAAACTGTTCATAAACAACTTACTTCATTTTATTGTCCAACTCTAATAAACAACTGTTACGGTCTTAGTGGTTGACTTACGGAAAAGGCGGCTTGGATTTGGTGTACGAAAAATAAGAAAATTATGATTTTTAACAGAAGACATAAAAATAAAATTATTAATTTTTTTTTAAGATTATGCAACAATGGTCAGTACTGTAAATTAGTAGAACTCCGTTTGGCATCAACTGATTTAGTTTTTGTTAATAGTTGGTTAAATTATAATCAAAATTTTTAAAAAATGATATTGTTAAAAGGTGTGTATAAACAAAATAAGTTATAATTGATACGAAAAATTTGGTGGCAAACGGACAAGTGAGGTAAATTTATATATGAAGTCTATTGTAAGAATAAAAACTAAAGAATGGTAATAGATTTTTCAAGTGGATTTGGTGAATTGGTTTCAGAGTACCCTTTTTAAGGTAAAATATTTTATTTAAAAAAAAAAAAAAAGGAAAAGAAAAGAAAACAGGGTTTACTTCATTTGTTTACAAATAAAAAATTAAGAAAGCAAAAAATTGATGTGTGTGTATATATATATATTACTTCATTGATGCATACACTAATTTAATTAGCTTGGCAAACTATCTTAGGAAAAATTGGGCTTTACCCTTTTTGGGCAAAATAAGCAGCATTTTGCTTCTTTTCCCAAACTAATTAGGAAAATGTCCCTCTTTTGAAACTCAATTTTTTCAAAATCGAGTTAAGCCCTATAGTGCCCTATAGTGGCGTTTTTAAGGACTTATAGTGGCGTTTTCTAACTCGAGCCCATGAACTCAAGTTATAGGTAAAAAAATAAAAAATAAAAATTGCCTATAACTCAAGTTCATGGAGCTTGAGTTAAAAAACACTACTATAGGTCCTTAAAACGTCACTATAAGCTTCTTAAAATGTCACTATAGGTTCCTTAAAACATCACTATAGAGCTTTAAATTTTTTTTTTTTTTAAACTCAATTTTTAGTAAATTGAGTTTCAAAAAAGAGGCATTTTCCTAATTAGTTTAGGAAATAGGGCAAAATGCTGCTTATTTTGCCCGAAAAGGGCAAAGCCCAATTTTGTCCAACTATCTTATCATCGATCACCATTAATTATTTTGTTTTAAATTTGTTATTTCCAAATTTCAATTCACTTGTTTAATATAATAATAAGTGTTTGGTGTTACAGTTTTTTTTTTTTTGGGGGGTGGGGGGTGGATAAAGTTAATTGTATAACAGGAGGGAAAATTTTAACTCTAGATATCTCTATTAAAAATACCAAATATGTCAATTAATTTATAGAGCTCTTAACAGTGTTACAATTTGTTGTACATTCAATTTGAAGGTAAAACTTGCATAAAAAAGAAAGGATCTAGGACGTGTGTTATCGACCATTAATGATACTCCCATGTTTAAGTTAAAAGATCAAGATTTCTTGAGGAAAATAAAAAATATTTGTTATTGGGTAACTTTGTGCTTACCTTATTCTTTGAATCTTGGGTCTTTTAAAGGTTGTCTCCAATGATTATTCATGAAGGATCGTTATAAGAAATCTTAAGGTCTTGATAAATAATTGTTAATGGCTCGTAACTCGTAAGCTGGGTTCGGATGCTACTTGTTCGTGCCTTGAATAGTCTCACACATGGGGTTATGTCTTTTGTCTCTTTTCGATTAATGAGGAAATGTAAGCTAGTCATGTGTTACTCTCAACTAAGCAGACACTATTTTCATCAAGTTAGATATTATATATGGGAAAAGAATTGAGTTCAGTGCACATATGTGAATAAGTGGCAATTATTTGATACGTGTTCATATCTCAACGAATCCAGTAACTGAAGCACTGGAGTCAAACCAGTTCTTTGTATATAAGTTATGTTCTTGCAAAATGCTACAAGTTCAATGAGAAGAGAAAGTAGACATAATTTTGACTTAACTGATTTGAGGATGTGTTGTGCTCTACCCAAGGTTGTCTATATTATTTGGGATTAAATTATTTTTATTTGGTTTATTTTTAAAAAAATATTTATTGTGTAAAAGTATAACCATGCCTAAAAATATTAGCTTTAAAATGTACCTAAAAAAATTACTTTATTTGTATTTTCAAGAAGAAATAGGTAAACAAAATGAAAAATGCTAATATTACATTATTAGCGTTGTAAATGTACTGGTGTGTTTATGAAGAACTTGGGCTCAATTTGAGAAAAATAAAACTTGTTTACATTCATATATTTAGCAAAATTATAAGTTAAAAGTTGATTGTTAAACAAATCAAGCTCAAACATAATATTGAGTTTATGAACAAGTTTGTGAGCATAAAATTTGATTATGTGTGTGTGTGTGTGTGAATACATACACACACATATACGAGTGTATGTCTGTATGTATTCATGTATAGAACTTATATAGACTTGCTATATACTTAGATAATGTATGTAAATAAATTCATAAAAAATATCAAATTATTATTTATAATTTATTGATAATATTAAAAAAAAAAAAAAAAAACTCATTTGGTAGGAAATCTAATTTTTGTAAGTTCTTCGATGAAAATCATTATATCTAGTTAAAATAATTTATATAATTTTAACTAAATTTAATTATTAACGTAAGTGGCATATTTGTTCTAAGAGAGAGAGAGAGTCATGTTTAAACATATTATCTAGTTTGATGATGAGATCAAACTTAAAACCTTTAAAATAAATTTTAGTGAAGAGCTCTAAACTTTTAAGAATTGACTTCACTGAAGTTTATTCAACTAGCTAATTACCGCCTTACACATTATTTTTGGTATCCAAATAATAACATTTGATCAACTGCCGTTCTGGATAAATCCAGTAGATGATCATCAGCATTGAATAAATTAATTAATTGAATAATTAGCATTTGATTAATCATGCTTTGCACGTGAAATGAATTAAATTAATTAATTAACTGAATAATTAACATCTGATTAATCGGAGCTATGGTCGTACCAGGGATGCTATTTGTGCTACAACATTATCAACTTTCTTTTTAGTTATTTAAACATCAATTCAATCTGTGACGTTACCTTTTTCTTTTTTTTTCTTTGGACTGGTGTGATTATTTTTTTATTTCTTTGTTATAAAATGAAAGATACGTCATTGACTTAACAACCATTGATAGATAGATTGTTCACATTGATTTGGTTATTGTGGTGTAACTGCGTAAATTATTAAAATCTTGCTTTTGATATCTAAAAGAAAAATTAATGTAAGAAAGGATAAATGGCTAAATGCATCAAATGTTTTCCACGAGCTTTGAAAGTACTTTGTTTAGTATTCATATAATCATATCTCTACTTATGGTGGATTACTTTATTTAGTATTCCTAGCTCATATGTTAATCACATTAGCAACTCATTTAACTTCCTTTTCTTTATTAGAAAAAAGGGGTGTTGAAAGTTGAAACTAGCATATGAATATGATATGAGTTTTTTTTTTTTCATGTATTTACAGTCTCTTTGCCTCACACATTAGTTAATTTTAGAAAGGAAATCTTTGGAGGTGGCTAGTAAATAATGTATCATATGTTTATAAAAAGTTTAGATTAGGCTAAGGAAAAATCTTGTTTATGTTTGCTTATTTTGCAAATAAGTTAATTTCAAACTCAGGTTTAAACTCTACTATTAAATGAGCCAAATTCAAATATAATGATTTGTTCATAAATAAAATTTTGAATATGGTGCTGGATTTTTTTTTTTTTTTTTTGTAAGATAATTACAATATGTTGCTAATCTTGCAGCTCGAACCCTTTCCCCCCAATCCTCTAAGCATTTTGTGCATGAAAATGTGTCAATTCACCTACAAGGCCTTTGGCAATATGGGGCTCGATTTGAGTACATATAATATTATATATTTATATGTATACATATATAAAAATATATTTATATAGAATTGAGATTGGATTGTATAAGTTTGTAAATATTTACATAAAATTAAAATATCATGTTATTATTGGAAATTTATTGATAATGTAAATAGTATATTTTTAATAATACAATATTGGTAAATCTAATTTTAAAAAGTTCATAAAATATTATATCTAATCAAATCAAACAATATAATTTCAACTATAATTTAGTTAGTAATTATTGGTATAGAATTGTGAAGATAGTAAAACAAAATTGTCATAGTGTTTACTATATTTGGAAAAAAATATTAATCAAATAGTGAAGAAACTTGAGCTTATTCAACAAGAAAGTAAAACAACTTGAATATATAATCTACCTTGATGATGAACTCAAACTTAATTAATTTTTGAAATAAAATTAAATAAACTAATTTTTAATTTTTAATATTGGACTCGACCTGACTAATTTATAGCCCTAATTAAATTCAACTGTATTGCAATTGGCCAATGAAACTCTTTGCAATTTCATAAAGGATATATGAGATTTAAAAAATAATAATAATAAGAAATAAAGATATATGCGATTTGGATTTGGGATTTACAACCATATCTTCCTTGGACCCACTGAAATGGCTACATTTACTAACCTCTTTTCTTTTCTTTTCTTTTTTTTAATAAATTCAATAAAAAAAATGGAGATTTAAACCTGAAACATTTATATTAAAAATACCTATAAGTGTCAGTTGAGTTATAAAACTCTTAAGTCTTGGCACGTTTACTACCTCTCTAGGCACCTTAACCCAAGTCATTAGATCTTTCTTTAATCTCAACATCTGTAGGATGCATATGCTTTTGTATTAAAATATTACATTTTATATTATTATATATAAAAAAAAATCACCTAATTGTCAAACGAAGTCACATGTTATCTACCAATAGCAACACTGTTAATTTTAACCTTCATATGTAGGTTTCAGTTAACTTAACAAATAAGGTCTTTTATCTTCAAATAAGAGATATGAGATTCAAACTCTGTTTACACTAAAAATAAATTGGTGTCTTGACTTGATGATCACTCTATAAAATAAAATACATAAGCTACATATTTTATTTTATTCCCAAGACATTGTCATTTGTGTCTTATTTTTATGGTTTGAACTTTGACGGGTAATTTTATTATATATTTTAATTTCTTTTATGATTCTAGTCTCATTTGGAAATTACTTTGATTTAGGCCTTTACAGTGCGGTCATTGGTTGCTTGAAAGTTAAAACTTACAAATTAAAACCACTCAATTTTTCCATTTTTTTCGCAATGACTGAAACAGAGAGTATTTGCTATGCTTGGGAAAGAATTTAGGTCATAAATTGAAAGGGACACAAAAGTTTTATCTTATGGCATTTAGCCCGATAGCTACATGCATGCCATGTGTCAAAATTAGCTGAATTAGATCCTAATCAGACCTTAGCGGTTAGCAACAACATGTGAAGTGACTTAATCTATCTCTAACAACAGTGCTCCTTTTTCTCTTTATTCTCTGCAACATGCCCTATTATTTATCTATAATCTACATGAAATAATGGGATTGGTTATGGACTTTAAGCCTAAGGCATCAAGCATCCTAACAACTTCTGGAAGTGTCACAAGTTGACGTAGAAGCATCCTTATCGTCTGTCTGCAACAAGCTGCTATGAATTTGATGTGATTTCAGCTATAAATTTATTGTTATTTTTCTCTATAGCTGTGAGATTTCAATCCCCATTATTAATATTCCAAGAACTATTGGGAGTAGAAGTGGGGATCACACCGCGGTGCAATGATTGAATGCATATAGTGTCTTATATAAACCTGATATTGACCTAGTAGGAATATGACTTTCAAGAAAAACGTAAAATATAGATATGGAGTGTCCTCTATTTATCACAACAATGCATTATTAGATACTCGTAACCGTATAAGGTATCTCGTGTATGTAAAATATGCATTATCTCTATCTATCATAATATAATAATATATAATATATGTAGAATCCATGTATTGTGATAGTATGGTACGAATGTATAAAGCTCTACTATTGTACAGGCGATCCCACGTCATGTATAATAAAGTTCAAGTGGGTCGAGAACAGCAACCAGCCGACCATACCTATGAAATTTTTTTTTTTTTTTTTTTAAGTTTATAAAAAAAATGTTATATATGAAGTAAAAGTTTTTTATTCATTCCTCCTACACAAAATCCTTATATTCCTTCTAGGCAAATTCGCAACTTATATCAATAATTTTCTTATTACAAAAAAGTCCCATGTTGATAAAATGTGAATGCCAACTGCCAAGGCCCGCCTAACATGCGCAACATTATTTACCGGTCCAATAATGAGAAAAGAAAACACGGGCAGGATTTGTCAGAATGACAATGGTGCCCCCAATTGTGGCATTTCATTTTTCTTTTCTTTTTTTTTGGCGTAAATACACTTTTTGTCCCTACATTTTGGGTCATTTCTCAATTTGGTCCCTAAACTAATTTTGCTCTTAAGTCAATCCCTAAATTTTTAAAATCGTTTTTAAAATGATCCCTGCCCTCAATCCAGTAACAGAAAATGCTGACATGGCAAACAGAATGCACTGTTGGCTGTTATATGCTGACATGGCTAATAAAATATTACTAATAAAACCACGTCAGCATGCCACATCAGCATTTAAATTAATAAAAAAAAGCCAACTCAGGAATTTTTTTAAAAAAAGTAAATTAAATTTAAAAAAAAAAACCTTAAATCTAATTTAAACTAAAATCATTTCTTAAAAAATAAAAAATCGTTATCTTTTTAATTCTTTTTTATTTTGTTTTTATTTTTCTTTATCCTCATCACTCATCAGCTTTAAAAAAATCTCTACACTACAGACAAATCTCAAATTCTCTCACTCTCTTCACGCTCCATGGAAATCTCTCACTCTCCACTGTCCATGGCCGGAGCTCACTAAGTCTTCCTCTCCACCACGCACCGGAGCTCACAAGCAGACCAACGGCAAGCAGATCAAGCTTCTTCTCCCTCTCTCTTTCTGCAAAAATCTGGTCTGAAGCTCGCTTTCTATTTCGACTTTTCCTCGGATCAAGATCTCCCTCTTTCGGTTTTCTCTTTCAGATTTGGCTTTGATCTAAGTTTAGAGAGAGAGATGGGCTGAGATCGGTGGGAGTCGTTGTGAAGTGGTGGTTGGTCCGGTGGTGGGTGGGGCTGGATCGTTTGGGTTTCTGATCTGGGTTTATGTGGCTTGATGTGCTGGATCGTTGGATCGGTAGCTTGATGTGGCTTGATTAGTGGGTTTACTGCTGGTGGTGGTGTGCAGTGCCGCGGTGGTGGAGTGGGGTTGCTGGGGTTTTCTTTTTTTGTTGGTGGTTGCTGGGTTTCCTTTTTTGGCGGTGGGTTTACTAGTGGTGGTGGTGTGTAGTGCCACGGTGGTGGAGTGGGGTTGCTGGGGTTTTCTTTTTTTGTTGGGGTTGCTGGGTTTCCTTTTTTGCTTTGATTTTTTGTTGTAGGTATTGTGGCTGATTTGTGGGTTGCCGATGGTGGTTGCTTTTGATTTGTGGCTGATTTTTTTATGTGGGATGTGTGGGTTTAATGGTGGTGGTGGTGGGGATGGGTTCGTCCGGCATCTACTCGTTGGGTTCTAGGTTGGTATTTTCACGTGGGTTTGATGATTTCTTCATGTTGGAGGTTTGATGATTTCTGGGCTAGCCGAAGAACATGAAGAACATGTTACCCATGTTCTTTCGAAAATAATAAAAAGAAAATAACAAAAGAATTCAACGTTTGTTTTTTTTTTTTTTTTAAATGTTTATTTTTAATAACATTAGTGTTTATTTTTAATTTTTTTAATTTTCTGACCTGGCTTTTTAATTAACTTATATGCTGATGTGGCATTTTAAATGCTGATGTGGCAATTAAAAAATGCCAAATCAAAATTTTTAATATTATTTTATTAGCCACGTCAGCATTTACTGTGCACACAGTGCACACCGTTTGCCACGTCAGCATTTTCTGTTACTGGGTTGACGGCAGGGACCATTTTAAAAACGATTTTAAAAAATCAGGGACTGACTTAAGAGCAAAATCAATTTAGGGACCAAATCGAGAAATGGCTCAAAATGTAGGGACCAAAAGTGTATTTACGCCTTCTTTTTTTCCTTTTAAATGGGCGGATAAGAATTTGAATTTTGAATGTTTTCATTAAAAACGCTAAAAAAGTACTAACTAATCGAGTTACAAACATTGACACAACTTATTATGATTACATCTTAATAAAAATGATGTTACTCTAATGTGGCGTTTGGTATAGGAGAATCTATATTACTCTTGGCATCTAGATTCTTAAGAATGTGATTCCTTGTAATCTGGATGCCTAGGAATATAGTTATTCCTAAGAATGTGAGATGATAATAGTTGGTTTATTCATAAGAATCTTAAATGAATTATTTATTTTTTCCATTCTATCCTTAAATTTGAATGTGAATTATCAAGTCTTTTAAAAAAAATCTTCCTCTAAATAAATAATGAAAAACAAAATATAAACTATTAATTATGACAAATTCATTAAAACTGTAGTCTAACATTTTAAAATGACAAGTACAATACAAAAATAACTATTTAAATTCTCAAATGTTTTATTCTTAATAATAATTTTCAAAAGAGCTTAATTCATTACAAAACAAGCTTAGGTCTATAAGACAAGAGAAAATATATTGATGATTTGTTTTATATTTTATTTTAATTACTTAAATGGTAAAGAAAAATTGTTAAAATTGTCAATTTATAAAAAATATAATTTACTTTAAACTTGGAAATCTAGATACCCACCCGTTTTAAAGGAAATCTACATTCCTACTTAGAGGAGTTTAAACGGAGAATCCAAATTCCCCTAGCATCTGATTCTCTAGTGTAATTTGCAACTAAACATGGGAATCTTTAAACATTCTTGAGAATCCTAAAACATTACTCTGTACCAAACGCCACGTAATTATAACATAATATCCTATTGGCAATTGTGAAGAAAAAAAAAAACTCTAAAAATTCTGTCTCCATCGTTGCTCAAGAAATAGAGGCAAATATCAACTCACAAATTAGAGAATCCAACCAAGACTAGAGTACCGTGTACGCAATGCTTTTATTCTTAGATTTTAACCTGCTCTTCTCCGCGAATTGTATCAAAAAAGTGATGCCAAAAGAAAAAAAGAAAAAAAGAGTCAGCCTCCTAGAGTATTGCCACGTTACCCTATCGGCTAGAAATCGTACTCGCAATGTGATTCTGTACTATTGTTCCACCTTGTTTTGATTCCCCTTTTCTTCATGTCTTTGGATAGCATTATATATACCAGCATATATTCTGAGGTCTCTAGTCTTAAAATGACGAGGGATTGGACTATTCCTCTCAATTTTCAATCCACAACTTTCCATTCCTAGGAGGTATATATCCCTGTTTCAATTCTATCAATGCAGGATTTATGAGCGAAAAGAATCAAGGCAGAATTTAATTATTTATTAGTCACTTAACATGTTTGACCAATCCTCATATGCGAAGAGGTCCAACCTCACAAATGGTTCCAAGTTCTTTTTCTGATGCCCGAATATAAGTTAAGCACTTAGATTTATGATCCCTTTGAATTGAAAGAGAGAAAAGAAGAGTAGCCCACTTCTCAAGTAAGAGTACTAGGTCCTCCAACCCCACGAACGGTTTTAAATTTTGTTTTTTGGGTACTTGAAGGCAATGGCGGTTCCAAAAAATTTTCTCAGGGTATTTTTTAAGAAGTATAAATTACACAATCTAATAAAAAGATAAATGAATCTTGCACAAGAAATAAATCTTGGGTACGTAGTTTTCTTATCAAATATTTGTCCATAATTCTAACAAAAGAATAAACAATAAACTATAAATTCATTTGAAATATTAATAAAATTATTAATTGTTATTGTTTAGTTGTTTCATTATTTTTCTTTACTGACTACTAACAATCTAACACACAACTCAACCCACTGCCTAACATAATTTAATTTGTTTGTCTCTTATAATGTATTGGTTAATTAAATTATTAATTATTGTTATTTAGTTGTTTCATTATTTTTCTTTACTGACTACTAGTAGTCTAGCACACACCCCACTGTACATTATCCACAGCTCAACCCATTGCCTAGTGCCTAACATAATTTAATTTTTTTGTTTTTTATAATGTATTGGTTAGTTAGCCTTTACTGCCTCTGCATGCCTTTACTGCCCTAATTCAAATATTCCACCCTGTGGCCCTATGACCCCCATCCATCCCCTACTCAACAAACTAGAGTCACAAGAGCCAATCAACATTCCACAAAATATTAAACATATAAAACATTCACAACACACAAAATTCATAATACACAAATTTCACAATACACAAAATGACAAACTCACAAACCAATAAAGTCAAAATGTCAAATAAAGTTATAAAGTAAAGGCAATTAGACATAGAGAAACAAAGAAACAGAGAGAGAATCTCATTTCAATTCAAAGAGAAAGAGAGAGAGAGAGAGAGAGCTCTACTCTCACTCTCAGAGCACAGCAAAGCCAAAGATGTAAGATAAGATAGACTAATAGAGAAAAAGAGAGAGAAGTAAAGAACTGAAATACCTTGAGGCCTGAGGGCGGCGCCGCGGCAGCATGTCGAGGCGAGGACTCAAGGTGACGAGGCCAAGCCAAGCAATCTCTGATCCGATCTCCAATCTTGCCGTCGTTGTTGCTCAAGTTTGAGGCCCGATGTACTCTGTTGCTCAAGTTTGAGGCAATCCAGGCAGAGGCACTGTCGTGACGATGTGCTTGGAGCTTGGTCGTTGATGAGGTTTTTTTCCTTTAGGTTAGGATTTCTGATTTCAGTTTTGCTTTACTATTTGATGATTTTGATCAATTGCCGGACGTTTATTGGGTTTGGGTTGGTTTTTTTTTTTTTTTTTTTTTTTTTTTTTTGAGAATCCATTTGGGTTGGCTCGGTTGGGTATTTAGTTAATAAAAATTTAACTAAAATTTTTTTGAGAATCCGTTTGGGTTAGTTTTGTTCAAGATTAATGTTAGGCTTTTTTTTTCCTTGGGGTGGGCTTGCTATGTTACTTTTTTTTTTTCTTTTTTCAGATTTTAGTTCAAAATTTTTTTTTGGCCTTTTTCTTTTTGTTTGAAAGTAAAACAAATAATTGAGCAAAATTTAATTTTATTGGCATAAAAAAAACTGAGAATGTTACCAAATTTTTTTAAAATGTAGACAAATAAAAAATTTTAAATTATTATATATAATTTTATTTTTTTCAAGGTCACGGTGGTCCCAGGACCACCCTGGCCTTAAAGTGGCGCCGCCCCTGCCTGAAGGTAGCGTTAGGCTCTCTAACTCTAAAGTCTAACCCTCTAGTGGGGAAATTGTTAGGTCATCTTAGCAGACATACTAATAATTTCTACACTTATTAGTGACACTAGTTGCAGACACCTTCAGCTTATTCATTAAAAAGCTAGCATAGATGGGGGCCATGCACAATGGCCTGTTCTTCTTTTTGTATCAAGCTATATTGTAGTTATATATTTATATTATATTGTCAATATAATTTTTTGAGTTTGCTTGAAAATGGCAAGTAATTATACGAACAATTATATTATTTAAGTTGCCGCTAAAGTTTTTTTTTTTTTTTTGAGAATCCACCCTCGTAGAAAGAGGGGAGGGGATATCATTGAATTACTTCAGAGAAATACACGTCTTTCACCCCTGGAGGAACATCCTCCATCCAGGATTGGAAATGAGCAAAATTACAAGCTAATCTAGCAAGCCTGTGGGCAACTCTATTGCCCTGTCTACATGTATGATTAAAGAGAACATTTCCAAAGTTTGAAGACAGCACCTTTATGTCTTTGACAATGTGGCCAAAGCTGGAAGAAGAAAGACCATCACTGATGAGAGCTTTTATGATAATCTCAGAGTCACCTTCCACAATTATCTTGTTAAAGCCGAGATCCTTTGCAAAGCAGAGGGCTTCTCGAGTTGCCAATACTTCCACCATCTCTATAGATGCAAGTAGTGGAATTTGTTGTGTAAAAGCAGCCATAACTAGACCCAAGTCATTTCGGATTATCGCTCCCAAACCTGCAAAGCTGGAGTCACTGAAAGTTGCTCCGTCGAAGTTGATCTTCACCCAGTTCAGGGGAGGAGACAGCCATTTTGATACTTTTGGGGGGGGGGGGGGGGAGGGAGCTTTTGAAGGGTTAAGGGAGGACTGATGGAATTCCTGAAGGCTGGCTAAAGCCAATTGGGTGATCAAACATAGAGGAGCTACAGCTTCACCCACACGGAGTTTGTTGCGCCTCGTCCAAATCTGTGAAACTGTCATAACAAATAAATCCACCAGATTACTCCTTTCAGAGCACAGTTGCAGCACGTCAAGGAAGCTAGAGGCCTTACCCACTATACTTACCAGCCATCCAAAGTGGACATTCCAAACCTGCGTTAGGGAAGGACACGACCAGATTGCGTGGGTCGGGGTTTCTGGACCTAAGCCGCAAATTGAGCATGTTGTATCAATTGGTATTTTCCTTTTACTGAGGTTAGCCTTTGATGGAAGTGAGTCTGACTCCACTCTCCATAATAAAGTCTTCACTCGGTTAGGAACTTTTAACCTCCAAATGCCCTTCCACAGCCGTTTAATACTGGAAAGGTCCGAGGAACTTGGTTGCTCATTTAGTACCATATTCAATAGTAGGTGATAGCCAGACTTTACAGAGTATACACCATCATTGTTCAGCGGCCAGGCCAACACATCCTCACACTCGCCATAACTAAGAGGGATGGCCTTGATTATGGCCACTTCACTGGGAAGAAAATTAGCATCAATTACCTCCTTGGACCAACAGTGCCTCACATTATTAATAAGGGTTGAAACCCTTTCCTGTCTGTCCAAAAGGAGAGGTTTTGAGAGGATTTTCTTGAAACTAGGATCAGGTAGCCAATTATCCTGGTAAATTTGAATTGATGAGCCGTTGCCCACTCTCCATAACATGCCATTTCGGACAATCTCTCTGCCCTTAAGGATGCATTTTCATGCAAAAGACCCATTCCCCTCTTTCGCCTCCAGAATGCTACCAGTAGGAAAAAATTTGGCTTTGAAGAATCTGTAGAACAAGGAGTCCCTATTTGATAATAAGCGCCAAACTTGCTTCACTAGCAGCACATCATTAAACTTTTGAAGGTCCCTAAAGCCCAAGCTACCCAAACTCTTTGGCTTACAAAGGGTGCTCCACTTGGACCAATGAATTTTCCGTTGCTCACCTCGTTGACCCCACTAGAATTTCTTAATCAAGGATTCTATCTCATTGCAAAGGGTGACTGGGAGTTTGAAACAACTCATGGCATAAGTCGAAATTACTTGGATGACTGCTTTAAGAAGCACTTCCCGGCCTGCTTGAGAGGAGCTGCTCTTTCCACCCTTGAAGCTTGGCCCAAACCCTTTCTTTAATGTACCTGAAGCTTGCCCTCTTGTTTTTCCCGATTAGGGTAGGTAGACCTAAGTATTTCTCACATTGCTTCACTTCTTGGACACCGAGAGAGGCTTTAATCTGGTTAAGGGGGTCCGGGCGAGTAGACTTACTAAAGAAGAGGCTCGTTTTGTTCATATTTAGTAGCTGCCCCAAAGCTTTCTCATAGCAGGAAAGGAGAAACTGAACTTTTTGGCATTTGAGTATAGAGGCACAACAAAAAATCAGGCTATCATCGACAAAAAACAAGTGAGTGAGCCTTGGTCCTTTTTTGCAAATGGAGACCCCACGGATATGGCCCGCAACATCCACTTGTTGTAATAGGTTATGGAGACCTTCAGTGCATAGCAGAAACAGATAGAAGGAGAATGGGTCCCCTTGTCGGATGCCCCTCGAGGGGCGGATCACGTTAGTAGGAACTCCATTTATAAGAATGGAGTAGCTCACCGTAGTGATGCATTCCATCATTAATGCCACCCACTTTTCATCAAAGCCCATCTTCCTCATAATCTTCTCAAGGTAAAGCCACTCAACACGGTCGTAGGCCTTATTCATATCCAACTTCAATGCCATGAACCCTGACTTACCGAACTGGTGGTTTTTCATATAGTGAAGGGTTTCAAAAGCCATGAGTACATTGTCAGTGATGACTCGCCCTGCTTGGAAAGCACTTTGGTTCTCTGAAACTACATCAAGCAAAACCACCTTGAATCTGTTAGCTAGGACCTTGGAGACTAATTTATAGACCACGTTGCAGAGGCTGATGGGCCTGAATTCAATAATATTTTCTGGAGATTTTACTTTAGGAATCAAGGTAATGTTGGTATGATTAATCACATCAGGTATTTTGCAATTATTTAGACAATCAAGGACAGCAGAGCAAACTTCATCACCAACAAAAGACCAAAAGGATTGATAGAATAGGGGGGGGCATACCGTCAAGGCTAGGAGCCATGATAGGTTCCATTTGATTAATGGCTGTCTCTACTTCATCCTTTAAGAAAGGCCTGAGAAGTTGGTCATTCATCTCCTTTGTAACTGAGGGTTGAACTGTGTCTAGTACAGCATTAAATTCAGTGGGATGTGAAGTGGAGAACAGGGCTTGGTAATATTGGGTTGCAATCTCTTTAATTTGGGAGTCTTCCGTGCACTAAATATTTGCCTCGTTTCTTAAACCCAAAATCCTATTTCTTCGAAATCTCTGGGAGGCTTTACTGTGGAAATAACTTGTGTTTCGGTCATCCTCCTTCAAAAAAAGAGCTTTAGACCGTTGGTGCCACATTTGACTTTCTTTGTCCAACAAATCATTGAGTTCTGATTTCAAAGTCCATATTAATTTTGCATCTCCACTTTCTTTTGCGGCTTCTAATTCAGCTCTGTTAAGTCTCTTAGATTTCATATCAATTGCTCTATTAATGCTACCAAAAGATTGATGACTCCAAGAAAGGAGTTTTTCACCGCAATTTTTAATTTTACCTACAACCATAGTCATTGAAGCTCCGGGAGAGGATAGACCCCAGGCGTCCTTCACAGTCAGACTGCAGCCCCCATCACTTAGGTAAGAGGCTTCAGCCGGAGCAATCTATTAAATGATGCACTAGCAGAAAAGGGAAAGGGAGAAAAGACATTTCACAGAAATTAATTTGCTGTGTTATTCATGGAAAAGATTATAGAGCTGGTCACTTATTATAATCAAAAGATAACATTATACTACTCTTTGATCATTCCAACAACTTCAATGTGACGCTTACAACTTCAATGTGACGGTCTTCTTACGAGATACCACTTTTTTTTTTAATTTTTTTCATAATTCAATAACTAAAAAAGAGATTTAAACCATGATCATTTCTGATGCTAATTACTACTTCACTATGTTCTAAGCTCACTATTCACTGTCACAAATAAGAGAAAGTATATCATGTATCGGTAATACCAATTCAGCATCTGTTTTGGTATTTCCTACCCAATAAATGAGTAACACGTGTTTCAAAAAACCACATTAGACTACTGCAATAAATGATTAATATATCTTTCCAATAGTATAGAAAATTGTGATTAATTTATTAGAGTAATCTGATATGATTTTTTAAAATAGATGTCACTCATTTATTAGGTAAGAAATACCAAAACAGATGTTGAGTTAATATTACCGAAACATTGTATACTTTTTCCACAAACAACTGACCCCAAGGCCCCCAACACGCGCACACACATATATAGGGAGGAAGGCTATAGAAGTGTAGTAAATACTGGTGTTCTTGTTGCCAACACAAAAAATTATTGTGTACTCTCGAAGTACCATAAATACGTACTCCCTCCTCTTACATGAATGATGGGTCCCACTAATTAAATTCATGATGGGACCCACCATTTATGTGAGAGTAGAGAGTACACATTTGGTAAAACCCATCATTCATGTGAAAGGAAGGTATACGTATTTATGATACTCCAAAAATACCTAATAATTTTCCTGCCAACATTCACAATTGGGAGGCATTAGTGGCCAACATCAGGTAGCATTAAGCATCTATCTATAATATAATATAAAAGTTGGATCAATAGTTAATTAGGCCCAATGGTTAATATCTATAATGTAATTCATACTGAATTTGTTAAGCATTGATGGCTTCAAAAAAAAAAATTGTTAAGCATTGATGAGCATGGATGATTCAACAGCACTTGCTTAGTCATTGACACATTTCCATCTTTCTTCAGCTCTTGAAACTTTATTAATTAGGTCCAGAAACGTGAGGAGTTCTTTTTTTATATGCATACGTGAACAACGATAGTTTTTGTTTAAGTAACCATAATAAAATTTGCTAGGTAGAAAATTTTAATAATCATCCAAATTGACTTTTGTAATATCAGGTACTAATTTATAAGTCTCCTAAAAAAAAGTATTATCTTATAGGGGTTTAGGGGTCAGTTTTAAGCCAAGTACTTAATTTGTAGCTTAACTGGTTGGTATCTCATAGTTTTTTCAACAAAAATATTTAGGATTCAAATCGTCTCTTTCACATTGTAATTAAAATAAAAAATAAAAAAGATCAGTTTTAGTGCTTAAGCTAACAGTTTATTCTCTTCCTCCATGAAATAACTCATTTCATTCTTTTCTCATCCGCTGGGCAAACCAGTTAACATTTGGCATAATTAAGCTTTAAGCTAAGCATGACTCATCATTTCTAATATAATTTGTATGGCATATAGAATACTTATCTATGGATGGCAAGAGATAAGGTGGAGTGTTAACTGTTAAGGGAAAGACTTTAATTAGCATGGGACAGAACATTAATTAAGAAATTTATCCCAAAAACTGGAGTCACCGTCTTATGCCCTTGAGCTGGCTTTGATAATTTATACACTTTTATTTGATTTGAAAGAGTCAGAAAAGACACGCTAATTTTCGATTAATAATGTGCATTTTGGATTAGCATTTTGCTGAATGCATATTTATATATTTGTCATTATAGTTATATATTTATATTATCAAAGACGGTTTATTTTATGTTAATGAACAGTGATAATAAATTATTAAGGAAAAAAAAAAAAGAGAGGAAGGCCATGTTTTTCCAATCTCTAAAAAATAGTCTTGAGGAGGAATTTTTTTTCCCACACGCCACATGCCCTAACCTCACTAGACAGTCTAGACAACACTTACCAAGTCAACAAAATATATATATATATATATATATATAAATAGGCTCCTAAAATTATTTTCCTACACGGGTTGGGCCTCACCCAACACTCACACTACTTAAAAACATTTTTGGGCCTACATCACATGAGCTTCACTACACCAAAAATGAGCCGAAAGAACCACCATGACATCACCATAATACAAGCCCAAAATCTCCTATCCAAGACAATTCGGGCCCATAAGCCCATTTTTCTCTCTCCTCACTAGACCACATAGCATGGGTAGAAAAAAAACCTACAATCCTCCTCTCTACACTTAGCCAATAATCAAGCCCAAAGCCTATAAAGTGACTACATTACGTGCATGGCCCAAGGAAGAGTAGCCACAAAGGATGAACCCACTCCAAGGCTTCAGCCCATGTCTCAAAACAAAAGTAGGCAACCCACAATCAAAGCCCACGTGAGGACTGAGGTACTTGCTGTTGCTGTTCTGGTATCTCTATAGTTCAGGCTGAAACAAACAACTAGACCGGTTAACAATCAAGACCAAACTCTAAGGAGTTGGTTAAATGGTTCCTAAGGTCTTAATGATATTCACGAAATCCGAAGTTCGAAATCTCTTGTCAATATTTTTGGGCCACCTTTAAAGAATTCTTCCTTGGAATAACTCTCTCTCTCTTTCTCTCTCTCTCTGTACTGACAATGAGGAAGGTTACTTGATCAATAGCAGCACAACTAGACACACACTCTCTCCCATGAGTCCCATCACCATCAGCCATACTAAGTTTGTCCTCTTTTAACTTATGATTGTTATGGAACAACTATATATATATGTGTATATATATATTCCTATTAATGGATATTAAATATTTTCAATTATTGAGTTTGTCTCTTGTATGTATTTGCTATTAAAAGATGAAATGCAATGGTTGTCAGAACTTGTCAGATTCATTCACCATTGGACCTTTTTTATGTTGGGAAATGCTAACGAGTGCTCTTAGGGCACTTTTTAAGAATCCATTTAAAGAAAGTTTTTATGAAAAAAGAAAAAAAAAATTAATGTTTTGGCAGCTTTTTTCATTTTCCATAAAAGTGATATCAAAACTTTTTTAAAATGTGTTCTTAAATAGTGCCTTAAGGACACTCGTTAGCATGTCCTAAGAACGCTCGTTAGCATGACCCTTTTATGTTTTACCGCTAGACTATCGATAAGCACCTATTTGTAGTGAATCTTTATTGTGGTGACTCATTATTGCATTAGGTGTTCTAGTCATATTATAATCATTGAGACCTTGCCGAGTGAATGATTTGGGACATTGATTCAAAGTAAGCACGCACACTAGTGGCCATTGGGCTCTCTCCCTTTGACCCAACATTGAGTTCCAGGCTAGCTCCCAAAATCACAAGTGCACAAAAAACACCCCAATACAATCAAACGGGCCAAATTCTAGGCCCAAGAGTTTACATTTTTTTTTTTTTTTTTTTACTAAAACAATATCCAACAAAGACACAAAAAAAATTGAGAGAATATATAATATCATTTTCCAAAATGAGGGTTTAAAAAGGTCATAGGTAAAAAATTAAAAATTAAATAAAAAGCTAATCTAAATTAGCATAGAGGAGCCAAATTTAGTTTTTGGAAAATAAATAATGAGAAAGGAACTAGCAGGAGGCGAAGTTATCTTCACAAATGCATTTCTAGTTATGAGGATTCGAACTACATTTCTAGTTTATTTACAAATCCATCACAGTCTAAACTCAAAAGGGAGTTATTGAAAATTACTGAAAATATCATTTTAGAATTTCTTGAAAATTGTTTCCACGTTGAATTTTGAGTATCAGTTTTCAAAAAGTAAAAAAACACTGAACCAAACACATCTTTTAACTGTTTTTATTTTATTTTTTATAATAAAAAGAATGCTACCGAACAAGGTATAACAATCTTAAGCTCAAGTTTACAACCTCTAAAACAAAAGGCTACACACTGGAGCACCATCTGACAGTGACAGCATATAGAACCCAAAACAAAAAGTTCAGGACGACGACTTCAATTGTCAAATACTGAATTGGGAATATCAAGGTTGTTGCACAATCTGCTAGCTTGAGTCGAGAATTTCAATTTTTTGCAGTAAGTTTTTAACATGATGAATAATGGCCTCCTCGTTGCAAGGACTATTGTCATGACTTCTGGCATTTCTTTCCCTCCAAATTGTGCGCGCACGCGACACACACACACATAATAGCTTTTACCCTCCTCCTATGTGCCAAAGTCATTGCATTGCATTTGGTACTTCGGAACCCGTAAACACTGCTTGGAAGCACAATTCTACTTGAATTAATATGCTTGTAAAGCTCAAAGATTGCAACGAGGTCAAAATTTTCATTAATAATTTAATAAATAAACTGGATTTAAGACCATAATGTCCACTAGAGTTTGACTTTTGATGACCCTAGTTAGGCATGCGAGTGGTAGTAGAGATAAAAGCAGTGGAATTATCTAAAGTCACCTGAGGATGAAACTGCCGAAGATAAATTTCTTGATTGAGAAGTAGTGGACGCAAACCATCAGAAGTTGGAAGTTAGTGTCTGAAAGTCACAGCGACTGACAAAGCTCGTGTTCAGATAACAAATCAAAAAGATATAATGCCAAATCAGATTTTGGGACTAGGTGTCTAATGGTTCTCAGAGAATCACTAACATTTTACAATTTTGGAAGAAAAGAGAACTTAGAAAGGACCTCCTTTGTCAATGTTTCAAGTTGAAGTTTAATTTGGCTAACAAGAAGCCACTTAGTCCATAAAAAGCTTCTCAATAGCAAGGCAAGTACTGGGAGCAGGCAGTAAAGAGTAAGCAAGAACACCTTCTAAAATATCTACAGAGTAATAGTATTTTAACCAGGAGACAACTGTGATGTCTTACTGCATCCAAAGAAAATATTCTAGATTAAAACTCTTTTTCAGCTGAAGGTTTTCCAACGAGGAGAAGGACAAATGAATTGGCCACTAATATCACCATTAAACTTAAAGCTCTTCAAAACTGGAATAACAAGGGATTTTCAAACAAGATAGGTTGAATAAGTGGATTCAATGCGAACATAACTCTTAATATTGATGAGAAAAAAAGGAGTAGCCGCTGAAGACAAAAAGGAAAGGAAGGAAGCTTAAGGGCTGGATCAAGTGGAACCATGAGAATCCACTAAGAAAAGAACCTAGAGCTTCAATAACATAAAGAGATACCCAAGGAATGAATGCAAAACCGTCACTAGACTCTAGAATAGTCACTGCCTAACCAATTTCTACTACAGGATATAAGAATATTACAACTATGCTCATTTCATGGGTCATAAGTACAATACTCATACATCATTCACAAAATACAAACTTATATGCTTAATACTAATTCAATCCAAATTAATGGTGTTAAGAAATCACTAAACTCTTTCTCGGTCTCTCTCTATGTGTTCAACAAAAACTATTAAGATAATACGAAGAAAATAAAAGATATAGAGAGAGAAAAGGCAAGAGAGGAACCAAGGAGTATTACGTGGTTTTGCCCAACAGCCTGCCTCTGTAATAGAAAGCCCTTAGCAGCTACTTTTTAACTATTCAAAATTGTTGTTTTACAGTGATTTCTATATAGGGTATATATGGGAACTAAATTGACTTAGGAGAATCCCTAGGTTGGACTAAAATCAAGGTCAATTAATGTTCCTTGATTTCAGACAATCTAGGATATCAACATGTACTAAATGTGATATGCATGTTACACCAACAAAAACAAATCTAGTAGAGGATGAACATATTTTTAATTGCCCCTTAAGAGAAAAGGCAACGGTCTTTAGCCTCATTAACCAAGGGAAATTTGGTAAGAGAAGGGCTAAGAGAAATTCAAAACAAAGCTATGGATCCTCAATTAATTTTTGACTTCGGCTATGGATCCTTAATAAATTAATCAAGGTCAATTATATGTATTATTTTCTTCCATTCTATTCTATCCAAAATCGTAGTCTCTTTTACTTCCTTAATTGATATGTCCTTTTTAAACACATTTACGAATGTTATATTTGGTCTTCCCTTACTTTTTCTTGTTCCCTCAACTTGAATCAGCTCACTCTTTCTTATCAGTGCATTAATCTCTCTCCTCTGATCATGACTTAAGAGAAATTCAAACAAGTTAATATATCATATCAAAAACATTAAAGACAATCAGGAAAATAAAAAGGACAATTGTAGGTGTCAATTGGCTTAACTGATAAAGTATGTTGTAAGTATAAAATTCCACCTACATCATGGGGAGAGAGGTTTAAGGAATGGAGGATTACCTCCTATTATGTAGCTTGTAAGTATAAATGTATAATAGGTTTCAAATGGACCAAAAAAAAGGCCTAATCAGAGAATAATCAACCAAAATTGCCAGTGACATTCATCACTTTAAATCCCAGCAGTCTCTCTATCTCTGTGGTCCCTTAACCATCAACCTCTAGCTTTGTCATTAATCACAAAAGAAACAGGCAAGTAGGAGAACCAGTTACAACTTGCACCTAGAAGTCTAGAATCCGCAAAATAATTCCTGAAAGTCCAAGACAGTGACAAGCTTAACCCTTATGTTAACTCTGCTTCTGAAAATATTATGGAAAATAGTTATGAAACGCTATAGCAGCAGAAGTTCAGATGTTTACATCAAGCATATGTCTTGCAACCCCATGTGGAGACATGAAAGGAAATTAACCTTACTTCTAATTTTTGAGTATTGGCCCGATTGGATCTTTAGGTTCAATCATGCAAGCAGCTGACGTCAACAACAACCAAAAAAAAAAAACTAGCATTATAAGAATATATTTAAACATGAGTGTTTAGACTTTAGAGCAAAAATATATCTTAAGGTGATGTTATTGTTTCGAGCAGAATAGTGTACTTCTCCACATCTCCTTAGCTTGGATGCTGTGATAAATGTTATGTCAAATGCAGGGTGGCCATCTATCTATTAGGGCAGTGAGCTCTATCTTAAACAGCACCTCCCTCTCCTCTCCGCCGCCCCCCCCCCCCCCCCCCCCCCCCACAATCCCAAATTAGAAAGAGCAGAGAAAAAGATCATGGTTCAAAACCCACTGGGTGTAAGTGTCAAGGTACCTATAAAAGAACATTTTTTTCAATAGAAAATATCCGGCATGCATATTACAATAATAATGGAACTGTGGTTGATTTGGCACAGACCAGAACTAGATGGGTTGTAGGTATATTTTTAAGAATATAATAATTTTGCTCTATTCTATTAATACTTATTAAATGCATGATTGTCCAACCATGTTTTGAAATTCTAGAATTAACCAAGAATCTTCTGAAATTGACAAACTAAGTGAATCTGCAATTGATTTTGGTACATAAAAGAAAAAAGTCAACTGATGGCCCACCAATAAATCAACTGAGGCCAAAAACAATAAACAACTCTTCTTATAACACTAAACACTTACCTCAGTGTTTGGCTAAGATGAAGGCCAATATTAAACTAAAAGGTTCAACTCTTAAAGCACAGTAATGAGTCTGCTTGTATATGTCTATAATTGATTAGTTTTTACCAGTAACACTCATTACGGTTAAAACACAAGATTTGAATCAATGATATCCACCCTCATGGTGACTAAAAATTATAATATGAACAAGGGACCTCCTAGACTAGACTTGTTATTCTCTGTATATCTCTACATCAGTAAGGTACTCACATCTCAAATTTTAATAGTTACAATATCAATTAATTTTTTGTGTTCTATCATTCGTTATGTTAAAGGTAGTTTTCCTTGTTTGTTCTACTCACTTAACCTACTCTATTATGATTTATGACAATATGATTGCTTGTGCATTACCCTATTACTATTGCAAATGCAATTTTTCATCAAAAATCAGTGTTACATTAACCTTGCTGCTATGTAAGTTTTTGTAGTTTCACATAATATGCCAAAGATTGCAACTCCCATTGTAATTGAAGTGAACTATAGGCCTTTCTCATAATAATACTAACCATTTAGTGCATCACCAACTCAAATTAATAGTCCAATAGTCAACTCCAGGACTGTTTAATCATATGTTATAGATTTCCTTAGAAACAAAGAAACATAAACATAGAAATTCAGTTATGTTACATCTAATAATCACTTCAAGGAACAATCTTACACACACACCCCCACCCACCAAAAAAAAAAAAAATCCTGCTCAACAACAAAACTCTATCCCGGAATTAACCAAGGTTAATCAACCCAAGGTGTTGATCAACAATTCTTCAACTGGTTTATGAAATTCACATAACACGGGCATGAGAAAAGTTATTGGAACAACATACCAATGTGTTCTTCAGTTGTTTGGAGTTTTCGTTATTTTCCGTAAAAGCACCGTCCTTGCCTTTGTTATTTCCCGGCTACACTTATCACCATGCTGACTTAACTTCTGAATGTCATCCATAAACTCTTTCAGCTTCTTTTTGATCTCATCCATTGCAAGCTTCACCGCCTCCTCTTCTCTAAGAGCAAAATCAGCATTCTGTATCAGTGACTCAACCTGAATTTCCACTTTGCCGACAAGTACTCGAATGCTTTGCAAGTCCTTCATTGTAACAAAAGTGTCAAATTGCATTGTGTTGATTACCTCCCTTTGTCCTTTCAGTGCAGTCTCATAGCGCTTCCAAAGTGAGTTACACCATTTTCCCACTGGACCCATTGGAACAGCCAATGCAGCTGCCAAAGCTGTTACAACAGGCGGAGCAGCCATGGCCGCTGCCACCACAGAGAATATCAACACAGACGCAAAGGCAGCAACAAAAATGACATTCGACACTCTCCTCCACGTCTTCGCAGATTTCAATTTCTTATCTAACGTTCCCTTCCTCTGCAGCAACTCGGAAAACATTGAAAGATGCTGTTTATAAACCGATTGAAACAGCTCACAAAACCCTTCTGTAAAAGGGTCCCCGGCCGCCTTAAATTTCCTTAACTCTTGCAATGTCTTCACATACTTCCCCCCATCAACCCCGTCTCCTACTTCTTCCTCAAAATGACTAACCGCAAGTTGAATCATCAACAACTGGTTATCACGTGTGCGCTTCAGGCAGTTCTCAAGGGCAGTACAGAACTCCAATGTTTTGAGACTGTTGTCAAAGTAAATGTCCACCAATGAGAGCAATTCTTGATTTTTGCACACATCTTTCTGACTGTCTAGAATGAATTTAACCACGTCCTGGTTCATTTCTTGCAGACCATTTGTGACTTCTATGAGTGCATCAAAAGATAAGGACCGTAACTCGACCCCAGTTTCAAGCGAGCTGATGACCCTGTTGGTGCGCGCTTGGATAGTAGCATCAAAGGACTGTAAGGTCTGATCACGCATACACGCCTCCTCATAAGAGCTGAGATCGACATTGAAAGTGGCATCGGCATTTATTTGGAGGGGTTGTGTTGCTGCTTCTGCTGCTGCTGCTGCTGCTGGTGGCGGTGGTGGTGGTGGTGGTGGTGGTGGAGGTGGTGGTGGGGCATCACTAGAAGTTTTCTTGCTAAATTTTCCTCCCATCATTGCCAATTGCACAGCAAGAAACGATAAAAAGTAAAACTAAGCTTTATATGTACAAATGTTTGCTATAAAAAAAAAAGTGTTTCTACAGGCCAAATTATCAACTGCAGAATTTTTTATTTATTTATTTATTTTTACTTCAATTGGATGGTAAGAAATTACAAATCAAAGAAAACCAACAGCAATCCAGCTAACTAGATCGCAAACCCAGGTGAAGGATCCTCTAAAATCTACAAAATTGAGCTAAATCGGGCCGATTTGGAGCTTGCTGAAACAGGATAGAAGAAAAGGCTCAAAATTTTTGGTTAAGATTTTGAGAACCCAAAGCTTAGATTCACTTGCAACACAAGCTAGATCCCAATGAAAATAAATGTAAAACCCAAAAGTCAAATTGTCAAATTTATAAGCGAAATCTTGCTAGATAAGTCAATTTTTCGGAAAATTGAAACCCAAAATGTCAAAACTCAATTTGGAGAGTTTCAGGTACCTGAATTTCACCTGAAATGATTAAAAAAATAAATAGAAGGTTTTCTCTCACTTAAATCCATCAAAGAAAGCAAAACAATCCCAGAATCCAAGCTAAGATCTTTGTGAACCAAGTAGTGGTATAGTACACGATCGACCTTGAAGAAATCGAAAAACAAAAAGTTAAGAAATGAATGAACAATTACACAAAGATACCCATAAATTAAAGTAATGATTTTTGACACCAAGACAAGAAATACCAATAAAAAAGGACAAGTTTCAATAAGCAATGATGATGGGTCGGAACTATGAAGAGCAGCAAAACGAGCTTCTTTTAGCCCTTCAATTTTGATGGGCGACTTGCAAGGGAAAGTGAGAGGAATATTGGTGATGAAGAATGAAGACTTCCTAACTAGAATTAGGGGCTGTTTTGAACAGTGTGTTTTTCCTAGCTTTCAACCACGCGTGACGTTTGTTGAAAATTCTTGTCTCTGATTAATAATGAGACTAAAAAAATATGTGAAATTGGAAAATATATAAGCCACCAGTAGAGTGAAATGTGCAGTGCACTAGAGCGGAAACCTCGAAGATGTTTCTTTACGAGGAAAAAAAAAAAGGTAATAAATATTTTATGTATGAGTCATAATATACACCGAATGATTTTCTGGATACGGATCTTTGTACGTAGGGAGTGTGGCTAGTCAGTCTTTAGTGGACACATTCACTTCGGCCAAAAGAAAATATGGCTTTAAGATATGAGTAAAGACACATTCACCTTTTTTTGAGAAAGAAAGACACATTCACTTGATTAAAGATGATTGTATATATCTTATAATATCGTTTAGAATCTAGAATATAGAAAAAAAAAAAAAAATCTAGAATATAGATGATAATCTATAAAGATTAAAGATATTATAAAAGCATTTGGAATATCCAAAAAAATAAAAGTAACGACAGCGAGTAATATATTGGAATTATAAAGTAATATAGTGTACGTTTGGTAATTGTAAGGACTCAATTTGTAATGGACCCTCAACAATAAAAATTTGTAGAGATGTGGGTGTAAGGATTTGGCATCACCGAAGTAAACAACGGATGATGTGGTGTTTATAACAAATAATAGGTGACATGGAGTTCATATGAATCTCCTCAAAGAAATTTAGCTAAGTGTTTTTATAGGGAATGACCATCACCTTGGTTGTGTGTTTACGAAGCATATTTATCTTCGGTCCAGACCGAGGATCTAGTTTTCTTAGAGTTGATAGATATTCTCTCTTTTTTCCTTTTTCTCATTCATCTTTTTTCCTTTTTCTTCCCTCCCCCCTTTTTGTTGGGAATCCTCTTGGCTATATAGTATCGTTTTAGTTAATCTCAGCCATCCATCTGTCGATTATTCGGTCACTGTGGATAAGAGTTTATCCCATCATCTGATTTTGTAGGCTTTATGTTAGTTCTCAGCCGTCTTTGCAGGCTTTCTATTAGTTGGAGTAACCGAGGCGACTGGGTTCGTTGGTCACATCACCATTAAAGCGGTCAGAATGTTGGTGAGATATTTTCAACGAATGAGGGATATTTTTCCTTTAGCGAAGTCGGTGTGCCGAGGACGTGTCATCCTCGGCAAGGCCTTTGGGTGTCTTGAGCTATTTTCGTTATCCCCGGCCTTCACAATATCCTCGGTGTGGGCCTTGGGCCGGGTATAGATTGGGCCGGGGTGGTTTAAACATGTGGGGCCCCACAATAGCCCCTCAAAATTCTGCTGCATGACCTCTAGGGAGGGGAGTAGGATTTTGACTTTCCTCGGCGCATTTTCTCGGCCTGTTGGGCTCTACCTCATCGTTAGTGTTATCGCTATTTCAACTGTATTTGCAGCTTTCTTTTTGCACAAAGGGTCGCCCGAGGATAGATAGGTTTGGGTCCGGAGACCATGCAAGACCTTGGTTTTTCTTAGCACTTAGTTTTTATGAGGAAATGTTCTTCCTGCTAGCCTGAGGCTTTGTACCATGCAATGTTTAAGTTTTGTCTAGTGCTTGACTTTTATTCTAAAGTATCTGGTTTATCTGGTTTCCCCATGAGGCTTGGGTCCGAGGACCATGCAATGCCTTGGTTCTGTCCAGTACCTAGTTTTCTCATTTTAGTCATCTGAAGTATCTGGTTTTCCCCATGAGGCTTGGGTCCGAGGACCATGCAATGCCTTGGTTCTGTCCAGTACCTAGTTTTCTCATTTTAGTCATCTGAAGTATCTAGTTTCCCCATGAGGCTTGGGTCCAAGGACCATGCAATGCCTTGGTTCTGTCCAGTACCTAGTTTTCTCATTTTAGTCATCTGAAGTATCTGGTTTCCCCATGAGGCTTGGGTCCGAGGACCATGCAATGCCTTGGTTTTGTCCAGTACCTAGTTTTCTCATTTTAGTCATCTGAAGTATCTGGTTTCCCCATGAGGCTTGGGTCCGAAAACCATGCAATGCCTTGGTTCTGTCCAGTACCTAGTTTTCTCATTTTGTCTATTTATCCGTAGCCGTTTAGTTTTACCTTGACATATTTTACAATAAGCATTAGATAATTACACTTTTCAAGCAGAAAAATAATAATAATAAATGCAGACTGGAGTTGGTGAAGGATAAGACCTTGCCGTGTTTTGCCTCTTCGTTTGATGGGACTTTTCTGACTACGAGGCGTCTCTTGGGTTGTCCGAGTAACGTGTGGTGACGTTTCGGTTCCTTTTCGTTAATGAGGCGCCTCCTCATTAATGCCAACCATAGATCCACGAAGATCTAACGGTTGATAGGCCCCTTGGAACTTGGGGCGGAATTATTGCCTCCGGAAATCTCTCCCTGGGATTTATTGCGGATTAGCCCTCATCAATACTCCGCCCTCTATATAAGGCGTTTCTAAGGCAACCTTCTCCTTCACACTTGACAGACACCCATCTTAAATTTCTCCCAAAAATATGACCCCAAAAAGGCTCTGCCAAACATAACTGTTTGAGCCCCTTCGAATGAGTTAGCCCTTGGAGAGGGCAGTCTTGGGGATGCACAGCCCCTATCAGGAGCCGAGGATGACGCTCCGATCCTGGACTTCACATTGAGGTTGGAGTAGGGGAAATCCAGAGGTTCTCCTTCTTTTCAACCTAACCAGAGGAGGAACCCTCCTCGCCGCCCGGAGGAGGATCCAGGGAAAACGTAACCACCTTCCCTTGGGTGTGAGTCATTGACCCTCCAAGCCGGCTGCATTGGGGGTGGGAGGGAAATCAGGCGGAACCCAGAAGTGGAGCCGTCCTGTGCCACGACCTCTTCCGCCTCCTATGTAGCTCTTCTTCCCTCTTTTCTCTTTTTTCTCTTCTTCTTTTGCTCCTCAACTAGCCTTCTTTTATATCTTTTGTTCCTCTGCCAACTTTCTTTGTTTCTTTTCCTCTTCTCTTCCTTCACTTCTTTTCTATCTTTTGTTCTTCAGTCAGCTTTGCTTTCTACCATTTGTTCTTCATCTCTTCTTTCGCTTCTTTTCTATCTTTTGTTCTTCAGTCAGCCTTGCTTTCTACCTTTTGTTCCTCTGCCGGCTTTGTCAAGCGTCTGCCTTTGTAGTTAGCTTTGGAACAAGCCCCACGGGCTTCACTTGTAAAATATGTAATTTTTCTTCATGTATAAATAAAAGAAGTAGACCTATTTTGTGTTTTTTTTTTTTTTTTTTTACTTTTGTTTCTTGTGATTATAGACCTCTGAACGAATGTTGTTACTATAAACTGTGTTGTTCTTGACTAACGATTTTTATTTTTACACCAACCGTCGCACTTGCTAGCGCACAAGTCCTGCCCCACGGTGGGCGCCAATTGTAGGGACTCAATTTGTAATGGACCCTCAACAATAAAAATTTGTAGAGATGTGGGTGTAAGAATTTGGCATCACCGAAGTAAACAACGGATGATGTGGTGTTTATAACAAATAATAGGTGACATGGAGTTCATATGAATCTCCTCAAAGAAATTTAGCTAAGTGTTTTTATAGGGAATGACCATCACCTTGGTTGTGTGTTTACGAAGCATATTTATCTTCGGTCCAGGCCGAGGATCTAGTTTTCTTAGAGTTGATAGATATTCTCTCTTTTTTCCTTTTTCTCATTCATCTTTTTTCCTTTTTCTTCCCTCCCCCCTTTTTGTTGGGAATCCTCTTGGCTATATAGTATCGTTTTAGTTAATCTCAGCCGTCCATCTGTCGGTTATTCGGTCACTGTGGATAAGAGTTTGTCCCATCATCTGATTTCGTAGGCTTTATGTTAGTTCTCAGCCGTCTTTGCAGGCTTTCTATTAGTTGGAGTAACCGAGGCAACTGGGTTCATTGGTCACATCACCATTAAAGCGGTCAGAATGTTGGTGAGATATTTTCAACGAATGAGGGATATTTTCCCTTTAGCGAAGTCGGTGTGCCGAGGACGTGTCATCCTCGGCGAGGCCTTTGGGTGTCTTGAGCTATTTTCGTTATCCTCGGCCTTCATAATATCCTCGGTGTGGGCCTTGGGCCGGGTATAGATTGGGCCGGGGTGGTTTAAACATGTGGGGCCCCACAGTAATTATTTGTTTTTTACTTTTTTGTCTTAATTTTATTAAAAATAATCTAATTTTTAGTATTTTGGATAATAAACTAGCTTTTTAACTTTCACACATTTGTAAGTTCCAATTAACTCAATTGATAAAATCTTTTATTGTTGAATAAGAGATCTGGGGTTCAATCTTTACCTATACCAAAAATCAATTGATATCTTGATCTAATAATAAAGAACATTATCAGGAGCAGACGCTATAGGTTGAAATTTTCTCAAAAAAAAAAAAAAAACTTTCACACATTTAACATAAACATTTTTTTTTTATAAACACAATGCAAACGAACGGCTAGAAATAAACAATTCCCAAATTGACACATAATCTCTTAAATTCATATATCACGATGTTGGAATTTTCAAGAAAATCAAAATTATTTCATAAAATTAAAATTTGAAAATAAAAGAAATACAATATATGATAGATTGGGTTGATCACTAGTTAGGTTGGTTCAGGTTTTCCCTCATCCCCTCACTCAACCTAACTATATCAAATTGGGAAAAACATAACATGTTGTTAATAGATCATCACCTAATTATGGACTAAATTGGTTAATAGGTTTAAAGATCAAGTACGTCAAATTCTCAGTAATGTGAAGGAGATCTCGACCTCCACAAAGGATATATCTTGACATTTACAAACAAATCTTATAAGGGTATTGGGCCCGGGGGGTCCATTACCTGTTTATATTTTGGGGCCCGTGGCCCAAATCGAGGAGGGGAAATCTTGGTCAAAAGAGGTTGTGGTAGTAAATAAAAAGATTAGTTTTGGTCATAATGACTTAGAAGGGTAGGCCGAGGATAAATATATCCTCAGCTAGCCAAAACCGAGGTCCGAAGAGGTAGTCTGTTGTCCAGAATAACATTCCAAGAAATTCTATCAGTACGGATAAGCATTGCAGAGACATCAGACGAAGAGAAGTCCTAAAATAATTTAGGGGAAAACTACTACCACCGCATTAAATGTCTATAGCTAATTTCCTAGCTGCATTAATGAGGAGAAGACCCCTGAACAGTGCAGCGTTGGCTACCCCAACACGTAAAGAGCCTGAAAGGATGTCCAATGGGATAAACACTCAAGTAGTAGCTTGGATGACCAACAAGTGGATGGCCAAGATTGTCTAAAGAGAGCTATATAATGGAAGAAACACTCTACGGTGAAAGGGATTGAAACTTAGAGAAAAACACTGTAACATCAAGAACTAATTTTGTAATCAAACCTGCAAGTAATATATAAGAACAAATCTCCTCGAACTTTGCTGAAGACGATTTCTTGAACATAACCCAGTCTATTTATATTCTCTTGTCATTGAAATCTACCTGAGTGTTTGTTTGATTCATTAAAGCCCACTTTTCTAACCCATTTTCCACAAATTCATTGTTTTGGGCTTTTTGGCCCTAGCTCCATATATTGTTTGGCCTAAGAACTTAAATATGGTCCTTACAAATCTCATCATCAATGACCTCATCCAAACCTTGCCGACATCAAATGGCCTTCAATTAAAGCAAACTTCAATAGTTGTGAAAGAGAAAATGAGAGAAGGTGTGATCATGATGTTTCAGTAGTTTGAGCCTTCTAACCTAATATCCTACCAAAAAACAAGCAGGTTTCATAGCAAAGAACCCACCATTGGCTAAAACAATGATTGAAATCGATCAAAACGCTTCAAAGCCATTGGGATCAAACAAGTGGGTCGAGTCCAATAGGTTATTGCTCACCCCAAATTAAAGACACAATACAAATATTCAATTCACATTTAAGAATTATCTTATAAAAGTTAAGTATTTAGAGTATTTAATATCATATATAAATTTTTATTGAGTTTTATAAATCCTAACATGCCATTTTTTTATTTAAAAAAAACTTTTTCTATTTTTTCATGTTTGGTATGATAAAAAAAAATCATAGAATATATATATATGTGTGTGTGTGTATGCATATATATCCCAATAGTAATTTATCTTTCTTGACCTCACATGTCTCTCCACAAAGCAACCATTAATCAGCTCTTAATTTTGTTTCCAAATGATATATATTTTTTCCTTAAATCAATCACTTTCCCACTTAATTTTTCATGTAGATTCAAAGGCAATTCTATCACATGAATAGCTTTTAATAGGCCTATTAAAACTTTGACTTCCCAATAACTAATTTGGTTGGTAATTTGAGGTCTATTTTCCACATTGAAGTCCTCAAATAAAATAGACCTCAAATGGCCCAAAAAATATAAAATATATTCCTATTTGGGGTTTAATTTTATGAATAATTTTTTTTGATCGTATAAATACTTAAATTTATAATAGATATTTATGATTCTCAATGTGAGAGAAACAACCAAAATAAAAAATTTTACTCATTTCCAAATAACAAGTTAGAAAACGTTTCCAATAGAAAAAAACTAATATATTTAATTAAAGTTGATAATGTTAAAAAGTCCAAAAAAAGTGTAATTAAATGTAGGTACGTGTGTGTAATTTGATTATGTTTCTATACTATAACCCACACCTTAAACAAAATTCCTAATCCCGCCCTAATAATAATGAGAAAAATCAAATAACAACTGCATAATGAATCAACCCTAAGCATGCAGCAATTCTTTAATGATTGATCATTTCTATTAGTATTTTTTTCCATTCATTTTAAATAAAATGGAAAGGTAAACAATGTTTATAGAAAGAAAAATGCTATATCCACAATATTTTCACAACAAAACTTATATGGCAAGTTGTTATGGGTTGTTATTGTTAAGATAAAAAAGTAATTGTAGTGGTAGATTCAAATTAGAATTGACGAGACTGATAAGTCCATCTTACATGGACGAGCCCATCAACCTGGACGAATATACCCTCAGGCCAGACGAAGTAATGATCCACATCATGGACGAAGATAGACAGGCCATTCAATGCAGCCAATCAAACCCAGAACGGTTACAGGGCCAACTGTATGAACCGTTGGAGGACATTGATACCACATTACACTGCCCCAAACATTACCAAAAGGAGCATTAAGACCTCCATAACTACTCCAATGACTAGAGACCATGAGAACATATATAAAACCCACACATTACCAAGAACAAGGTACATACACACATAAACACAAAGAGATTTCTTTCATTTCTGTTGGATTACATTGTTTCACTCTCAAGAGAGTTACTTATACTGACTTTGGCATCGGAGGCATTGTGACAGGCACCACATCAGTGACCATCCTTGAGGGCTGAGGATTACTTGCATTTGACGAACTCTACTGACGAGCTTACGCTTCATCAAGAACCATTAATAACTATCTATAATTTGTTATGAAAATGTTGTAAACGTAGTATCTCTCTTATAAAAAACCTACGATTTAAAATAATAAAAAAATGCTACTTAATCATGGCAGTGTGGGTGAGATTAGGATTTTAGGATAAATTTATCATGGAGTTCCTCAAATCTTATCCATTCATTTTACCACATCATCAATATCTAAAATAATTAAAAAAATCTAATTCACTAATTTCAAATTAATGGATAAGATTATCAATTAAAAGTACAATTGTGAATTGCCCCAAAAATTTGAAAACAGATCTTATAATAATGAAGTTACCCTAAAACTTTAAAAAAATTTAATTGTATAGTTGATATTAGAATATTAATTCATATTTGTACAATCCAACCTCATCAAGCTCTAGGGCAACGAGATAGGTAGCTTCATGAATGGTACACTTAATTAAAGCAAGAATCTTATAACTCAATTAACACCTCCTTATATTTAATTGAGATGTTTAGGACCTTAGGTTTAAATCTCCTCATAGCCAATTTTACATATATATATAAATTATAATGTAATATCTGTTGGAGGGCTGTAACTGTAAATGTAATAAGGTAGTTCCAACTTCCAACCATGTTCAAACTTTTGGTCGGAAGGTAACTTTGCCATCATCGTGACATCATGATTAGGACCAGGTAATTTGCAGCGTTTCGAACTGAGTTAAATAGCTTTGGAAGATCTCCAATAGCACCAAGTCGTTGTAGTATAGTGGTAAGTATTCCCGCCTGTCACGCGGGTGACCCGGGTTCGATCCCCGGCAACGGCGAATTTTTTGTAATCTTGTTTCCATTAAGCAGCTTTGAACAAACATGTCTACTGCTTCTATACGTTTTCCCATATGAACACATGGACCGAAAAGCTACCATTCCCTCTCTTCGCGGGAGTTATTGACCAGACCTGAAAACAAACATTTAGTCATTTACTGTATATATTAGTGCCCAAGCCCAAATTATCAAAACTAGCATTAATGGAGCCAACATATTACGTCCGCAGACTCGAAAGAGACTTTGATCATTGTGCAAGTACAATGCACATGTTAACATGTACAACACATGTTATGGTCTGGATGTTTGGTGAGGGAAAAGAACCAGATGAAATTACACTTCTCGGGGTTCTATCTGTTTGCTCCCCGCATATTATCATCGAGAAAGGTTTTCCATATAGTTTGATGACATTGAATTAGCAGATTTGTAGCTTCGATATAGTTGCATGGTTGATCTGCTTGGACAATCTGGTTTACTTAAGGGCTGGGTAGTTTGTTTACTTAAAAAGTTTAAACCCATGACTATCAATCTGGATGCAATTATATAGAAATCCCTTTTTGGTGCCAGTCAAGTTCAAAACAATTGTTAAGTGGGATAATATTGGATCCTTGGCAAAACAAAGAAAATTGTGAGGCCTTTGTAAACATTATCCCACTGCCACTGTGACTGTAGCCAATAGAAATTGAAGGGTAAAAGGATCAAAGAAATCATTGCAACTTGCAAGGCAACACATAGAATCAACTTTCAACAACATAAGAGATAATATGTTTGAATGCAGCGGATTAATTACCAGACTAGCAGATAATAAATTCAAAAAGAAGTATCTTGTGAGTAATTTTCCCATCAACGCGTAACATAATCCAACTTATCACAAAATGAGGAATTATGTCGTGTGAGAATTTGCAGGGTTCAATTAAACTTCAAAAGGCTCAAATTAATGTTTAATTGGTTAAAGGGGAATAGATCCCCATTATCTTTATAAAAGAATCTAAAGGGCCAAAAGCATTGAGAGAATGATGCATCCCCAAATTCGGATTTCATGAGAAGATCTATTCATTTCTTCTGGGCATTATTAGTTTATTACACAGGATGATGCAGCATATTACTTGCATCTGAAACATAAGACTATTCCAGCATACACAGATGAATCTCAAAAGAAAAAAAATTGATATAATTGATTCATTCATTTAGAAGAATATTCCAAAGATTTGATACAAGCTCTTCTGCTACAGCAAAGTCTTCTAACCTTTTCTCAAACATAACTATCCATTTCACCTAAACAACAATTGTTATACATATAATAAGACTAGTTTTGCCGATTAGCAATGTAATTAGCCAAAGCAATCAACGGGGCAGCCTTCTTTGGATCAAACCCAGATAGCTGATCTTGTGCATCCTTGTTCAATTTATCCGCAAACTCCTTGGACTTCTCAATGCCCATTAGCTTTGGATAAGTAGTCTTATCAGCCACCAAGTCTTTCCCAGCTGTTTTCCCCAATTCCTGAGACGATTTTGTCACATCAAGAATATCATCCACCACTTGAAACAACAACCCGATATACCTCGCGAAATTCCTCAACTTTTCAACCTCTTCGTGAGACCCACCTCCCAGAATTGCTCCTAGCACCACAGCAGCTTCAAGCAACGCTGCCGTTTTGTGTAAATGGATAAACTCAAGGTGTTCCAAACCCACATCGGTAAGTCCCTCAGAACATATATCAACCACTTGGCCTGCAACAAGTCCTTCTGTCCCAATCGACCTCGCGAGCTCTCCAACGGCCCTGATAACCCTCGCCGGCGGCACACCCACCGTAGAAACAGACATGTGCTCGAAAGCGAAGGCTAAAAGCGCATCGCCGGCGAGAACCGCGACGTCCTCGCCGAACACTTTGTGGTTTGTGGGCTTTCCACGGCGGAGATCATCGTTGTCCATGCAAGGAAGATCGTCGTGGATGAGAGACATGGTGTGGATCATCTCGACGGCGCAAGCGGCGGGCATGGCTATGGACTCGGTGCCTCCGACGACCTCACACGCCGCGATGCAAAGCATGGGTCGGACTCGCTTGCCACCGGCGAGGAGAGAATAGCGCATAGCCTCGTGAATCTTCTTTGGGTCCTTAAGCGAAACACAGGCTTCGAGGGCTTGGTTGACGGAATTGGCTTTCTGGGCAACGTAGTTTTTGAAACTGAAAGTGGGTTCTGATTCAGACTCTTCCTCTTCTCTGAGAGTGTCTTGCTTTGTGAGCACCGCAGAAACTGAAAAAGACGAGATGGGTCTTCGTCGCTTTTGGGATATGATGGAAACAGGTATGTTTTTCAGAGGATGAAGGATTTGGAAACTTGGGGATCTGGATCTACCTGCTTGGTTGAACAATGAACAGGTTTGGACCCATGTACTAAGATTCACACAACTCATTTTTTCTTAAACTTGAGAGATAGGAAGGCGTTTTTGGTTTCTTTGTAGTGGGAGAGAGAGAAACCTAAAGTAGAGACAATTGAAGAACACAAAATGAATTTGATTTCTTTTTTCTTTAGGTCTTGATTGTGGAACTATATAGCTTCACTAAAATAGTAATTTTTATAGATATAAGCTGAGGGTTAAAGAATTGCAAAAATTGGATTGATATGTGGGCAAACTCAGAGACGTTTCCTAAAACCGCATTAAATGAGTTAACAGTGACATACACTGTTTAAGTCGTAAACTCCAATTTCTCAAAGTTTCAGAGCAATGCTGTAAGAGAGACTGTGGAAAAAGGAGGATAGTGTTTAATGCACTACGGACTCAGTACAGTGAAGAAGGGACAAAGATAACGTACGTATTTTTTTATTTTTTTATTTTGAAATGGATAATGTACGTATTTGATTGGTTCAGCTTTTGATTAGGTGATTGGCAATAGTGCAGGCTGTGTAGCCTCGCACTTTTGTGAACGATATAATATAGGCATGTAGCAATGGTGTGAAAAATACGACAAACCTTGAAATTGTATATTTATAACCGCTGCAGCTTTAGGAATTTTGTTTAGGAAGTTATTAAAAAATTTGAATCAAACAAAATTTAATAACAAAATATTTTGAATATATTGAATTATTGAACAAAAAAACACAAATATATAAAATTTTATAATTTTTTTCAGAGTTTTCATATTTTAAAATCATTACAATATAGTTTATTATCGATTGTCATTATTTATTTTTAATGTTGGTAAGTGTCACCATTTTATTTTATTAAGTTTGTATAACATTTTAAATTTTTATAAAGTTGTCATTATCTATTTGTCATTATTTTTATAAAAAATATTTCAAATTAAATAACAAAACTCAATCTATTGTTACTGTATTAAATTGGCTCACACAGCCACATTCATCCATACATAAATAATACACTAAGTATCTACATACCTAATAAAATGCTTAAATAATTACTAATTTTACTATTTTGGTTCTTGAATCACTAACTTTATAACAAAAAGTTATTATAACATGATAATAATATACACACATATAACAAACCCTCTGTACTTTCTAATTATTAAATTATATAAAGCTACATTATATTTGTAGTACACAACACATATTCACATACATCACAATTCACACAAATAACATAATAAAAAATAAAAAATAACACATACAATCAATTTTAAACACAAACACACTCACACACATATAATATAAATTTATAATAAAAAGAGACACTTACGACTTACAAACATTCTGTTTTTACTCTTAGAGAGACATGTGATCTATGTTGTTGTTTGATTTTGGGCTAGGCTGATATGTGATTAGGGTGTGCAATGTTTAAGCCAGAGTGTACAAATATATATTCAAGTTCGAGCGTAAATTATACTAATAAATTTTTTTTTATATAAATTAAAAAATAAATAAATAAAGTCAGGGGTTCCTAAGCATAAAGTAACGTTGAACATGATTTATACCCAACAACTGAAAGGGTGTCTTAGTTTCGATGGGAGGTATTGTGGTTTTGACATTTATCCAAAAGATTTGAGATTGAGATCAAGAGTTAATTGATGTGAGAAAAGACGATATCCAGATCGTGTGGTACATGTCTGTTTGGTACAAAATATAAGGTTTGCAAAAATACTGTTTTAGCCTCTATATTTTGGGATCACGGTCAATTTCATCCTTACATTTTGGTAGCAATCAATTTAGTCCTGGTTATTTTTAACTTAAAGTCAATTTGGTTCTTACTGTTAAGTCATTAATAGAAAATGTCTGGCAAATAATATGCACTATTGACACACTTATAGGTGACATAGCTTTTAAAATAATATTAAAAAATTGTAATAAACAAAAGAAAAAGTCACCTCACCCAAAAATATAATAAAATTTAAAAAAAAAAAAAAAAATCTCAGCATGATTTTTTTTTTCTTTCACTTTCTTGCCAACCAATCACACAATACATCCAAAACAAATCATCTCTAATTCTTTTTTCTTTCTTCCACTTCACTAGTAACCAAACACTGAAACCCATCTGGAGATCAAATTCCCCAAGAACAACCATCTACCACCACTAATCATCCACACCCACCAAAACCTAGTCACACCAGAGCAACAAAATCCAAATGAACCCATGCTAGAAACCCTAAATCAATCCAACCCATTTGTGGCAACAAAACCCAAATCAACTTAAAGCAAAATCAACCAACCATGCAATCGTAAGAGGGATAGTGTTTCAAGCTCATTAGATCTCAGATTATGTTTATTGCACAAAACTGGGAAATTCACTGGAAAACGAAAGAATTTTCAGGATAGAGTTTTTTTGTCCATGATTTCACTTCAATAGTTGATTCAGTTGTTGGGTTTAGAGAGAGAAAAAGATACCTAGTTGTACTGGGTTTTAATCGTTGGGTGTGACAATGTGAAGGATTTTTTTGGCGTGTGATTTGATTTGGATGTATTGTGTGATTGGTTGCCAATAAAGTTTAAGAAAATATTTTCAGTCTAATGAATTTTGTTTTTGTATTTTTTTAATTTTTATATATTTTAGGTGATGTGGCATTTTTTATATTGATTAAAAAAATTAATATTATTTTATAAACCAAGTCAGCTTCAAATGTGTCAACAATGTGCTAGATTTGCCACATCGGTTTTTTTTTGTTAATAACTTAATGGTAAAGACTAAATCAACTTCAAATTAAAGATAATAGGCAACAAATTGACCAAACCCTGAAATATAATAATCAAAAGAGGAATGATATGTTTACAATATTTTTATAACAAATTTTAAGTGGCAAGTTGTTACTGGTTATTGTTATTGAAAAAAATAATAATCTTAGTGTTAATTTTAAATTTAAACCAATAACAATTAATCACTTATAATTTATTATAAAAATATTATAAAAATATTATAAATATAGCATTTCTTTAATCAAAATGAGGTATTTGTGATTACCAACTGAAACTCTCCTTGATCTATGTGAAAAAAAAGACTCTTGTACTTGTACACGTGAACGCTAGCAATGTTAAGCGCAATCATCAATGCAGTGCACCAGTGAGAATCGTGAGATAGGACAATAGTTTCCCATTGCCATTGGCCAACTGGGACATCCATCTCCTAGGTAAGGGTGCATGCATGCATATGAATACCAGCAACAACATTTAAAAGCTTTTTATTAACGAATGAATGGAGGGTAGCAGAGAATACGTATTTAATATTTGACAAATGATATATTCCCGTCCAAATTTTCTATATCACTTTTTTTAGTTTATTTTATATTTTATCAATAAAAATTTATAATATGTTTACTTAATAAATTAAATATTACTATTTATTAATAATGGTAGTATTAATAAATCAATAATGATAGTATTTAATTAATCAAGTAAACATTTGATAAGTTTTTATTGGTGGAGTACAAAATGGAGCAGAAAAAATAGGACAGAAGATTTGGACTTATATATTCACAATATTTTCACAATATTTTTACAACAAATTTTAAGTAGCAAGTTGTTACTCGTTGTTATTGTTGGGGCAAAAAAGTAATCTTATTGTTAAGTTCAAATTTAAACCAATAACAACTAACCATCTGTAATTTGTTGTGGACGTAATATCTCTCTTAATATTTTATTAAATAAAATATTATTCATTATTTTTTTTCCTTTATATATTTTTCAAAAAAAAAATAGAGTTAACTTAGGTACAAACATTTAAAAAAAAAAACATGCAACAACAATAAAAATAATAAATTTATGCATGTAAATTAATAAATTATTTTCAAATATATTTTCTTCTTAAAAAATTTATATTACAACTCCCAATAAAAAAAATTCTCAATTATTAACATATGCTTTTCGAGACCTCAATAACAAGTCTTTTGGCTGAATATTTCAGAAAATCAAGTTTATTTGTGATATAGGTACTATTCAAAATTACTTTAGAAATTGAGGAAAAACAAGGAATTTTGGCAACCAAGTTGCCAAAACTATAGGGGAGTGAGGAGAGAGAAGGGATAAAAAATTTGAATTTCAGTGATGAGATTACCGAAATTCCTGCCCAGCTGCTAGGTGAAGTGCCCGAAGGAGGAGTGGCTGAAAAAAAACCAATTATGGCAACCAAGTTGCCAAAACTATAGGGGAGTGAGGAGAGAGAAAATAAGAATTGTGGCAACCAAGTTGCTGAAAATGGGAGGAAAAAAAGAAGAAGAAAGAATAATGGCAACCAAGTCACCGAAATCTTGGGGAGGAATTTAATAGTAATTTTGGCAATGGATTGGAGGAAAAAAAAATGTGGCAATTGATTTGTGGCAATGAAATTGCTGAAAAGGAGGGGAAAAATTTTTTTGTGGCAGCTGAGTTCCAAAATTGGAGAAAAGAAGGTTTAGGCCGACAATTGGAGGAAAAAAAAAAAAAGAATTATGGCAATGGAATTGCCGAAATGGAAGGAAAAAAAATGTGCCAATTGATTTGTGACAATGTTGTTGCTGAAATAGAAGGGAAAAAAAAAAAAAGAATTGTTGTAATGGGGTTGTCGAAAATTGGAGGGGAGAGAGAGAGAGAGAGAGAGAGAGAGAGAGAGAGAGAGAATTGTCTGGATAAAAAAAAATATTTTGGATTCTTATTCTAAAAAGTACACATATTCTTATTCTTTCCGTATGTCAATAAAATTTTTTTTTTTTTTTTTTTGGACCGAAGCAGTTTGGTTTGTATGTATGTCATGTTCTTTCATTTCGTATTGTAAAAGTATTTTTTGCAAGATTTGCCCTATGAAACAAATAATGATAGATTCAAGTAAATTGTGTTAGACACCTCAGTTAGTTGTATTACTTCTCTTGTGACAGCTGGCCTCATTTACCAATGGGTTATTTAGGGAATTAGTTGGTTAAATGGGTTGCTTAGCTAATCATTCTATTAGTTAGTTAAGTTGGGTTTATTTGTATAAAGCAACATAATGGTTGGTATTGATTCATATAAGAAATAACACTGAGATTACACTACTCTCTCTCTCTCTCTCGCCCTCTATTTCTATCTTCTTTTCATGGAGGCCCAAATCGCCTCGAAGTGATCTATCCCAGTCTACAAATTCTACTCAATTCTCTAAGTGCTTAACATTTGGTATTAGAGCATTGATCCATAATTTACCCACCATGACTGAAACATGATCTAATTCTTAAAATTCTGAAAAGATTGCAGCTTTATCCAAAGTTACTGATAGCCACGAGCAAACTTTACAAGGAATCCAAAAATAGTTATAAACTCTCACTACCTTCATGCAGAAATGGGTTGAGTCTGAAGAGAAATGCCAACAATCTTCAAGCTCAAGGGGTTACCTGGTTAACACTACTAGTAACACTACTACCCAAGAACTGTTGTTGATAAACCCAATCAAGAATTTGAAGCTAGAACTTCCAAGATTTCAAGGTGAAGATCCAACTTGTTGGGTTTATCAGGCAAATCAATTTTTCTCATATTATAATACGCCAGAGCATCAAAGGATAATCATGGCTTCATACCACTTAGATGGAGATGCTTTGATTTGGTTTCAGGATGCTGAACAAGCTAGGGACTTTGCAAGTTGGGAGGTGTTTGTCAAGGCAATGCAGATTCGATTTAGGGTTACAACGTATGATGATCCTATTGAGGCACTTACGCAACTCAAACAAGTTCTTCTGTGGTGGCTTACAAAGGTAACTTTGAAATTCTATCTAATAGAATTAATGGGGTTGTCTGAGTCTCATAAATTAAGTTGCTTTTTGAGTGGTTTAAAGGATAAGATAAGATTACTAGTTAGGATTTTAGTTCCTAAGTCTCTGAATGAAGCTTTTGGGTTAGCTAAAATTCAAGAAGAATACTTGCTCAGTAGTAGGAAGGGGTTTAGGAATGTGGTTGATTCTAGGAAGGCTTCAATCTTGGGTTTAGCACCTAAATTTGAAGCTAAGGCTGAATCACGAATTAAGGTTCCTTTACAAAGGTTGTCTAGTGCACAAATGGAGGAAAGGAGGAAACAAGGGTTGTGCTATAACTGTGATGAGAAGTGGTAGGTTGGGCATAAATGTAAGGGTGCAAAATTATTCTTACTAGAAGGGTTAACCATGGAAGTGGACTCCAAACCCCTTAGTATATAATTGGTAGAGATAAATGAAAATGAGGAAGTGTTAGGACCTCAGGATTCAATTCAAGATGGTGGTGTATATAACTCTGCTGAGATTACCTTATATGCTTTAACAGGCAATCCATCTTCAAACACCATGTGGGTAAAAGGCAGAATCAAGAATCAAGAAGTGGTATCTCTTATTGATTCTGAGAGCACTCATAACTTCTTGGATGCTTTCTTGTTGCTTTCTGTACAGTTACAACTTGATACCTTTCAGATATTAGAGGTTAAAGTCACAAATGGCACTATTATTAAGACTCTTGGAGTCTGTCATGGGGTTACTTTGTCTATGCAAGGGTATAGGTTTATTGTGGACTTCAATATGCTCCATTTAGGGGGGGGTGTGAGGTGGTTCTTGGCACTCACTAATTGAGTACTTTAGGAGAGATTAGCTGGGACTTTCACCCATTGACTATGAAGTTTGTTTATATGGGTAAAGCAGTGTTTTTGCAAGGTCTAAGGCCTAGTGATTCCATTATTTTGGAAGCTGACAGATTCCTCAGTGGTTCAGCAAGAAAAGGACTGGTCCTCCAACTTTTTCCTACCAATTCTGCTACAGCAGTTCAGCCTCAAATCCCATCAGCCTTGTCTGATTTGTTGAATGAGTTTTCCAAGGTTTTTGAAGTTCCATCAAGTTTGCCACCCATCAAAGGACATGAGCATAGTATCACTTTAAAGGAAGACTCTCAACCAGTATGTGAAAGACCATACAGGTACCCCTACTTCCCTTCTACATTTCAGTCCTTACTGAATACAATTTTTAGGCCTTATTTGAGAAAGTATGTATTTGTTTTCTTTGATGACATTTTAGTTTTTAGTCATTGTTTGACTAATCATTTGACTCATTTGAAGACTATGTTAGAAGTTTTACTCACTCATCAGCTTTATGCTAAAATGTCAAAGTGTGTTTTTGGTTGCAATGAGGTGGAATATTTTGGTCACATTATCTCTGGAGAGGGTGTTAGGGCAGATCCTAAAAAAACTTCTGCTATGGTACAATGGCCTATTCCAACAAATGTGAAGGCCTTGAGAGGTTTTTTAGGACTTACTAGCTACTATAGAAAGTCTATTAAAGGCTATGGTAATATTGCTCAGCCTCTGACTGATTAAGAAAGATTCTTTTAAATGGAGTGACAAGGCATTGGTAGCTTTCAACTGACTTAAAGAGGCTGTCACTTATCCTCCTGTCTTGGCCCTTCCAGACTTTTCTAAACCATTTACTATTGAGTGTGATGCCTCGGGGTGTGGGCTGGGAGCTATGTTGATGCAGGGTCAAAGGCCTATTGCCTTCTATAGTTAAGCTTTGAAGGGTAAAAATTTACATTTGTCCACTTATGAAACCAAGTTGCTGGCTTTGGTTTCTGCAATACAGAAATGGAGGTATTATCTTCTTGGTAGGCCTTTTATAGTCAAAATTGATCATCAAAGCTTGAAGTTTATGCTTGAACAAAGAATTGCTAACACAGCTCAACAGAAGTGGCTTGCTAAGCTGATGGGGTATGCCTTTGTGGTGAAGTACAAGAAGGGCAGTGACAATAGAGTGGCTGATGCCTTATCCAAACAGTCCAAGTTTCAATCTGAATTGTCTTAGCTTAGCGGTAGCCCCAAGACTTGTTGTTTGTTCCTGTTATCAATTCCAGACCTTACTTGGTTGGACCTTCTTAAGGATAGTTATTCTCAGGATGTGTCTATTCAACAAATCATTCATTCTATCCAAGATGGTACTTCACCTAAAGGTTTCACCTTCCAGAATGGCATACTTTTTTACAAGGGAAGGTTCTATCTTGGTCCACTGTGTTCTCTTAAAAAACAGATTTTGCATCATGTCCACAGCAGTCCTTTAGCTAGACACTCAGGGTTCTTAAAGTCCTATCAGAGGGCTAAAAGGGATTTCTTTTGGCAAGGTATGAAATCTGACCTCAATAAATTTGTTAAGAACTGTGATATATGCCAGAGAATCAAATCTGACACTTCTTCTCCAATTGGTTTACTTCAACCATTATCCATTCCTACTATACCTTTGACTGATGTAAGCCTAGATTTTGTGGAAGGGCTTCCTAAGTCCTAGGGTTTTGAAGTTATTTTGGTAGTGGTGGATTGGTTGACTAAGTATACGCATTTTGTCTTGTTTTCCACCCTTATACTGCTACCAAGATTGCTTCTCTATATATGTCTCACATATTCAAGTTACATGGGATGCCTGCTTCATTAGTGAGTGATAGGGATGCAACTTTCACATACTTGTTTTGGTCTGAGTTATTCAGGCTTCAGGGTACTGATTTGGCCATGTCTACTGCATATCACCCTCAATCAGATGGGCAGAAAAAGATTGTCAATAAAAGCCTAGAACAATATTTAAGAGCTTTTCCAGTGATAGACCTCATCATTGGGCTGAATGTCTTCCTTTAGCAGAGTTCTGGTTCAATACTTCTTTTCATACCAGCTTGAAATTGACACCCTTTGAGGCTTTATATGGCTTTCCTCCTCCAAAGCTTCAAGCTTACATCATTGGCACTACTAGAGTGGATGCTCTAGATACTCTTCTTAGCCAACGACAAGCTGTGCTTGATACTTTGAAGGGTAATTTGATTGTTGCTTAGGACAGAGTGAAGTTCTATGCAGACAAGCACAGACAGGACATGTCTTTTCAAGTAGGAGATTGGGTTTCCCTAAAGCTACAACCCTATAGGCGAAAGACTTTGGCTTATAAGGGCAAGTGGAAGCTATCATCGCGATATTTTGGCCTTTTCAGGTATTGCAAAAGATTGGCACAATTTCTTACAAGTTAGCCTTACCTCCTGAGTCTAAAATCCATCCCGTTTTTCATGTTTCTTGTCTTAATTTAAAGTAGGGTCAACATGTCACACCACTACCCACATTGCCACCAATTGATGGGGAAGGGCATGTACTTTCAGAACCTATTGCTGTGTTGCAGACAAGAACCAAGACCTTGAGGACCTGAAATATCACTGAAGTCTTAGTGCATTGGATGGGCTCCCCTCCTGAAGATGCTACTTGGGAATCCCTGCATCACCTCCAACTCTCTTTCCCTCACCTTGTGGGCAAGGTGTTTTGAATGGAAGGGGTAATGTTAAACACCTCAGTTAGTTGTATTACTCTCTTGTGATAGTTGGCCTCAATTACCAGTGGGTTAGTTAGGGAATTAGTTGGTTAAATGGGTTGCTTAGCTAGTCATTTTGTTAGTTAGTTAAGCTGGGTTTACTTGTATAAAGCAACAGAATGGATGGTATTGATTCATATAATAAATAACACTGAGATTACACTACTCTCTCTCTCTCTCTCTCTCTCTCTCTTGCTATTTCTGTCTTCTTTTCATGGAGGCCCAAATCCCCTTAAAGTGATCTACCCCAGTCTACAAATTCTACTCAGTTCTCTAGGTGCTTAACACATTGATTCTTATTCTCAAAAAAAAAAAAAAAAAAAAAAAGTACATAGATTCTTATCAGTGCTAGATTCCTATCCATGCATGAGAGAAAATTATGGAAAAAAAAAATGATTGATGTGCACACTGTATAAAAAAAAAAAAAAAAAAAAAAAAAACAACAACAACAACAACAACAACAACAACAACAACAACAACAAAGACACTGAGATTTTTGTAGAGATTCTTTGCAATGAATATATGTTTATAGTTAAGTAATTTGTTTGTATCAGAGTGTCCCATCTTGGTCTGTGTTGTGTTGTATTTGGTCAATTGGCGTATCTAGTTATACAGTTTAAAATCTAAGAGTTTAACTTATATGAAATTTGCAACTTATTTAAACAACACTAATGTTACTGAAGTTTCCACAATTCTTATTTTCTACTCTTTTTCCCCTAAAAATTATATCAACCTTCTTCTCCACTCTTGTTCCTCTCATAATTCTATCAACTATTTTCAATTCATGCGTGCCATACATTCTACAAACAACTATAAGGAACAACACTTGCAAATATTTATTTGTTCTTTATCTCTTACAAGGTGAGTTACATCTCTTAAGTAGTTACTTTTCTTTTTATTATATTCATATTGAAATGTTTTAAGGGCATAGCTCAGCATGAAAATCTTGTTTTTGTTATATTATTTGTTCATGAAAATCATGTTTTTGTATTATGTGTTTTGCAACATGAATTGATTTGTATGATATGTTTTAAATTATTTGTCTATGAATTATTGCCTAATATTTCATATAGCAAAAATATATTTCAAAATTGACATTATATAATCTATCTTGTTTTAGAAGAAGTAAAATGAAGAGCTACATAAAATAATTAACGTAACCATAATAGATCCTTCTAAATATTAATGTTATTCTAAGTTACTTAAGAGAAGGGAAACAAAAAATAATTTTAACTAATATGATAGACAGTAATAAATTATCAGTGAACCAATCCTCTTTAATAGAATTCTCTCAGCTCTAGCTATTTAAACATTAAATATTTTTAATGGATTATGTTAGGTTCTAAGGTCTTAGGATTTTATGTATTTAGAACTCTAATTTGTAATGTTGGCAAATCATGATCAAAACAATGTATTTAGTCTTATTTAGGCTTGCTCAAAGTTGGTTTATTATTGTAAAGTTGAAATCGAGTGGTTACAAAAGTACTTGGGACTTTCGGCCTAGCTCGATCGATCGAAGGACAAGCTCGATCGATCGAAAATCAAACAGGTTGATTTTTCTGCAGAATTTCCAACTTAGCCCTACTTCATTAAATGTTTAAGGTTTTATGTTTTTACCCTAGGTATTTAAACAAAACCCTAGCCACGTTTTTTAAGATTGTCTATATTGTATTGTTGCTCATACATTGCTGTTTTGTGTGAATCTCTTGTGAGATCTTAGAGGAGCTTTCCTTTACACAAAACTTAGGATTTTCAAGGTAGAGATCATTTCAACATCTTGAAGATCATTATAGTTGCAACCATTGGAACTTAAAGAAGAACAAGCGAGGAGCTTGTAGCTGATTGAGGAATTCAAGAAAGAAGGAGTCCATGGATTCGGAGCTTGCACATGGTCGTGTCAGTAAGTTCTACTGTTGGGTAGCATTAGGAAGTCAAGCGGGGAGCTTGTAAGTCCTTTTGTAAGAACTTCAATTCTTTCTTAGTGGATTCTGTTTTGCCTTGAGGATCGGTGGGTCAAATCCTTCCCAGGTTTTTACCGTGTGGTTTTCTGGGTGATCATATCATTGTGTTATTTATTATTCCGCTGCTTTATTATTTTGATATGATTATTTGATTGATTTAACCTATAACTGCTTAATTTGACTAAGAAACAACTTGGCTAATTAACTAGGCTACGCAATCTAGTTGTTTTTAAGGAGTCTAAAACCGTTCAAGTGGTATCAGAGCAGGTTGCTCTCTTGTTAGAGATTTTTTATCTCTGAGCTGATCCTTGACCCAAGTTGTCATGGAGCATGGACACTCTCTTGTTGTTCCTCCTCACTTTGATGGAAACAACTATACTTATTGGAAAGTAAGGATGAAAGCATTCCTGAAATCAATTGATGAGAGGGTATGGAACTCCGTGGAATACGGATGAGAGAAGCCCACTACTCCTGTGAGTGAGTGGCAAACTTCTCAGAAAGAAGCAGCTGCATTTAATAGCAAAGTTATGAATGCCATCTTTAATGCTATTTCTATGGAGGAATTTAAGAGGATCTCAAATGTTGAGGTTGCTCATACTGCTTGGAAAATCCTCCAAACTGTGCATGAAGGCACAAAGGCAGTTAAGATCAATAAATTGCAACAATTGACTTCTAGATTTAAAAGCATTAGAATGTCTGATGATGAATCTTTTGATGAATTCTATGCTAAATTAAATAATATTGTCAATTTTGCTTTTAATTTGGGTAAAGTCTATGATCAACCTAAAATTGTTAAGAAGATACTTAGATCTTTAACTGAAGACTTTAGACCTAAAGTGACTGCCATTACTGAGAGTAAGGATGTGGACTCCATCCCTGTGGATGAGCTTGTAGGATCTCTTCAGTCCTATGAGTTTGACCTACCCAAAACTACCAAATCCAAATCAATAACTTTTAAGTCTGTTGATGATGTTGAGGCTGGTGGATTTGATGATAAGCTCTCTGCTACAGAGATAGCTTACCTTGCTAAGAACTTTAGAAATTTTCTTAGAAACACTAATAGGAGAGCAAGGAATACCAATACTATTGAATCTAGAAACCTTAGGAAGAATGATCCCACTAAGGTGAATAACTTTGAAAAACTTAGAGAAAAAGTAGGTCAATCTTCAAATAATTCTTTGGGTCCTCAGTGTTTTGGTTGTCAAGGGTATGGTCATGTCAAATCTAAATGTCCTACTTTCTTGAGAAATAAGGGTAAAGCTATGGCTGTAACCCTTAGTGATAATGAGGTTTCTGATGATGAGTCCGGTTGTGACGAGGATGGAAACTTCAATGCTTTCACCGCTACTGCTGTAGTCAATGAAAGCATATCTGCTGAGGAGAACCCTTTTGATGGGGAACTCTCTGAAGATGCAGATCTTCAAGAGGCCTATAACAAACTTTGCAAAGTTGCTGCAAAGGATGTTATGAATGTTGAACTTGGCCTAAAGAAAATTGAATCTTTTGAGCTTGAAAAGAAGAACTTGCTTGTGAAATTGTTTGATGCTAATGATCTTTTGAACAATGTTAAATCTGAGAACATGCTTTTGCTTGATAAAATTAAAACTTTGGAACATGTTTTATCTCTTGCTAGATCTGCTAGTGCTAAACTTTATCACATGCTGAATGTTCAAAAGTATCATTCTAATAAGTATGGGTTAGGATATGTTGAAAGCATCTTTGATTCTAGACCACATTCCACGAATTTTGTTCCTTCTTCTTCTGTACCTTCTGTGAGTGAGGTTGTGAGTGAAACCATTAAACCCCCTGTGAGTAAGGTTGTTAAACCTGTAGAAGTTTCACCACCTAAGAAGATTAGGGTAGATTTGAGAGAATCTAAACCTAAGGAGCCTACCAAATCTAAGGACAAGATGCATGGTAAATCTGTTTGGGTTTGTCATTACTGTGGAAAGTCTGGACACATTCGTCCTAATTGTTTCAAGCTTCAAGCTGATAAGAGAGCAAACAGACCAAAAGTGCCTGTACCTCAAGCACAAGATCCTATGGCACTAATTGGTGAATTGGTAAAGGCGTTAAACCTTTATTCCAATTCTGGAGTTGGGAATCACTCTAATGTGAATAAGAACTCCAATGCTCGTGGTGCATCTAAAAAGTTTTGGATGCAAAAGACTCGAACTAACTGAGTCTTTTTGACAGCTTCATTGCTCTATTCTTTTGTAACCATTGTTCTTTGGTTTTTGTGTTTTTTGTTCTAGGACTTGCATTGCATTACATTCATGCATTTCATTCTAGGATTTATTTGTTTTCTTATATAAAAAAAGAAAAAAAAAAAAAAAAAGGGAAAGCAAAAACTATGTTTGACACTATTTTTTTTTATTTTTGAAAACAAGGTTGGTCAATCTTTTTACACATGTCATGTCTTGTGTACCTTGTTTAACTTTGATGAGCTTATTTACTGCACTTGACTAGTTGAAACTTTGTAGTGCATGTTGTGTGGGAAAGATGTGTGTGGTCTTTAATCACTTTGCCTTAATCATGAAGTCATATGTTCTTTGACTATCGGACTTGATCCTTTTGAGAAAGGCATAAATAACCATCTCACCACTATTCACTAGCCAATCATGAACACCTTAGTGCATATCATAAGATTTTGTGCTCAAGAAAGTGTAGCACATGCACAAAAAAAAACATAAGGTGTGGCCTCAATTAAATTAAAACTGGTGTGTACTATTAGGCTTGATGCCAATTCACTTAATTCAAACCGGTGTGTACTATTAGGCTGAACGCCAATTCATATAAACAAGAGGCAAAAATGCAAGAAATTTACATGATTGCAAGCTTTTGTTCTAGGAGATGTGGGAGTTATAAGATGTAACTCTTTAGTTGATAGTCTCTTTTAAATTTTATGTGATGAATTGTGTAGACTTTGTGGTTGACTGCTATTCACATATCACCTCACATGTATCTCAAGTTTTTGCTAGTATCACACACTTCACAAGTTACTCTTTATTTAACATTGTACATGTTAGTGTGTGTGTTTTTGGTCTGACCAACCAAACTTGAAATTATCTTGAGAATTGTGCACAACATATTTGCTGCTTAAGGAAATTCAATGGAGAATGATTGAAATTTGTTTTTGAGAAAATTGGGTTTAAAAATTTGGGTTTTTGAAAAAGCATTCCATCTCATACTCATGCATTTTGTGTTCATTGTTCAAATGCTTTGAGGAGTTGTTTTCAAAATCAGGTTTGTGTTTTTCAAAACAGTGATTTTTTTCAAAATTTTTGTGAGTTTCTGCCCAATTTGATCGATCCATTATGATTTTCGATCGATCGAAAAAGTGCCCTAGTTTGTTCTAAAATGACTATTTCATTCGATCGATCGAATGTAATTTTCGATCGATCGAAGATCGTGGAGAAGCTTTTTTAAAAGTTCAAATCTGACTTTTTGAAACACTTTTTCAAAACTTTTCAAACTTTTTCCTTTCTCTCTCCGACGAGGCAATCATCACAGTCAGATTTTTGTCGTTTTCCTCTGAATTTTTTGCAAAATCTCTCTTTCCTCAAGCCGGTAAGACTCTTTTACCCTTCCTTTTTATTTTATTTTCATGATTTCATGCATAAATTCATGCATTTGAGGGAGATTTTCGGACTTAATTTTTTTTTGAATTCTTGATGATTCAAACACTTTTTCCTGCAATTGATCATTGGGTTTTTGTGGGGACACATCATACATTTGTTTCTTGATGGTTAATTTGATCAATTTTGAGTTTGGAGTTAATTTGATCAATTTTGAGTTTGGAGACAAATTGAAAAATCTAGGGTTCCTATTTGATCCGAATTGGGGATTTTGTTCAATTGAGTTTAATTGATGAAATTAGCTTGTTGAATTGATGAAATTAGTTATTCTAATCTATTTTCAACATTGTGTAATGATTAATTCATCAATTTGTTGCAAAATTTTTCAAGTGGTTTTTCAAAATTTTTAGGGTTTTTGTTAGAAACTCTATGTTCAAGCCAATTCTGTGTAATTGAACTTAATTTGAACCTGTTTACTGCATTAGTACATGCATCATGGCATTGCAGTTATTCATGCATCATATAGATTTTTCATTCTATTATTTTTGTGCTAACTTGCAGTCTGTCATTGGTTTTGTTTTTCTTGTGTTCTTTTGGTTTTCTCTTTGTGTCTTTGTCCTTTCCTTAGCATCATGCCTAGGAAAACTAGAGCCCGTAGGACTATTCCTTCCCCTTCTCCTTCCCCACCTTCCTTTGACCGAGAGAGGTTTCCGAGTGAGAAAAACCAAGAGATTTATGAGAAGCTCAATCTTTAAAGGAAGATTTGGGCTGAGCGTTCTGTTATACTAAATGAGCTTGATCCTGCCATTAAGGCAAACTTTGAGCGTAGGGGCTGGTTACCCTTGTTGGATGTGTCTGATCCTCCTCCTCCGGCTACCTTGATTAGAGAGTTCTTCTCGACCATCTCTATCCGCATCTATGATTCCAACACTCTAGTTAAGAGTTGGATACGAGACGTAGAGTACTCCATTACTCCTTAGGTAGTGGCTGATGCTCTAGGGGTACCGTTGGTTAGTCATCCTGTCTATCCTTATGCTGAATCTCCCGAGCTAAGCGATGTTTTGTCTTACATCACTGGGACTACTGTCCAGTGGGGTTCTGATCCTAGGATCACTTCTGCTGAGTTCTCTGGGTTACACTATCTATTCTTTAGGATAGCATGTCATTCCATCTGGCCCTTCTCTCATGTTCACACCATTCCTCTTGAGAGGTGTGTATTTTTGTACGCTCTAGTTACTGATGCTCCTATTAGTTTTCCTCATCTTTTTCTTCGTTCTTTGAACGAAGTTTATAGGAGTTCAACTACTTCTCATGCTCTTGTGCATCCTATTTTCATTCATAGGATTTTGCTTTATCTTGATATTAGTGGCTTCCCTTCCTCTGAGCCCGTTCATGTTATTGGTCCCATAGGTGCGTCTTTTCTTAGACAGAGGGCCGCTCATCTTCGAGTTGGTTCTAAACACCCTAGATTTAAGCCGTCTAGTAGCGCACCTCCTCCTCCTTCTTCTACAGGTCTTGCTGGTGAGGATGTTCCTGATCCGGTTGGTGATGATGCTGCTACTGCTGCTGCTGATGTTCCTCCACCTCCTTCGGCCGACTTTGATGTTCGTCGTACTCTAGAGACTGTCATGACCGTTCAGGTGGCTCATGGTCAGATTTTGGTGGATTTGCTAGATGAGATTTGTGCTCTGCGAGCCGACTTCCGACTTTGCGCATCTTCATTCACCCTCACCACCTCCTTTTGATGGCGACTTGTGATTGCCCTTTGGCATTCCATCACAAAAAAGGAGAGTGCAGTTTTGACTTGTAGAGGAGTTTTTGTAGTTAGGGGGAGATTTTTTTTGAGTTTTTTGAGGAGCTTGTGGAGTTTTTTAGATTGTATCTAGGTGCCTCACTTTGTATATCATTTTTGGGGATATTCATGTTAGGGGGAGTAACATTGATTGATATATTGATATACATGATTATTATTTGATTCTTGTTGTCTCATGATTCACTGCTTATTGATTTATATTTATGAGTTATTCATTGATATACATCTTTATTTTGTGCTGTGTGAATCTTACAAGAATGTTATACCTGTTTATGTATTATTTTATGTCACACATGCGTTTATGCGTTTGTTGAGTATTTCAGGAATATACAGGTACATTCAATTTGGTTGCTGTCTACACTTGCAACTGATGGATAGTAGTTAGGATTGAATTTGGTTTATAAGCATTACTTTTTGTAAAGGGCTTTTTATTGTAAACTTTGAGCATTTAGTTTGTATTTTGTCACGAATTGCCAAAGGGGGAGTTTGTTAGGTTCTAAGGTCTTTGGATTTTATGTATTTAGAACTCTAATTTGTAATGTTGGCAAACCATGATCAAAATAATGTATTTAGTCTTATTTAGGCTTACTCAAAGTTGGTTTATTATTGTAAAGTTGGAATCGAGTGGCTAGAAAAGTACTTGGGACTTTCGGCTTGGCTCGATCGATCGAAAATCAAACAGGTTGATTTTTCTGCAGAATTTCCAACTCAGCCCTAGTTTATTAAACGTTTAGGGTTTTATGTTTTTACCCTAGGTATTTAAACAAAACCCTAGCCACATTTTTGAAGGTTGTCCATATTGTATTGTTGCTCATACATTGTTGTTTTGTGTGAATCTCTTGTGAGATCTTAGAGGAGCTTTCCTTTACACAAAACTTAGGGTTTTCAAGGTAGAGATGATTTCAACATCTTGAAGATCATTATAGTTGCAACCATTGGAACTTAAAGAAGAACAAGCGAGGAGCTTGTAGCTGATTGAGAAATTCAAGAAAGAAGGAGTCCGTAGATTCGAAACTTGCACGTGGTCGTGTCAGTAAGTTCTACTGGTGGGTAGTATTAGGAAGTCAAGCGGGGAGCTTGTAAGTCTTTTTGTAAGAACTTCAATTCTTTCTTAGTGGATTCTGTTTTGCCTTGAGGATTGGTGGGTCAAATCCTCCCCAGATTTTTACCGTGTGGTTTCCTAGGTGATCATATCATTGTGTTATTTATTATTCCGCTGCTTTATTATTTTGATATGATTATTTGATTGCTTTAACCTAGAATTGCTTAATTTGACAAAGTAACAACTTGGCTAATTAACTAAGCTACGCAATCTGGTTGTTTTTAAGGGGTCTAAAACTGTTCAGATTACCTTCTTGTATTGCATTTTAATGGTTATGTAGTGTTAATATATTAATACTATTGTTATGTTTCAGTGTGAATGGTAGAAAATTTTTTCATTTTTCTCATCTATTCTGGTGGAATAATTAAACATGGCGAAAATGGGGTTTATTATGAAGGACCACCTCCTTCTATGCTTTCATTAAACTGGGATGTTACATTTGAAGATCTATGTGATGAAGTAGCATCCACGATTCATATAAACATAGAAGATTCAAAACTTACTATTTTGTATAAATTTCGTTTTCAATGTCATCCACATCCTGTGATTTACCAGCAAGTTTTGGTAGAAGATGATAATGGTGTCAATGCAATATTCGATATGTTAGGCTACCAATATGGATTTGTAGGTGCAGAGTTGTACGTGGGTGTAAAGCCCATAAGAAGCCAGTGAGATGTTTTTCCCATTTGATATGCCAACGAAGGACCGAGTGCATCATTTAGTTATTCACATGGCAGGCACTTTCATGATTCATATGCCACTCACACTGGTCATTATTCTAAAGAGACGGCTTATTCCCCAATCAACATTGTTGGTGCTGACTATTATGCTCCATATACCTATGTTGCAACTGAGTACCAACATGTTCCTTATCGGCAAATGAACAGCAGTGATGCTAACTATGATAACCTAACTGAGCATATCGCACCAAAGGCTACTTATTTTGAGTTTGAAGCTCAGTATGACCAAACTGCCACTCAAAGCGTTGCTAATGATCCCAATGATATACATCACATAGCTATTACTACTCAAAATACGGTCCATACATTATCAAAAAGGATGCGGGCCATCATGGATAGTGATGACCAACTTGATAACGACGAGGTCCTTGATGATGTTGGAGATGAATAGGAGCTTCCCAATGTACTTAATCATGAAAGTAGTCCAACAATAGTATTCCATCAACCTTTATCACTAAGCTTTTCACAGAATATGTGGGATAATATGATTGATCCAACCCTACCATTTGAAAAGCCCATTCAGAGTACTTGGGACCCTACCCAAGAGTTTTATGTGGGCTTGCTTTTTGCTGATAAGGATGAATTACAAGCTGCTGTTAAACACTATCACATCAAGAGGAACCAAACATTTAGTGTAAAAGAGTCAGATCCAGCATGTTAGTCTATAAGTTGCAAACATTGTTCTTTGCGTCTTCAAGCATGCTTCCGGGCTACACATGGGTTCTTTGAGGTTAGGAAATACAATGGTCCACACACATGTACGGAGTCCATGCTCATACAAGATCACGAGCAATTAGACATCCATATTATTGAGAAAGAGTAAAAGGATATTGTCAAAAATGATCCAACCATAAAGATTTCTTTGCTTCAACAGACTTTTTACAATAAGTACCAATACTGGCCTTTTTATTTTAAGGTGTGGGAGGCAAAACAAAAGGCAATTAGCAGAGTGTTTGGTGATTGGGGAAAATCTTACCAATTATTGCCAAAATGGTTGAAAGCTTTGACTGATTCAAACCCGTGCAGCAGGGTTATTTGGAGAACATTACCTGCTACTATGCCAGGCTGTGTGATATTCGAGACAGTGTTCTGGGCTTTTAGTCCATCAATTAAAAGTTTTCAATATTGTAAGCTAGTGATTAGTATAGATGGAATTTTCCTATATGGTAAGTACAAAGGTAAGTTATTGATTGCATTAACGTGGGATGGTGACAATAGGCTTTTTCCACTTGCCTTTGCCATTGTGGAGGAGGAAACTAATGATAGCTGGTATTGGTTTTTCTGTTTTATTCAGAATAATGTCACTAATCGAGATGGGTTATGTGTCATATCTAATCGTCACCCTTGTATAATTTCAGTGATACGGACTATATGTCAATCGACGTGTTGGTGTCATCGTTTTTGCCTTCGCTATATGGCTAGCAATTTCAATCAACAAATTAGGAATAAAAACTTGAAGGCTATGGTAATGTGGGCTGGTATGGAGAATCAGCTACGAAAGTATCAAATAACCAGGGATAGAATTCCTCAATTAAATGTAGATGGTGATAAGTATTTAAGGGGATTACCGCTGCATAAGTGGACATTAGCACACGATGGTGGACATCGTTATGGGGTAAGGACCACAAACTTGTCTGAAAGCTTCAACGGTATTTTAAAGAGTGCTAGAAATCTACCCATAACTGCGTTAATTGAACTTACATACTATCGTTGTGTAGCCTACTTTATTGATCGATATATTAAGGTACACGCAGAGGTTATAGCTGGTGAACTCATTACAGCCTATGCAAATAATAAATTCAATAAATGGGAAAAAAGACACCAAAGCATTCAGTTACCGTGTTCAGTCATGAAAATGGTCTTTTTGAAGTCAGAACACCAATAAATCCTAACTCTCCATAAAGGGGTAATCATCGTCATGAGGTAAATTTGAGACAGAGAACTTGTAGTTGTCAAAAATGGCAGGTTTATAAGATTCCGTGCTCACATGTCATTGCCATGTGTAAATATCAAAGCATCTTTACAATGCGATATATTGACCGCTGCTACTATTTGGAAGAACAAGTTGTTTGTTATGCACCTAGATTTCGCTTAGTTCCAGATAGTGTACATTGGAATGAGCTTGATTTCCCGGTCTTGTATCCTAATGTCCAACTGCGTCGTGCAAAACGTCGACCAAGATCAACGCGACTTCAAAATGTAATGAATTTAGGGATAGAGCATCAGCCAAGGCCATTGTGTAGTCTTTATAGGCAAGAAGGCCATAATAGAAGAACATGCCCCACTTGAACTGTGGCTGGCTCCACTAGTGGTCAAACTGAATGACCCAACATAAGTATTCAATCTACTTCAGTGGATTGGTTAGACCTTTTTTTTTTTTTTTTTTTAGGAGTTGGACCGCATTGTTAGTTTGTATTATTTGAAAGAACAAATTGGTACTAATTCCATTGACAAGCATATATGCTATGATGTTTTCTATCACTGCAAGTTGGATTGGGGTGTATGTTTCTTTTGTGTCTCTATGTGTCTGTGTGTATATGCATATATTGTGTATACTTTTTATGGAGTGCTTAGGTCATTTAACATGTTTGAAAGCTTCAAATAATGACAGAAATCAAAGGGTTTTAGTAGAGGTTTGCGAGTGCTGTCTTCCTTGGTCCCTCTGTAGTCGCCTGAAGTGTGTCACCCTCTCAGTAGAGACAGAGGAAATATTTGTTTCCATCAATAACTTCACTCGATTAAAACCCTCTACTATTGCTGGAAGGACTTGTTCTGCAGTTAGGTCATTCCTTTGTTGGTTTGCAACAGCCAAATTTAACATATTATTGATCTCAATTTGCTACCACATAAAAAGAAAAAATATTATTAGTGCAGTATTATTGAAAAAGCTAAAATAATAATTTGTTATTAATATTAGTGCAGTATTATTGAAAAAGCTAAAATAATAACCTGGTACATATGGACAGCCGCCACTGGTGTCGTGAATAAGTGACCATGTTGAGGTACCTTGTTTTGTAGTTCACACCTAAGTGGAAATTGTCATCCCCAACTACATTTTGAGCTCGCTGATTCCAAAGTCGGTAGTATTATGCATGCTACATATGCCAATTGTCACTAGACTTTCCTATCAACTTTACACAATGCACAGATTTATTGAAATTGTTAGTGGGCCACTTTGGACATCTTAGCAACAACCCAAATTGTCGCGCGACTCTTTCCGGATGGTAATACTCCACAATTTGGAAGCAGAGCAATGATGTTGCTATAATGCATATATATTGTTCTACAAGATACCATGGATGCAAATAATTATTGTACGGTGTCTAAACAACCTACAATTCCAATTACAATAACTAAGTTATAATCAATCAAGACAATAATATAACCAGTAAATTAACCATTGATGCATTGTCACAACATATATTACCTGTTGATTATGATGTGTGTCGTGATTAGAACGATACGCATGTAGAACATGCGTTGGTGTGTGAGTAAAAGTTCTCTTGGCCGCCCACCTATACACAATTAATGATTGCCATTGATTTTAGGGTTTCAAAGTATCAAGGATAAACGCTACAGTATACAATGTTGTATAAAAATATGAAGTAAATATTATATTTGCAACCGTATGGGTCGTCACCATTTAAATTCGTTGGATTTATTGGAATTGGGGTTAGATATGGAAGATGCTCCTAGGCCCATAATTGTAATATGAAAACAAGGCCTGTAACCTCCGTGCTTTTTTTTTTTTAATAGCAGTAGTACACAACTCTTTATAAAAGAAAGTAAGTGTGGCACTACCCCAGCTATATTCCCCAGCTACACCAAAGTCCGCTAACAACTGGAGAAAGCAGCAATGCAATCTACTTTGGCTCTTATTTCCAAATAGTAAAGCCAAAACCTGGAACATGTATGCCCTAGCATATTGTTGGATTGTTACATCATTGGCACCCTCTGGTATGTTTGAGAATGTATTCCTTACCCAAGTTATTTTAAGGCCACTATATTCATGCTTTTGCAGGTGGTGTAACCTCAAGTAAATTTTGACAAACTATTCCCCAGTCCAAATTAGTGGGCCCACACACTGCATTGCCATCAATAGGCAATCCTGTAATGATTGTTATATCCTGTAGAGTGATCGGCATTTCACAAGTAAGTTGGTGAAATGTATGAGTTTTAGATCGTCACTGTTACATCGAAGAAGTGATAAGAACCCAGTCAAGATCTATATGTGGTAGGCGGGTAACACGGTATAGTTTACATTGAGGCAAATATAGGGCAATACGCTCACCTAATTGTCGGGGGGAGGGGGTGCAAATGGTTGGGGTCGCACTCGTAAGGTGGAAACCTTGAAATTTTTAAAAAATGTACAATATTATATTGCTAATGTTGAAATTATATTCATGTAAATTGAATAATTGTAGATATTATTAAGACATTAATCAATTTTGATCTCGCAACATACATTGCCTTCCATTGCATCATTAGAGATGTCATATTGTTGTTGGGTTAGCAGAGAAGGATCGAATGGCCCAGGCTCCATTTCAAATATATCCAACATTAAATGCTACAATGAGTTTGTTGAGGTTCAAAAAATCATAACACAAGACCCAAAGAAATAGCACACCAGACCAATCCCATGGAAAGTAAAAATTAAAGGGGTTAAGCTCACAAAAGAAAAGGATGGTATGCCCAAAGATTCGAAGCCTAAGATCCATGAATGGGCAGGTTTTAGAGCCCATGAAACAAAGGGAAGAAAGGAAAAAAGGCCTAAATCAGAGGACCAAAAAGAGTCCAGTAGAAGAACGGAGCTCGAGATCCCTCAGACGTACAGCACAGCCAGATAGGATCAAGACAGCTCAAAGGGAATACCAATAAAACACAAGAAATGAAGGGCATATATGTCCTTCTTAAGCACCCAAAAATGTAGCAAGAAATCAGAAAACTTAAAGCAACCACTCGCGATGCAAGAGAGTGGTACCTCGAGGAACCCAGAATGAGGAGCTATAAAAGGAAGTAGCAGGGAAGACCTTCGACCCAGCAAAAATGGATTCCACTCACTTCGAAAAAATGACAAAGAGGGAGGATAGTCAAAACTGAGTTTGAAAAGCTAAAAAGTTTTGAGGAATGTGAAATTGAGAATAGCTCCCTAAGCACACCCCGGAATGGAAAGTCAGCCATGGGCGTTCAAAGAAATAGCACCAAAATGAGGAAATTATGAGAGAAAGAGAAAGGCTCAGCCTTCTGAGTGATAGACACAAAACGGGCTCTAGTACCTAGGGAAGCAAAAGAGGGGAATCAATAATACCCCGAGACCCTAGAATGATGTAATAAAAGGGGAAGGCAGCCAGCATTGAAGAGGCATTCAGCAATAGTGAAATCATAATAGAATCATTTAGAAAACTTTGTCAAAAACTCAAAGAAAGTAGGGAAATATTACCCGATATCCCAAAAATAGCCATTATAGTCCATACTTGGATTCAAAAGGGATTCAAGCTTTGCAAGTCTTAGGGGCCTAGATAGCTATCTAAGTCTGTAATTTTTTAACTTATTTGGACCTTGTAACACGTATTTGTGAGCACATTGTAACTCAGAATTAAGAGAAATAACGAAATATTTTACATGAGTCTGAGGATCCTTAACAACTAGTTGCGTTTTTTTTTTTTTCTTCTGTTTTCCTTACTGTTCAATATATATATTCTCGCTTGCTAGTATGTACGTATTGTAGGATTCCTGCTCTATGCACCACTTGGTTTTTAAACAGCCCATTTAGCTGCGGTTAACCAAGCCCAGTCTCTTCAAATTACAACAAAAGTCCCCGAGATCCTCGCCTCAGTTTGGGCCTGGACACTATCGAAAAAAGGACCTTCACAAAGTTGAACCATGCAACATCCATTACCTCTATATTAATAGGAAATTGTCTATAAATCAAACTAAATTAACCATTTTTTTTTGGACTGAGATAACCTTTATGACATTAATGAATTGATAATAAAGTACTATTAAGATCTTGGTCAACCCTAAATTAAATAGAATATAAGAAATTAATCATAATCATACTCACACTCATAATTGGAATGGAATCAACCCTAATTATCGTATTCTTAAATTCATACACACATAATATAAAGTATAGTATAAATGAAGATGCATTTTCACAACATCTTTAATATATAAACACTGAGATTAAAAAATTACAATATCTGAAGGTATATTTTTTACAAACAATCTATATAAAAAATTATGAACTAAGACAATAATTTCCAATTAAATTAGGGGCTAAGAAATTTACTACAATCGCGATACGAAGTGAAGGAATGTAGGAATTATAGAGTGATACTTGCAAGAAAAGAAAGGAAGAACAAAAAAAACACAATCAGATAATCATAAATATCTTCTAAAAAAAATATAATCTTAAATAAAAACAAAAGAACAATAATAAAATTAATATATAGTGACTACTATAGTTTTTTATGCTAAGTATTAAATATAACTTACAATGCTTGTAGTTCATAATAAAATTGAAAGAAACTCAAATAAAGGATTTATGAAGCAAATTTTTTAAGAATAATAATAATAATTTTAGCAAAAATAATCATACACACAATAATTAGAATTAAATATAATATATCCATATATAATATATACAATATATTAGCATATAATATTTATGAAGCATATATTTAATTTTCATTTCCCAACCTATAACCACCCTAAAAAGTAAAGATTCAAGAAACTTAATAAATTTTTATACCAACTAAACTTTAAAGAAAAAGAAACACAGATGTATGATTTATTGTACTAAATAATAATAATAATAATTGTGGGAACAAAGAATTTAGCAAGCCCAGCCCACTTTATACTAAGCCCAAGGCCCATGCCGAGGAGGAAAAAATGTCTGAGGACGAACGAAGAAGGCCCAAATTGCCAAGGAGCATTGCCGAGGACAATCCTGACCTCGGCCAACTGGGACCATAGAAGGGAATAGCGGCACGCCATCAAAAGCAGCCCCCTAAAGCATCCCAAGAAAAAAGACAAGTACAACGGGACAGCCATGGGAGCATGGTAAAAGAACAATTCAAGGAGAAACTGTTACCTCCGCATTAAATACCCACAACTAACGTTCTGGCCGCATTAATGAGGAAATGATCCTTCAACAGTGCTACGTTGGTTGCTGTAACCCACAGAATGTTTGGGAAGGTGGTTAATGAGATAAGCACTCAAGTAGTGACCTGCACAATCAATAAATTGAGGGCCAAGATCAACTGAAGGAAGATATATATAATGTAAGAAATCCTCCAGAAAGGAGGAGGAGGCAGAGAATGCTAGAACAATTGGTACCAGCTTTGAAACCTTTGTAACCCAGCACTGAAGAGATAACAAGAACTACAAGCTCCTAAGATGAAGGCCGAAGAACAGAATTTCACAATTTAATCCACGTCCTTGTTATTCAATCTACTCATAGCCATGTCTAGTCATTGTAATCCTCACTAAAGCCTAGTTCTTAAACTCATTCTCTATAAATTCATTATATTAGGTTGATTGAGCTTGAATCTATCCATCCAATAGAAGAGGTGTCCAACCCCAGTCCCTACAATAATAATAATACTCATACATCTTTATTATAAACCAACAAACATATTATGCAATATATTTTGTCCAAGTAATGGATGTAATAATTGATAATAACAAAGTAAAATTGATTATAAAAAATTCGTAATAATACAATTTATTACAATTTTTTGGTCATATAATAATTACAACAATAAATATTATTAAATAATTTCAAAATTAACAAAACACGTACATGAATTTAATTAGAGAGTTGAGATGCTTACCACAATTGTGATACCAACTAAAAGAGTGAGAATTATAGAGTGATACTTGCAAAAAAAAAAAAAAAAAAAAAACACAATCAAAAAATAATAAATAAACACAAAATAACAACAATACTAAAATGTTTATGTGAATCAGTTTAACCCTTAAGAGTTCAAGATATTGTATTTATAATGATATCAACAAGATACTTGAAATTTTCTATACAAGGCAATATTTTGCAATGAGTGAAAATAAAGTATTCCCAGCATAAAAGCATTTTTTTTTTTAGTTGAGAAGCACCTAAGTCATAGGCTGATTATATGTTATCAACTACAAAATAATCAAATTCATATATGGTGACTATTACAATTTATTATGATAAATTTCGAATATAACTAAAAATGCTTATAGTCCTAACCATAAAAAATTCATTAATCTAAAATTTGAATAATAAAAACAACAACAACAATAATCATAATCATAGTCATAGTCATACAAACAATATTAACTACAACAATACATAATATTTTACAATGTATTAGCTTCTAATATTTACAAAACATATATTTATATAATAATAAATCTCTTAATTTCTAGAGTTGTAAGTTAATAAGCAAAGCAAAAAAAAATTCATATTAACCCAAAACTTACAATCCTTAGTTGTGCACACTAAAGAAAAGCGGAAAAGTAATATAGCATTGAAAAATCGAAGGTAAGTGAGGCAATATGAAAAATGTAGAAGATGTAATGCTTTAGTGATGGTGTTTGCCTTTTATAATGAAGAGAGAAATGAAAAGACAAAATAGAATCCCTGACATAGATTCTATGTGTGATATCAGCAAGTCAGGTTTTATTGGGAATGAACAAAGAATATATTCTAAGTACTTTGGAGAATAAGAATTAGGAGGAAGAGATGAGGTGATTGACTCCTCCAAAAATTTTTTTTTTATCCAAACAATTCTCTCTCTCTCTCTCTCTCTCTCTCTCTCTCTCTCTCTCTCTCCAATTTTTAGCAACTCCATTGCCATAATTCTTTTTTTTTTTCCTCCCATTTCAGCAATTCTAAAAAACACAATCAATTGCCACATTTTTTTTCCTTCCATTTCGGCAACAACATTGCCACAAATCAATTGGCACGATTTTTTTTCCTCCCATTTTGGCAATTCCATTACCACAAATCAATTGCCACAATTCTTTTTTTTTTTTTCCCCTTCCATTTCGGCAATTCCATTGCCACAATTTTTTTTTTTTTTTTCCCCTTCCATTTCGGCAATTCCATTGCCACAATTCTTTTTTTTTTCCCCCAATTTTCAACCTAAATCTTCTTTTTCGCCCCTCATTTTCGGCAACTTCATTGCCAAAATTACTATTAAAATTCTCTCGAAGTTTTTGGCAACCTGGTTGCCACAATTCTTTTCTTTTCTTTTTTTCCTCCAATTTTCAACCTAAATCTTCTTTTTTTTCCCCCTCATTTTCGGCAACTTCATTGCCAAAATTACTATTAAATTTCTCCCCAAGTTTTTGGCAACTTGGTTGCCACAATTCTTATTTTCTCTCTCCTCACTCCCCTACAATTTTAGCAACTTGATTGCCACAATTGGTTTCCGTTCAACCACTTCTCCTTTGGGCACTTCACCGAGTAGTTGGGTAGGAATTTCGGGCAATAAGAATTTTGGTAATGTCATTACCGAAATTCAAATTTTTTCTCCCTCCTTCCATCACATCATTTACCTTTGTTCTCTCTTATTTTTTGCTAGAATTTCAGCAACAGTGTTGTCGAATTTCTTCTCTTTCCTCAATTTTTAAATTAATTTTTAACAGTACCTATATTACAAATAAACTCGATTTTCTATAATATTCAACTAAAAGACTCCCTTAATAATAGTACCCATGTTTAAATATGTAAGGTAAAAATAAAATAAAAAACTTTTTTCATTTTTTAGAAAATAAGAAAACTTTTTGATTCCTATATTTAGTCCCGTGGGGTCAAATCAATTAAGAAGGTAACTCTGATTCAATTGGAGCAGTATTCACCACAAAGAACTGAGAGTACATTAATTCTAATCAATTCGTGGACTTTTGAAAAGACACTCAAGCAGTGGCTAAGTAAATATATATATAAATACATATATACACACACACACCTTGTTGACTTTATATTCTCAAGTGATACCAAAATAATTTATAACTTAATTCTTTTTATTTTGATAATTCAATATACGGTGATTTGGATTTTGGAAGTCGTTGAAAACATCTACGATATTTTTGTTGAGTTACAGGTCTATTACCAATTTATAATTGATTCTCTACTATATTTTTTAGCAATCTATTATTTATTTGTAGTAAAATTAAACCAAATATCTAAGGCTTAAATTTGTCATTACCTTATTAAATAATTATGCATGCTACTCGATCAACTATAATTATATAACATAATAAACAAACATATAAAACAACTAAATATAATAATTACTCAAACCATTGTGCATCCTGATAAGGGTATTTTCGGAATAAGATCACAGCTCGTTAGACAGAGTATCATACCAACGTTAAAGCCGATGGTATCCCCAAAAAAGGAACTGTCGGTCTTGAGAAGAGTCCCTCCACAAGCAGAGGCCAATGGCTACGCGAACGGATCCATGCAAAGCCGACTGGTACATCTCCGTACTAGGCCGACAAATGACCCTGACAGACAGAGAAGCATACCAACAGGTCCTACGTGGCCTTAAATATTCTACACTCATATTTTTATATGAAAAGACCCTACCACACAACTTTCACTTTTCTAGAATGGAGAGTATTCCCCAAATCTTGGTGCCATTAACTCCACATTCTCCTTATAAGGAAAATCCCTATATTCTCGGGATCTAGGTCTCCTTCACATCGCTATACAAGCAACCAGCCTCCTTCTTTTCTAGGTACGCGAAAAATCCCTAGGTCTCTCACTATAGAGTTCTTAGAGATTTCTCATTCACTGACTTAATCTTCAAAGGGTCTTTGGCCGATACCTCATCGGTTCCTTCTGTTTGGTTCTTGTTTTCCTATTCTTTAGCTATCCATCGGTGTGATTAGGGACAAATAACTCACTGACGATTTTTGTACATCATCACATCCAAAAAAAAATTTTAAATAAATAATAACAAGCCAATAAGCCAATATTATTAAATTTGTATATAAAATAATAAATCATAGAAAATATGCTAATTGCTAACCACTTTTTGAAATAAAACTTACAATTAACATAATATAAATATTAAACAAGCCAAATTAAAACATAATAATGTATTTGTGAGTATATAATTCAATATAAGTATCAAAATATACTTACATTTATTTGATATTAGATTGTTAAGCTTGTAATCAAGTTCATAAGATATCATATTAACATATATAATTTATTGATAATATAAATAGTCATGAATTTTTATAATTGTAAAAATATAAGTTTATAAACAAAAAAAAAAAAAAACAAACAATCTATCTAACTAATTCAAATAATTTAATTTAAAAAATAACTTATTTGCTATTTTTTTATGAGTATAATTTATTCATTAATTATTAATGTAGATACGTGAAAATGTAAAAAAATTCAATCGTGGTGTTTACTATATATGGGAAAATAAATAATTAATAAAGTTATTTGTGCACAAGATTGAGTTTATTAGTCAATAATTTTTTTTAAATGAACAAAGCTTAAACATGTAATCTAATTTGTCGATCGACCAAACTCAATTAGTGCTTGAAACAATATTTAAAAAAAAAAAAAATTAGCATCCTTTGTAAATATATATATATATATATATAGTGTTGTGTACTAAAAAATTAATAATAATTATGAATGATTCTAAACTTTTACACTCTTTTTAGGAGGAGGCAACTATATGGAAAATAACAGAAAAAGAAAAATGATGTTGGAATATTCTTTCAATTCTCTTGTTTGAGAGTTTAAATGGAGGGATAAGGAAATACTATTTTCTTATTTAGGAATTTAAGTGAGAGGAAATTGAATGCGTAGAGGAGAACACTCATTCCTCCCATTTCTCTCAAATTAAATTTTAATTATCTCAAAAATTGGGAGAAGTCAGAAGGAATGGAATAAGATTTAACGAAATTTTGACTAAAAATCCAAAAATACCCCTATAGATTTAGTCATTTATTTTAAAATATGGGTGTGTGGGCCAAGATCAGTTGAATAGGCCTAGGTTGAAATTGGAAAGGGCCCAATGAAACATTCCTATAGAAGAATTGGACTCGAGTGGTCCAAGGAAGGCTTGAATTCGAGGAAGTGCCCAATGAAGGAAAGAAGTTAGGAATCATATGAAGAGGATTGGGAACTATCAAGCATGCTAGGGACGATGACTAATAAAAGTAACAGTAGCTAGTCCAAGCAAAGGTTGGAAGAAGCTTCCTAACGAAGCTACCATCCCCTCCAAATTGAATGCACTGTACCAACCAAGTATGCCACATTAATGACTGAATAGCCTCTCTATACAGTGTCCCAACAGCCTGTTACCTACTTAGCACAACCTCAAAAGGAAGGGAGAAGAAGGATGGGACAAGCATCTTGCTTGAAGTATCATATATCCACTCTATAGGTAGATGACTGGGATGAAGGCACTAGGACTATAAATAGGAAAAGATACCCCATGTACAGGGATGAGATTTTAGAAAGAGAAAGCTAAATCTTTGTAACATTCAAGAGAGACTTACCGTGTATTCCTTTCCTGATAGAAACACTCCTCAGACGTTCTGAGGAAAGTGTAATAAACATATATAGACAAACTTATAATTTTGTTTGAAGCCTTTATTTTTAATACTCTTGGTTAAGACCCTATTTTCACTTAACTGTTAGTCCAAATACCCACCTCTTACAAATGAATTATCTCGAATAATGGCCTAGCCCAAATGAGGGACTTCGGTTTGTTAGCCCATACAATGGGTATATCTTGTTATAAAACTATTATATTCCATTTATTCTATATTACTCCCAAACAAGATTACTTACATTCCATTTTTTTTTTCCTATTAATTTACCTTTTATTTTCTATTGCGTAAAATACATTCCATTCTATTATTCTAGAACTCCCAAATGAAGTGTTAGTACTATAGTCTATAATCTATAGCAGTGTTTGGATAGCGGCTGCATTTTGACCAATGTGTTTTTAACTTTTTTATTTTTTTTATTTTACTGAGAAGCGCTCCATCTTGTGCACTGTTTATGAGACCCACAAACCTCTTTTTTCACACTAACTTTCATTAAAAATAGGCTCCACAACACTATTAACACATTTAAAAATTATTTTTCTATAATGTTTTCAGTTTACAGTAAAATAAGCAGTATCCAAACACACCCTATATGCTCGCATAGAGTATTCGCATTAGACAATGTGAAATAGCATAAGGGTTAATTTTACACATTTTACCTCAAAATACACCTACATCACTTAAACTCAAATTGTATAAACATGCATTGTTATTTACATGGTTACTGTAACTATGTATATAATTTTTTAAATAATTTATTCCTCTCTCTCTCTCTCTCTCTGTTTTTTCTTCCTCCTCAACCCATAAATTTTATCTCTCTCTCTCTCTCTCTTTGATGTATCCCGAACCCATAAATTAATATATCTCTCTTACTCTTGGATTAGCCTTGAAACCAAAAACACATTTGACTATCCCACCGCCACATCTTGTCAACTAGGTTCAAAACAGTTAATTGGGTTTTGAAAAGGGTTTGAAACATTGAATTGGTTCAAAATCAGTGAAGCAGGAATCTATATTTGGATTTGGTTCGATGGGTTCGAAGCTTGATTTGTTTTCGCCATTGAAGGAGAACCAATACTTTAATTTTACCTTTAAAAAAAAAAAAAAACCACCACAAAAGCCAAACGAAATCACTGAAATCCCCATCCCCCCCCCCCCCCCACCCCCCACCAAAAAAATCACCACAACAAAATTGCAACACTATATCACACCCAAATCAGAGGAAGTTAAAGCTTAGGTTGAGTTGGCCATGATGGCATGGGCAAAGGTTTTGACAGAGGAGAATACTGTGTTGGGTTTGGAAATGGGTAGTGGATGGGTTTGGAGGGAAGAGAGAGAAAAAAGAAGAGAAAAGAGAGGTGAGATTTGAGAGAGAGAGAGAGAGAGAGTTGAGACTTGAGCAAAAGAAGAGAGAGGCAGGGAGAGAAAAAATTAATTAAAAAAGAAGTAAGAGATGTTATAGTAACTTCTACTAGTTACAAATTACTGTAGCTATGTGTTAAATTTTGTTAGATATATCATCTCAAATAGAGTAAGATTTTAGGTGTTTGAAGTGCTATTTTAGAAGCACTAATGTTTTATTTATTTATTATTGGATAGGAGATTAGTCCATTCGTTCCATATTACTCAAAGTGCAAAACTTATGGCCTATTTGGAAGTTTAGAGAGGGATGATAGTAGAGGGGAGTAGAGGGGAGGAAAGTAGTGGGGAGGAGAGTAGAGGAGAATGGTTCCCCTCCACCTTGTTTGGATGTTTTTAAAATTAGTAAGGAGGAATAGAGTAATTAGTCATTCCCCTTATTTGGATGTTTTAAAAATTAGAATGGAGATGAGAGAAAATGATTAAAATAGACAAATTTACCCATATTTGAAAATGGACTAGTAATATTGGTCTATGATTAATTTGTTAGAAATGGTAAATTAGGGAATTTACTTGGACAATAATTTATTTACTCTATTCTCCCTCCAAATCTCTCCAATTTAGGGGAATTAAAAATGAGGGGTTAGAGGGAGTTGAAATCCCTCCAAACCCTTCCCCCTCATTTCTTAAAAAACTTCAAAATAAGGTAATTAGATTACTTTCTTTCTTTCTACTCTACTCCCCCTTATTTTTTAAACATCCAAACATGCCATTAGGTACAAAAGTGATATTCCTTAAGTTTTATTCTTAAAATTAAGCCGTATGACTATTTAAATAAAAACACACTTGGTGGGTTCCAGTTAACTTAACTGGTAAAGTCTCTGATGGTTGTATAAGAGATCTGGGGTTCAATCTCCGCCTACACCAAAAACTGATTGATGTCTTGGTTTGATAATAAAGAGCCTACACCAAAAACTGATTGGTGTCTTGGTTTGATAATAAAGAGCAATTATCAGAAGCGGACGCCATAGGTTAAAACTTTCTCAAAAAAAAAAATTAAATAAATAAAAACACACTTCCATTTTATGTGAAAAAAAAAAAAAAAAAAAAACTAAATATTGAATTTTAAGGGAAAAAAAACCTATAAAACGTAGGAAAAAATGAATAAAAATACATTCAATTATATTGAATTGACATAAAACTCCCACAAGAATTGTTTGTAGTATAGACTGTATGGTCTATAGTCTAGACTACATACTCGACTTAGGTTCGCTGACATGTACACAATCCTACATGCCTAAACGATCAGCACGAATCTTTGATTAAGCACCGCGCAGGCCTAAAAGGCCCCCACTTCTCTCCACTATTATACAATCCCTATCCATTGTTTTTAAGTTTCCATTGACACTTCTTCGACTCGACTCCCTCCCCAGCGTACAAAAAAAGCAAATATTTTTAGGCACAATTTATTCTTCTATTCTATATCAGCAACAAATCAGGCAGAGCCGCAGGAACAAAAATCTCTCACACACTCAGAAATCCAACAAGTCCACCTATTATTTGCCAAATCCGTGCAACTGTTGTTTCCTTTTTATACCTAACCCATCCATTCCAACCCTTGCTCGCTAGCTCGCGCGGGCCTCAATCAAATAATTTCCTCTCTCTCTGCGACTTTTCATCGAACAGGTTTGCTTCATATGAACCCTTTCCTTGATATCATTGATTATTGTATTATTTTTATTTGTCAATATTTCTTTCCTTATCCGTATTGGATTTCTCAATAGATTTGCCACTGAACCCAATTCAGGTTTTCAGATTGTTTACTTGAAAAAACGGAAAAAAGTAGTTTTCATTACTTATATAGCACCTGGGTTTTGGCTTCTGATATGGTATTTATATTTTGGAATTTGGGTTTAAGTAAATTTATATTTTTTATGACCAGTTCTAGGGTTTCTTGCTAAATTCTTGTTCTAGTTATATATATTTTTTAGAAGTAGTAACCGATGGTTAAGTTTCGTACTAAATTCTTTTTGAAGTCATAATTATTAGAAGCAGCGTTATCTGCATTCATCTTTGAGTTAATGACATTACATGATGTGTTAGTATTGGTCGGTCCTTTGCAATCAGGGAATCATATTGGTTTAACATCGGATTAATTTATATAGTCTTTGCCAAGAGCATTGCAGCTCAACTAGCACATCCTGGTGTTTCCCATTGGGACATCCGGGTTCCAATCCCCCTCTCCCCCATTGTAATTATCGAATATATAAAAATAAAATGAAATTTTATGTTGTGCATCAACCGGTGAAATGCCTTCATATAAACCCGATTTCAAACCCAACAGGTGTTAGAAAATTCTAAGGCCTAGTAAGAGAGAGTTGATTTCTACTAAGCAAAGACAACTTTGGAGAACATATCATATAATGCCTTTCTGTTTCATCCTATTACATGACCAAAAAAAGGGGTATGTAGGATGTTAATGAATGTGTGCAAGTTGTTGAATATTTTTGAAGTATCCTGTTACTTGTAGGGCTTACAAGACTGTTAATCTGAGAATATCTTAACTAAAAACAATAGGATAGTTACTGCCACAAGTTTATGCAAAAAAGACGAAGAATTCAATTTGAGAATGAGGGAATGTAGTGAGTAATGTTCTGAACTGGAAAGGAAGAAGATTTTTTTTTTTTTTTAAATAAAAAATTTACGGTTGAAAGTATGGAAAATAGGCTTTACTGTACTTGAGCTAGATGCCAATTGCTTGTTGTTGCACACTTAAAATCAACTCTATTTGATTATTGACGAGCAGTCTTATATTTTCGTTTCACAGTGTTTTTGTATGATATATGCCATAGTGTTATAGTGTTGTAAACTTCTTCATACAAATTGGTGGATGGAAGTCTACTTCTTGGTTCGACTGGTGACAACACGCTGCATCAGAAAAAAATTAGGGTTTTTATACTTTTATTTACTAGTTGGTTAATGGATTGAATTTTATATACAGTGGTATTTACATTTTGAGATTTAACTCGCTATTGTTTTTCCTTGTGATCCATGCAGTTGTTCATCTAAGTGATATTTAATATTTTTCAATGATGTTGATGGATTTGATTTTTTGTGAAGCACAATGATATGTTGCAGGCTAATTGTAATACCTTTTTTTTTTGGTAGGAAATATGATTAGGCTATTCAAAGTAAAGGAAAAGCAGAGAGAACTTGCTGAAAGTGCCAATGGTGGGGCACCTATTAAGAAGCAAAGTGCTGGAGAATTGCGTCTTCATAAAGGTTCTCTTATCCATTTAGCGATAACACCATTTTGTTTTTAATTTTAGTTTTCTTATGGCAATATATTTTCTTTATCTTCAGTAATTTCTTTATGAAGCAATATAAGTCATTTTGGTAATAAGAGTCATGATAACTCTTAAGGGTTAGGGACTTGAGGAAGAAATGGAGCAACATGGATTACTACTTAGATGATATCTTCAGTAATTTCAGCTATTCTTTTGGGTGAAGGAAGTTTGAGATGGATTAGGGTTCAATGGGGAGTTTATAGCCATTGATAATATGAATTGGTTATAAAAATTCATATACAAGCTCATCCGTTTCTACAATTTAAAGTCTATTTTGTGAAACAAAGTCTGGTTGTTGTTGTTGTTGTTGTTGTTGTTCTGTAGAGAATGCAGGGCCCTGGTACATTTTGCTTTGTGTTCTATCATCTTAGGGGTTTCTGATTTTTGATTCATTTATTCTTGTTTAGCCCAAGTTGCAGTCATATGATAGGGTCAAGACTATGTTAGAATAAGCATCTGTTCATGTAATGTCATCTGAAAATATTGAGTAGGGAGTTCCATCTAGATTGAAAAGGGATTGTGAATGGTTAGGATCATGTCATTGTTGGATGTACATAGTGGGATGAAATATTCAAATAAGATACCTCATAATTTATTGCCCCCACCCTTGGTACCTCTGCGGTAAAGGAGAGTCCCTGGACTAACTGTAAACCCAGAAGTCTCTAGTTCGACTCCTATCTGAGACATTGCGCAATTTACCCAATGCCTGCTCAGTGGGGGAGTGTAGGCATCCAGGGTTTACCCCTCATGGGTGGTCCCACTTGCCCGTACCTTGAGGGGGTTCCACCTCATCAAAAAAAGAAGAAGAAGAAGATACATCATAATTTATGCCCACTGAGGGTGGTGTTTAAATCAACAATCAATATGTGAGCAATACTGAAGTTTAAGGCCAACATCCTGATTAGATCCATTCCAAAATATTTTAATGGGATCATAATTTTTCAAGTTGGCTCCAGATTGAATAGAGGGCAGATCAAGTTAGGGTAATTTGAGAGGGGGTTCTAAGGATACACCAGGGGTTCCACCACCTCTTGTGGTGCCTGGGCACTGGGGTTCGAACCTTACCAGCACCCTGTTCCTCTGTTTACCTTGCAAAAAAAAAAGTTTGGGTAGTTTGAGAGATGGACAGAGTCATTGGAGATAGAATGATAACTGAACTTCTCAACCTTCTTGGTTGCAAAGGTAGCTGGTTGGTGCCATTATAGTTTATTTAGGTGGGGTTATAGGGGCATAGGACCTATGTAGCACGAGTACAAACATGATACGTAGTATGGCGACATGACATTTCTTGAAAAGCTAGGATACGACACGTTGAGAATATGGCAATTAATTAATTAATATTTATTTATTTTTAGTTATACTAACCAAAAAAAAAAAAAACAAATAATAATAATATTCAAAAAGTCCAACTTAGAGAGAGAAACTAAGAATAATTAGCAAACTAAGTCACTAACCAGACTAGCCAAAAATCAATTAGAAGACATGTTTAGTGACTCATAGAGTCACTGACTGACCCACCAAGTAACAAACTAAACATAATAAAAAACATAAGTACAAAAAAGAGAGAGAGAGAGAGAGAGAGAGAGAGGACAAAGAGTGCGAGAAGACTTACTGGTCAGCAGTCAATGATCTGTGGCTATAATTGACTGTGAGTGTACCAGAGTGAGAGAAACAGAACAGTACGAGAGAATGAGCTAGAGTGAGAGAAATAGGTGTGAAATTTAGGGCTAGACTTGGAGAGGATTTTCACTAAAGAAAAGATCGAATGGGGTGGAGTTGCCAGGTGTAATTATCTTTCTTTTTTTCCCCCTGTTTTGGTCTTTCTGTTCCGCAGATATGTCCTGACTGTGGCTGAGCCGTGTCCGAAATAAAAAATTGATATTTTTTTTCTACTGGGTACGTACTTTGACACATTCGGACCCATGTTGCCCTGTGTCCATGTCAGACACCAGTACGTTGGCAAAATTACCGTGTCCGTGCTTCTCAGCATAGGACAAGTTTAATCATGTTTGAAGCATGGTCCCTGGCTGATCAATTGACCAGCAGAAATGTTTACTCTATTGTTGGTAGTAACATGGTTCTTTGTGTTTGATGTGGACTATATGGGGGTGGAATGTAATTGGCGTATATTCAGAGATGCAGAAAGTACGGGGAATTAGTTGTTAACAAACTTTTTCTTGGTCTTTATATGATTGATCTCACGCGTGAGGTTTTACAAATGGTGATTCCATTGCGACCCTTTTTTAGAGACATTTTCTTTTTGTATATAATTATTTCTTTTTATTTTTTTTACACTTTTTCATGTTCATTGTCAGTCTTTCTTCAATTTAATTATTCTTATCTATAAAAACGGGAAAAAAAAAAAAAAAAATTCTTATTTTGCTGTGAATTACCACTAATGTGTTGCTCCCTATGAGTGTGTTTGGTTGAGAGGATTTTGGGGGTGACAGAAGAAGGAAGAGGGAGTGAGGTTTTCATCTCTTCAATAGAGAAGAAAATAGGGAGGAAGGATAGAGGCATGGGACGGTATTTTCACCCAGTCCCACACATTTTGATCCACCCAAAAGGGGGAGAAATCGGAGAGGAAAACAAAGTGTAAGCTGTAGTTACCATTTGGTCATCCATGACTTCCAATGATCCAATCCTATTGGCACTTTCCTAACTCACAATCACAGACCTGCCTCGTGTTTTGTCATCTTCATCATCATCCCATTTGCATCCTATTTCTGTCACTGTAGCTCAAGGTTTTACCAGTTGCTAAGCTAAATGCTTGAAATTTTAATTACTATGGAACAAATTCACTTTAACACTGCTCCCAAGACCCAGAAGTCATAGTTGTAGATTCCTAGTCTGTCATGCCTTTGATTGGGTAACAGTTGAACCCTTGAATTATGAACATAAAGATTCTGCCATGGATGACGAAGACGATGTCTTTGGCGGGTTTGAATTGATATCTTGACTTCTTGGGGTCAGCCATACGCATCCCTTTTCACCGACCCCTGTCTATGTTAGGCCCCTAGAAAATTCACGGGTCATGTATATTGGGGTTTCTTGTTACATTTGTAGCAAATGATGTAGTTTGGAGAGCAATGGAGTAATGACATTATCATGGTTTGACTTTTTGTTTATTTTGGTCTAACTTCAATACCTTAAGTTTCTCTTTTCTTCAACTTTTTATATAGTCTAGTTTTTAAAGCATTGATTCTTTTCCCCCTAGGTTGAGAATCACAAATTGTAAACCATTGGTAGCTACTAGAAATTGAGGCACCATGGCAAGTGCTGGATGTGTAAAGAAATAGTAAGGTTGTAAATGAACCGAGATGCTTAGGCTTAAGTGCTTGACTATTAAACCCGCCGAGATCAAATATAAGAACTTGTTTGTGAACAAACCCATGAGTATGAGAAGCGGTTTAAGTATATATAATGTCAGATGTTATATGTATACATGTATACAAATATATTTATATAGATTTGCGATTGGATTGTATAAGTTTGTACATAAGTTTGTTAGATATAAAATTGTTATTTGTAATTTCTTGATAATATTAACAGTCTAATTTCTTAGATCATTTATTTCCTTCTACTTTTCTATTCTCCCAATTGAACAGAGCTTAAATTCAATGACTTTCTCTCTTTTAGAATGACTGGCTTTCTTATAGAATCTTAGGTTTCAGAAACTAGAGGTTCCCTTTCTTTTTGAAGCTTAGGATTCTACCAAATGTTTCTCATAGGGAACTAGGGACAGACTTCCTAATTTCTGCCATCTAATACAATGTAGAATTTCTTCTAACAGATTTGCCTTGTCACCTCTTGCAGATATCTCTGAGCTGAATCTACCAAAATCGTGTATCATATCATTTCCCAATGGCAAGGATGACCTGATGAACTTTGAGGTTTCCATTCGACCTGATGAAGGATATTACTTGTATGGAATTTTTCTAACTTTAGTGTCTAGAATTTGTTCAAACAAGTGCATTTGCTTTGAAACAATAACAATGCATTTTAAGGGCATGTGCTTTAGAGTAGAATTTTATTTGTGACTAGTCCTTAATACTGAAAGCAATAACAATTGGGCTGTCTTTTCTTCCATTTGTGGTTACAGAGGTGGCAATTTTTCGTTCTCCTTCCAGGTTTCTCCCATCTATCCACATGAGGCACCAAAGGTTAAGTGCAAAACCAAGGTAGGCCTGTTCACTCTATCTATTTTGTTTGTTTTTTTTTTTTTTTTTTAATTATTGGCATTTTCATTGGTTTATATGGTAAGCTAGCTTCTTATATAGAATGGTCCTGCTTGCAGCTCTACCATCCAAATATTGACTTGGAAGGCAATGTTTGCCTCAACATCTTACGTGAAGATTGGAAACCAGTCCTTAATATAAACACTATCATCTATGGATTGTATCATCTTTTCACAGTATGACTTGATGCTCTGGTGTTTAGATAATTAGATCCATGTGATTTTGTTGCCATCTAAATCTGAATGCTGTTGTTCTTTTTCTTCCAATTATGTGTGCAGGAGCCAAATTATGAAGATCCCCTTAACCATGATGCAGCGGCAGTGTTGAGAGATAATCCCAAGATGTTTGAAGCTAATGTGAGGAGGGCTATGGCTGGTGGGTATGTGGGGCAAACCTTTTTCACACGGTGTATGTAGGCTTTGTAGCACTGACTGCTGGTTCACACATTTCATCTATGAGTGGATGCTCACCGATTGGATTGTGAATTTATTTTGAAAATTACAATTTCTATCGTCCGTTTGTGATTTCTGGGTGGAGCTAGGGCATTGTTCCTGAAAGAATGAGCAATTAAAACCCAAATGAAGGTGGTGTGTTATTGTAACTTCTGTGATGCTGTTTGTATATTGATATGCAATATGTTAATGTGGCACAAGGATAGACTGGATATTATTGGCATAAAAGGACACATTCTCTCTCTTATTTGTGGTACATTCAATGCGTTGAACTTACTACACATCTACTGTGTTTATACTCGAGCGTTGGACTGGAATGGGTTCAAATTTTTGTTGGAGATCCCAGATGATTGGGAATCCCGTGGTGATGAAATCATACTGAGAAGGGTCTGAGGTGCTGTAGATGACTGCTATTTGGTAAGTAAGAACTGTGACATTAGAGTTTAGATGATTAGGAAGAAAACTTTATTTGGTTTTTTTCCCGATAATTAAAAACCACCCCTTTTTCGTTCCGAGTGGCTTCATTCTGAGGTTGAAGATTTATGCCTTACAAGTTCGAAGTTCTAACTGCTGTAGATAAGAAGATCCATCTATCTGTTTTAGTGACATATCCCCATCTTTCTATATTAATGATATATCCAGAGTCTCCGACATGCTCAAGACCACATTCATCCTTTTTAGTCAATCAAAGTAAAGCTGCCCATGAGCTTGCACTTTCGGCAAAAAGCATGCCTGATTGTGATTGTGATTGTGATTGTGATATTTGGATGGAGGATCCGTATGCAGAGCAACTCATTGCTCTTAACAACAGTTTTTAGTAGGGGTGTTTATGAAATCGCACCGTATCGCTCGTAAAATGACATAACTGCATTGTATCGCAAGTAATAGTGCACCGCACCGCACCACACCGCATGGTGCAATGCGGTTTGTAGTTTTATAATAAGAAAATCGCACAAATCGTTCTGCACCACACCATTGTTATTGATTTTGTTCCGTTCCGGCTGGAATTTTTCGTACTGGTATGCAAACCGGTACCGGAATACCCCACGTTCCACCTTGGGTCAAATTTCGGGCCGTTCCGGTCCATTCCGATCATTCCGGCCAATTTCGGCCAAGATGCAAATTTCCGCCGAGATGCAAATTTCGGCCGGTATTAGATTTGGCCTATTATTAAAAAAAGAAAAAAAGAAAAAGGAGTAAAGGTCCAATGGGTAGTTCTTGGGAGTTGTTTTGATGATGAATTTGATCCTACTCTCATGGATGATGATGAGGAGGAGTAAATCTTATATTTTTTGATATTTAGTTATTGTCTTGTAAATCTTCTTATTGTGTGATGTTAAATTGATGTTATATTGATGTTTAAGACTTAAGAGTTAAGACTAAATGATTTGTATTATTTGATATTTAGTTATTTATTTATTAGAATTGACAATTTTATGTTCAAGAAGAATAAATATAAATTATTTTTTAAGAACCCTGAAACACCCTAAAACGGTACGCCGAAATCGGCCGGTATCGAAATATTCCATTTTACTGGACAAACCGAAACAAGGTCCGAAACGGTATTAATAACAATGCACCACACCCTCTCTATATATTAATATATTTATTTATTTTTAATATTAAATATATTATTAATAGTTTAATAACCCTAGTTTTCAAAAAATAAAATAAAATTTAATAACCCTAGTAAGTGTTGACTAGAAAAGTCAACTCAAAATAAAGAAAAACTAACTCAATAATTTAAAACTTGGCATAAAAAAAAAGAGAAAAATTAGTTTTGAGCGGAGTAGAAAAAACTCAAAAATGAAGTGCGATATGGTTATGATTTTGGCTAAACTCTAAACCGCACCGCACTGCACTGCACATGTGACTGCAAAAACAAAGTGCGATGCAGTTATAGTTTTAGCTAAACTGCACTGCAAAGTGTAGTGCTAAAAATGGCCCAAAATCGCACCATATTGCATCGCGAACACCCCTAGTTTTTAGTGTTTATATAATATTATACGCATTTTCATACACTTTTTTACTTACTTATTTCTAAAAAATACAAACAACGTTACTAGAACAATGTTACTAAACTTGTCGTCTTCTAACTTAAAAAACTAGAGTTAGATTGAATTATGAAAAACGTCATTAATTGAAACTTAAGATTTTACGTGAACTCATCTATACTTGGTCAAGTAGTGATAAAGTTTTTAATAGTTGAATAAGAGACCTAGAGTTTAATCTCTACTTACATTAAAAATCAATTAATGTCTTAATTTGATAACAAAAAATACAATTATTATAAATAGACGTCATAGATTAAAACTCTATATATATTATAAAAAAAAAAGATATTTAATATTTAATGTTTCTAATTCCCAATAATTATTTTTTCCTTACTTTTTGCACCCACTTCGAAATCACTTTTGGCCTAAAGCATTCTCACTATTACCGTAGCATCAAATTCACAAAAATAGTCCCACATATGGTAATGCAAAATGCAAAAATACAGTAGCATCTGAAAATAGGGAAAAATTCCTCATGCGCTGGGTGCATGAGATATCAGCTCCTAAAAATAGATATCTATTATAGTAACATATGTATCTTAAATATTATTATTTTATTCCATACCCAATTATTTTAATCTCACAAAAAAAAAATAGAGTATTAGATGTAGGGCGTATAGTTAAAGTGGTAATGTAAAGCAGAATTAAAAAAAGAATATTTAAATAGAGTAATAAAATAATAGAGTATAAATTGTAAGGTGTATTGTTAAAGTGATAATGTATAATAAATAAAGTATATTTTTTATAATGCTTTTTAGCATTTCCGTTTGGGACACTCATCAAATTACAAATTGTCTTTTCTTAAAAGAATTGTACCCAACCAACCAATCAATATATCTTTTACTATATATATAATATCTGAAGTCTAATCTTCAATTCTCTCTAATAAGACATGTAACATATGAAATTCCCGAACCATCGGCAATTCTCAAAGATACCGTGTAAAACACATTGCTAAGACACTATTTAACTTAATGCATTTCATTATGTCATTTTTTTTTTCTAAAATTTATACGAGAAACAATTGATTTGAAATATTATATTTCTTGCTCAAATTTAGTTTCTTTTGCAACAATTGAAACAATATCCAACAAAAGGAAGAAAAAAAAATTAATAACACACAATCAAAAATGTATAAAAATAGTGGGTTCCAGTTAGCTCAATTGGTAAAGTCTTTAATGGTTGTATAAGAGATTTGGAGTTCAATTCCCGCCTACACCAAAAACTCATTAGTATTTTAGTTTGATGATAAAGAGTTATCATCATGCGTGTACGCCATAGGTTGAAACTTAAAAAAAAAAAAAAAAAAAAAAGAATGTATAAAAATAATTGAAGGATATTTGCATTCTTGAGTTGGCATGAATCATGTCTATCTATATTAGTCATTATATCATGCAATTTTCAAATTTGTAAACACATATAATATTATCAAATCACCACATCACTCTTATTGTCTTTTTATTTTATCTATAAATATTAGATTTTTTTTATAAGAAAAATTATTAAAATATTGAAGAAAACTAATAACAATTCTATTGCAGGACGAGAATGTCATGTACTTATCAATATAATATTACTAAAAACATTATCACGCGTCAAAGTGCCATTCATAACATATCTTTTTCTCTTAAGTTGGGTTTGTCTCACTAAACACCATAATCATATTGTTAATGCTACCTTTACTTTAATTCAATAGTGACATATGGGGTCATAAATATTTCCTAAATATCATTGTGGGGGTAGGGTCTAAATAAGGGATATTACCCAAATAAGTTCGGGCCAAGGAGGCAGTTGAGCTCAAATACTCATGATCTGAAGCTCAGCACAATAAGGGCAATCCAGATAGAGAAACTAAGGAAGTCGATTTGCCTGAGGAACTCGAGGAATGTACATTCCTTGGAAGACTATAGGCAAACTACCAGGATCATGTGATTGAAGATTGAGGAAGGAAGTAGAGACGTGCAAGCAACGCAAGGAGGAAGTTTCTAAGTTAAGCATCTATCACCTTCACATTTAATGCACTGCACCAATTCAGCCAGCCGCATTAATGACAGAATGACCCCTGAACAGTGTCACCACATCTTGTATCCTACTCCACCACCACTAATAAAGTAATGATGGGATAAGTATCTCTGAAGGATCAACAACCCTCCAAGTGTAAGGCAAGGATGCAGTCCAAGCAGCTGTATATAGTAAGAAAGATCCTCCTAAAAAGGAGGGGAGGGAGAAAAAAGAGAAGAAAGAAAGCAAAAGAGAAAGGAGAGAGAAAATGATAGGGAATTGTGTAACCTAAAAGCCTAATTATTATAAGAAATATCTGTTCCTTGGACAGACCCAAGGAAAGAGTTTGAGTAATATGACTTGTTCTTCCCATGATTAACTTCTTCACTTTTTGTTTTATGTATTGCTTTTCCTCCAAATTCACCAATTAAGGCTATTAAGGCTTGAAGGGTTTACCTTAACAATCTACCTCTACAAATAAATTGCATTGGGTTGGAGCTTTAGCCCACACCTATTCCTATTAGGCTTGGGTTCCCATCTTAGCCCCTACAATTATTGATGATTATACTAGGGGCATGAGTATATCTAATGAAATAAAAATCTATCACAAATTATTTGCTTTGATCCTTTCACCAAGTCATCCAACATGATCATTGGAAAAAGGCCACAGCTACTGAGATCAATAATAATCAAACATGGACCTTAGTTGATCTTTCAAAAGGAAAATGATCATTGGTTGCAAATGGATATATAAAGTAAAATACTAATCTCGATTAGTTGCAAATGAATTTTAAAGGGAATTTAGATTATTATGAGACATTTTCTTCAGTTGTTAAACTTACCACAATAAGGTGCTTCCTTCGCAATTGGTTTTTGACCCATCTAGATGTAAACAATGCTTTCTTGCACGGTGATTTTAGCATTGGGATAGAGCCTTTACATAAAAACGGACTATTTAGCTTGCATAAGCCACAAGCAGCTTTCCTTTCCTTCATGGCTTATTGGATCTATTAAACACTCATTTAATATTGGGCCGTAGTTTGAAGTTGGATTTTTGACAAACTTGCTTAATCTAAGCCTTAAGTTTTTAAAGAGCCCAAATAAAGCTTGGTTTGGTCCAGCTTAGCATAGCTTAAATTGTGGAGTAAACTAGGTCTCTCTTTCATTCATCGCCGCAAACACAAACCTAACCTTAATGCACAGCACAGCAGATAATTCAGAAACTTTATTATTATCCAATAGCAATGGAGACAATTGTGTCGGATTCCTTGTTTTCAAAATGAGAGGCAAGTCCAAGAGCATCGTTAATAATCATAGGTTCACTGTTGGACTTGCGTTTCATTCCCAAAACAATGGCTTCAAGACTCTTGAGAGTTGAGACTACTTGATCTGTTAGCCACATATATACGGCTACACTTTTTTTTAGTCCAAGACTCGGCCACACATATGGGTGATGAAAGAATATGGTGTGGCCGAGTCTTGAACTAAAAAGAAGTGTATACCAATGGTAGGAGTTGCGTGCATCTTTGGCTGCATCATCAATGGGAAACTTCGGATCCACAGGTGTAGCTATCGTCAGGTAAAATGATCCTTTGGTCTCTGTTTTCAGAACCTTTCATTTGACCTTGTGGAGTGCACAGTTTTACTGGATGGGGGGTCATCTAAATAGGACTTATAGCAAGTTAGAGTTTCTAGCAAGACACATCTTTTTGAAATTCATATCAACAAGTATGAATCTGTTATTATCTTCTATTTTCTTTCCGAACTTTCTAGCCATGAAAGTATTGCTTTTGATATGGAATTTTTCCAGCGCTTTGTTTTCGATGTAAAATGTTTTGTGTTTGAAAAAAGTGTTCGGTGTGTGAAAAAAATGTCATATCACAACCTACCACGACCACAAGATTAGCACAATCCAACCCAACCACCCAGTAGATCTACGCAATTTGAGCAAATCGGTATCTGCCAAGCTTGCCACCACCATATCGGCCTAAAACCTGACTAGATCTACGGCCCCAACCACTAGATCAGCGCGACCCTGTGGGATCCACAGCCCCTGCCTCAGCTGCGATTGCCAAAAGCCAACCACCACGAACTAGGCTCCGACGACTACCTTTGTGATTGTGAGCAAGAGAGGCGAGGGGTGGAGGGTGGGGGTGTATGTTGAGGGTTCAATTGAATCTGTTCTTGGGCTCTGGATTAACAATAGCTCTATAAAGCTAATCAATGAAATTTACATGCTAAAAGTTTGATTGGTTTTTTTTTGGTTGCATTGACTCTGATTTTTTGATAGCTCAAAGCTCATCATTCATCTGGGCACCATTCTTTGGCATCACTGGTAATTAGTTTCATACGTATTTATTTCTTGGTTTAATGTTGTTCGGAATAGCATGTTAGTCAGCTTTTGTAAGGAACAGAAAACTGTCTACAGGTGGAAGTTTAAAGCGTAGACCGGTAACATATGGCAGTCCTTTTATTTTTGGTAAAATCAGATTAGTCTTTGATGTTATACTAAATCATAATTTTAATGACAATCAACTCTAAAGATGTGGATGCTCTGGTGTTCAAGAAAATGCTCTGGAGTGCTAGTACGAGACAACAGAGACTCAGTCATTGTGGTTTTGAGTGAGAAGCTGTGTTGCCAAGGAGACCAGCATCAGCATGTAGCAAAAGCTTTGGTAATTCTTACAATTTCAGGGTGATTCTATACAACAAACGTTGGTTCTCTCTTCTTCTTCGCAGTATCTCTCGCACGTAGGGCATATTTTGGACGAAGCCAGCGCTGGATCCTCTAAGAGTAATTTTTTTTTTGTCCTGTTACTAAATATAGTAATGAAGCTGCTCAGAGTTATTTGGTATTTTTCTGTTACTAAACATAGTAATAAAGCTGCTCATGAGCTTATGCAAAAGGCATACATGATTTTGTCATTTGGATTGAGGATATTCCTGTGTAGATTGTAGAAAAAGTCACTGATGAATAACCACCATAAATAGCAACTTTAATTTAGATGTTAACTCATTTGTCCTTGGTCAAGTAGTGATATTTCTATTATCTTGGCATATTGTAAAGAAGGCCTCAGGAAAATCCCGAGAGTTATTAGAGAAGCTAACAAGTATGTTGATGTACTACTTGACAGAGGGGGAGCCTGTTGTTTAGTTGATGAATTTCCCTTTTATACCAAAAAATATTTCTATTACTCATCTTTTATTGAGTGATTATATTAGTATTTTGTCCCATTTTTTGCACCTCCCTTGTTGCATCTTAAAAGACAAAAAAAAAAAAAAAAAATCCCCACGACTCTCTTTAAACCAAACCCAAAAAATTTCTAATGAATTTTAATTTCATTTCCTTATTTGAAAATTTAACATAAGCCTATCTTTTAATCCCTCCAAAATTGGGAGTAATAATTAGAGAAAACAGAATTTGCTTTAATAATTTTTTATTAAAGTCTCCAAAATACTCTTTTTTTTTTCTTCATAAAACATCCATATCCCTATTAAAAAATAAATGGTATAATAGTAAGATTTTTATAAAATGCTTAAACAATGTTACTTTTCATTTCATTCATTTCTTATCATATATCCAAACAAGAGAGAGATCAATATGTAATTCATTTCGATTTATTTTCATTCTTTTCAGATATATCTCATTTCATTTCTTGGCTTTATAATCTCCCAAACATGGTGTTAGTAAATATTTTAGGTATAGAGTTCAATTGAATAAGCGTATATATCATTTGTTCTATTATCATGTCATTGGCTTTATGATGATTTTTTTTTTACCATTAGACTAAGAGTCTAAGACAATAATTGATGTTTAGTATAGGTAGGATCTATGAATAATATTCTACAAATTTTTTTTCTCAAAGAAAAGAAAATGTTCGACAAACTTGCAAAAAAACTCATTTATAATGGGTCATAGCTTGAATTTGGATTTACGACAGCTTACTCAATCTAAGCCCTTTTATTAAAGATCCCAAATAAAGCTTGGTTTGGTCCAGCATAGCATATAGCATGAATTCAGAAATCTAACCATAACGCACAGCATAATTCAGAAACACAATCAATCTGCCTCAGATCAGTCCCTTTGTGATCTTCATCCATTCGACCCACCAATGATGTCTGGACCTACGAAACATCAAATTTTATTATTGTCTCAATGTCTTCCAGACGACATTGTCTATGACATCCTGACTTTGCTGATAGTGAAATCCTTAATCCGATTGAGCTGTGTTTTCAAATCTTGGAACTCCACCACCACCAGCCCGGATTTCAAATTTTCAATAAGGCACACCTTGAGCAAGCTAAATCATTATCCAACAACAATGGCTATTTGTTTTTTATAGCAGAAAGAGAGCATCTTTCATTTTTTTTAAGAATTGTGTACATTTGCTTACAATACATTGACAATGACACCCCAGATTTCTAGGTTTGAGATTCCCTTTTTGGATGCCCACCCCACATGCTTGGCTTTTGTAACGACATGTTCTGCTTTGATAGGCATGACGACCATGGAAATCATATAATATATTTGTGAAGCTCAAGCATTAGAAAGCTTCAAGATGCTCTCTACTCACAACTTCATTGACCCTAATCATAGGGTCGCTCTTGGACTTGTCTATCATTCTCAAAACAATGACTTCAAGATTCTGAAACTTATGTGGAAAGGGTTTTGTTGGTGAAGGCTAAGGTTTACACATTGAGTAGGATTCATGGAGAAGGGTTGTGGTATCATTATCAGTGGTCCTTGACTCATTATGTTTATTTTTAAATGGAGCTCTGCACTTTATAGCATATTCTGAGTACCACAAATTCATTTTATCCTTTGACGTCAATGATGAGAGATTCTATGAGATATTGCTTCCTCAAAATTACTTGGATGGTTTTGATGGAGTTTATCGACAGTGTCTTACAGTGTTCAAGGGATCGTTGGCATTGATTGTTATCAGTTGTACTCTACCTCTAGATTAGGAGAGTGACAATTGTGACATATGCCCTGAGTCTTGGATTAAAAAAGTGTACAGACGAAAAGAGTTGCAGGCATCTTTGGCTGCACCATAATGGGGAACTTCTGATTGAGAATGTTAGCTCCTTTGGTCACCCTTTTCAGAGCCTTTCATTTGACCTTGAGAGTTTAAATGAGGAAAATCTTAGAATTCCACACCCTAGATGTATGCTTTACACAACTAATTTCATGGAGAGTTTGGTTTTACTTGATAAGGGAGAACATCTCATCTGAATACAAAAATTAGCAAGCTTGAGTTTCTAGCAAGGCAGCTGATAGAAGTTTTAAGTTTTGTTAGTTATGTATTTTTCAATAAAATGAATTTATCTTGTGTTTTCTTTCTGTTTGTTCTTGGCAAGAAAGTATTGCTTTTATATATAAACTAAATTTTATTAAACTGCCTTAATGAGTACAGAGTACTAGTATTGGAATCGAGTTGACAATTAAAATTTGTTTTGCCTATAAACTTTGATACTTGGTGGATGGTACCCTAAATTTTGATTTTTCTCAATACACCTTATTTGGATATCACGATTTGATCCAAGGCAACAAAATAAAAATAAAATAATGGACTAAGATTTAGGGACATGTAATTTTTCACAATTGCCTATGGAATGTTGTAATGAAGTCAAGATAAAAGTGATTTTAGCGAGTGGTCTATGTGAAAGTAATGTTACTCCAATCACAACTTGCCACCTTAATAAAATATGAAAAAATTTGCCAAAACAAAAAAAAAAAACTTAGTCTGTAGCATTGCTATTTCCTGGGTCAAAACCATAATCACTTTTTTTTCTACAACAAATATATGTCAGATAAAATAATAGCAACACCAGATAGAGCATACGTGCACAGCATCAGCAGAATACGTTAAAAAAGCAGACATCGTCAGAACATGGAGTCTTCTAGGCATATGCAATTCAGTTTTATTATTCCTTAACGAGCCATCATCTTTGCCGCGCTAGCCAACCCCAGAACTGTAAAAGAGAGTTCAAGTTGGACATACACCGGGACGAGGAGTGTTACCATTAAAATTTCATGAAATTGTATGAAAAAGAAACTGAATTATGCATCATTTTCTCATTAAAGCCAAAAAGGATTATCTTTTGAAGTTGAAAGTCCATCTTGTGTAGTTTATTTTAAAAGACAATTTGAACTCCAACTCTTGAGAAAATTTCCTAATCTTGAAAGTCATGAGTCCTAAATTTAAACTTACAGTATCATTCACATTTGGTACTCCTGCAACTAAATTGACACTTCTCGTGTCATGTCTTCCTCTTTCAGAGTGGCCAGTCTAGCATTTTCACGGTCACGCCTAAAAGTATAATACAAAGGTGTGTAAAACAAGCAACACAAGCCAAATGGAACAGCCATCATCGAGAGAAGTCCCTTAGACAATGCCAAAGCCTCTGGTGCAGATCCTCCTGCGGGATCCACGGATTTTGAATCATAGCCATATATCTTTTCTGATATAATTCCAACCAAGGGAGCAGCAACAGAAGAGAATGATCCTTCAAAAGCACGATCAAATGCATAAATCATAGTCCTGTGTTTAGCAGGAACCACCTCAGCAAACACGGGGGCATTTACAGCAGAGCCATTCCAGCTAATGCTTAGACCCATTAGAAAGAGGGTAGTAGCAAAGGTGTAAAAGCTGCTTACTGACTGTGGGATCACTCTAAGTAGGAACAATGAGAATGGGATGCCCATGAAGGCGCTGAACTGCGCACACATGATACGACCTGAGTGGGGGTAGATTTGAGATAATTTATCTGCAATTAGACCACCAAGGAGGGACCCCAAAGCACATCCAATAGCAAAAAGGCTGAGGAGGGTTGCTGTACTATTATGATCAAAACCTGCAAAAAGAACTAGATGGCATCATACCTCATTCATTTAAAACAGATAAATGGAATAGCTATACGCTACTCATCGAATGCCCATATAAGTAGACATTTTATACATGGCTGACCAACTTTAAATTTTTAATAAATATAAGTGAAAGGCTACCAAGATAACCAAATAATTTTCCCTTCTTTGTACTGAGTAATCTTTACTTTGGCACTCTATCATGATGGCAGGCTACAGATGCAAATGGTATAATATCATCTTCAATTTCAACATCTTTTGCTTGAAATAAACTTACGAAATCATAGAAGTTTGCTTTTGTGCTCACCTACTAGTTCAAACCACATAGTGAAGAACACCATGGCAGTCCATGGTAGCGACCCCACAATGCCCTGCAAGACAATGACCTGAAATGTTTGCACTTTCATAACAGTTTTCATCGCCGTCCATGACTCTCGCCAAAATGATGCTGTGCTAATAGCATTGCCCTTTTCCATCAAAACCTTCCTGAAACAGAATGCATCCATTCAGCTAGGTCACCAAAAAACTGACATAAGAGGAGAAAATGCATTTGCTTGAAAATTACTTCAGTTCATTACAGCCAAGTCTATCATTCATTTATGATGACATGATTAAATAATATAATCACATGGAGGCAGCATTGAAACAGATAACAACTTGGGGTAAAAGGGAAAAGCAACTTTACTTTTCTTCAGCCTCTCCCGTATCATGATTGATGCTAACTGTTCTTCTAGGGTCTACCACAAACAAGAAAACAAGGAACCCAATTAGTGAACTCAATGCTGCCATCAGAATGAAGGCAAAACGCCATCCAGGCACACCCCAGTATTGGTGACCAGCCATAATTGTTGCTAGAACACCACCTCCTATGCCACCCAAGGAACCCACAAGGCTTAGCAGTCCAAATCCTGTTCCCCTCACACCATCCATATAGCTATCAGCAATGAAGGACTGGAGTGCTGGTATCACAATCGCCAAACCAAAGCCATTTATTGCTCTCCAGAATGCAACTTGAAGAAAATGCTGGCTAGCACCCACTGCAGCAGTTGATAGGGCCCAGCAGAAAGTGCCCATTGCAAGAACTGTAGGTCGATCATGGTTTATAACTAGTACTCCTGCCAAGGGTGATGCAAGTCCCTGCACAAAGTTCCTTATGAATGTAAGATACCCCAGGTCAGATGGCCCAGCATTGAAAGCTTCACTGACTTCTTTGTAAACAGATGGGAGGAGATTCTCATCAGCACGCTCCATTATGGCAGCCAAATTGATGAGAATGAGAGAGAGAGAAACCCCAAAAATCTTTCTTGTCCTGTGAAAAGTGAGCAATTGTAAGGATATATCAGAAGTCAATGCATTGAGTGAAACTCCTTTAAACAGGAACAAAATCTAAGGCATGAATTACACATCTTCAGGCATAATGTTGATTGTTTAAAATGGGATATGGACAGTGTCTCCCTACTAGAAAGAATTCTCAAAATATTAACTGATTTCTTATCAATGCTCCCCCTAATCACTCATTTCAAACCTTTAAATTTGCCAATCTTTTGATCCTTTTTGAGAACTAAAAAGCTATCTACAGAATAGTTGCTGTGTTGTTTGGTTCCTCAAACTGATTCAAGTTCCATCCCCCGAGCCTCATTGTGATACTCTGCTTCCTGTTTCTACTTGCCTAGCTCTATCCAGAAATAGGACCCCCAAGCTACTTATGGGCTATCTAATATCACGATTTAGTTAAAGGAAATCCCATTCACTCAAAGCACAAAAATCTAGCCAATGCATATGTTTTATGTAACAATAAGACTCTTCTTATACCAGCCAAACAATGAAAGGGTAACTACAGCATCTACAAAAGCATTACAGTGGAATTGTTCCCCTATGGCTACTCACTGATTTCTCTCCACATTTCCATTTTTATGAATTGGCAAAATTATAGAAACTTGAGTAGCAGCAACGGAAATAATTCATTGAAACATGTTGAATTTGGCTGAAGCTACAGAAGAGCTTAATTGTTTGAATTATTAAGAATGGACATTGTAAAAAAAGTTATTACTATATACTTGTGAATTATGAACAATGTTGATGAAGACGGGTATACGACTATATATCACTTTGTTATCATAAGACTATATGATAAGTAGAAGTATAAGACTCACTTCTTAATCAAGGTCTAGGGTGTTTTTAGAGTCCAATAACAAGCCAAAGAAATACCATCTAAAAGAAGCCCTAATCAATTCCTTTTCAATCCTAGAGGCAAATCATCAACAAAACAACGACTACTTCTATAAAACAATAATAGCAAGATGTTAGTGCCAGAGATGTATAATTGCTCCAAGAGCATTTCAGATTTTTTTTAATAATTAGAAGTTGGGAGTGAAGGATTTGAACTCCTAGACATCTCTGTTAGAAACAACAGAAGATGCTAGTTGAGTTACAAAACTCTTGCCTAACAGCATTTTAGATGAAATGTGCAATCCGCAGTTTTGAATAGATATTGAAGCAACAATGTCATTCTGGCACTGTCATTATCATTTTTTGCTCAGAAGTGTCAAACAAAAAATTGTAAGGTTATGTAGAAGTATGTTTAGTATTTTTGTGTCTGTTTCACATAGACAACCTAATTCAGACCAACAAGTAATTAGAATGAATCTAATATTAGTATCATGTCAAAAAGAATTGATGAAAATGCAAAATTTATACGTCATACAATGTTATGAATATAAAGTCTCAACTATCTCCACCTCACATCTGGTAGACCTCATATTGTCCTCTCCCCCCCCCCCCCCAATCCCCCAAAAAAATGAGCTGGTTGTTGTCCCCTGAAGAGAGTTCTACATTCCAAATCTTTGGTGCTTTGGTCATTGACCAAATTTGGAGAACTAGGAATGCAGTTCTTTTTGAGGAAGCAGTGGTTGACATGGATAGAATCCAAATGGAGTTAATGGACAGATATAAAGAGCATTTAGCCTCTGCCGTTCCAGCCACAACTAGAGAGCCCTTAACAAGGACGGTGGCTTGGACCCCGCCACTACATGGAGCCATTAAAATAAATTGTGATGCTGCTGTTAGCCAAAACAAATCCTATGTGGCTATTGTTGCAAGAGATTGGAGAGGGACAATGGTTTTGCAATGACAAAAAGAGTAGAAACCACTATCCCTGTCCAAGCTGAAGCGGAAGCCATCAACTGGGCAACACAGGAAGCACCTAGTCTAGGCACCAGACATGTTATAGTTGAGAGTGATGCAAAAATTTGTATAGATGCCCTAAGAAAGCCAACTAAAGAAAGTCCATGGAGAATTGCAGTGCTGATTACTGACACGTTAAGGCTGGCTAAGTTCTTGCAAAACATCCAATTTAGTTGGATTCCTAGATCAGCTAACAATGCAGCCCATAGTTTAGCATCTGGGCTCTTTTAAATAGGGTATCTGGTTCTTTTGTTATAGGCTGTGCCCCGCAAATATTTACTGAAGTTATTTTAGCAGAGCAACCCTTTTGATGTATTTCATCCTAGTTTGTACTTGTCTCTGTTTTTTTAATTAAATTCTTCATGTTGCTCATAAAAAAAAAAAAAAAAAAAAAAAAAAAAAAAAAAAAAAAAAAAACTACACCCCCTATCTAAATCTAATACCACACAATGGTATTGAATACAGATCTAAAATTTACAAATGACATATTGAAGCCACATCCTCAACGAAATCCAAATAAACAGTGATAAATAAGGACTTAATTAGCTTGACAAAAAAAACAAACAAGGTATTTAATCCAACATAAAAAAAACACGACACGTAAAGAAGAGAAAACATGGGAGAGAAATCATGAAAACTGACCTCATGTTCATGGCTTCCAAATGTCTGGGAAAAAGAGGCCTGGATCGAAGAGAAGCACCAAGTCTTGGAACCATGAATGAATGAATAGAATCCTCGGAAGCTACGAAAACGAAAGGACAAGACAGGGTCCCTCAGCATCTATTGCGGATCTGGTGCGGTCACTGGCACTGTCCGAACTCCAAACTCAAAAACTCAAGACCCCACAACGGGGGACTGATCAGGCATTTCCTTAAATAGAATATTCAAGCTTTGATTCTGTTAGTATATAAAACTCCCAGTATATCTATATCACATGGGATAGTGAATCAATGATGCCCATAAAAAATACGAATAAAGTCTCCGATGCTCTTGTATTAAAAATTGATTAGTGTCATGATCGGTTGAAAACCTCTAAAAAAGATATGAATAAAAGTCTGTCACTGTAAATAAAATAGTCAAAGAAGTTTGTTGGCGGTTAGTCGTTGTGGGATCCGATTGTTTAAAGTGTTTATGTTATCCCTATGGCCTTTTGTTTTCGAAGTCGCTTGCAAGACGTGCGCGCCACGGAACTTTTTGATCACTAGCTTATGAAAAACTCTGGCCGGCAGCCTAGGCGTGGAAATGGTCCAATGGAATACAGGGAAATTCAAGGATGCCTGATCTATTTTTTGAGGTATAGATTGTTTATTATATTTATACACACAAGTCACGATTTCTTTTTTGGATGAACAAGAAGTTACGATTTCTTTCTTTTTTTATAGGAAAATATTGCAGAATAGCATTAAATTAAAAACAATCCGGTACATCAGAGGTTATAGCAGTTTCTAAAGAAACTGGGGGTTTCCTCAACCCAAATCTTAAAATCAACAACAAATTTAGCATGATGAGATAACATATGGGCGGGCTTATTGCACTCCCTCTGACAAAATAACAGAGAGAAAAAACTGAAGATTAGAGTGTCATCTAAGACATTAGCAACAGCAAGTGGGGAAATAGTAGGTCCCTGTAGAGCATTGCAGACAAGTCATGATTTCTAAGTACTTGTACTTACCCTTTTCTATTACCATAATTAATTTTCAACTTTTCAACTTTTCTACTTCTTTGTCCTTTTTGTTTTTGTTTTTTTTTTTAAATGAAGTTTGAAATGTAAAAGTGTGCATGAGCCAAGCTGAGTTGTGTTGAAGGGTTTCTTAATCTGGCCCATCATGGTTGGGTTAAAAAAATCCAACTCACCTCGATCAAGCTAGACTTATAGGTTGGACGGTGTTTTTTAATTGGATATTCGCACCAACTCAATACAAAATTACAAACTATTTATTAGTACTTTAAACCAGTCTTTAAAGTTTAAATCAATACAAATAACAATAGATTCATATTAGTAGTGCATCAAACCAACACAAATCATCAAACCAAATAACATTTCATTTAGTTAATAAAATATTAAATAGTTTTATCTCAACTCAGTTAAGAAACAAAACAAACATGAACTAGTTTTGTTATTCTATAATTAGTAGGATATTATATAGTTCTATCCCAACTCAAAAAATATATATTTTTTGAGAATATCTCAACTTTTTTTTGGGAGAATATCTCAACTCAATTGATAAACAAAATAGTAAATAATAAAATCATATAATATCTATACTATCTATAAGAGAATTCCCTTCTTTGGACTGAATTATTTTTAACAGAATTACCCTCATCTATTATCCAATAACTTCTCTTGCAAGTGTTTAAAAAATAGGGTCAATAATGTCACACCAATTTTCCCTTTTTTTTTACACGTTTAGACTTGCTTTTTTATTTTTTCTTCCAAAAACAGAAATCCTTAAATTTAGGTTTTTTTTTTCACGTTTTTTTTCATCTCGTATGGATGAGGGTTTTTTTTTTTTTTTTGGATAGAATTATTGATGTAGATTACCGTGGGATGAGTGTGAGGCCAAAGAATTTAGCAACCCTGGCCCGCTCTATGCTAAGCCCAAGGCCCACGCCGAGGAGGAAGGAGTGCCCGATGACGAGTCAAGGAAGCTTCATTGACCAGGAGTACTGCCGAGGATGATCATGTCCTCGGCCCATACGGACCATTGAAAGGAAGAGCAAAGTGTCTTCAGAGGTAACCCCCAGAGCGATCCAAGAGAGAGGCAAGTACAACGAGTTAGTCATGGAGTCATGGTGGAGGAGCAATCCTAGGAGGAACTGTCACCTCCGCATTAAATGCCCACAACTAATGTTCTGGACGCATTAATGGAGAAATGACTCCTGAACAGTGCCGCCTCAACTGCTACCACCCACAGGAAGGTTGGGAAGGTGGCTGATGGGACATGCACTCAAGTAGTGACCTGCATGATCAACAAATAGAGGGCTAGGATTAACCAGAAAGGGATATAAAATGTAACAAATCCTCCAGGAAGAGGGGACGAGAGTTTTGGAAGAGAAAGAGAACCATGGCATTTGTATTATCTTTGTAACCTAGTACTAGAGAAGAAATAAGAAATATACAATCCAAGGAAACGACCGAAGAACCTAGTTCCACATTTTAGTATGTGTTCTTGCCACCCGATTCATGCATTACCATGTTTAGTTGTTGCAACTCTCACTAGGGCCTAGTTCCTCGATTCACACTCTACAAATTCATTGTATTGGGCTAGTTGGGTTTGAGCCCACTCATTCTCAAGGAATAGTGCTCGAACCCGGTCCCTACAATAAGGATAGAGTTTTTAAATTTTTTCATCTTTTTTTTTTTGGTAAAGTCTTTTTCATCTTTGATATAAGTTACCTTGCTTACAAAATAAGCAATGTTTAACTCTCACGTTAAACTCTAGTTGATTTTCAAACTAAACATTACTTTAGGTTTTCATTTTTCTTTCTTCCCCCCCCCCCCCCCCCTTTTCCATTATCAAGACTTAACTTCTTCTTTTTTTGCATAAAAAAATAAAATAAAATAAAAAACTTAACTTTTTTTTTAGTACCCCGTTTTCCCTTGCTTCTTAATCTCATCTCATGTTTGGTTTTTTTTTTTTTTTTTTCCTCAAATCCCTTTGTTTTAATTTTGAAGAAAAAAATATATTAAAAAGTAAAGATAAAACATAAGGATAACATGCTAAAAATAATCTTTAACTTCCATGTAAAACACTACCTACAAAATAGGACAACTGTCACATTAGTTACTTAATTTCTTCAATTTATTTCTTCCTCAATTCCTCTCAGTTCTATGTTCCTTTTCTCTACACTATCATCATCATCTTTTCTAAATTCGAAATCCAATAAAGAGAAAACTTTACTTACAAAAACAAAAGTGCAGTTCTAATTGTTCTGGTTCAATTGGTGTGTCAATGTACATTGCTCTTTTCTATTTTGATTTTATAAAGAAATCAACAGCCTTCTAATTATTTGGACTTTGGGTCTTCTTCATTTCTTTATTTTCTTATGATTATCCTTTTTTTTTAATATGTGTTTAAGGGTTAAAGCTTACTCATTGCTTTTCTTTGATTACAATAGTATGATGCTTTTCTTTGATTACTATTACAGTAGAACACAAATTGAATTAGAACACCAACTGTGCAATTTGGATAAGTATCAAATTGTGTAAAAGAAATACACAAAAAAAGCATTTACCCGAAAATGTAGTAATTCCAAATTATAATTGTTGCAAATTATTAAACATTTACTCAAAAAATAGAAGATCACGTGCATGCTCAGAGACTAGTCTTTTTTATTTGTTTGAAAAAAAAAAATCATGTGCTACTTTCACATATAGTTATTGAAATCATGTTTAAAAAAAAAAAAATTTCACGTTCATCTCTTTTTTTTTTTAATTATCTTTCTTGGATTTGACTTTTATGTGATTCCAAAATACCCTAAAAAAATAAATAGTAACTCCTCTTAGAATTAGGTCAACAATGTCAAAGACCACTCAACCTCCCCCAAAAAACATAAACTCAGTGAACTCACTCAATACACAATCATTCACCTCCGGTCTCACACTGTTTTTTCAGAGCCATTTTATGAATCAATACTACTGAAAAGGTATGTAAACCTTTAATTTTGGTAGCACATCCTCTTTGTACACAATATATATACACTGAATTTGTATTCTGTTCATGCAGATTTTCGCTAGAGCCATTTTATGATAGAATTGCACAATCAACATGGTTGGAAAGGAACGTATGCAATAGTTGTGGGTACTTGACTCCACACAAAGGATAATTGTTCGCTTCGGGGAGCCAGGCCCTTACGAATTTGTTCTCTTCGACCGAGTGCCTTATATGCTTCTGGAGCTAACACTAGTGTACCACTACAACACATTCCGATGTGGGATTACAAGCCACGCCTTGGTCTCGCACTCGGTCGAAGAGAACAAATTCGTGAGGGCCTGGCTCCCCGAAGCGAATTATTATCCTTTGTGTGGAGTCAAGTACCCACATTAAAAGGGCCCTTTTTAATGTGAGTACTTGACTCCACACAAAGGATAATTGTTCGCTTCGGGGAGCTAGGCCCTCACGAATTTGTTCTCTTCGACCGAGTGTGTTGTAGTGGTATACTAGTGTTAGCTCCAGAAGCATATAAGGCACTAGTGGGAGGGAACTCCTTCCGATGTGGGATTACAAGCCACGCCTTGGTCTCGCACTCGGTCAAAGAGAACAAATTCGTGAGGGCCTGGCTCCCCGAAGCGAACAATTATCCTTTGTGTGGAGTCAAGTACCCACAATAGTAAACCTTAAATTTTGGTAGTAATTAAATTTATTCTTACGGTTCATTAAATTTTGTTTGACGAAGTGTTTTTTGTTCATGCTGATTTTTTGCTAGAGCCATTTTGTGATAAAGCTGCACAATCAACACTACTTGAAAGGAAGGTATGTAACCATGAACCTTAAATTTTGGTTGACAAAGCGTTCACTAAATTTGTTTTTTTTTTTTTTTTTTTTTTTTTAGAGAAAAAAAAAATACAAAATTCATGCATAATTTTTTTGCTAGATCCATTTCGTGATAGAGCTGCACAATCAACATTGCTGGAAAAAAAAAAGTGTAATAGTAAACTTTAAACTTGGTAGTCATTGAATTGATTATTACTGTTCATTTGAGTTGTATGGTAATGGATTGGATGATCTTTTATCCAAATTATTGTCATATGATCTTTCTTCATCTTGATTTGGGAAAATTCCGTCCTTAAAATGGAAATAAAAAGCGAGAAGGCTTTCATTAAAAAAAAGGGCTTTCTTATAAGCAGGTAGCCAAAGTACCAAGTGACGCAGTGAGAGTCCACCAGTAGGTTTCATACCTATCCTGCGAAATCATAACTTCACATCGCTTTCCCAACTTCAACCTCGCCAAAATTAACCCAACCACAAAATTAACTAGCAATGAATGATCAGATCACATGGCCACACCACAAAACTTATCCAAAACAAAACAAACACGTCTACAATGCCAGAACACTACACACTACGCACCAACCCCACCAGCCCATTTCTCCTCATGTAAATCTCCAAGTTTCCGTCCAGACCCTTAAAATAGAACGTGGTTGCTCAGAGACTCTTCTATTTTTTTTGAATAAATATTAATAATTTGTATCTATTATAATTTGAGAAGACTACATTTTTCGATCACAAAAAAACCTAGTGGTGTAATGAGTATTATGCACTTATGGAGATTTATGCGTTTGTGAATGAAATAATTTTTTCGTGCTACATTTCATCACACTCCTAAGAATTATGGTGATAAGATAATGCACCAACCCCAAATTAGTATATAAGAAAGTTTTGTTCTTTAGAAGAAAAAGAATAGAAGAGGCTCACGATTGTGATTTTTTTTTTTAAATGAGAGTTATCAAGGTCTTTTTTTTTTTTTTTTTTTAATCCTAAAAGGTAGCCACTTAGTCCTAAAATGTAGCTTCTTAGAGCATTCTCATCAACTCTTCTATAAAAAAATGCAATTTTGACACACCAAAAGCCTACATTATTATTTTACCACATTATTTTACAATACATCATTCATCACATGTTTCTAAACATTAAAATAATATATACAACACATTAAATAATATATTTACTCAAAACCTAGCAATATACAAACACACAGCCTAGTGGTAGTCACCACCAACCAAGAACCAACAACCATTGCCACAACAACAACCACAGCTACAACCACTACCACAAACTACAACCACAATCACTGGATCCTCTAACAAATTCCAAATTCAAAAACCTCAACAAAAGTGGAAAAAAAAAAAAACTCAAAATCTTCAACAAAACCCCAACCCAATAGATCAATCAATGACCAAACTCAACCAACCATCGGCGGCGAGATCGGCAACGAGAGCTATGGAGGATGACCCAACTTGAGATTGACAAGCTTCAGATCAGTGAGCAGAGCTTTAGATTGGCGAGCAAAGATTGGCCCACTTCAATCGGCGAGATGAGCTTCAAATCGGCGAGCTTCAATCGGCGTGCTGAGCTTTGGATCGAAAAGAAAGATCGGTGAGCAAAGATCTTGAGAGAGAGAGAGAGAGAGAGAGAGAGAGAGAGAGAGAGAGAGAGAAGAAGAAGAAGAAGAAGAAGAAGAAGAAGAAATGAGAGATACTCCCATCAGGTACAAAAGAAACGATAAAAAATTTATGCAACATGTTACAGTGTCGTTTCATTTATGAAACCACACTGTAGCATGTTGCAAAAAATTTTGAGATTTAGAACATCTCATGAAGCATGAAAATTGGTGTTTGGTGTGTCAAATGCCAAATATTTAGCATGTGACACACCTGATGGTAATGCTCTACACATCCATAACAAAAGTTTGAAATGCCAAAAAAAAATTAAATAGTATTTTTTTTTTATGGCAAAAGCCTCTCACCTTGTCAAGTTTTTTAGTCCTAAAATGTAGCCCCTTAATACACATCCATAACAAAAGTTTCAAATGACAAAAACATCAAAAACAAAAGAAAAAATTAAATAGTTTTAATTTTTTTTTTCCTTATGAGAAAATCTTTCACGTGAGCAATAATATCATTTAATTTTAAAAAATGAAAAGAAGTTGTAGTGAAAGCCTGAAAGGCACAACAATTGTTAGGGATAAATATAAAGCTAAACTGTAGGAGTTTCAACATAGAATTACACAAATTGATAAATATAAACATAGGCAGGATTTTTTTTTTTTTTTTTTTTTGAGGAGAAAGATTGATAGATTTCATTAAACAGAAATTAGCCATAATTGGCTATGAGTACTGTAAGGGCACGTTTTGGTTCCTAAGCCCAAAAGGTAAAAGGATTCACGCCCAAAGAACCCAACACAATGAATTTTTAGAAAGTGGGCTAGAAACTAGACTTCAATGAGTTAAACAACAATTATGATGGGTTAAAGATGACAAGAAAGCAAAGATAAACAAGTTTCATGCAAAGAAAATCTTCCTCAGCAAAGTCCGAGGAGAGTAGATCTTGTATAAGCCTCTTTTCAATTTGATTACAAATTCAGTTCTTATTACTACAGTGTTTTTTCTATAGATTCTTAGATGATCCCCTGTAATTGGGGTCTTTCTTCTTTATATTACCCTATTTGCTTCATCTCAACTCTCCACATGTAGATCAAGCTACTAGCTTTTATCCTTGTCCTATCAACACCTTCCTGAAGTGTTTGGAAATAACTGTAAGGTTGAATATCACTGTTCAGGTATCACCTCTACATTAATACGGTTAGAGAGTTAGCTGCAGAGCTTTTAATGTGATGATAGCAGCTTTCTCCTAGATATTTCTTAGCTTCCCTTTGTCCTATTCCCTCATGATATTTATCCTTACCAGTAGAATCGTCCGGAGTGTAGCTCCTGATGGCAGGCCAAACCTTTTAACCTCTGCTCTGCTTAGCCAAGGAGGCATCTATCCTCGGACAAACTTACCAAACCTATATGGTCAAAATCCTTCCATAACTCACTGATTGGTACCTTTCCATTAAAGCCTACCTGTCCTTGGACTGCTAAATTTTCTCGGACAAGGCCCACAGCCCAATATACACTCCTGGGCCCTTCATCCCGACAAGTACATAATTAAACAACCACTTGATAGATGGCTATCACTTTATTATATAATCCTTGAATCATACAATAATACAGTCTCTCACCCGAACTCAATGTGTCTATTATGCAATTTAACAAAATTGTTGATATGTGACTCTAAAAAAAGAGATAAAAAAAAAATTAGGATTAAATATAAGAAAAACAGAAAACATTAAATAAATAGGATAGGAGGCAATAGTTTGTATGAAAATAAACGCAGTCCTACAATAGTTAAAAAAAAAAAAAAGAAAAAGAAAAAAAAAAAAAGCCAGAGAGTCCTGCAAAGGAAAAATATCAAAACTTGATAACATTTAAAATAACACCGACCTAAAACTCCTAACAGAGAATAAGTATAGAGCAAAAGTAACGTGCCAATATTCTAGAGTTGCAATTTGACAAAGGATGAGAGGAAAGAAAAAAAAGGCAAAGCCGCGAATCTTAGTTTAGTTTGTAAAATCCTTCAACAGACCAAAGCTTGAATAAAAAATCATCTTTACATCACCCTAAAGCACAAGACCAACTACACCTTCAGACCAAAATTCTCCATATTGTTTTGTGATGGGTTTTTTCGCAGTTAGGGGAAAGAGAGAAAAAGAACATAACACTGAGAGGATTTGAGGATGAAACAAATACAATTTATGATGAAGGAGAATTTGAAAACTAACATGAGTGTGGTCTTATTTTGTAGATAGTGTTTTACGTGAGAGTTAAAGAAGCATTTTTACCAAATTTTGCCCTTACTTAAACATAGGCTGTAGGGGCATTTTGGAACAAAAAAAAAAATGTCCAATCCAAAGTAGAAAAACCCTTTAAATAGTAGTATAGATATAAGATAAATAAATGTTAAATAGTATAAACTGTTTTCTAAATATCACATAACTGATATTTTTTCTTACTTTTTTATTTTTCATTTTTTAAAAATGAATATGTAATTATCCTCACCAATGTGAAAATAGGTTAATGGCAAATGCGGCCAAAAAGCAATTAGAATGGTGAACAAAAGATATTGCTCCACCAACTTCTTCACCATAGCTTGTGTGGTGTGGATATAATTTTTTACAATGTTTCTAATGTAGTGAATTTATATCCAATTTATTTTGATGTAAATATTTCAAATTCCTTAAATTGATCTATTAACTTCTTATTAATAGATTCCATAAACAATTGCACACACTATTTTAAACCGCTTATAATTACAAAATCATATTATACATTTTCACTTGATGTAAATTTTTTATAATTTATTTTTGTGAGGACAGGGTTTTGATAACCCCGGCCCACTTCATACTAGGTCCAAGACCCATGCCGAGGATGAAGAAATGTCCGAGGACAAACCGAAGAAGATTCAGTTACCAAGAAGCACTGCCAAGGACAATCCTGTCCTCAGCCAACCGAGACCATGGAGAGGAAGAACAAAGCACCATCAGAGGTGGCCCTTTAGAGCGTCTCCAAAGAAAAGACAAGTACAACAGGTCAGCCACGGAAGCATGGTGGAGGAGCAATTCCAGGAGGAGCTGTCACCTCCACATTAAATGCCCACAACTAACGTTCTGGCCGCATTAATGGAGAAGTAACCCCTGAGTAGTGCTACTGTAGTTGCTGCAATCCACAGAAAGAAGGGGAAGGTGACTGATGGAACAAGCACTCAAGTGGTGACTTGCATGACCAACAAATGGAATGTCAAGATTAACCAAAAGGGGAATATATAATGTAAGAAGTCCCCAGAGAGGAAAGGGGGACTAGATTTTTTAGAAACAGAAAGTATTGTAGCACTTGTATCAACCCTGTAACCAAGTATTGAAAAAGTAATAAGAACTTCCTGCCCCTAAAGAGGAGGGTCGAGGAACCATATCTTCTTCTTTAGCTTATGTTCTGGTCATCCCACCCATTCACTACCATGTTTAGTTGTTGCAATCCTTATTAGGGCCCAGTTCTTGAACCCATACTTTACAAATTCATTGTATTGGGCTAGCTGGGCTTGGGTCCACTTCCTCTAAGGAAATGTGCTCAAATTCGGTCCCTACAATTTTGATAGTCTAAAAATTAACACTAATACGCATTCTTTGTTATTGAAAAAACTAGCCTCTAAGCATGCGCATTATGTGGGCTCAAATGCTCTTATATTTTTTTGGGTAAAAATTAATAATTTGCATCTATTATAATTTGAGATTACTACATTTCTAATCACAAAAAAACCTAGGAGTGTGATGAGTATTATACTTTTCTGGGTGAAATTTTTTTTATCACACTCTTAGGTTTTTTTGTGATTGAAAAATGTAGTAATCCTAAATTATAATAGATGCAAATTATTAGCTTTTACCCAAAAAAATAGAAGAGCCTCTAAGCACGCACAACGCGCCTGCTTGGAGGCTAGTATATATTAAATATATATTAAATATAGGTGGGTTGGGTTGAGTTTGGCAGATTTATTTATCTGCTAACCTGCACCCAACCTGACACACCTTAAAAAATATTTTAACAATCCAACTCAACCCACCAACCTTAAAAACCAACCCAACTCGGTGGATTGGGTTGGATCGAGTCGATTTTGACAGATCGATAGGTTGGCTACACGCCTAGCAAGTGTTTTACTCTTTTTTTTTGAATGCCCCACACCTTAACGAGGACATTTCTTTTTATTGTTTTTAGTAAAAAAGCTAGAAAAAACCTTAAGGAGCCTTTGAGGTTTGAAAAAAAAATCAATAATTCTAAAAATTATTAAGTTGTTTCTCAAACATGGTTCCTTGGTGTTTTCTTTTCTTACATTCATAATAATTCCCATCATGAATTTTCAAAAGAGAAATGTTATGTCCACAATATTTTCACAAAAAATCTCAAGTGACAAGTTGTTAGTAGCTGTAATTGGTGGGTAAAAAAGTAAAATAGATTGTTCAAATTAGAACAAAAAAACAGTAATAATTTGTCACGTAAAATTTGTTATAAAAATGTTATGGACGTAACACTTCTCTTTTCAAAAAGATAAAGCTATAAGGACACAACAAATATCACAACATTTTTACGACACCATTGTTTTCACTTGTGGTGGGTCCTATTCTAAAATTTTATTTTGACTTACGAGAGATTGACACCTCAACTATTGTAAAAACAATGTCATTTTGTGACATTTAATTTAATTTTCTTTTTTTTTTTTATTTATAAATTTTAAAAACAAGTGTTTTACTTCTTCTTTTTTTATGCATAAAACTTAGGACTTTATTTTTGGGAGTAAAAAAGTATAAAAAAAAAAAAAAAATTATGAGGTCTGAAGAAATTGACACATTAGCTATTCGAAAAAAAAAAAAGAGAAAAAAAGAAAGAAAAGGTGTTCTTAGAATACTGTGAATATGTGATATGGTGATTTCTCCTCTCAAATTTAAGGTGAATCCCACCATGTTTCAAGTCAACCTTTGTTCTTTGATTCTAACCATTTAACTAGTTCTCCTTCGTGAAAATAGTTAAATACCATGTTTTGGCAAAATTTATGGCAAACTAGCACTGTTTCAGAAATATTTAGCAATTTACCACTTTTTTAGTACTTGAGTTTTACAAAATCGAGTTCTAAATAGTACTTAATTTAGTTTTTTTTTTTTTTTTTTTTTTTTTTTTTTTATAAATTTTAAAAACAAGTGTTTTACTTCTTCTTTTTTTATGCATAAAGCTTAGGACTTTATTTTTGGGAGTAAAAAAGTTAAAAAAAAAAAAAAAAAAATTATGAGGTCTAAAGAAATTGACACATTAGTTATTCGAAAAAAAAAAGAAAAAAAAAAAGAAAGAGAAGGTGTTCTTAGAATACTGTGAATATGTGATATGGTGATTTCTCCTCTCAAATTTAAGATGAATCCCACCATATTTCAAGTCAACCTTTGTTCTTTGATTCTAACCATTTAACTAGTTCTCCTTGGTGAAAATAGTTAAATACCATGTTTTGGCAAAATTTAAGGCAAACTAGCACTGTTTCAGAAATATTTAGCAATCTACCACTTTTTTAGTACTCGAGTTTCACAAAATCGAGTTCTAAATAGTACTCGAGTTCAGTGAACTCGAGTTCCTAGGTGAGTCACCAACGTGGCACTACTGACCTGAAATTTGAGGAATTAGAAAAACAATATGGTACTTGATATTGCGAAAATTGAGTACTTCATTATAGTACTTGAGCTAACAAAGTTGAGTACCTTGTTTTTCTTTTTTCTACTTTTTGTTTCGTACAAAACTTTTATTTATTTCATTTTCAACTGCTTGTGATCGTTGTGTCCATCATATTGGGTGCATCATAGCATTGTGGGTCCAACCCACACTTGATAAAACACCTCATTAAAGAGGTGGTTGGACAAGCCACAAAAGTTAGCCTATTTTCTTCTTGGGCAATGACTTAGGAGTGTTGGACACGTTGAGGAGAAAAAGAAGAAAAGAAAGGGGCTGATGCATTAAGGCTATTCAACCTAAGGGAGAGCTGAAGGAAAAAGAAAGTGGCTAAAGCAAAGTCAAGGCAAGTGAGTTGCATTTATTGTGATTTGATGTCAAGAGTGTGAAAGGAAGAAAAGAAGGAAAAGATGAAGAAATAAAAGGGGAGGCCATTCGGCCAGTGAGCAAGAAGTGAAGTCCCAGAGAAAGTGAGGACTAAATGCAGTCTTGAAGAACTGCGTGAGTGAGTGAGCAAGCAAAAGAGAAGAGAAAAATAGAGAGAGTAAGAGAAAATTGTGAGAGATACACATTGAGAGAGAGCAGTGAGTGAAAAGAAAAGGAGAGTTTTTTTTTTTGCTCAAGTTGTAGCTCTAAGTGTTGTAATCTCTACTTAATAGAGTGAAATTAATCGAAATTTGTCCCGTGGTTTTTCCCTTCAAGGAGAAAGGGTTTCTACGTAAATCTGTGTGTTCTTGTGTGGTTGTACTTCCGTTGTACTTGTTGAAATTTATTCACAGTTATATAGAATTTTTCCCAACACACCAAACTAAGGTGGGGCCGGGCCAACCACGTGGAAGATGTGTTAAAAAAAACTATATTAAATTTTCCAACACATATGTATACAACAAACAATTTTTCATGTCATGGCTTCTAACACTGATGCACTGAAAGGTCCTATCCATATGTGTCTTTGGTGATCTCTGATTATGAACATCAGATAAAATTACCAACTCTTATCATTTTTTTGTGCAGCACTTTTACAACAATATACTCAATGAGACCTCTGTCATCCGGTCCTTTGTTTAGGTGTTATCCAAGGTAAGGGTCATTTTGCATCTTACCGACTTTCTAACATCTCATGGGCACCTTTAGTGAATAGTTACTGCTAGACTACTTTGTGCGTAGCTAACTGCAACTTCAGTTACTTGCACATGAACTTTTTCAAGTCCAGACATTGTATTTAGTTTGGTGGACACAATTATTACAAGCAGTTGAAGATGAAATAAGTAAAAGTTTTGTACGAAACAAAAAGTAGAAAAAAAAAAAAAAAAAAGTATTCGACTTTGTTAAGCTCGAGTACTATAAAGACGAACTCGATTTCCATAATATCGAATACCATATTACTTTTTTATTTACACAAATTTTAGGTCAGCAATGCTGTGATAAATTGCTAAATATTTTTTAAACAGTACTAGTTTACCACAAATTTTGTCAAAACTTGATATTTGGCTATTTTCGGCAGTTCTCTTTTCTACTTCAAAGTTCAAACCCTTATCTAGTACAAAAGAAAGAACAATTATCAGTCTTTCTTTTCTGGGTTATCAATTATCAGTCTTAGGCCCAGAAGGGTGTTGTATGACCATCAGACGGCCCATCTGCGTTAACATCCCCATTCTTCCCTTGGCTGCCTTCTTTAAGTCTAGCTAGTTGCCACTTGCCACTCTCTATAATTTACAGATTCAGCTTTCCTCATTGGTTGCTTCCAGAATACACGACCCGGCCTACTAGACAAATATTTACGACTAATATCTTGCAAAGCCCATTTGCACTCACGATTTGGACCATTTGCAAAGCCCATTTTCGAAGCTCATAACTATTTGTCTTACCAGGCTATTTGTGTACATTCTGATCGGACATGGTTAGCGAAAATAGTCAAAATACCTCCTATGATTTAAGATTTACTGTAATCATGTTGATTTATAATCCAATAAAATTTCTATCTTCAACTCAAACCTAGAGACAAAGTTTAATATGTATCTTTTTTTATTATAAGAAAATAATATATTACAATAAATTATGAAATATTTTAAAATAAATAATGAAACTTATTTTAAAATAATATTATAACTTTTGATAATTAAGTTTAAATTGAAGTACTTTTTAAATATTTTTTAATCTATATTAATAATTTAAATAATAATACTTATAATGAGCCTGTGGGGCCCTATTGCACTAACCGCGCTGGCCCACCACATGCGGCCCAAGGCCCGCGCCGAGGATAGTGCTGAGGCCGAGGACAATGGGAAAGAACCCAGAACGTCCGAAAGGCCGCGCCGAGGATGACCCGTCCTCGGCGCACCGACATCACTAAAATGGGAAATATCCCACATCCACCGAAAATATCCCACCAACATTCTGACCACTTTAAATGATGATGCGACCAACGAACCCAGTTGCCTCGATTACTCCAACTAATAGAAAAGCCTGCAAAGATGGCTGAGAACACACGTAAAGTCTACAAAAACAGATGATGGGACAATCCCTCATCTAGAGTGACCGAATAAGCAACAAATGGACGACTGAGATTAACTAGAGGAACACTATATAACCAAGAGGACCCTCGCCAGAAAAAGGGAGAGAAAAATTAGAAGAAAAATGGATCCTCGTCCTAGTCCGAGGACCAACAGGCACTTTAGTTACACAGCCAAAGTGGTGATCATTCCCTACAAAAAATACTTGACCAATTTCATTTGATGGGATTCTTATTAATTTCTTGTCATCTATTATCTATCAAAAATACCAAATTAATCGTTGTTCACTTCGGTGATGCCAAGTCCGTGTACCCACTTCTCTACAGATTTTATTGTTTAGGGTTCATTACATTTTGAGGCCTTACAATTGGCGCCCATCGTGGGGCGGAGTTGTGCGCTAGCAAGTGCAGTGGTTAGTGTAAATGAAAAATCATCAGTCAAAACTAATACGGTCTGTAGTAGCAATATTCATTCGAAGATATATAACTACCATAAACGAAAATATAAAAAGAAAACAAGGAAATAAATAATACAAAATAGATCTACTTCTTTTATTCATACTTGAAGAAAAATTACATCTTTTACAAGCAAAGCCCAAGGGGCTTGTTCTAAAAGCTAGCTACAAAGGCAGACGCTCGGTAAAGCCGGCAGGGGAGCGAAGGGTAGAAAGCAAGGCTGGTTGGGGAGCAAAAGAAAAGAAAGAAAAAGAAACGGAAGAAGAGATGAAGAACAGATAAGTAGAAAGCAAAGTTGGCTGAAGATCAAAAGATGGAAAAGAAGTGAAGCAAGAGAAGAGGAAAGAGAAGAGAGAAGAAGGATTAGAAGGAAGAAAGGCAACCTTTAAGGCGGAAGAGGCCGAGGCACAGGACGGTTCCGCCTGGTTCCCCTCCCGCCCTCTAGGCAGCCGGCTTGGGGGGTCAAGAACCCAGACCCAAGAGAGGGAGGTTACGTTCTCTCCGGATACTCCTCCTGGTGGTGAGAAGGGCTCTGTCTCCGGTTAGGTTGAAAAGAAGGAGAATCTTCGGACCTCCACTACACCCACCCTAGCGTGACGCCAAGGGTTGGGGTGACATCCTCGGCTCCTGACAGGGGCTGTGCATTCTTAGGAGTTCCCTTTTTCAGGGCCAACTCATTCGAAGAAGCTCAGGTGATTGTGTCTTGACGGTGTGTTTTTAGGAGAAATTTAGAACGAACGATTATCAGGTGTGAAGGGGAAGGATGCCCTAGGAGCGCCTTTTATAGAGGGTGGGACATTAATGAGGGCCAAATCCACAATAAATACCAGGGAGCGATTTCCGGAGACCTTTATTCCGCCCCAAATTCCAAAGCGCCTAACAGCCATTAGATCCTCGTAGATCCACGGCTAGCATTAATGGGGAGGCGCCCCATTAAATGAGAAGGCACCGAAGCGTCAGCGCGCGTTACCTGGACAACCCAAGAGACGCCTCGTAATCAGAAGGGTTCCATCAAAACGAAGAGGCAGAACACGGCAGGGTCTCATCCTTCACCAACCCCAACTTGTATTTATTATTATTTCTGCTTGAAAAGTGTAATTATCTATGGCTTATTGTAAACTATAGCAATAAAGAACCAAACGGCTCCGGATAAATAGCTAAAATAAACTCAAAAAATGAGAAAACTAGGTACTGGACAGAACCAAGGCCTTGCATGGTCCTCGGACCCAAGCCTCAAGGTGAAACCAGATACTTCAGATGATCAAAAAATGAGAAAACTAGGTACTGGACAGAACCAAGGCCTTGCATGGTCCTCGGACCCAAGCCTCAAGGTGAAACCAGATACTTCAGATGATCAAAAAATGAGAAAACTAGGTACTGGACAGAACCAAGGCCTTGCATGGTCCTCGGACCCAAGCCTCAAGGTGAAACCAGATACTTCAGATGATCAAAAAATGAGAAAACTAGGTACTGAACAGAACCAAGGCCTTGCATGGTCCTCGGACCCAAGCCTCAAGGTGAAACCAGATACTTCAGATGATCAAAAAATGAGAAAACTAGGTACTGGACAGAACCAAGGCCTTGCATGGTCCTCGGACCCAAGCCTCAAGGTGAAACCAGATACTTCAGATGATCAAAAAATGAGAAAACTAGGTACTGGACAGAACCAAGGCCTTGCATGGTCCTCGGACCCAAGCCTCAAGGTGAAACCAGATACTTCAGATGATCAAAAAATGAGAAAACTAGGTACTGGACAGAACCAAGGCCTTGCATGGTCCTCGGACCCAAGCCTCAAGGTGAAACCAGATACTTCAGATGATCAAAAAATGAGAAAACTAGGTACTTGACAGAACCAAGGCCTTGCATGGTCCTCGGACCCAAGCCTCAAGGTGAAACCAGATACTTCAGATAGCTAAATGAGATCGAGAAACTCGATACTTCCAACAAGAAGAACATGTCATCACGAAAGCTAAACGTTAAGCAAAACCAAGGCATTGCATGGTCCTCGGACCCAAGCCTCAGGGAAAACCAAGCATAAAATGAGAAAACCGGGCGCTAAATAAAGCTTAAAGCATTGCATGGTCAAAAACCTCAGGTCAGCAGGAAGAAAATCTCCCCGTAAAAACTAAACGCTAAGAAAAATCAAGGTCGTGTACGAACAACGGGTCCAAACCTCTATGGGAATCAGTCATTATGAAGCCATGCAAACGTTGGTCGAAACCAGGGCTCTTATACGGGCCATGAGCTAAAAACTGAGGCAAAGCCAATTCCCTTTTAGGTGCCAAGTAAACGAGCCCCCTCAGGGGCAAAAACCATGAGAAATCGAGTGATATAGCCCGAACGACGCAAGCCTATCCCTTCCCGGGCGACCCTACGCGCAAAAAGAAAACTGCAAAAACGGCTGAAGTAGTGATAACATTGACGGTGCGGTAAAACCCAACAGACCGAGAAAAGGCGCCGGGAAAATCAAAATCCTCCTCCCCGCCCAAGGGGACGTGTAGCAGAATTTTGAGGGGCTATTGTGGGGCCCTATTGCACTAACCGCGCTGGCCCACCACATGCGGCCCAAGGCCCGCGCTGAGGATAGTGCTGAGGCCGAGGACAATGGGAAAGAACCCAGAACGTCCGAAAGGCCGCGCCGAGGATGACCCGTCCTCGGCGCACCGACATCACTAAAATGGGAAATATCCCACATCCACCGAAAATATCCCACCAACATTCTGACCACTTTAAATGATGATGCGACCAACGAACCCAGTTGCCTCGATTACTCCAACTAATAGAAAAGCCTGCAAAGATGGCTGAGAACACATGTAAAGTCTACAAAAACAGATGATGGAACAATCCCTCATCTAGAGTGACCGAATAAGCAACAAATGGACGACTGAGATTAACTAGAGGAACACTATATAACCAAGAGGACCCTCGCCAGAAAAAGGGAGAGAAAAATTAGAAGAAAAATGGATCCTCGTCCTAGTCCGAGGACCAACAGGCACTTTAGTTACACAGCCAAAGTGGTGATCATTCCCTACAAAAAATACTTGACCAATTTCATTTGATGGGATTCTTATTAATTTCTTGTCATCTATTATCTATCAAAAATACCAAATTAATCGTTGTTCACTTCGGTGATGCCAAGTCCGTGTACCCACTTCTCTACAGATTTTATTGTTTAGGGTTCATTACATTTTGAGACCTTACAGAGCCAGATAACCGAATTATGTATGATTATTAGACTCTTCAATAAAAGATAATTAGTTGTTGTAAAAAGACAGTACCAAGTGAGAATATGATCATTTACATTTATAATAATAATTATTTTTAAAATTTAACAGTGTACAGAGGTTTCTAAGAAAAAAAAAATACTTCTTTATAGTTATATGTAATTTTAAATTTTAAATAACTTAACATTAAATAAATCTTTAAGTTTTATAAAATTGGATATTTTCAAAAACAAAAACATAAAAAAAGTACTATATAAGGATATATAATTATACTACTTACTAGGTGGTACTACTTATCCAGGAATAATTCTTAAGTACTTCCAGAGCATAGAGAATTGTGCTCTCTTCTCTCACATTCATGATAGAGTTCACTCATTAAATTCATAGTATGGTCCACCATGAATATGAGAGAAATGAGCGTCATTTCTCTATACTCCAAAATACTCAAGAATTTTCCCTTATCAAGAAGCCATGGGTTCTTATACAAATAATGCTAAGCTCATAACTTTTCTCACAAATTTTGTCATAATGTGCTCAAATAGCAAGTTGTGGGTGGTGAAGTTATGAACCCACCACTTTTACTCTACCATTCAAAATTTATCACATAAATAAGTTGTGAAAAAAGTTGTGGTCTTTAACATTTTATGTAATCCACTTCTTCCCAAACTAAAAAGAGACTGAATTAATAAATGTTATTTCTCTCTCCAAAAAAAAAAGAAAAAAAAAATTAATAAATTGTTATGGGAGGGAGTAATGGGAACAACCCCCACGTGCTCTCTTCAACCAATGACGACGAATAAGAGCAGCAGGCCTTCTTGGACGGGCGGTGGTCCCCGCACAACACAAGACTCTCTCGAAGTATTTAGTCTTTAGTCTTACCATCGCACGTGTCACGCGTCTTCGCACGTGCGGTAAGTCTTTGTTGCCTTCCTTGCTTGACTCGCCAGCTAGCTGTTCCCGTTCCCCTTCAACCTTTTGCTGGATCCGCACGTGCCCAGTGCAAAAGAAAAAAATGCTTAATGCAATTGCAATTTGCAAGCTTACAACTTTCAACGACTCTTTTTGATTTGGACATTTTCTTGCTATTATTTATTTTATTTTATTTTTGTGTGCAACCAGACATCTCTGTACTAGTTTGTTGGTATTTGATTGAAAATTGGTCGGACCCCTCTTGACGAGCCGAGGTTGATTATCCACCCAGTAAGCTGATTCTTATTTTCTGGCTTGCTTTTGTTTAAAATTTCAATTTACCTTCATAGAAGTGCTCTTTTTAGGTTATTATCTATTCTAATTTGAACTCATTATTAAAATTATTTTTTCACAAATAACAGTAAATAATAACATATTATTTAAAATTTATTGTAAAAATATTGTGGATATATCATTTTTTTATTTTAATTCTTAATTTATGTATAATTTTTAGCTTTGTGTTTATTTATATATTAATACTTTATTTTAAACAAAATAAATTAATAAAAATAATTTTATTGAAACACATTCTTGTCACAGGTATAAAATATGGGGTAGGAAATTAGGAAAGACAAAAGAAAAAGGAAGGCCTGCAAACATAGAAGCTATAACTGAGGGTTGGTTGAAACTTTTATTTTATTTTTATTTTTTTAATTGCTACATGGCAATGGGTAAAATGATTAAATATCTTTTAATTTTAAAATATGTAGCAAAATACCAATTTTTCAAAATATTTAGCAACATGTTTCTTGACATTAGCAATATTTGACATTAGCAATATTGAGTTCTACACATATTTTGTCATTTAAATTCTTTTTAAAATTTAAGTAGAACTTGACATTGCTTTTATCAAGTTATAATTAAATATATACATACAACTTAATTTTGAGGATATCGAATTTTACGCAGAACTTAATTTTATTTCAAAACATAGTTATTTTGCTAGAAACTTTAGAAAATGATTTTATTTTATTTTATTTTTTGTTTTTCGTAAGGGTAAGCCTTCTAATAAAGACGTTTGAGTTTGAATCTGGCTCTTCACTTATTAAATGTTTATAAAATAATATTGCTATAATATAAACATTTGGGTTTGGCAACGGAATTTATTTATTTATTGAGATTTATGCACATGTTACGACTTACGAGTTATCCCTCCAGTTAATATATCAAGTTTATATTCTCTTTATAGTCATTGGTGCACGTACCATGTGAATAGCTACATCCTTCCCTCTCAAAAAACCAAAAAAAAAATAAAGCCTAGATCCATAGAAAAAACAATAATTCTCTATATATGATCACAAAAAAGTCACAATTTTCAAGATTGTAAGATTATTTACTACTTTATTTCGCATAAGTGATAAATTCTTATTAATAAATGATAAAATAGTATCAATAAGAAGTTCATGTGAGAATGATAAAATTATGTTGACTCGTGGGAAAATGTTTATAAAGTATTGCTTTTGTTAAAAAAAGAAAGAGTTGTTCTAGTGCATGAACAGTTGAGTATACATGCATTGAAAACAACCAATGATTCGTTTTTTTTAAAAATTATTTATTTAGTTTTATTGGTGTAACACCTGTGTGCTCTACGTTACAATCAATGGTTCTTAAAATAAAACCAAAGAAGCCTACGTAATTTTAACACCTATCAGACTATCACCCATGGCTACTATACATCATGTCCTCGTTCTTGCAAATATTTTGTTTCGCTTTCCTTCAACCACTTATCAGACTATCACCCATGGCTACTATACATCATGTCCTCGTTCTTGCAAATATTTTGTTTCGCTTTCCTTCAGCCACTCTTTAATGATTTACTAGTTAAAGACCCGTGCGTTGCACGGTTTTATGTTAAGATTTATAGAATATATATATAATTATTATACCAAATAAGTAATTATTAAACGAAAGGAATAAATTGTATTAGTACATCAAATATAAAATGATAGCACCTAAATACAAAATTATCTTCTAACATGCCAATTGTGCTATAATATCATTTGTAGTTACATGTATCAAACTATTTGCATATGAATTTTATATCTAATGAATCTACAATATAAGTGATTTGCAGTATTGTTAACAATAATATTAATGATTAAAATCTTTAGACAAAGTAATATAAAATTGGCCACTTTTAAAAGATAGAACTATTTGAGAAATAAAACATTTTTCTAATTTTTTTTCCATGCAACGCACGGTTTTATACATAAACTTAGTGTAAATGAAAGGAAAATTTTTTTTTTGCAAAGTTATACATCTAGATTACAAACCTAACCTCAACCGCACAAAAGAAATATGGCTATAGAATTGATACAGAATTGTCTTCACTGGTTATGAAACCAAAACACAACAAATACATAAAACGTATTTAAATAATATCAACAAACTGTACAGTAAGAAAAGGAAAAAATACCCCAATTATATATATATCCCCACTTTTATATTAGATAATTTTAAGTTGTGAAGAAGTTGATGACTTGATATAAACAAAAAGAAAATGGAGCTTACCCTATCAAGAAGTTTAAGTTTAATTACATATTAGTTTTTTTTTAAATATTTTATCCAAAAAAAATAGTTAACGTTATTAGCTAGATTGCTATTAGATATATATATATATATTTAGGTTAAAGTTAACGTGAAGAAGTATTTTTTTTTAATAGATATACACTTACTTTAGACATGAAGCACTTTTTTTTTTTTTTTTGTTGAGATAAACTACTTAATGATAAGAATGAATTAGAGTCATGATAGTATGCCCTCATTTTTATATTAGATAATTTTAAGTTGTGAAGAAGTTGATAATTTGATATGAACAAAAAGAAAAAGAAGCTTACCTAATTAAAAAGTTTAGGTATATTTTATCCCAAAAAAATAGTTAAGGTTATTAGCTAGATTGTTATTAGATTTTTTTTTTTAATTTTTTTTTTGTTTACGTTTAAGTTAATAAAAAAAAGAAGAAGTTTTTTTTTTTTTAATTTTTTAATTTTTTTTTTGAGATAAACTAACGTGAAGTAGTTTTTTTTCCTTAGATAAACTACTTAATGATAGGTTTTTTTTTTTTTTATAGATAAACTACTTAATAATAAGAATGAATTAGAGTCCTGCTAATATACTATTCCTTTTTTTTTTTTTTTTTTGGAGAATGAAGCATACTATTCCTTTTTAGTTCTTTAAAAATCTAAAAATTTAATAAAATTTCTGCAATTTAGTGAAGTCATGTGGCGCAACCACGGCGTCTAAGCCCAACTTTTATTATATATAATATAATATAATATGATATGATATATATATATATATATAGATGATGTGTAGTTGCAGACTGAAGAATTTTTTTATTAATTTAATTAAAATTAAATAATAAAAATAAAGTAATCTTTTACTTTATTAAATAATAAAATTAATTTAATTTTTTTTCTTTTTTTTTGAGAAAAAAAAAAAGTATTCAGGGAGTTTGCATTATATATATTAAGCTTTAAACCTTAAGTACTCACCATTGCATATATAAATGTAAAAACCTTGAATTCAATAATTATAATCAATCCAAAAATAATAATTGAAAGCATTTTTAGGTGGTAACCATAATTCAATAGTCAAGAACAATCCGAATTACTAAACTTTAAAAAAAATGAAAATGGAGAAACTCACATGATAATTTAATTTTTGTCTTTGAAAGATGGGGAGGAGACACCAAAATTTGGGTGAGTTTCACCCTACAAAAGAAAAAAGAGGGTTTATATATACACACAAACTTCAATATTTTTTTTAATAAAAAAAACTAAAAGTTAAAACCTTGGCAGTAAGTTTGCATTGATAATTGAAAATAACTTTTAAGATATGATGAGAATTGGGAAGTAAATAACTTCATTAGCATTGAGATATGATGAGAATTGAGAAGTAAAACATGTTATGATAATTAAACAAAAACCTATTCAATTTTATTATAATAAAAAAAAAATCATAGTATATAAATACATACCTTTGTAGGTGCTGTAGATAGAAGAATGGAAGACTAAACCAAAAAACCATACAATAGGTTGGAGAATAAAAAAAAACACCTAATAACTGTGAATATATATATACACTCCACTTAAAAGGAAACCAAGTAAAAATCAAATACCCTAAACTTCTTGAAGTTTACGTTAATATAGAGTTTTTCAGAAACCAAATTGCAAAAAAAATTAGATAACAACAAAAATAAATATTACACTCAATATATATCACCGTATGCTACATATCATTATGTGTGCTATTCAACTCCTTAATTCACGTGGTTTCAAAAAAAAAAAACTCATTAATATATGTGGGACTTTATTTCTAACGTTTAAACTTTTTTTTTTTTTTTTTATGGGATGTTTAAAATTTTTATAAGAAAAAAAAACCTAATTTTACCAATTTTTTTTTTCCCTTAAGAGAAGTCTATATTTATCCAAAGAAGAGATTGATATATATTATTAAATTATTAAGTTTTTGTGTTCATCAAAATCTTTCCTTTTTTTTTAGCACTATGTGTCCAATATTGTTAGGTTTACTTGAGTGTCCAATATCCACTTAAAATTATAAGAGAAGAAAAATTATATATATTTTTTCTTAAAATCTAAAAATTTAAGAAAATTTTTGTAATTTTGTGAAGCCACTTGGCGCAACCATGGCGTCTAAGCCTTACTTTTATTATATATAAAAAAATTTAGATAACAACAAAAATAAATATTACACTCAATATATATCACCATATGCTACATACCATTATGTGTGCTATTCAAACTCCTTAATTCACGTGGTTTCAAAAAAAAAAAAAAAAAAAAAAAAAAAACTCATTAATTTATGTGGGACTCTAATTCTATCGTTTAAACTTTTTTTTTATGGGACGTTTAAAATTTTTATAAGAAAAAAAAACCTAATTTTACCAAATTGTTTTTTTCCCTGAAGAGAAGTCTATATTTATCCAAAGAAGAGATTGATATATATTATTAAATTATTAAGTTTTTGTGTTTATCAAAATCTTTCCTTTTTTTTAGCACTATGTGTCTAATATTGTTAGGTTTACTTGAGTTTCCAATATCCACTTAGAAATTATAGGAGAAGAAAAATTATATATATTTTTTCTTAAAATCTAAAAATCTAAGAAAATTTCTGCAATTTGGTGAAGCCACTTGGCACAACTACGGCGTCTAAGCCCAACTTTTATTATATATAATATGATATTTATCCTTGTATTGTTTGACTAATAGAATATTAGCTAACCTTTTTTTTAATGTTAAATAGTTAATACAATATATATATTGTAGGGTCACAATTTTCAGCCAAGCCCAATAAGTGTGGAGTTGTGGGTTAATGAGCTCAATACAATAAATTTGTAGAGAGTGGGTTGAAGAACTAGGTCCTAGTAAGTATAGCAACGACTAAGGTGGGTTTGTAAGACAATCATGCAAGAACAAAGCATATAAGGTAGGATGACTATACTGTCTGAGGAGACGAATCTCTGTATAAGTTGATGAAGCTGATTACAAGTGCAACTCTAGTTGCTACAGTATCTTTTCTCTCTCTTTTCGATCCCCCTCCCATGGAGGGTCTCTCTCCTTATATAGCACCCTCTGGACCATCTGGATCCTACACTTGTTGGTTTTTTAAGCCCTCACTTGAGTACCTGTCCCATCAGACACCCCTTCTGGCTTTCAGTGAGTTGTGGCAACCAAGGCAACACTGTTCAGATGTCTCATCCACATAAATGCAGCCAGAAAAGGAGCTGCAGTGCATTTAATGTGGTGGTGGGAGCTTTTCTTCAAATATTTCAAAGTTCTCATCACCCCTTATATGTGCATGATGCCTATTCTTATTGCCTGAGCTTCCTGGGAGCTCACCTTGGTTGTTGGAACATAGATTTGGGCCGCGTTCGTTACATCGGAGGAGGAGTTCCTCCTTGGACCTCCTTTCATTCGTTCCTTACTTGTGGAACTTTAAAATTGGAGTTCCCCACAATCATTTGTCCATTCTCGAACTAGTTTATGTCCTCGGATCAAGCCCAAGACCCAATTTGTGACTCTGGGCCTTTATCCCTACACACACACACACACATATATATATATATATATATGTATATATATATATATATTTTTTTTTTTTTAAATTACGTCAGTGCATAATCATCTAGGAAATTATTACCTAGCAAAAAAAATACGATACATGTTACAAAATGTCATTAGGTGATTTGCATAAAGTGTGTTAATTATAAAGAAAACTAGTATATATATAATATAAAAGGGTTTGCATTTAGGATGTTTGGATGTGCTTCTGGCTAAAAAATTTAAAACAACAAAAACAATAAATTTGTGGAATCTAGTTAGCTTAATTATAAAATAAAATAAAAATTGTTTTTGTCTAATGATAAAGAGTAATCATCCATTAAAATTTTTGATAAATTACACCAACCCTACTTAGGGTCCGTTTGGATTGAGTTTATTGTTGCTGAAACTGAAAACTGAAAATACTGTAGCAAAATAAATTTTAAATGCGTGAATAGTACCGTGGGTCCTATTTTTAATATTTTTTAGTACGTGAACAGTGCTATGAACAGTGATGAACAGTGCGTGAATAGTAATTTTTGTTTCCTGCACAGTGAACCCATGTGAGGTTACTGTTCACGCGCAGGAAAAAAAAAAAAATCTGAAAACGCAAAACTTGCAAAACGCAAAACGCAGACGCCATTGCCAAACGCTCACTTAAGGTTTATCGAAACGAAAACCATCCTAAACATTTGATTAAACGACACTCAGTTTTGAGGGTTTTATAATAAGTGTGCGTTTGGATATTACTTATTTTGCTGAAAACTTATTACTGAAAATACTGTAGCAAAATATTTTTTATTACTCAAATTTACTGTTCACCCACAATTTGCACTTGGCTAGCCCATGAACAGTTCCATAGACCAGCCAAAAAATGCAACTTAAAAAAATACAAACGCAATAAGCTTTACACAACCGGGGCCTAATTAGTCAATGCTTGACTTTTCTAACAAAATATTACGCTTAAAAAAATATGAGTATACTATGGATGAAATTACATTCTTCCATTAAGATTTTTATACATACAACAACAACAAAAACAACAAAGTCTTAGTTCTAAAATTTGAGGTCGACTATAGATTCTCGATATATTAGATTGGGTTGGCCATATGAAGATTTGTACAAATAAATAATATTTATAAATAAAAAAGCAAATATTTTATTAGAAAAGTACTAGTATGAGATTTGTATGGACGTATTTGTTTCATTTATATAAAGCTCAAGAGTGAGTCTCATTTATACCAAAAAAAAAAATTTTGGGGGGAGGGGAGTTGGTGTCATTGTTTGTGCATTAATGTTAAATTACTAATAACTAAATTATTGTTCGAACGAAAATATTTGAGTTCATTGGATAGAATAATTTTCATCTATGAACTTATAAAAATTAGATTCACCAATTTTGTATAGTCTAAAATTATATATAATTTTTAAGCTCAATTACATATTGCACCACTTTAGTTTTAATTTGTTTTCAATTCAATCATTTAACTTCAATTTTTCATCCAATTTACACCTATAAGTTCACCAAAATACTATTGTTTTGAAAAGTGGAAAAATACTAAAACTAACTACAATAAAAATGGCTAATTTAAAACATATTAAAATTAAATGATTGCAATGGGAAAAAAATGAAACTTAAAGAATTGAATTAATAATATGTCAAAGTTAGAGGGTGTAGTTTACAATTTAGTATAATCTTTACCATGGAATTAAAATTTTATATTATTAATAAATTACAAAAAATAATTTGATATCTTTTTAAATTTTTTACTCTATAACTTAATCCAATTTCAAGTTATTACACATACTTATATTATTAAAAATTTTATACTCAAACTCTATTTACAAATACATTATTATGCTTGTTTAATAGTTGAACCTAAACCTAAGTTTGAGTTTGACTTATTCGCTAAATAACTAAATTTAAATATGCTTCTTCTAGAATTGAGTCAGAGTTTTCCATTATTAACTCAATTTATTTATAACCCTATTAATAAGTATCTTTTTTTTTTTTTGACAAAGATGATGGAAAATAAGTATCTTTTTTAATAGCTAAAAAAAAAATAGACTGAGAGAGGTGACCTCAGTCTATTAATAAGTATTCTAATGGTGCAAACTAAGGAATAATAAATATTCAATTATGAATTTCATTGACAATAAACTATGAATTTTTTTTTTTTTTTTTTTGAGAGGGAGAGTTTCAACCTATGGCGTCCGCTCCTGATAATAGCTCTTTATCATCAGACCAAGACACCAATCAGTTTTTGGTGTAGGCGGGGATTGAACCCCAGATCTCTTATACAACCATCAGAGACTTTATCAATTAAGCTAACTGGAACCCACAACAATAAACTATGAATAATTCAATGTTTTATACACATAAAGATATCTAAGTTGAGTGTGATTTATTAATATTTTTGCATAGTTCGGCTGCTTCATTTTTTTTTTTTGTTGTTGTAAATAAGTGGCAAGCTATATTAATAGTTGGTAACAAAGTGATATGAGTAATAAACCCAAATGTATATTTAAAAAAAAATTAAAGCGAAATTATGTACAAATATCAAGAAAACCATCTTAATTCATACTAAAATTGGGTTCGCAAGCCAATAATTATATATAAATTTACTTTGCTTATTTACAACGTAGTGATTTGATTTCATCCAAGTTGCATCTTTATTTTATTTACTTATTTATCTTTTGCGTAAATACCTTTAAAAAGTGCATGAACAGTCCATCTAATGCTACACTTGACTAGCCCATTTACCAAGTTAAGACCTCGTAGTTAGGGTCGTAAATGAACAAAGTTATTTATGAACTGTTCAAGTTCATATTGAGAAAAAAACTTGTTTATATTAATTTGTTTAAAAAGCAAATTAAGTTTAAGTTTTAAGTTTAGACTCCATTATTAAATGAGACAAATTCAAACATAATAATGTGTTTATAAACAACTTGTGAACATAATTACTTGATTTAATTATATATAACATTATACTTTTATGTGCATAATTGTCTAAAAATATATTTATATAGACTTAAAATTAGATTAAATAAGTTTGTTGTTCATATAATATTAAATTATTATTTTTAGCTTATTGATGGTATAAATAGTCTATTTATAATAAAAATAAATTCATAGAATTATAAAGAGATAAAATATTTTAATCATAGTTTCACAAAGATATTGAAAAAAATAAAAAAATAATTCGTGAAGAAGCTCAACAAGAAAATTAATAATGAGATCAAACTTGACTCACGTTAAAAAAAAAAAAAAAATCAATTGAACGAGCTTAAACTTTACGGCCCTACTTAGCCTCCGTTTGGATTGCGCTGAACGCGTTTCGCGTTTACGTTTCAGGCCCTTTTTTTTTTTTTTTTTTTTTTTTTTTTTTTTTTTTTTTTTTTTTTTTTTTTTTTCACGCGTTTTCAGCGGATTTTCACGGTTCCAGCCATATATTTTACTGTAGTGGCTACTGTTCATTGAACAGTAGCCGCAAACCTTGACTTTTCAGCCCAAAATTACTGTTTACGGACCCACAATTTTCACTTTTCAACAATTTTTTTTATTAAAAATAGGTCCCACGGTACTATTTACACATTTAAAAATTATTTTGCTACAGTGTTTCAGTTTTCAGTTTTCAGTTTTCAGTTTTCAGCTCTATCCAAACGGACCCTTACTTGCAGTCAATTTAGGCAAATGGCAAAGGAAAAATCACGTAGTGGTCAAATCTCTAATCATCCCTGTCGTGTAGGCTTCGTTGTGTAGTTAAGGAAGGAATATCGACAGGGCTGAGCCGATCGAGCCGTGCGACTCTTCTCGCCTTGAAAGGACCACATTCACGTTTTGTGCTCTCTGTTCGACACGTCAAACCTCGCAGTGGTCCACACGGAGCGGACCCCAGCAAGCGTTGTCTTTCTTTTTAGTATTTTATTTTATAGGTTTCTGCGTCACACGTGTGAAGCCGACTGATCCCCCCCCCTGCAAAAGTACCGTGATGCGTAACATTAACATGATTTGGACTGGCGGTGTGGCTTTTGTGGGCCCCCATACCTTTTTCTGACCTCCTTGTTTGTCCATATCTCTACCGTTCAAACTGAACATCACGTCAGTGCAAAACCACAAATTCCGGAGAAGGGCATCTTTCTATGTCATCACCATACAAATTTTCCATGTGTGACCGATCACGCTTTTTAAACACAAAGTCCTTCTTATCTCAAAAATTTATGTTTTAAAATTTACAAATTGTGATCTAGTCTAATGAACAATTTGAAATGGTTGGTAAATGGGAATTCTTTTTATTTTTGAATGAGAATGAACTGTTAAAAATGAAAAATTTTAAGATCAAACAAACGTACAATTTTTGTTACAATTATTCACATAACAGATAATAAATAAAAGAGAAAAAATAATGAGTTCATATGAAAGTGACAAAGAGTGACCGATCATACTTTTCAAATATAAAGTCCCCCTTATCTCAAAAATCCATTTCTTAAGATTTGCAAATTATGATCTGGTCCAATGAACAATTTGAAATGGTTGGTAAATGGGAATTCTTTTTACTATTCGAATGAGAGTGAATTGTTAAAAATGAAAAATTTTAAGATCAAACAAACGTACAATTTGTGTTACAATTGTTCACATAACAGATGATAAATAAAGAAGAAAAAATAATGAGTTCATATGAAAGTGACAAAGAGTGACCGATCACACTTTTTAAACACAAAGTCCCCCTTATCTCAAAAATTCATGTCTTAAGATTTGCAAATTGTGATCTGGTCTAATGAACAATTTGAAATGGTTGGTAAATGGGAATTCTATTTTACTATTCGAATGAGAGTGAATTGTTAAAAATGAAAAATTTTAAGATCAAACAAACATACAATTTTTGTTACAATTGTTCACATAACAGATGATAAATAAAGGAGAAAAAATAATGAGTTCATATGAAAGTGACAAAGAGTGACTGATCACGCTTTTCAAACACAAAGTCCCCCTTATCTCAAAAACCCATGTCTTAAGATTTGCAAATTGTGATTTGATCCAATGAACAATTTGAAATGGTTGGTAAATGAGAATTCTTTTTACTATTCGAATGAGAGTGAATTGTTAAAAATGAAAAATTTTAAGATCAAACAAACGTACAATTTTTGTTACAATTGTTCACATAACAGATAATAAATAAATGAGAAAAAATAATGAGTTCATATGAAAGTGACAAAGAGTGACTGATCATGCTTTTCAAACACAAAGTCCCCCTCATCTCAAAAACCCATGTCTTAAGATTTGCAAATTGTGATCTGGTCCAATGAACAATTTGAAATGGTTGGTAAATGGGAATTCTTTTTATTTTCGAATGAGAGTGAACTGTTAAAAATGAAAAATTTTAAGATCAAACAAACGTACAATTTGTGTTACAATTGTTCACATAACAGATGATAAATGAAGGAGAAAAAATAATGAGTTCATATAAAAGTGACAAAGAGTGACCGATCACGCTTTTCAAACACAAAATCCCCCTCATCTCAAAAACCAATGTCTTAAGATTTGCAAATTGTGATCTGGTCCAATGAACAATTTGAAATGGTTGGTAAATGGGAATTCTTTTTATTTTCGAATGAGAGTGAACTGTTAAAAATGAAAAATTTTAAGATCAAACAAACGTACAATTTGTGTTACAATTGTTCACATAACAGATGATAAATGAAGGAGAAAAAATAATGAGTTCATATAAAAGTGACAAAGAGTGACCGATCACGCTTTTCAAACACAAAATCCCCCTCATCTCAAAAACCAATGTCTTAAGATTTGCAAATTGTGATCTGGTCCAATGAACAATTTGAAATGGTTGGTAAATGGGAATTCTTTTTATTTTCGAATGAGAGTGAACTGTTAAAAATGAAAAATTTTAAGATCAAACAAACGTACAATTTGTGTTACAACTGTTCACATAACAGATGATAAATGAAGGAGAAAAAATAATGAGTTCATATGAAAGTGACGAACAATGACCGATCGCGCTTTTCAAATACAAAGTCCCCCTTATCTCAAAAATCCATGTCTTAAGATTTGCAAATTGTGATCTAGTCCAATGAACAATTTGAAATGGTTGGTAAATGAGAATTCTTTTTACTATTTGAATGAGAGTGAATCGTTAAAAATGAAAAATTTTAAGATCAAACAAACGTACAATTTGTGTTACAATTGTTCACATAACAGATGATAAATAAAGGAGAAAAAATAATGAGTTCATATGAAAGTGACAAAGAGTGACCGATCACGCTTTTCAAATACAAAGTCCCCCTTCTCTCAAAAATCCATGTCTTAAGATTTGCAAATTGTGATATGGTCCAATGAACAGTTTGAAATGGTTGGTAAATGAGAATTCTTTTTACTATTCGAATGAGAGTGAATTGTTAAAAATGAAAATTTTTAAGATCAAACAAATGTACAATTTGTGTTACAATTGTTCACATAACGATGATAAATAAATGAGAAAAAATAATGAGTTCATATGAAAGTGACAAAGAGTGACCGATCACGCCTTTCAAACACAAAGTCCCCCTTATCTCAAAAACCCATGTCTTAAGATTTGCAAATTGTGATCTGGTCCAATGAACAATTTGAAATGGTTGGTTAATGGAAATTCTTTTTACTATTCAAATGAGAGTGAACTGTTAAAAATGAAAAATTTTAAGATCAAATAAATTGTGTTACAATTGTCCACATAACAGATGGTAAATGAAGGAGAAAAAATAACGAGTTCATATGATAAACAGTTAATTATTGTCTAATGCATAAAATAATTGTGATAAAAATTGTAACAATTTATGTGGTACTAAAATTACTCAAATTAAAATTACTGGTAGGCTTTTACTATATGACATGAACATCATTAGTCGCAAAAATTAATGAGAAGGGCAATATGGGTATCTAATATTTTTAATATCCATTCAATTAATATATTAGGATTCGGACCATACTATTGCCTATCTATTGGGCACTGTGTGTTTTTTAATTTTTTAAGATAGCACTGTGTGTTTTTGGCTTTTCCAATCACATACAAGCCAATTGTCAATAATGGAGTCTACTACTATTTCACTAGCTGAGTTTTTTTTTGACAACAGCATTTACATAATGTTTGCTCCAGTGTATCTCTCAGATACAAAATTAAATATGGCAGTGAGAAACTTTGACTGATCTCATGCCTAAAGTGGCCTATGATCTTCTGATGATCATACAGGTTCCCTGCACAAGGTCACATGATCCCCAAAGTTCAATCTCTCTAGATGCCAAATTAGAAAATCAATATCTTTTTATGTAATTTCATATTTTGTTTTTTGTGTGGAGGAGAAATTTCACATGAGTTATATTTTGTTGGGGGTATTTTTTGGGGTACTGCTAGGGGGGCTTTTTCTTATGGTTTCTTTTTCCTATACGGAACAAAACTCCATGTGGCACACTCATTGCCGCAGACATGGACAGCACCGGCCCGTAAGGCTACATTGTGTTTACAAACTAACCAACCAATCCATGTGCCTTTGATTAATGGGGACTGATCAATGGCCTCTTTTGGACCCACTTCACTATTCCCTAAACACTCCCCAAAATTAAAACTTAAATTATATAAACAATTCCCTACAATAATTCCTCTAAAATCACAATTCATATGACACGACTTTTGTCATAATAAATTGATGACAAATTGTGTGTGATTTCGTATCACTAGTACATAAACCTAAGTTAACAAATTGTGGGAAAAAAAAATTGTGTTTATCTATTTTTTTCTAAGTTAGTGTTAGGAACTCATGATAGAACTCATCTTTGAAAGGAAAGGGTGCTAACAAATTTATAAATATATGATTAAACTTATACTTAATTCATGTGAGATTTTAAGATTATAAAAATTAAGAGTAATGTTATTCATTTTAATATGATCCTAATTCACCATTAACAATAAGTCATATCAAACACGTAACAAATTGTGAAAAAAAAAAAAGTTTATCTATTTTTTTCTAAATTAAAAGTAATGTTATTCATTCTAATATGACCTGACCCATCATTGAAATTATCTTTTCCTCTCATTCAATACTCAAAAATAATAATTATTGTCGACATAATATTTCTCATCCCAAAAAATAAAAATATAATTCCATCCAATTCAAATTACCAAATAACCCTTTTGGTGGACCAGACTACAGACAGTCTCTCTCACTCCTCAATTTTCAGTGTGAAAAGGAAGCAGCATTTCTTTCTTTTATCTTCAACTACAAAATACAAAATACATGATTAAAGAAAGCGCAAATCCTCGTGAGGCAGAGTAGTCTGCTCCTCTCTCTGCCCAACCCAATCCAACACACCCTCCCCCTCTCCTTCCCTCCTCCTTCCCCAAAAGCAATAAACAAATCAAAGAAGAAGAAGAAGAAGAAGTCTAGAGAGAGAAACCAAGAAGCTAGCGATAGAGAGAGAGAGAGAGAGAAATGGCGGGCGGGGGCTCATCGGGGAGGTTGCCGACGTGGAAGGAAAGAGAGAACAACAAGAGAAGGGAGCGAAGAAGAAGAGCAATCGCAGCTAAGATATACTCTGGTCTTAGAGCTCAGGGGAACTATAAGCTACCTAAACACTGTGACAACAACGAGGTCTTGAAGGCTCTCTGTATCGAAGCTGGTTGGGTCGTCGAAGAAGATGGCACCACCTATCGCAAGGTTTCGCTCGCTTTCACACTCTCTCTTTTCTGCTCCTTCTAGATTTATATCTGTTGTTTTCTGTGTTTGTTGTTCATCTCTTTAAAATGACTCTTTTTTTCATTTTATAAATCTGGGTTTCTTCGTTTGTATTCATAGATCTACATGCATGGGTTGGTTGCATTGTATTCTAGATCTTCATCGAGGAAATGGGTCTTAAGAGTTCTGCAATTTATAAACTAAAATCAATCAGAGTTGTGTTTTTGATTTGATATCCTTTGTGGGTTTGTAATCAATTGCAAAATAAGAACAGGTAAAGGGGGGTTTGTGCTTCATGAGGTTGCTTTTTTTTTTTTTTTTTTTTAATCTTAAATCTGTAGAAGCGGTTGTTACCAAAGCTACAGGGATTAGGGAGTTCTCTCAGTAAATCACTTGGTTTCTTTCCTTTAATATCTAAACTTCTCTCTTTAATTATACATATTTTATATGGAAGGGTGTATTGGGTTCATTATATAGCTTGTTTTGGTTTGTATATCAGAATTTAGATAGGATCTGAGGTTGCTTAATTTGCCTTGTTTGAGAGCAGATTTAGATTCCTTGCATTGTGTTTGCAACTTACAGTGAAGACATTGAAATTGAATCACTCTCTTTTATTACTATGCATTATTGTGTTGCAATTCATCCCTTTTCAATTCCTGCTCATAGACTGGCTAGCAGATATTTGATTTGCTTGCATTTATTGAGCTCAAACTGGTATTTGGGAGGACAGACCAAAAAAACATGAGAATTGAGCAATGTTTTTGCTGCTTCAGCAATCAATTACTAACAATTATTATTATTATTATTTTTTCCGTTGGAATCTCATCGTGTGTCTAACTTTTTTTTTTTTGTTAATACCTATCACACAGGGATGCAAGCCACCCCCAGCTGAGATGGCAGGGACTTCAACAAACATCAGCACATGTTCCTCTGTTCAATTAAGCCCACAATCCTCAAATTTTCCTAGTCCTGTACCATCCTATCATGCCAGCCCATCATCGTCCTCATTCCCAAGCCCCACTCGATTTGATGCAAATCCCTCCTCTTACCTCCTCCCATTCCTACGCAATATTGCCTCCATACCTACAAATCTTCCTCCTCTTAGAATATCCAACAGTGCTCCTGTAACGCCACCCCTTTCTTCGCCAACCTCAAGAGGTTCAAAACGAAAACCGGACTGGGAGTCCCTTTCCAATGGTTCCCTAAACTCCTTTCGCCACCCCCTATTTGCTGCCTCTGCCCCATCAAGCCCTACACGTCGCCACCATGCTACACCTGCCACAATACCAGAATGTGATGAATCTGATGCTTCCACAGTGGACTCTGGTCGTTGGGTCAGTTTCCAGACAGTTCCACCCCAAGCGGCTCCTCCTTCACCAACATTTAATCTAATGAAACCAGTGGCCCAACAGAGCTGTCTCCAAGATGGGGTTGATGTGCATGAAGGCTTAGACTGGGGAACTGCAGCAGAGAGAGGGAGAGGCACAGAGTTTGAGTTCGAGAGTGGCAGAGTAAAGGCATGGGAGGGTGAGAGAATTCATGAGGTAGGGATGGAGGATCTGGAGCTTACACTGGGGAGTGGGAAGACCCGTGGTGAAGCATCAGGCTGATGATCATATCTTGCTTGAGAATGTATAAACTGGAGGCAAGAATTCACCATGTATGTGGGTTGAGCTGTGCATTCTCAATGGCACTCCGTTATCTTAGCCGGCTGAGCGGCATTCCTTGGGGCCTCATTATGACTTCTGTCGCTTTAATTTGACATCGGTGCGTCCAATCTTTTCTTCTTCTGTACAGTTCTCTTTAGCTAGGAGCCATCACACGATTATAAACTAATAGGATTTAATTATAATATGATCGAATTTTTAATGAGCTTCATGGAAGCACTGCTTTCCTAATTAGTTAATGTGGTGAGAAAAGCAGGTTCATAGGGAGGTCATATTCCTGTTACCATTGCTTATGTTTGGGGTATCTTCAATTCTTGATTTATTATAGGGCCCTATTTGAATTGTCAACCGGTTTAATCGTGTTATCTTTTTTTTTTTTTTTTTTTTTTGTGTGTGTGTGTGTGTGTGTGTGTGTGTGTGTGTGGGGGGGGGGGGGGGATACTTACTATCTCATTGGCAAACAAATCCATTCTATTTCATCTATGAGTGTAGATCATCTACTAGCAACTCCTATGAAGAATTTGGTCCATGTTCTATTTCTTAGCCCCTTTTTCATGTGTCTCAAATTCCTTGTGGGGAGCTCAAACACATTCAATGGATAATTCATAATTTTGTTTTGTTGCACCATAAAGTAATTTTTAGCAGTCTATGTACGTAAGTTGATCTGTGGGATGGCATAAGAGTTTGATTGTGTTGGTTCTTAAGACTTTTTTATGGTCATCAGCAGGTTTTTTCGTACCATTAGCTTTTCTTTTCTGCAGGCAGAGAAGTGCATAATATGCGAAGCTGTGAAAAATTGAAATTACTCTAGAAGCGATTTATTTCTCCAGTATGGTCATTTCTGAATTATGATGCGTGTTTATTATCCACGTGCATGTCACGCCCAGCTCTCTACAGTTTGTTGTCTTTGTTTGTGGGTCAAACAAAGCGTCTAGAAAGTAGACATGAAACCAGAGGGCCCTTTCCCATGTGATATGCCTTATAATGGAAACAAGGTGACCTTTGTCATGCCTGATGTTGTAGCTCACCAACCATTCCAGTAACTCGCTTTCATTTCCCAGCTTAATAATCCAACAGGAAAAAGGGTATCTCCATATGTGATTAAGATTATATTTCTTTTATATGTAAAAGTGTCACGTCATTTAGGGCTTGTTTGATTCTATTTTTGGAGGTCTCGAAAAGTGCTTTAAGAGAAGGAGATGAGAATTGTGGTGGGAAAGTAGAGCCTGTATGAAATACATAAGAAAAGTAGATATAGCTTGGTGGCAAAGTTATTCACGAAAAAAAAGTTTCAATTGTGGGGCTATGATTGAAAACCTATAATATTGTTGTGGAAACCAAAAGGAACTAGGTGGAGCAAGGTTTTACTCATGCTTTATTTTGTTCATATACTAGGAGGATATGGGAATTTGTGGGGGTCCAAATCAATGATTACATAGACATTTATAGGACATGGTAGAAAGACTCATAAAGAAAAATCCATGCAACGTGGGGATGGACCTAAATTCGCTCTAGATGCTTAGTACCTATGTCAAAATAGAAATAATGTGTAAGGATTTAGTGATGCTAGTGCAATAGGAAAGCCTACCTACAGCTAGAAGAGTTTTTAAAGGTTTGAGAATGAATAGGTGCACCAAGGAAAAACCACACACAGCCTGAGCCAACCCACCTCAGATTTAGTTGTGGGAGCTAGATTCACGGATCAAGAGTGGGCGTGCTCGTCAGGAACTCAAAAGGAATGTGCATAGTAGCTTTGAGGAATTGATAAGGGTACAGCTCATGAACTCCAATGATGAGGCAGAAGCATTGGCGTTGCAAAGAGCTATAAATACGGTTGAGTAATGAGATCACAGTGGGCGCAAATGTGGCTGTGTGCTTAGAGAGATGCTTTCAATGGAGAGCTCACTTACTTGTTTTTTTTTTTTTTTTTTTTGAGGGGGCACTGACTAGTTAGTTACGACCATAAGTATAGCATCTAAATTATAACGAAATTCAATTAGTAGGATATTATTATTTTCTCTCATTATTAACACTTACCACTATCATAATCTAATAACGAAAACATGATATGAAAAGAAAAGAAAAGAAAAAAAAATCTAAGATAGTTTTATAAAATATAAATTGACCAAATTAGCAAAAACATGACGTGCTCAGAGGTTTTTTTTTTTTTTTTTGGTTTAATATTAAAATTTTCTATTCATTACTGCAAATAGACCTAACACCAAAAATTGACACACATATTTGTTGGCACCCCCAAAAATGGATAAGTAGTAAATTATTCTTTTACCATGTATGTTCATTTTTCATTTTAAGTTGTTTAAATAAAAGTCATGATAATTTTAGAGATTTCAAGAGGGTATTTTGGTACAATTGAAAACATAATATGCCCAAACAGGAGAATATTATTATTAGTAGTATAGAATCTATATATATTATTTGGACATGCTCCAAATAAGAAAAGCTTATATGGGTTAATTCGAAATTTAAAAAAAAAAAAAAAAAAAATTAAGATCCTGCAAAGGCTCTTTTCTACGGTTGTGAAATTCATAATAGTTTTAAATCTTGAAATTGATGTATTTAATGATCTAACAGCATAAAAGAAATTTACAAAACTCGGCTCAAATCTTGTTCACGTGACATCTAATGGTATATTGATATATATTATCAAATTGCAAGAGATTATTTAATTTAACAACTTTGTTTTTGCTAATGGTATTTGTAGGGAGTCAATTTGTAATGGACCCTAAACAATAAAATTTGTAGAGGGTGGATAGAAGGGCTTGGCTCTAGCAAAGCAAGCAGTTTGATGAAATGAAACTCATAGGAATAATAACAATAGAATTTGACTAAGTCTTTCTAAGGATCGTTATCCTCCCCTTGGTTAAGTGTTTGTGAGGATATTTATAATGACTTTGACTCAACGTTCATGAGAACCATAACAATGATTTTACTGGGTGTTTATGAAGGAAGTTCGTCCTCGGCCCCCTCCGGGATTGAGATCCGAGGACCTCCTTACTTAGAACTGACATACATTAGGGTTGCCTTCTTTTCCTCCCCCCCCCCCCCCCCCTTTTCCCTTTTATTTTGCGGGGGTGCTCTCTATTATATATCCTTCTTTAGTTGATCTCTGCCGTCCACTTATTGATCATTCAGGCTTATACTTGAGTGACTGTCCCATCAACCGCCTTTGCAGGCCTTCTGTTAGTTGAAGCGACCAAGGCATTTCTGTTGGCTAGTCAAATCATCATTGGTGTGATTAGAATATTGGTGGCATGCATTTAATGGGGGAGTGACAGCCCCTTTCTTTAGACGTCGGTATGCCGAGGACATGGGCCTCCTCGGCGAGGTCCCTAAGTGACTTGGGTCTTGCCCGTTTATCCTCGGATTATGCTTTCTCTCTCTTTTGGCATGGACTTTGGGCCTGATGTGGAGTGGTCTAGAGTTACCAGATATTTGGGGCCCCACAATATTCAGTGGTAGCTGTGAATTTCTTTGTATTAGCTATAATTAGTATGGAAGTTTATGTGTTGTAATGGAAAAAAAGTTTAACCATAAAAATAAACATATATAATAACCTTAAAATTCAAATTATGGAGTCAAATAAGAAAAATAAAATATTTCAAATTAATACCTAATATCTGGGCCACATTTGAAATTTAAAACACAACAGAAACTAAATTATTAAAAACTTTCCACATTCTCAACTTTTTACACTAAAAAAAAGTTTTATTTTTATTTATTTTTTTCTTTTTTATAATTGTTTATACTATTTAATATATATATATATATATAATTAACTAATGTAAATCCACATGAGATATGTACAAAAAAGTACTTCCTTGGTACCATATAATAAAATAAAATAAAAAGAAAGAAAGAAAAATTGTGTTTACTAAGATATCATTTATTCTTGCATTGGGATTTAAATAATTTAGATTTAGAAGAAAAAAAATCAAGCCCATTTTCTTTTTCAACACATCAAAAGATAGGATTCAACATAACTTAAAGGTTGCATTGAAAGAACAGAGTTCAACATCCATGCACATGTTGGAATAGTGGCTTCTGTAAGCATGGATAATGACACTTTAATTGAACTCTCAATTTCATATATTAGGTGGAACACAACAGCAAACATGATAAAAGTGAAGGCAACCAAATGGTGAACTGAGGGAGATTTGGTTGGAAATAAAACTCACCTGAAATCTTGTTCATTTTGCATATAATTATATATCAAAATTCTAAAATTCAAAGCAATTATTTATCTGATTTATTAAACTTTTACTCTTATTAATAATACATGTATATGAAATTATATATGTTATGAATATGTATTTCTTATATTATTTATTTTCATTTCAAAACTTTGAAAAATAAAATACAAAATATTTTCGAACAATAAAAAGAAGCAATTGGTTCTGTTAATGTATATTATGTTATGGGCTTTAGGTCCAGCTAGTTTACTTGTATAGCACACTTGTACTTATACTACACTTTACTTGTACCGCACACATATGCTTACTTGTACCACACACATATGCCTCCTATATAAAGGCATCGCATGTATATTCCTTCTTGATGAAATACAATATAATTATTCAGTATTTTTAACATGGTATCAGAGCCATTGCTCTGACCTTTCTTTTAGTAGTCTTGTCTCTCTTGGTGTTACTCCACCCTTATCGCTTTCGCCGTCACAACAGCCACTGCAGCCACTCACCGTTGAACTTACGACGTCTCTCAGCCGTTGTCCTCAGGTTCCGGAACTACAACCGCCGTAGTTGAGGAGTCCCGCACCACACAGACCATTGCAATCACTGTCTCCGCCGTGCATCTTCCTCCGACAACGTTTTTGCACATACCACCGTGATCGTCTCGCCTTGATCTACGCATTCGTGGAAGTCTCACAAGCATCGGAGCCTACACGTGCTTTCACGCGCCGCCTGAAGAAGCCGCGCCTCAGCCACGCGCCTCACGCACCCTCACAGCCTCAGTCACGCGCCTCACGCGCCTCCCTCAGTCCTGCTGACGTCATCCGTGACATCATCTTGCCACGTCACCTAAGGCTGACGTCATCATTGACTGACCGTTGACCAGGCCGTTGACTTGACCGTTGACCAGCGTTGACTTTAACTGTGGTTTGACTTTGACCGTTGACTTTTCTGTGGGTTGACTTTTTAACAGTCTAGGTTCTCCTTACTCAGTTTTTCGCGTAGATTTCATTTTTGCAGTCTGTTTTTGCATATTGTGTTTCTAAATGGATAAAAAGGATGTTTTTCTTTCTCGCCCCATCAATACTGTATTGGAGGGGAACAAGAATTACTTATCTTGGTCTCAAGTTATGCGCAGTTTTCTTAAGGGTCGCATGCTCTGGCATTACTGTACTGGTGCAATTACCATTCCTGTCAAGGGAGCAAGTGAAGAAGATGCTGCCTTCCTTGGTCGCATGATTGAATGAGATAGTCACAATCACATGATCCTCACATGGATTCGGAACACTTCCATTTCCTCCATCTCCAATCTGTTGGGCAGCTTTGATGATGCAAAATCAGCATGGGATATGTTGGGCAAAAGGTACTCCACTACTCACGGATCCATGAAATATCAGTTGGTAGTTGAATTGCATCAACTTCGACAAGAACCAGGGCAATCCATCAATGACTACTATGATCAGCTCCGCTTCATTTGGGACCAAATTGACCTTTCTGATCCAATTTGGGCATGCTTAAAAGATGCTCAGCAATATGCTACAGTTAGAGATGAATTTCATCTCTATGAATTTCTGATGTCTCTTCACAAGGATTTTGAGCCCATCCGAGGTCAGCTTCTTAATCGCAGTCCTCCTCCCTCTCTTGATACTGCTATAAACGAGTTGGTTAGAGAACTCGGCTTGCAACCCTTCAAGCCCAGAATAAGTTCAATGTTTTGGCTATTACTCATTCTGCTCCTTTCATTGAACAACCTCAGCAATCAGGTGATTCCTCTGGCTCTAGCAATCATTGCAAGCAGACCAACAAGAAGTTCTGCAATTATTGCAAGCGTCCTGGCCACACCATTGAGACTTGTTACTGTCGCAACAAATCTACTGCTGCTGTTGCTAATACTGAGCCTACTCTGCCGATGCCTTCCATTTCAGCTGAGTCCCAGTCTTCTGGATCCACTATCAACCTCTCCCCTACTGAAATACAGGAGATCATAACTGAGGCTGTTCGTATGGCTGGTAATGCATCTCTTTCCACTGCTCTTTCAGTTCTGCCCGGAAAGTCTCAAACTTGGCTTTTTGATTCTGCCTGTTGCAATCACATGACACTTCACTCATCCTTATTCTCCAAACTTGACCCTGCACCACATCCTCTTAATATTCATATAGCTGATGGTTCCACCATGCATGGGAATAGTCTAGGTTTTGTTTCGACCTCTAACCTCTCTGTTCCTGGGGTCTTCCATGTGCCTAACCTATCCTATAATTTGTGCTCTGTGGGACAATTAGCTGAACTAGGATATCGCCTTATTTTTGACTATTCTGGGTGTATTGTGCAGGATCCGAGGACAGGGCAAGAACTTGGGACCGGTCCTAGGGTTAGGCGTATGTTTCCCGTGGACAATCTTCATCTTCCACCTGTTGCTCCTGTCTCTGTTGCTGCTGCAGCTGCTGTAGTTTCTTCCTTACCTTCTCTCGCACTTTGGCATTCTCGTCTTGGTCATGCCTCATCTACTCGGATACAACAGTTAGCTTCTAAGGGTCTGTTGGGTTCTATGTCCAAAGACAATTTTGATTGTACTTCATGCCAGTTAGGAAAACAGCCAGCTTTACCTTTCAATAATAGTGAATCTATCTCTAATAGTATTTTTGAGTTAATTCATTCTGATATTTGGGGACCTTCTCCTGTTACTAGTATTGGTGGAACTCGTTATTTTGTTGTTTTTATTGATGATTATTCTCGTTATAGTTGGATCTTTCTTATGAAATCTCGTTCTGAAATCTTACCAATATATAGTAACTTTGCAAAAATGGTTGAAACACAATTCTCCAAACATATCAAAACTTTTCGTTCTGATAATGCTCTTGAATATACTCAATATGCTTTTCAAGCTCTGTTACATTCCTATGGCACTGTACATCATCTAACATGTCCAGGCACCTCTCAACAAAATGGTCGAGCCGAAAGAAAACTTCGTCATATTCTTGACACTGTCCGTGCTCTACTTCTTTCTGCCAAAGTTCTTGCCCCATTTTGGGGTGAAGCCGCTCTTCATGCTGTTCATGCCATTAATCGCATTCCAAGCACTGTTATCCATAATCAAACTCCGTATGAGCGCCTTTTTGGGTCACCCCCTGACTATCATTACCTTCGCTCCTTCGGATCTGCTTGTTTCGTTCTACTTCAGCCTCATGAGCACAACAAACTTGAGCCTTGATCTAGACTTTGTTGTTTCCTTGGTTATAGTGAAACTCAAAAAGGGTATTGGTGCTATGATCCTGTCTCTCATCGTCTTCGTGTTTTCCGTAATGTTGTCTTTTGGGAACACCGCTTGTTTGTTGAACTCTCTCACTTTCGTTCTTCCCTAACTAACTCTTCTGTTTTAGAGATCTTTCTAGATGAGTCTCCTGTTCCTTCCACAGATACTCTTGATCCTCCTTTGGACTTCTTTATTCAATCTCCAGATATTTTTGATGATTCTTCTAGACAGGTTGTAGATGAACAGGTTGATGACGAGCTACCCCACCTTGAGCCTAGGTCCCCTGCTCCTACTCTGCCTGAAGATCCTCCACAAGACATTTCACCGCGCCACTTAACCCGGGAAAGATCCATTCCTGCACATTTATTTGACTATCATTGTTACATTGCCCTTGCTACACTCCATGAGCCTCAAACCTATCGTGAGGCCTCTACTGACCCTTTATGGCAGATTGCAATGAAAGAGGAAATTGATGCATTAACCAAAAACCATACTTGGGATCTGGTTACTCTCCCTCCTAGTCAGTCTGTGGTTGGTTGTAAGTGGATTTATAAGATCAAGACTCGCTCTGATGGGTCCATTGAGCGCTACAAGGCTCGTCTTGTTGCAAAAGGTTTTACACAGGAGTATGGGATTGATTATGAAGAGACCTTTGCTCCAGTTGCCCGTATCTCCTCTGTTTATGCCCTCTTAGCTGTTGCCGCTGCTAGTAAATGGGATCTTTTTCAGATGGATGTTAAAAATGCCTTCCTTAATGGGGATCTGCATGAAGAAGTCTATATGCAACCTCCTCCTGGTCTTTCTGTTGAAACAAATAAGGTTTGTCACCATCGACGTGCACTTTATGGCCTTAAACAAGCTCCACGAGCTTGGTTTACCAAGTTCAGCTCCACCATCTTTCGCTTGGGTTACACTGCCAGTCCTTATGATTCTGCCTTATTTCTTCGTTGCAATGATAAAGACACCATTTTACTTCTCCTATATGTGGATGATATGATCATAACTGGTGATGACCTCAGTGGTATTCAAGAACTCAAGGATTTTCTTAGTCAGCAGTTTGAGATGAAAAACCTTGGACATCTCAGCTATTTCTTGGGTCTTGAGATCACTCGTCCCACAGATGGTCTTTATATTACTCAAGCTAAGTATGCATCTGACCTTTTATCTCGAGTTGGACTCACTAACAGCAAGACTGTTGACACTCCAGTTGAACTTAATGCGCATCTGACACCCTCGGGGGGGAAACCATTGTCTAATCCCTCTCTTTATAGACGATTGGTTGGCAGCCTAGTTTATCTCACAGTTATTCGTCCAGACATTTCTTATGCTGTTCATCAGGTGAGCCAGTATCTGTCTGTTCCACGATCGACTCACTATGCTGCTGTTCTGCGCATTCTACGATACTTGAAAGACACTCTCTTCCATGGCCTTTTCTACTCAGCTCAGTCTCCTCTTGTACTCCGTGCATTCTCTGATGCTGATTGGGCAGGAGATCCCACTGATCGCAGGTCCACTACAGGTTATTACTTTCTCCTTGGTTCTTCTTTGATTTCTTGGCGAAGTAAGAAACAAACTTTCGTGGCCCGCTCCAGTACTGAAGCAGAATATCGTGCTCTTGCTGACACCACATCTGAGCTCATTTGGCTACAATGGCTTTTTAAGGATTTAGGTGTGTCCACATCCTCTGCTACTCCTCTTTATTGTGACAACCAAAGTGCCATTCATATTGCTCACAATGACGTCTTTCATGAACGGACTAAACACATCGAGATTGATTGTCATTTTATCCGTTCTCATCTTGTCCATGGTGCTCTCAAGCTTTTCTCTGTCTCCTCCAAAGATCAACTTGCAGATATCTTCACTAAGGCACTTCCTAAAGGACGCACTCGTGATTTGGTTGACAACCTCAAGTTGGTCTCACATCCACCTTGAGTTTGAGGGGGGCTGTTAATGTATATTATGTTATGGGCTTTAGGCCCAGCTAGTTTACTTGTATAGCACACTTGTACTTGTACTACACTTTACTTGTACTACACTTTACTTGTACCGTACACATATGCTTACTTGTACCGCATACATATGCCTCCTATATAAAGGCATCGCATGTATATTCCTTCTTGATGAAATACAATACAATTATTCAGTATTTCTAACAAGTTCGACATATCTAAAGTATATGTTTATAAATAATTTTATGAGATTTTTATTTTTATTATGCTTTAATAAATTTTTTCATTCATCTTAATTTAATGTTTATATGTTTGTTCACTGAAATTTATGGAGTAGAAGAGGATCTAAGTTATTTAAAACATGATCTTCCCCTCCTTAAGCCTTGAACTTGAATTTAAACTTTTTAATTTTATGTTGAAATTTTAAATTAAATATCCTATAACTTACTTTGATTGAATAAATCCCATGCCTTCTTAATAAAAATGAAATTTTGTTCTACTCAACCTAGTTGATGTAAAAAAATTATAGATTAACCCATTTTTCAATTCAATATGTAATTGAGATAATTAAAAAAAAAAAGAAAAAAAGACTCATGACATAAAATTTTTGTTCTTTTAATTTTAATTAAATATTTTAGTCAAGTTCTAGGTATATATTTTCCAAAATAAGCTTATTCATAATTCTGGAATATCTTGTTAAATTATTTATAAACATACTTTAGATGTGTTGAACTATATGTTTGTTGTTATGTTTAAAATTATTTTTTTAGTTTAGTGCATAAAGTTCTGTAATGATATTAAATAATATAAAATATAAATATTCATAACACATAATTTTATGTGCATGTATTATTAATAAAAGTAAAAGTAAAACAATTAGATACATTATTGATTAAAATGTTAGAATTTTGATATATAATTCTTTGCAAAATGAAATAGATTTTGGGTGAGCTTTATTCCCAACTAATCTCTTTCCCTCTTCATTATTGTTGTTGCCTTCAATTTTATCATTGTCTTTGTTGAAAATGGTCACCCGATATATGAGAGATCAATTGAAATGTCATTGTGATATGTTAGTAACAAAAAAATTGTTCTAAGAGGAGGCCATAAGTAGGTCCTAAGCAAAGGAAATGTTGGCTTGGGTTTTCTATAGTTATTTCAAGATTATGTCATCTTTTGGCTGTTGTTGGGTTTATTTATGGCATAAATGCATTTTTAGTCCATATATTTTTGTTTTTTTTTTTTTTTTTTTTTTTTTTTCATTTTAGTTCTTATATTTTAATTTTACCACTTATAGTCCTAAATTAATTAACGTATTCTATTTTGGTCCTTTTCGTTAGCTCACCAATGAAAATTATTTAGGTGACAAACTGATGTTGACATGACTAATTAAAAAATAATAAAAAATTTTAATTAGCATTTTAAAAAATGCCATGTTAGCTCCTAAATATAAAAAATTTATTAAGCAATTTTAATGAAATGAAAAAAAGAAAAAACGATTACCGTGTTTGAAATATTTTAAAATATAATTGTTTTTCTCCCTTTGTTATGTTCATCGAGTTTCAAAGCAGCGTGCCCCCGTTATTTCATATTTGCAACTTCATGATCTCATCGTTGACCCACCAACATCACCGTCTTAATCTTTGTTATTGTCGGTATGTTTTTTAATTGCAAATTGTTACAATAAAAAAAACTAGCAACTAGTATAATTTCTATCTTTTAATTTTCGAAGCCTCACCATATAAATCCAACTAGATGACGACTTTACGAAGGTTGGCGCGGAGGATATTTCCAGGCCAAAAGTAATTAAAAAACCCCATGCAATTGAACCGGTCATGTTATGCTTATGCAACTATGAAAAATTGAAAATGACCTCAATTAAGGTCTCTCAATCTGTGACGCCCCAGAGACAGTGACAACCCACCAGTTGACTTGTAACAGTTTAGTTCTTGTCTTTTTACTTTTGTTTCTTTTTTTAATATCCTTTTTTTTGGGCCAGGAATTTCACCGATACCTATACTGACGAGTTGTATTACTTACCCAACCATGTGGTGGTGCGGGTTTGTTTCAAACACTTTGATTATTATTGTGAGTTTTACGTTGGTTTGGAGTGACGAGTTGTATTACTTACCCAACCATGTAGTGGTGCGGGTTTGTTTCAAACACTTTGATTATTATTGTGAGTTTCACGTTTGTTTGGAGTGGGCTTATTTTTTTGTTTATAAGATATTGTAAACCTCATTGGAGTAAGCCTCACCTTATCAGTTGTTGTAATTGGTCTCTATCTCAATCAAAACAATATAGATATTCTTCTCTTCTCCTAAAAGACAACGATTCCTGCGTAGTTCTATTGCATCGTGAGACCGTTTTTAAATTCTCTCTTCTACTTTTCTGTTCTTGTTGACTGTTCAGGATATATTTGTTTTATCAAAACTTGTTTATATTTTTTTGTTATTGTTGATTGTTCAGGATGTATTTGTTTTTTCAAAATTTGTTTATTCACTTAATATTTCAAACACCCTAGACATCTTACGCCCAAGAGTTCAACTTTATTTCTTCATAAGCTAAACAATCATCGCACCCTTCGTTTCATCCATTCTTTTGTCTATTCTCAATTAGATCTATGATGAGCTCAAAGCCACATGCAGCACTTCTCTCCAGCCCTGGCCTAGGGCACCTAATCCCAGTCCTCGAGCTTGGTAAGCGCTTGGTCACACACCACAACTTCCAAGTCACCGTCTTGGTCATTGCTTCTCACAACTCTCCGGCTGAGTCCCAAGTTATTGAGTCAGCCATGTCCCCAAAGCTCTTCGACATCGTCCAACTCCCACCACCAGATATCTCCAGCCTAGTGGACGCTAAAACTACAACTGTTTCACTACTTTCAATAATGATGCGTGAAGTCAGGCCAGCCTTTCGGTCTTCAATCTCTGCCATGAAGCCCCGTCCCACCATTCTCATTGCTGACCTTTTTGGTACAGAATTTTTCGCCATAGCTGATGAGTTCCAGATGCTCATGTACGTTTATATCGCTTCAAATGCATGGTTCCTTGCTATGTTTCTGTATTCTCCAATCCTAGATAAGTAAGTGGAAGGTGAATATGAAGACCAAAAAGAACCATTCATAATCCCAGGTTGCAGGTCACTTCGACCCCATGAAGTATTTGACGCCATGCTAGACCGAAACAACCAGCAGTATCATGAGCTTATACGAATGGGGATTGAAATACCATTAAGTGATGGGATTTTGTTGAACATCTGGGAAGATTTGGAGCCTACAACACTTGCAGCACTGAGAGATGAGAGTCTCTTAGGTCAGGTTGCTAAGGTACCGATTTATACAGTCGGTCCATTGAGGAGATCAATTGGGTCGACTAGTTCGACAAGCCAGTTGTTTGAGTGGCTAGACAAGCAACCAAACGAGTCTGTGATTTATGTCTCATTTGGGAGTGGTGGTTCGTTGTCACACGAGCAAACAATCGAGCTAGCTTGGGGGTTAGAGTTGAGCCAACATAAATTTATTTGGGTGGTGCGCCCACCAGCTACAAAAGTTGCAGATGCGGCATTTTTCACCGTCGGGAGTGGAGAGAATGATGTGTCTGAATATTTGCCTGAAGGGTTCTTGAGTCGGACCCACAAGTTAGGGATAGTGGTCCCCATGTGGGCCCCACAGGTGGATATCTTAAGCCATGACTCGGTTGGAGGGTTTTTGTCACACTGTGGTTGGAACTCGACGATTGAGAGCATCACCAGTGCAGTGCCAATGATAGCATGGCCACTATACGCAGAGCAAAGAATGAACGCTACGTTGCTGAATGAGGAGTTTGGTGTGGCTGTTCGATCTAAGGTATTGCCGACGAAGGAAGTGGTGGGGAGAGAGGAGATAGAGACGATGGTGAGAAAGATCATGGAAGACAATCAAGAAGGGAATGTGATAAGGGCTAGAGTTAAGCAGCTTAAATGTGATGCAGAGAAAGCTTTATCTGAAGGTGGCTCCTCGAATAATCAGCTGTCTCAGGTGGCAAAACACTGTGAGATACACATGCAACGCATGAAGGTGAAGGACTGAAGCCTTCTTGAGCCACCAGTCCAAGGTCTCGATGGAATTTTCTTTTTCTTCTAAGAATCTACCCATGTGTTAAAGTAACTTTGGTGCTCATTGCTAATAATCAATTTCTGTATAGAGTATATGCATCCCCTCTCATATAGTTTATGTGAACCTCACATCTGTATGTGACATTGTGACTCACATGTTAAAAGAGAAAAGATGTATATACGAGATACATGAGATATTTTTTTAATCATAAGTGACATATTTAGTGTAGTGTATAGTTATCTATAGCTCATCCAATTCTTATTTCTTGTAAAGATCTTTACAATTATTATCAATCTTAGTAATGTATTTTCTTTCATAGTTGTTAAATTACTCTTTCCCATCACTATGTAATCTTTACTCTCTACTAATGTGTTGTATCTTTGGTTCCTGATTTTAAATTAGGAATATATTAAAATCATTATAAGTTATATAATAAATTTTTTATAAATTGATGTGCTAATAAATATGATTGGTATCATTTTTAAAATATAACATATAAATGTTTGAATTATTTTATATGATTGATGAAATATGCACTATCTCTAGTATCACTCTTTAAATTAGTGTTATGGATATGATTTTAAAAATCGGACTAGACCGGCTGGTTTGATCGGTTCAACCGAAAATCAAGTACTAGTTGGGTCCAATAAAAATGCCTAAAATTAACCAAAACTGGCAAAAAACTTAGAAAAATGGGAACCGGAAGCAAATTCAATTTTGCCCCGATTCGGTTTTTAAAACCATAATATGGATACTATAAATTTTATTATATATGCTTAACTAATTTATGTTTCAACTTTTAAACATGACATAGAAAAGTAACAAAAAAAATTTGTTTATCATGTTTCTTTATGTGACATTAATAATGTTTATTGTTATGTTAATTCATAAAATTTTTTAGTTAAAGGTAAAAAATAGCTAAAATAGTATCGTGAAACTTATAAATAGTACCCAAAAAATGTAATGAAACTTATGAATAATAGCAAAAATAAACAAAATAGTAAAAAAAAATTTTTTTTTAAGCTAATACAAAACGCACACTTAATCTTCACTTAATTACTTGACTTTTTTTTCCCTATCAAGTTGACAAATCTCATTGAATGTAGTTGAGAGAGAATTTCAGAAGTTTTTTTTTTCTAATCTCTCTTAGTGTTTAAGGTCAGTTTGGTAGAGTTATTAAACAACTCATTTTTAATTTTTAAATAACACTATATATATTTTTACACATTTTTTCACTTACATATATTTTAAGAGTCATGCAAATTTGATAATTTTTTTGAAGTTCAAATCTACTTTTGGTCCTATTTATTTATTTATTATTATTATTTTTTGGTTACTGCTGAGCAGCCATTGATGTGAAATATTTAATCAAATCAAGTACTGCTGAGCAATTATTGATGTGAAATATTTAATCAAATCAAGTACCAATCACAATCAGGTAAGGAAGTAATGATAAAATTTGTGGCCCAAGCAATTTTAAAACTTATATGAATAGCTGCTTCAAATCTTCGAAGGCCACCTGCGTGGACCTAGGGAGTATGATTTGGGTTCTGGTGGGATAAGGGGGATGCCCATCTATAAACATCCCATTTTGTAATCAAGCACTCAAGAGAGAAATCATAATTTTATCTCTAGGAGTAAGAACTTCATTTTGATAGTTTGATGATCACAAATTCAATTCCAAAATACATCTGAGTTTGGAAATCAAAGCAACTTACTAAATATGACGACTCGAGCCATCTGATCAAAAGATCACGCCACATCAAATTTTTAATAGTTGATATGCATTTTTGCCTAATAGGGTAGGGCTTAATCTATGTGATTATGATTAATTAATTTTGATTGGTCCTTAATTAAATTAATAATAATTAATTCTATGTCAAAATTCCATTAATTTAATTAGTATGACAAGAATGTTATTAAAGTAATCAGATAAATCCTACTAAGATAATTGTAATTTTTTATATAATTTTTTATTTTGACTCCTTGTAAAAAAGAAAAAATTAAAAATTAAAAATTAAAAATTCATAAATTATCCTCAAACAGATCAGAAAATCAAGCAAAACCGCACAAAATTCAAAATTGGAGCCACAATAATGAATTTAAAATTTGGAATATTATTGAATTTAAGATACTTATAGCCAAACCTTAAGATGCGAGCTTTGAGCTAATTAGAAAGAAGTGGAGTTCAAGAAGAAAGGCTACAAGAGATAGTTGAAGATATATGGTGGTTCTTTCTTTTGAAGTGATATTCACTTCTAATAAGCTTTTGAATTTTGTCACATTCTCTTTTTGTCTTTGATTGTCTTAAAGATAAATGCTAGCTTTGGCCATGAATGTTATCATTTGATCTCCCATATATGCCATTATTAGCTTTTTGACAGTGAATGCACACTTTGCTTTAAATTGTCATTAATTTTGCTTTGGTCTTTCATGTCATTAAAACTTATTATATATTGACTATTTGAATAACTTCAAAAAATTTTATTTTGTGGTTGCACACATTGCCTTGCGATTTAGACTTCTATTTTCTATTGGAAGTAACATATGTTGTCTCGAAGGTCGGTAACTTCTGAGATGTTTTTCTTTAAGTAAGGCGCGTGTCAGTCATATGAAGTAGTAAAGTATTGGTTACCTTGAAGCAGCTAAGAAAGGTCTCTCAACCTTAATACTCACAGTCACAGATAACTTAGCAAGAAGACACAAATTTGAACATGATGCATAGCAAGGAAGACAAGATTAATCTTTAAAACCTCAAGTATAAATTGAATGATTAGCTTCCTAAAAAAAAAATAAGAATGATTGTTTTATGAGAAAAGCACGTACAATTAGACGCATAAATCTATAATATTATCTGTTCTTTGTATCAAGTACTCTATAGGCAATCCGTAGGCTTTTAATAGTCTTTATGCCTGTAAGTTTGTAATCAAGCTCTTATTTAATTACGCATTAAATTATCAAGCGCTTGATAATTTAGGCATTGTAATGTAGGCGTTTTCTTGTTCTCATTGTTAATTTGTATATTTCACAAAAATTCCTATTAAGTTAGGCAATTTCAGAGTCCAAATCTGGGACGGAACTGCCTTAGGGCTGAGGGGGGCAATGCCCCCCACTCCCCCCCCCCCCCCCCCCCCAACAAGCCTTTGAAAAAAAATCTTATAGTATATATATTTACACAAAAAATTTACTTTAAGCTCTAAAATTTATATACTTGGCCCCCCTCCCCCAAAAAATTGACAAGATGACCCATAAATCTAAAAAATAGATAACAAGAAAAATCTTTTTTAAAAAAAAAAACATACCCGAATAATAAGAAAAATCTTTGGACAAATCATAAATATGGTTTAAACAAAAACAATAACAACAAATTAATTACAAATCCTAGCAAAACAAATCACAAAAACCCAATAACTTTTATCTAATTTCTCCCTCTCATTTGAGAACTCTATACCTCTTTCAAATGACTCCACCTCATATACACAAAGACAACTCTTATATTGTTGATCGCTCCATCCACACACTAGTTAATCACCAACAACTTAGATTAGTTGGTGTCTTTAACTCATCAGTGGAAAAAAAAATTATCTATTATTTGAATGGTAGAATTTTTATTTTTTTATTTTTAATGTTTTATTAACTTTGGGACACACTTGACATGCATGTGTAAGATTAGTTAACTTTGGGACACACTTGGCATGCATTTGTGACTTAACTAAATTAATATAATGATGGGAAAAACTTTATTATTTACTTAGTTAAAGACTCAAAGTTACCATTCATTATCATGTGATTGTTTAATAGATCTCTTTTAATATTTTTTTCTTTAATATTTTTTCAAACTTGTAATTTTTCAAAGGAAAAATTCTCAACCTTACCAAGACACCAATAATTGTCTTACCCTTTTTTACACTGAATATTAATGCATGATATTATTAACCATTATTTTGGCTGTTTTATTAATATAATGCTTGACATAGATTTGAACTTTTAACTATAGTTTTTTTTTTTTTAAGAAACTTTTAACTATACATATAGCATCATGAAGTTATTAGTTATAGAAGTATGTGAAAAGAGTACATAATTTTTATTTTTATTTTTATTTATAATGTCGATAGGATAAAGAATCAAACTAGTCTTGGTCAGACCTTGAAAGTATTAGAACGTGCCAATTGACTTACAAAACTCTTGATTATAAATTGTTATTTGTGATTTTTTTTTCAAAATAAAAAATAAAAATAATTAAAAAATTAATGCTAATAATGCATTATTGTCAACCTCTAGTATTGATATTTCAATTTTTCAAAATTTTTGAACAAATAACTTTGACCCCCTTAAGTTTAAATCTGGTTCCGTCCCTGATAAACTGCTTTTAATATTTGGTAGAAAAATGGTGCTTTTTTCAAACATGAGCCTCCCACTCAGTCATAACTATTAACTTCGTGTCATTTGATTGTGAATAGCAAATTGCGACCAAATATTTTATGGCTAGCTAGCCTCCCAAGTTTCTTGGCAAAAGACTTTTTCTTTGTTATTGACTTACTGCTATGTTGGGTTAAGACTTACAAGCCTTATTGCTCATGGTACGGTACAATTCCGTTGACTTACTTTTCTATGCTCACTATATACTTCTTGATTAGCTTTCCTATAATTGCTATTTTCTTCTTTCTTGATCAAAGTAACATCCCCATCATTTTCATTAATAAAGAAATGAAATTACAATATTTGAATATTGAACTACGTGATTTTGATATTTTAACTACTTGATTTTATTTTTCATGAATGGTACGCTACAATGTTCAAATATTTCACTCGCGACTTGGCCTGAGTTGTGAATGACTCGTGAAATCTAGCCTGTTAAAGACTCTTCAAATTCTAGCATGTGCTTCTCGTGTGGCCTGTTTCACGAGTTGGCACTTGCGAGCTAGTCTGTGAAATTCACACACAATCCTTTCATTAAATCCCACAAAAATGCAGGGAAACGATTGAACATAATTACAATTAAATTTGATACGGAATTTAATCCAATTAAAAACATAGATGTACGTAAATTACAATTTACAAAACTCTTGATTATAAATTGTCATTTGTGATTTTTTTTTTCAAAATAAAAAATTAATGCTAATAATGCATTGTCGACAACCTCTAATATTGAAATTTCAATTTTTTTTTAAATCTTTGAACAAAGAAATTCAACCCCCCCTAAGTTTGAATCCTGGTTCCGTCCCTGGTCCAAATCCTTATCCTAAAAGTTAGATATTCCAATTGAGCATTTTGTATCCCTTCGATTGACCTGAAATATAATTAAATGATCAAAATTTATATAAAAATTGGTTTCTACTCAAATAGATTTAAAACGGTTATCTTCATTATCTTTTAAAAAAATATTTGGAGGATGCTGAAGATCTCTTTTTGATCCTATATTTGATAGAATTTGTCTGTATTTGAGTTTTTTCCAAGGAGGAACTTTGATAGTGAGATTTGTCTTTTATATGTAACTTTTGTTTCTCTTTCTTTTTCAAACAAAACTTCAGCCTTCCAAGATATTTTGGAAGCATCATCTCCCTCTCTTTGTATATGTGTGCCACTTTACGATAGTAAAAGTAAAATTTATTTTTGGCAAGAGTAAAAATAATTTTTCATTTATTAGCAAAAAGAAAATATAACCTTTTTTTTTAAATTTTTTTATATATATTATATGTGCCACTTTATGATAGTAAAGGTGAGTCTTTTAGCTGAATATTGCAGAAAATCGAGTTTATTTGTGATATGGGTATGGTTTAAAGTTATTTAGAAAATTGAGGAAAGAGAGGAAATTTCGGCAACACTGTTGCTGAAATTCTAACAAAAAGTATGAGAGAGGAAAAGTAAATGATAAGATGGGAGGAGGGAGAAAAAATTTGAATTTCGGTAATGAGATTACTGAAATTTTTGCTGCCCAAAATTCTTGCCCAACTGCTAGGTGAAGTGCCTGAAGGAGGAGTGGCTGAAAGGAAACCAATTGTGGGCCTGTGGCAACCAAGTTGCTGAAATTGTAGGGGAGTGAGGAGAGAGAAAATAAGAATTGTGGCAATGAAGTTGCCGAAAATGGGAGGAAAAAAGAAGAAGAGAATTGTGGCAACCAAGTTGCCGAAAACTTGGGGAGAAATTTAATAGTAATTTTGGCAATGAAGTTGCCGAAAATGAGGGAGAAAAAAAATAAGATTTAGGCCAAAAATTGGAGAAAAAAAAAAGAAAAAAGAATTGAGGCAATTGATTTGTGGTAATGGAATTGCCGAAATGGAAGGGGGGAAAAAAAGGATATGTTTTGTTTCCCTTTTCTTAAGTAACTTAGCATAACATTAACATTTAGAAGGATCTGTTATGGTTACATTAATTATTTTATATAGCTCTTCATTTTGCTTCTTTTAAACCAAGACAGATTATATAATATTCTCATGCATCCATATGATAATAGATAAATATTTCTAATATTGTACCATTTTCTTTATTATTATTGTAAGGACTCAAATTAAATTGGACCTAAACAATAAAATTTGTAGAGCGTGGGTAGAAGGGCTAAGTATCAGCAAAGCAGACAATGATCAGTGTGAGATTCATAGGAATAATAATAAAGGAACTTGACTAAGTATTTGGGAGGATAATAACAATGATTTTTGCTAAGTGTTTATAAAGAAAATTCGTCTTCGGCCTAGTCCGAGGATCTCTTTCCTTTAGAAATGACAAAGACAAGGGCTGTCCTCGGACCCCCTGAAAACCACTCTTTTTCTTCTCCTCTTCGGGTCCCCTTTTTATGGTCGGTTCTATCTATTATATAGTCTTGTTTAGTTGATCTCTGCTGTCCACTTGTTGATTATCCAAGCCTATCCTTGAGTGCCTGTTCCATCAGCCGCCTTTCAAGCCTCCTGTGAGTTGCAGCAACCAAGACAACACTGTTCAGAGGTCATTTCCTCATTAATGCAATCAGGGTGTCAGCCACGTGCCTTTAATGAGCGAGTGACAGCGTTCATCCTTCAACGTCGGCTTGCCGAGGACATGGGCCTCCTCGGCGAGGTCCCTTGACGACTTGGGCCTCGTCCGCTGATCCTTGGATTCTACCCTCTTTTCGGCGTGGACCTTGGGCCCGATGTGGAGTGGGCCGGGGTTGCTAAATATTTGGGGCCCCACAATTATTATACCTAAAACTTATATTTTAAGGTTTATGAGCATATACTAACCTTTTTTTTTTTTTTTTGGTTTTCTTTAAGGAAAACCTATGTCAATTTTGAAATATATTTTTGCTATATGAAATTTTAGGCAAGCATTCACGAAAAAATAATTTAAAACATATCATACAAATCAGTTCATATTGCAAAACACATAATACAAAAAAAATATTTTCATGAACAAATAATTTAACAAAAACAAGATTTTCATGCTTAGCTATGCCCTTAAAACATATCAACATGAACATTTTAAAAAGAAAAGTAACTACTTAAGAGATGTAATTCACTTTGTAAGAGATAAAGAACGGATAGATATTTGCAAGTGTTGTTCTTTATAGTTGTTTGTAGAATGTATGACACGCATGAATTGAAAATGGTTGACAGAATTATGAGGGGAATAAGAGTAGAGAAGAAGGTTGATAGAATTTTTAAGGGAAAAAGAATAAAAAAATAAAAACCGTGGAAACTTCAGTAACATTAGCGCTGTTTAAATAGGATGTAAGTTTTATATAAGTTAAATTCTTAAATTTTAAACTGTATAACTAGATACGTAAATTGACCAAATACAACACAACACGGACTAAGATGGGACACTCTGATACAAACAAATTACTTAACTATAAATATATATTCACTGTAAAGAATCTCTGCAAAAATCTCAGTATCTTAGTTTTTTTTTTTTTTTTGTTTATAGTGTGCACATCAATTATTTTTTTCTTCCATAATTTTCTCTCATGCATGGATAGGAATCTAGCACTGATAAGAATCTATGTACTTTTTTTTTTAGAATAAGAATCAATGTACTTGAATCTATCATTATTTGTTTCATAGGGCAAATCATGCAAAGAATACTTTTACAATTCGAAATGAAAGAACATGATATACACACAAACCAAACTGCTTCGGTAAAAAAAAAAAGTACTAACACACGGAAAGAATAAGAATATGTGTACTTTTTAGATTAAGAATCCATTTTTTTTTAATCCAAACAATTCTCTCTCTTTCTCTCTCTCCTCCAATTTTCGGCAACTCCATTGCCACAATTTTTTTTTTCCTTCCATTTAGGAAACAACATTGCCACAAATCAATTGCCACATTTTTTTCCTTCCATTTTGGCAATTCCATTGCCACAATTTTTTTTCCCCTCTAATTTTCGGCCTAAATCTTATTTTCTCCAATTTCGGAACTTGGCTACCACAAAATTTTTTTCCCCTCATTTTCGGCAAATTCATTGTCACAAATCAATTGCCACAATTTTTTTTCCCTCCAATCCATTGCCAAAATTACTACTAAATTCCTCAACAAGATTTCGGCAACTTGGTTGCCACAATTCTTTTTTTTTCCTCCCATTTTCGGCAACTTGGTTGCCACAATTCTTATTTTCTCTCTCCTCACTCCCCTACAATTTCAACAACTTGGTTGCCACAATTGTTTTCCTTTCAGCCACTCCTCCTTCGGGCACTTCACCTGGCAGCTAGGCAGGAATTTCAGGCAGCAAGAATTTCGGTAATCTCATTACCAAAATTCAAATTTTTTCTTCCTCCTCCCATCACATCATTTACCTTTCCTCTCTCATACTTTTTGTTAGAATTTTAGCAATGATGTTGCCGAAATTCACTATCTTTTCTCATTTCTCCAAATAACTTTGAACAATACATATATCACAAATAAAATTGATTTTCTGTAATATTCAGCCAAAAGACTCTAGTAAAGGTATCATAAAAATATATTTTTTGTTTGGACAGGAGTAAAGGTAGTTTTTGATTTATTAGCAAAAAGAAAAAGTAGTTTTTTTGTATGTATGTGCCACTTTAGTAAAGGTTTTTTATTTTTTAGGCCAAAATGCAAAATTCACCATCTAAATTTACAATTTTTCATTTCAGTCTTCTAAATTTGTATTTTGTCATTTCAGTCCTCTAAGTTTTAATCCTCCTCAATTTAGTCATCCGTTAACATTCCATCCGTTCTTGCCATTAACCTACCCTTAATTTAATATTTAATTTTTATTTTATTATTTATTTCTTAATTTAAAAAACATTAATTAAAAAAAAAACCAGAAATTAAAAAACTCGTCCCTCCCCATCTAAAGAACAAGAATAGAAACCCCACCCACCCATTGCCTAACCCATTGATAACTGAGACTAAAGAGAGAGAGAAATCTAGGTTAAGGGGAAAAAAGTGTGCTAAAGAGAGGGTAGTATAATAAAAAGTAAAACAGGCTACAATTTGGAAAGTGGAAAGTGCAAGCGGCAACTGCATCAGGGATTTGGGTCTAAAACCACGGAATTAGCCATAGCCCATAGCCCATAGCCAGGGCCGCTTCCAATCCCAACAGCAACAAGTCGATGGCCAAAGCTGACAAACTGTATTACTTTTGTTTTGTATCTCTTTTTCTTGATGATTATGATTGGTGATTCTCAATGCTAGTTTTTTCTCTATTATTCCCAAACATTTTCTTATACTATTATTATATAATTAGAACAAAACTAAGTCTTACAAAGTGGAGTGCCAATTGGAAATCTGCTGCTCAGTTATCAATGGGTTAAGCTAGGGGTGGGTGGGGTTTTTATTCGTGTTCTTCAGATGGGGAGGGACAAGATGTCAGCTATTTTAATTTCTAGGTGTTTTTTTTTTAATTAACGTTTTTTATTAAGAAATAAATAATAAAATAAAAATTAAATATTAAATTAAGGATAGGTTAATAGCAGAAATAGATGAAATGTTAACGGGAAACTGAATTGAGATGAATTGAAACTTAAAAAAATAAAATGACAGAATGCAAACTTAGAGGACTAAAATGAAAAGTAGAAAAACTTAGAGGGTTAATTTTGCATTTTGACCTATTTTTTATTATTTATTTATTTATTATTATTATTATTTTTGATAAGACTAAAGTAACTCTTTTTTTTTTCTTTCTTTTTTGCTTAGTGCATATTTATTTCACATAGTGTATTTCACGTTTTCAATTTATAAAAATTTAGGTAAAGAAAAAAAAAGTAACTTTTTATTAACATAATGGTTCAATATGACTTTTTGTTTAGGGTATTATTTTTACCGTGGTACAAACGTTGTGTACAAGAGTCTTTACCCTGTCGGTTAATCCATTAATTATTTAATGGAAAGATCATATTCGAGTCTTCAATAATTATGGAGTACAAGGATAAGTGAAAGACTTTAGGCAATCAGTGCCGTGTCAAATTGAAGTACTCAATCTTTTGGTGGGGGGCTAAACAAAGCCATGTAGCAACTACAGTTTGTAGGACATAGAATTGAGCGTCTGAATTGGAATAGAGAATTTTATCTCAAAATTTCACAAAAATCTACTTTCCAAAACAACTAATAAAAATCTTATTATGTCCTACTATTAGTATTAGTGTTCTAATTTATCAGACGTGCTTAAAAAAAAAAAAAATTCATTATTTTATAAGGAAAAAAAAAAGATGTGTGAGTGTGTGACACTGTAATTTTTTTAAAAGCGTGATAGACTACTATAATTTTTAGGACATAGAGAGTCGAATATTAAAAAATAGACCTGAAGATTTTTATTCCAAAACAACCTCACGAATTATACCCTTTGCAGGGGCGGCGCCACCCTTTTAAAAAAAAAAAATAAGAACACCCTCAGTTTTTTTTATGTGAATAAAATTAAATTTTACTATACAATTTGTTTTATATTCAGTAAATGAATGATTGTTTGGTTGTGTACATTAAAAGAGATATAACTTATAGCATTGATAATGAGACTATCATACAACGATTTTAAAATATAAAAATTGATAGAAGGCAATTGTAAACATTATATGTTTACATTTTTTTTAATTATTATTGTGAATATATAAATTTTTCTTTTTATTAAATAGTATAATTTATGCTTTTAAAAAACAACGGGAAAAATTATTAGAGCCGCCGTTGACCCTTTGTGCCAAGTATTTACGTGCGACCTTGAATTTGTCTATATATAGCCCTCAAAAAAGATTTCCCATCACAGACCATCAATTCGAATTGGACCGTCTTTATAACCGATAAATCCTCTACATCTTGTGGCACATATTGAGCTGTCACTGTGTATTCCATTGACTTCAGGCACTACTTTCACAAAGCTTAAAAGCCATTGCACTTTCATTTTCTTCTCACTTCTCAACATTCACATCCATGGAGACCTCTAAGCCACATGCAGCACTGCTCTCTAGCCCCGGGACAGGCCACCTCATCCCTGTCCTGGAGCTCGGAAACCGCCTTGTCACCCACCACAACTTCGCCGTCACAATCTTTGTTGTGAGTTCCCACGCGTCCCCAGCAGAGGCCCAAGTCCTACAGTCCTCCATGAACCCCAAACTCTGCAACATCATCGATCTCCCACCGGTTGACATCTCCGGCCTAGTTGATCCAAACGCTGCAGTTGTTACACAGATCGCTGTAATGATGCGTGAGGTTCGGCCAAACATCAGGTCCTCAATCTCTTCCATGAAGCTTAGACCAACTGTGCTCATCGTGGACTTCTTTGGAACTGAGTCTTTGCCCATAGCTGACGAGTTTGATATGTTAAAGTACGTTTACTTTCCCTCAAATGCATGGTTTGTTGCTTTGACTATATATGTTCCATTCCTAGATAAGGTAGTGGAAGGAGAGTATGTTCACCAAAAAGAGCCACTGAAAATCCCTGGTTGCAAGCCGATTCGGCCTGAAGAAGTGGTTGACCCCATGTTGGAAAGGACTTACCAGCAATATTTTGAGTACCTACGCATAGGGACTGAGACCCTAATGAGTGATGGGATTTTGATTAACACTTGGGAGGATTTGCAGTCCACAACACTCACTGCACTCAGAGATGAGAAATTGTTAGGTGGGATTGTTAAGGTGCCAGTTTATCCTGTTGGTCCTATAACAAGAGCAGTTTCAGGTTTAAAGAGTGATTTGTTTGATTGGTTAGACAAGCAGCCAAGTGAGTCGGTGATTTACGTTTCATTTGGAAGTGGTGGATTACTTTCGTACGAGCAAATGACCGAGGTGGCTTGGGGTTTGGAGCTAAGTCAGCAGAGATTTGTTTGGGTGGTACGCCCACCGACCATTGAAGCTGCAGACGCTGCTTTTTTCACTGCAGGGAAAGGAGGTGATGACCCATTAAGCTACTTGCCCGACGGATTCTTGACACGAACTCAAAGTTTGGGATTTATGGTCCCTTTTTGGGCTCCGCAAGTTGATGTGCTGAACCATCCTTCCATTGGGGGATTCTTATCACACTGTGGTTGGAGCTCCACTCTAGAGAGCATCATCAATGGAGTGCCAATGATCGCATGGCCTCTTTATGCAGAGCAGAAGATGAACGCTACACTGCTCACAGAGGAGATTGGTGTGGCAATTCGCTCGAAGGTGTCGCCGTCAAAGAAAGTGGTGCAAAGGGAAGAGATAGAGAAGATGGCGAGAATGATTATAGAAGATAATGATGGGGAAAATGGAATCAGAGATAGGGTCAAGGAGCTAAAACACAGCGCAGAGAAAGCTTTGTCTAAGGGTGGTTCCTCTCATAATTCATTTTCGCAACTGGAAAAACAATGTAAGATGTGCATGGAACGACAGAATGCGTCAGCTCAGTAATTAAGCCCTAAGGCCCACTGTTCCGCACACCTTAAAAGTCTTAATAAGTGTATGTCTATTATATTTCAATAATTTCAAACTTTTTTTTTTTGTTTGTTTCTGGAATCGTGTGGATCTACAGTACCGCTTTATCTGTTTTATCGTTTTGAACTATAATGACAGGATGTGGAGAGTTCTGGACTAGCACTGCATAATTCTCAATTCTGATACGCTTGACTAACTTTCTTTTTGTTTGCTCTCTCAAAAAAAAAAAAAAAAAAAAAAAAAAAAACCTCTCTTTATGTTTCATACTATCTAAAAAGAATGCAAATAAAGGAAGAGTGAAAATAAAAACAATGGCGTAAAATGAAGTTAAGCAAATAAACCTTTCCTTATCACTTTTTTTATAAAAATAATTCAAATCTGTGTTTCTTTTTCAAATCTCAAAATATTTTGCAAAAAATTATTTTTTTTAAAGGAAAAGATTTGTTTTTATTATTTTCACATTTCCTTTGCTCCAAAAGTGAATGACACTCTTATACATTTTTCTTGAATAAAAATTGGTTAAAATTTTTATACATTCTCCATGAATAAAAATTGTTTGAATAGCACATTTTTGGTCCTTAAAATTTTATTTTTGTTTTATAATGGTCACTGTATACTTTTAAATGTTTAGTTTATTTCATATACAATTAATTCAACTATTTTAACTCTATATAAAAAAAACTAACTATTTTGGAAACATATTTATCAATATTTATCTGGAACCTACATGCAAAAAATCTTAATAAAATAAAATTAATTAAAAGAAAGCCACCTCTTCCATAGAACTGTATGTGCCCCCACATATATCGACAACCATGTTTTCGAAACATTCAAAGAAATATGAAGGCTAAAATAAATGATTTTAAAGTATATATTGGTACAATTTTGAAAATTTTATTTTGAGGACCAAGCGTTCAGATAATGCAACCAAATATATATTGACGAGTAGCGTATGAATGGTCATTCGTAACTTGCAAACCATCTATATCAATGACAAGTAAAAGTACAGACGAGTGTAAGTGCATTAATTCCAGACAACATTCAATGATCGAATGATAAATAGGCACGGGACCATTATCCCCGTCCAATAATGTGCACTTAAAGGTAAGGAAGTCAATACCGTACCAGAAGTTGTACCGGTTTAACCACCGGTACAATATATTTCGGATACCGGTCAATACCGGAGTACCGTTTCGAGTTTACCGCTATTTTATATTATATATATATATACATACAAAATTAAAAAAATAATAATAAAAAAAAGGAAAAACGGTTAATGATATTGTCAGTACAACAAGAATCATGTCTACCAAACTAACATTTAGAGCCACATTGCCATTTTAAATATTGAGTACATGTAAAAAAAAGAGAGAAAAGAGCCCAACACTTTTCTTTTTCTAGTTTTTCTCTTCCCTTGTCCCACATTTATTTTTTTCTACTATTGCACGCCTGAAGCCTTTTTTTTTCTTTTTCTTTTTTCTTTTTTTAACATTAAATATCAATTTTGCTATTACCAAAAAGAACTACATCCTCCGAAAAAAAAAAAAAAAAAAAACTATATCCATTATCCATAGTCTAATGCTCCACATCTTCCAAAAAGAAGTAAAGAAATACATCCATAGTTGGTAGGCACGCCTGAAGCTAGTTGCCTGCCAACATCATTCCTATTTTCAAGACTTGTCATTCCTATTTTCTAGTTCCAACACATTAGCTTCACACGCTATCTCATTACAACCGCACATTACCACTTCCTTTTTCAAATTAATTTTGTCATCACTCTTCACTTTTTATTTCATTTCTTCTCCATTAGTTATAGATTTCTCTCTCTCTCTCTCTCTCTCAGTATCACATGATTCACAGCAGGTCTAACTCTTTTAGCGCATCAGTCCAATCTATTTTTTTCTTCACTTAAAACCGATTTTCAGTGCATGAATCACCGACACCTCTCCTCACCACCAATTGGTATTTCGTCGTCACCGGTGTGATAAAGAGGAGGCAAAGAGAGACAGAAGTTTAGTGTGGCGTGAGAAAAGGTACCGGTCCGGTATCCACTAACTGGCCGAAACAGCCGGATTTCGCCAGTACGGCCGGTATGAGGCCGATACGGCTGGTATTTTTTCTGGTACAAAATAAGGGGGTATTTGTACGGTGCACTAGTCGTTACGGTATATACCGGCCGATACACTGGTCAGTACGATATATACCAGCCGTACCGGCTAGTACGGTATGAAATTAACTTCCTTGCTTAAAGGTCGGTTACAGATAGCAAATGTGGGGATTAAATGACCATCATTAAGCATTAAATCCACCAATTACAGTGTAACGTTAAATTGAGTATTAACTTAGTTTAAGGCTATATAAAGCCACGAAAGACAAGTAAAAAGACACGAATTACACACACTACAGAATTGAGATTCTTAAATAGTTGAAATTAACTTTAGCATCTGAGAGTCCTTGGCAGGCTCTAAACCGGTGCCTTCATCTATTTGGTGCTTTTTCTTACACAGGATTTTAGGTCATCCATCAAACTAACGAGGAACATACTAATGAGGTGAAATCGTGCTTCATCAGTTTGGCGCCATCTGTGAGGATACTGACCTTAAGCCGTTGAACTCCCTGCTGACTAAGTTCCACAGAATTGATGGACTCAGACGCTATTCCCCTACTGGATCTGGTAGTAATGGCTCAGCAAATCCAAGCAATGACAGCTAATGTGTGAGAATTGATGAAACAGAATGAAGACTTGAAGTAGAAAGCGTGTCTTGAGGGCGCGAGTCTGTCGCAGTCTTAGCGTAATCGCAACGACAATGACGACGAAGCCCAAAGCCCAAAAATAGCAAAAAAGAAACTTCAGAATATACTGCACAGTCAACTCCAGGTAGTGATCAAGTGATGAAGTACATGAGAAAAGAGCTAGATGAGGTCAAAAACGCCATGAAGGGTAAGATTCTAGTAAACCTTGACGGCATGATTAAAAGAACAGACTCACCCTTCACCACCAGTGTTCTGGAGTGCCCTTTGCCTCCCAAATTTCGTCTACCTCAGCTGGAGGTTTACGATGGCATGAAAGATCCCTTGGATCACATAGGAGTGCTTAAGAAAATCCTAAGTCTCCAACAGACCCCAGATGAGGTTATTTGCAGGATGTTCTCGGCCACCCTTAGGGGAGTAGCAAGGGTCTGTGATAGGCCAATAATGTATTGACCATTTGTGATAAATTAACCAATTAATTAGTTAAGTGAATTAATTAAGTTAATTAACATGCAATACACGTGGTAGCACAAATAAATCACCAACTAAGTTAATTGCAGCGGAAAACAAAGTTGACACGGTGATTTGTTTACGAATGGGGAAAATTTCCAAGGCAAAAACCCCATCGAGTGAATTTAAGGTCACCGCTAATAATGTATTGACCATTTGTGATAAATTAACCAATTAATTAGTTAAGTGATTTAATTAAGTTAATTAACATGCAATACGCGTGGTAGCACAAACAAATCACCAACTAAGTTAAATGCAGCGGAAAACAAAGTTGACATGGTGATTTGTTTACGAATGGGGAAAACCTCCAAGGCAAAAACCCCACCGAGTGAATTTAAGGTCACTGCTCCTAATAATCCACTATTATAAAAAAAGCAGTTACAAGTAAAAGAATCCCAGTACCTTATACCAACCTACAATTGAACTTTTACCCCAATACACAATTGGACTTGTTTTGTAGTGATAATCTCTCATTTTCAATGCACAGCTCCCAGTACATGACTAACCAATCGATGCACAGATTTAAGTATGTGACTAACACACCAACTTGAGAAGGATGTTGGCTGCAAAGTTCTTCAGTTCATCCACACGATGAAGATCAAGAAGCTCTTTGGTTACAAAACCCTTGGTCTATAAACGCAGCAGCTTTTTCAAGAGAAAGATGAATTAGGGCAGATGTCTCCGGTCACAATATGCTTGTAACAACAAGTGCAACAACCTTATGACGGCTCTTAAAAAAATCCTTATATATGTTTATGCGTGAAATCAGATCTAAAAAACTGATTTTCATAATTCTCGATAGATACAGCTCTCAAGCTTCACATTTTAAACCTTGATAGATACATTAGTTGAGATATCTGTCAAGTTTTAAAATACAGCACTTCTTCACTTGATTCTTGAACAGATTTGCATGGCTTCAATACTTGAACTTGAACTCCTGCCTTAAAGTATTAAACACATCCTAGATCTACCCAATTACAAGTAAAGTGCGTTTTGTCAAAGGATTAGCCAATTCTAAATGACATATGTTTTTAACATGATTCATATATGTCCTAACAGTTTGGTTCAGTAAACTGCCAACGGCGTCTATTGCAAATTTTGATCGGCTGCGCTACTCCTTTGTTCGTCACTTTATTGGGGGTCAACGCCATAAAAGGCCCACCTCCTACCTGTTAACTGTGAGATAGCAGGAAGGGAAAACTCTGAGGGAGTATGTGAAATGTTTCAACAGAGCAACGTTGGAAATCGATGAAGCGGACGACCAGGTGATAATGACGACCTTCCAAGCAGGGTCGAACAATCCCGACCTTGTTTTCTCCTTAGGGAAGACTTCTCTAACATCAATGACAGACTTGTTATTCAAAGCACAAAATTACATGAATGAGGAAGTTGCACTAACTGCAAAGGGATTGACAGGTAAGCGGAAGAAAGAAGAAACCCTTGAGTCCTAGGCAAGAAGAGAGATTGAAATGATAATCTCATAGATGCGAAGGCCAGCAAAAGTGCCCTAGAGACATCGTTGAAGAAGAAGATGAATTTCACCCTTTTGCTGATGCCTGTAGACAAAATCCTCATGCAAATAAAGGACGACCTAGCTCTGAAATGGCCCAAGCCTCTAAGCTCGTCCTCAAAATGGAGAGATATAAAGAAATACTGCCGTTTCCACAAAGATCATGATCACTATATAGACGAGCACCGAGATTTGAAAGAGCAAATAGAGGAGCTAATCTAGAGAGGAAAGCTTCAGAAATTTGTGAAGAAAGATTATCAAGCTCGTCAACGAACAGACGAGAAGTCCACTGATGACCATAAGGAAGAAGATCGGGATAATTCCAAACAAATTATAGGAGAAATAAAGACAATCATTAGAGGACCAATCGTCCTGAGAAAAGCGGTCCAAAGGTAAGTAAACAGTGTCCATGTTAAACACCCAGTAGCAAAACATCACCGCATCGGGAATGACGATATTGTCTTCTCCGAATGAGATGTAAAGAGGATCAAGCAACCATATGACGATCCACTTGTCATCACGCTAACGATTGAAGGGTACAACACCTGAAGAGTTTTGGTGGATAACGGAAGTTCGGCGGATGTGATGTACATGATGGAATTCCAGTAGATGAAGTTGGATCCAAAATGCCTCAAACCTTTTGGATCCCTCTTGGTTAGTTTTAGTGGAGACCGTGTGTATCTAAAGGACATTATTTCATTGTAAATTACTGCAAGGACGTATCCTACTCAGGTGATAAGGGTGGTAGACTTCCTGATTGTTGATTACCTTTTATCTTATAATGTAATCCTTGGATGACTGACACTTAATCGTCTCAAGGCAGCAACCTCCACATACTGCCTGAAGGTAAAATTTCCAACCCCTCATAGGATCAGAGAGATACGTGGAGACCAACTTTTAGCCAGGGAATTTTACCAAGCAGTCTTGGCGTCCAGAGAGAATCACACCTAGATGGTAGAAGAAGAAGTGCCCAAACCCACGGAGGAAACAAAAAATATAGAATTGGTGGAAGGAGACCCATCCAAAACTATCAAGGTAGGAAAGGAACTCCAACAGTCCTTAAAGGACGAACTCGTGAAGTTTTTGAAAAAGAACCTGGACGTCTTTGCATGGAGCCATGAAGATATGCCAGGGATTGACGAACAAGTGATAGTGCACAGTCTCAATGTCGACCCAAAAAATAAACCCATCCAACAGAAGAGACGAGTATTCGCCCCAGAAAGGAACAAACCAGTTATGGAAGAGGTGAAAAAGCTGTTAGGCGCTGGGTTTATTCGAGAAGTTTACTACCCTGAATGGCTTGCCAATGTTGTCATGGTAAAAAAGTCTAACAGAAAGTGGAGAATGTGTGTGGACTTCACAGACTTAAATCATGTGTGCCCCAAAGATAGTTTTCCCTTTCCTAGAATTGACTAGCTCGTTGATTCAATAGCTGGTCATGAAATATTAACCTTCATGGATGCTTCTTCAGGTTATAACCAGATCCTAATGAAGAAGGAAGATCAGGAGAAGACCGTGTTCGTCACTAGCCAAGGCCTATATTGCTATAAAGTCAAGCCGTTTGGACTGAAGAACACAGGTGCCACATACTAGAGATTGGATAACTAGATGTTCAGTAAGCAAATAGGCAGGAATATGAAGGTTTATGTGGATGACATGCTCGTAAAAAGCAAGGAAGCCAAAACCCACGTAGAAGACCTCCAATACTTTGAGAAGGTATAAAATGAAGCTCAATCCTACGAAGTGCATCTTCGGGGTCTCGTCAGCGAAATTCCTAGGCTTTATGGTATCATAGCGAAGGATTGAAGTAAATCCAGAGAAGGTCAAAGCAATACTCGACATGACCTCCCTAAGAACAGTCAAGGAAGTGTAAAGACTGACGAGACGAATGGCAACATTAAATAGGTTTGTCTCGAAGGCCACTGATAAGTGTCTTCCATTCTTTAAAACTCTTAAACAGGCCCTCCATTGGACGAACGAGTATGAGGCCAAAGCCTCAAGGAGTATCTGGCAAAACCTCCGTTGTTGAGCTCGTTAGTCGAAGGAGAAGGGCTATTCTTATATCTTGCTGTGTCACAAACAACCGTTAGCTCGGCATTGATTCATGAAGAATCCAAAATACAATGCCCAAGCTAGGCTTTTTAGGAAGCTGAGACAAAGTATCCACGAATAGAGAAGATGGCCTTCTTGCTAATCGTGGCTTCAATCAAGGAAGCTTTGTCCATACTTCCAAACTTGATCATTTTTCTTATCAAACATGCTTGTATTGATTTATGAATTACTGGATTTATTTATTCTTTCACCATATAAAGCAAATAGTGCAACTAATATTTTGCATCCACAAGCAAATATATGATAATATGTATTGAAGAAATAATTGTTAAAATTAAATTATTTAAGTTAATTAGATAAATTGAATTTAGTTAAAAAAAACTTATAAATATTATAAACACTGACTTTGTATTGTTAAAAATTATATAAAATTTTTAATACAAAAAATATATTTTATATTATCAATAAATTAAAATTAATATTATATATGAACTTATCACAAACTTACAAAATTTCTATCTCAAGTCTAAATAAATATATTTTTAATATGTATATATATTAAAAAGGTAACTTTTTAGGCTTAAATGTACTTTTAGTCCTTACATTTTGGCTTTTTTCCATTTTAGTTCCTACATTTTAATTTAACACTCTTAGTCCCTAAACCAATTAATGCGTTCCATTTTGGTCCTTTTTGTCAATCAACCGACGGAAATTGTTGAGGTGGCAGCCGGAAGAATTAAAATATTATAAAAAATGCCACATCACCCTGACACGTCAGCATCTATATATATATATATATATATATTTTTTTTTTGTAAATAATTTGTAAATTTTAACTAAATAAAAAAAGAAAATTTAAAAACACAAACTTAAATTTAAAAACACAAAAACACAAGAACATAGACCCAGAAAATTAGAACCAAGAACATGAATTCAAAATTAAATCCATTGAATCAACTTCCTTTCCCACTTAAAATCAAATCAATAATGCAATAAAATTTGAGAAGAGAACAAAGACCAATGTTGAAAGACCCATGCTGAAAACCCATTAGTTTTTCTCGTTCTTCCCCAAAGATTTATAGCCAAAATCATAAAATCAAAGAAACTCAGAAATCTCAAACACTCAAAAACCCAGAAACCCAAAAACTCAAGGGATTAAGTGTGAAACCCTCCACTGCCACCACCATGAACCTGCAGATGCACTGATACCCATAACAAAAATTCAAAGCAGAACCAAAACTTACATCCAATTTGAGAAAGAGAATCAGAACACCCATAGACCCATTGCCACCAAATTGCCACCCACATCAATAGCAATCTCCTTAAACCCACAGTGAACCCATCCCCACCAACAACACAGCAAGCCCCCACCGCCGCCACCATGAATCTTGCATCAATACCCACAACAAAAATCCAAAGCAAAACCAAAACCCACATCCAATCTGAGAGAGAGAATCGAAGTGAGAGAGAGAGGATCAGAATGAGAGAAAGAGAGAGAATCCACCATCGCTGCCGCTCCAAACCACCACGTCGTCGCCACCGATCTCCAAAACACCATGCTGTTGTCGCCGATCTTCTGTCCATGCTGCTGATTTCGATCTCCAGTCCACGTCGATCTGAGAGAGACACCGAATCAGAGAGAGGGGAGAGAGAAAGGAAGATGAGAAATGAGAGAGAGGAGTGACCATGTGATTTAAAGAAGAGAGAGAAAGAAGTGATATTTTAATTGAATTTGTGTGATTGAATTCATGTTCTTGGTCTGATTTTTTGAGTCTATGTTCTTGTGTTTTTAAATTTAAGTTTGTATTTTTAAATTTTCTTTTTTTATTTAGTTAAAATTTAAAAATTATTTACAAAAAAAAAAAAAGATGCCAATGTGTCAAGGTGATGTGGCATTTTTTATAATATTTTAATTCTTTCGGCTGCCACCTCAGCAATTTCCGTCGGTTGACTGACGAAAAGGATAAAAAAGGAACACGTTAATTGGTTTAGGGACTAAAAGTGGTAAAATTAAAATGTAGAGGCTAAAATAAAAAAAAAAGCCAAAATTTAGAGACTAAAAATGTATTTACCCCAACGTTTTATTAATACAATGATTTAACATGTCTTTTTGCTCCTATGTTATTATAAAAAACGTTATAATAAAAATACTGTGTAAAATACACGGTGTGAAAGAAGGGGCTATATGTTACACACAGCGTGTGTAGACTTTTTCCTTGTTTGGAATTACAGTATTTAATTGGCACATGATATCATTTTCACCTTTGGATTTACTGGAAAAGCAATGTAAAGAGTTACACGTTACAACATAAAGGGTCACCTCTGTAAGCCCTGTGGCCCACTGATTTTTGGTACTTAATTTTTTTTTTTTAACAATTTTTATGGAAGCTTTTCAGTACTTTAATTGTTTGTCAATTTCAATATCAGTAATATTAGCCGACTTTTTATTTTTTTAATTTTTTTTTATCACTTTATGAATTACTAGTTAGTTAGGCAAGCACGTACAAGGCACATGTCTGCGGTAGAATAAGAGTAGTGATTAAGGTTAATTTTAAATTTTATTTATATCACAAAATAAATATATAAATTATTTAATATTTAAAGTATATAGAGATTTACAATTATCAAAAGAAACAATAATTATAAGAATTTTGATAATTATATCATAAAAAGTTAATCTCATTCGTATAATAATTTTGATCACACACACAGAGTTAATGTAACTATTTAACACACACACACACACACACACACACATATATATATATATATATATCTGTGGGGCCTGTTGCCCAAAAAGATAATAGAGAATTCATAGGAGGTGGGCTTGTAGCCCAGTCCGAGGACACTCACATGTCCGAGGATGATTAAATAGAACCATGTTGAGAATAACACAAGACAAAGAGACGTAAGTCGTACATAATGGTCCAAACCACGTCCGAGGATAAGATTTAGTACTTAAACCAACGTCCAAGGTGAATATAACTCTTTTAATAGTCAAGTAACTTCATAGAATTACATGCAAATTAACTAATGAATATTGAACAAAGAAGGAATCGGGAAAGGTAACAAATATCTCTTAAAAGCTGCTATCTCCACATTAAATGCTTCTCAGCTAACTCTCTGGCCGCATTAATGTGGAGGTGATACCTGAACAGTGACCAAGCAGCCTTATGACCACTAAGCGGAGGATCCAAGAAGTTCTGGATGGGACAGAAAGAAGTTCCCAGAATGGAACCTACACGTGTAAGGTGGAAACAGGATAAAGAAGGTAGTATATAACGTGAAATTTGAATACACTAGAGAGGACTTTTTGAAAGAAAAAAAGAAAAGAAGAGAAAGAATCCAGAGAGATATACACTGAAAACCTAGCCGAGGAGAAGGAGAGAGTTTTTCTTTTATTTGAAGTTCCTTTTGTTGCAGAAGAACGATGTCTTTTTCCTTTCACTGGAACTAGTTCTTATACCCACTCTCTAAAAATTTTATTGTTTGGGCTTGTTGGGCTCGAATCCCATCCTTCTTTTGGGTCCAATACAATTTGAGTCCTTACAATATCTATTTTAGTATAATAGTTTTTTAGTACCTATTTGCTAAAAACAAAATATCTACTTACTAAAAACTTTTAAGAATGATAACGAATATCGTTATCTTCCAAAAAATAAGCAACTGAGTTTTGCTAAGAAAAGAAAAATATAATAAAAGGCATGTGTCATCAAATTTTCTATTAGATAAATTATAAGTTTCAAAAATTTAAACCTATAAAATCAATGTTCTTTAGATAACAAATAAAATACTTTATATCATTATTCCAACTTTTCAAGCATTACTACCATATATCTTGAATTCAATATATGTGAAGAAAATTTTTGAAATGTTAAAATTTAGTAGGAGTCTTTTAGACATTACATAATAAAATATTTTAAGAAACATAAGCTTTTATTGGGGTTTAACTAAGTGAATAACTTTCTCAAAAAAAAAAAAAAAAAAAACTGAGTGAATAACATATGACATATCTGCTCTTTTCCAAAATTGCTTGAATTTAAAGTTTAAGAAGAAATTGTAAACTACCCCAAACATAAAGGATGAAAAGTGTTTTTATCCTAAGTTTTTGGTTTTTGTGTGTAAAACTATGTGGTTTTACTTAAAATGGTGTGTAAAGAAAAAGAAAAAAAAAAATACAAAAGTCCATTCAAGAAAATTGTATGTGAAATAGTGAATTTTGGCTCAACAAAATTGACTAAACGAAAAAAAAAATTATAGAAACACAACAGAATGACACAATATTTTTATTATAATACCATTATAAATTTGTTATATTTTATTTTTACTTGTAAATAATTGACAGCTCAGCAGTTTTGAAAATATTGTGACAATAATAAGATATCTTAACATTTTAACAAAAGAAATGCTATGTCCACGACATTTTCACAACAAATTACAAGTAGTAGGTTGTTACAGGTTATTATTGGTGGGCAAAAAAAATAATTTTATTGGTAAATTTAAATTAGAACCAATAATAATTTACTATCTATGATTTATTATGAAAGTGTTGTGAAATTTTTTGTGAGTATAGCATTTCTTTTTTCACAATACCTTTATTTTTAGTTGTGGTTGGTTCTAGGACGATATTATTTTATTTTATTTTGACGTATAAGGACATTTCAACAATTGTGAAAATATTGTGCTAATTTGTTATGTCAATATATTTTATTATACTGTAAAGTGCGAAAATTGAACAAATCATAGCAAAGCTACTGTAGCTTTACACACTCACAAAAGAAGAAGAAGAAGAAGCTCCTAGCGAAACAATGTAGGTTGAACAAACCAAAAACACTATTAACTTTTTCCTATTTCTTTAGAGCATTAGTTCTTTTTATATATAGAATTTGTGACCCAATGAGAAGGAGAGTTTCGGAGTGCAGACTTATAGCTAATTAACCCTCTTCTGGGGTCACACTATCTAAAAAACAAAAGAATTCAAATAAATAAAGGAAGAAAATAAGTACTGTGGGGGGATGAAGACCCAAATGATTAGCAAAGTTCATGTAGTGGTGGCCTCGGCAAGCTTGGGCCAATTGTCCTCGGACGGTGTGTACGTAGCTCCCCCCTGGACTGCCTAAACAATAAACTGACGAGGACGCCGAGGACATCTACCTAACCTTAAACAGTCGAGGGGTAGAGTCAGAGAACGCATGGTGCAATCCTTGGGAAGACAAAAGTAGCTAGGTTCTGAACAAGGAGAAGAACAAAAAGGAAGGACAGGGTAGTCATCCCCTCTGCATTTAATGCACTATATCCACTTAGTTGGCCACATTAATGGAGGAATAACCGTGAACAGTGCCCATCACAACTCATATTTTGTTGTAGAAACCTTCTAACAAGGCCTTGATGGGACAAGTATCAAGAGAATCTGATCTAAACCCTCCAAATGTAAGATCCAGATGCATTCTAGCTAGTATATATAAAGCTCAGGAGCATCTGGATCAGGGGAGAAAAAATTAAGAGAGGAAAAGGAAAACTATTCAATTATACCTTCATCCTCGGACTGAACCCGAGGACAAACACTTAGCTTTTATTTATACAAATTCAAGTTGAATATTTCTACATTATATTCACAATATAACTTTAATCTTCGTACCATCTTATATAACGATACTACGGGTTTGATCTTGCATCCCATCTCTATAAATTAGTTATGTGAGTGAACTGTAGCTTAATTAAAAACGAGCCTTAATTAAGTACCTTACTTTTCATCGCTACAATTGGCGCCGTCTATGGGGAAGTCTCCTAAAGTATCCTTGTAAAACGTGTGGTTATGGCTGGTCCTAGGCGCAGTGGATCACTGGAGTCTGTAGGCTTTCAACAGAGAGATCCTTTCGTTAATCTTGAACGTAAGAAGGATCGAGATATGGCGTATACTCACAACTAGGGAGCACCTTCCTTCCATCCTGAACGAACCGAACAACATGAGGCCAATAATTATTCACGTGATGAAGAGCTCCATAATTTAGAGAAGAAGGTGGATTGTTTACGTCGACATCTCTGTTGACGAACTTGGAGAAAGGAAGATAGGACTCCCTCCTCAGATCAATATTTGAGTACTGGAAGTGATGGAAGCTACCGACCTAGAAGCAGGTTTCCACCCAACGAGTCGTTCATGGCATCATCTCGTCACACTTTGGGTTGAACGCACTATTGTAATAAATCCAAAACACCACCAATAAGAGGCCAGGGGCATGATGCTATGGAAAAAGCTCTCCTTCAAATTTCTCGCTCCCTTTTTTCTCAGCGTATTGAATGAGTTGAGCTCCCTCGTCGCTTTAACTAGCCAACTTTTATCGTCTATAATGGTAAAACTGATCCAGTTGAGTACGTGAGCCAATTTAACTAGAGAATGGCCATTCATTTAAAAAAATAAAGCCTTAATGTGTAAGGTCTTCCCCTCGAGCCTTGGTCCAGTAGCTATGAGATGGTTTGACAGCCTTGAGAAGGATTAATACATTCCTATGCGGAACTAAAAAAAGCCTTCGAGGTAAGATTTGTAACCTGTAACCGGGTACCTAGACCCCTAAACTCTTTACTTTTGATGTCCATGAGAGAAGGGGAAACATTGAAGAGTTATTCTGATAGATACTGGGAGATCTATAATGAAATTGACGGTGATTTTGAAGACGTTGCTGTATGAACCTTCAAAGTGGGTCTCCCTACACATTCAGACCTATGGAAATCGCTTACCATGAAACCATCTTGGGATATGCATTAATTGATGGATCAGATTGAGGAGCATAAAAGGGTCGAAGACAACCAAAGCTTTAACAAGGGGAAAGCCAAGGTTTTCACCCCTGACTGAAGGGATAGCTCGACAGGTCGATTCTCATCTTCTCGACCGAGGGGAGAATTCTACAACCCAACATCCCACAGTATCGCAGGCCCTCAAGCGGTAAACTCAGTGTTCAAAGAGCCAATATATCAAGTATTGGAAAAGATAAAGCACAAGTCATACTTCAAATGGCTAAATAAGATAGGAGGAGACCCCATTAAGAGAAATTAGAATCTATATTGTCAGTACCACCAAGACAAAGGTCACAGAACCGAGGACTATAGAACTTTACAAGCTTTTTTTGATCAATTGATTAAAGCTAGTAAGTTAAAGCAATTTCTACAACAACCAGATAGTCGAGGGGACCAACTTGCGGCTGGATCTTAGAGAAATGGAGCATTTTGGTCATCTTTGGGAACGATAAATGTTATCTTTGCAACTCCAAGAGGAGCACCTCATCTAGTTAGCAGGGTGATGTTGGTATCGCCACAAATGGAAGAATTTGTAGAAGAGGCACCATGTAAGAAGTCTAGGGTCTCATAGTAGCCAATCATAGGATTTTTCAAGGAAGATAAGGTGGGAACGATTCAACCACATGATGATGCCCTGGTGGTAACCTTGCAGATAGCGGGGTTCGACGTTAAGAGGGTGATGATTGATCAAGGTAACAGGGCAAAGATTATGTACCCTGACTTATTTAAAGGTTTGGGACTTAGTCTTGAAGACCTAGACCAGTATGATGCTTCGTTAATTGGGTTTGACGGGAACACTACTATTCCAAAGGGGATGATCCGGTTGCCCGTGCAGACGAGGGATAAAGTGGTAAAAGTGAATTTCATAGTGGTTGATGCTTTTTCACCATACACCGCCATCTTAGCCAAGTCGTGGCTTCATGCTATGGTATCATCCACGTTGCATGTCAAAGTGTAATATCCTACTAGGGAGGGGGTGGCCGAATTGGCAGGATGCTAATTAGTGGCCAGATAGTGCATGGTTGCGGCAGTCAATCATCGTATTGCCGAAATTAGTTCTTCGAAATTGGCTCCAACATTGTAGCAATCACAATTCGGGTCGCTCGCCTCCTCGGATGGTCCAATATCATGTGAGGAGTTAAAAAGGATCACCATTGGAGAAGATGCGGACAAGTACTTTCAAATTGGAATTCAACTCCCAATGCAGGATAAGAAGCAACTAGTGGACTTTCTTAAGGATAATTTGGATGTCTTTGCATGGAGTGCTTATGAAGCATCAGGGGTTAATCCTAAGTTTATCTGCCATCGATTAAATGTTAATCCAAAAGTTATTCCAAGGAAGCAACCACCTCGACGTTCATCTAAAGAACATGCCAAGGCAGTAAAAACGAGGTCTGTAAGCTCAAACAGGTTGGAGCAATGAAGGAAGTCTTCTACCTTGAGTGATTAGCTAATACCATGGTGGTAAAGAAAAAATTGGGAAAATGGAGAGTTTGTGTAAATTTTATAGATCTTAATAAAGCCTGCCGAAAGACCCATTTCTTGTCCCAATGATAGATTCGTTAGTCAATACGACATATGGACATTTTAGGATGAGTTTCCCGGACACTTTTCAAGGCTACCACCAAATCCCGTTGGCACTGCCAAGCCAAGAGAAAAAAAAATTTCTCACTCCGACAGGAAACTACCATTATAGAGTAATGTCATTTGGACTTAAGAATGCCGCATCCACATGTCAAAGAATGGTTTCTAGAATGTTTGAAGGCCAGTTGGGACAAAACGTGGAGGAATATATTGAAGATATGATGGTAAAAAGTAAAGAAGAGTCCGAACATCTCTCGAACCTTGGGGAGGTCTTTACAATTTTGAGAAAGCACAAGTTACATCTAAATGCCTTTAAGTGTTCTTTTGGCGTGGGTACTGGAAAGTTCTTGGGCTACATGATCACTCATTGAGGGATTGAGGTTAATCTCGATCAGATTAAGGCTATCCATGATTTGCATCCTCCTGGAAACCCAAAGGAAGTTCAGCGCCTTATTGGAATGACAGCAACTTTAAACAGGTTCATATCAAAGTCTGCTGAACGTTGTCAACCATTCTTTCCGTTATTGCATAGATGGAAGGATTTTTCGTGGTTCGAGGAATGTGAAAAGGCTTTTGATGAGTTAAAATCTTACTTGGCACATCCACCAATCTTTTCCAGGCCAAAGAAAGAAGAGGTTTTGTATGCGTATGTGGCTGTTGCCTGGCACACAGTGAGTTTGGTCTTGATATGGATGGATGAAGGAATTCAAAAACCGGTGTAGTATGTTAGCAAATCCCTCCAAGAGGCCGAGGTCAAGTACCTCTATCTTGAGAAAGCAATACTTGCTATCATCCATGCCACTAAGAAGCTACCTCACTACTTCTAAGCCCATACCATGATCGTCGTGACCTAGTTGCCCTTACAGGCATTGCTCCGAAGATCGGATTATATGGGAAGAGTGGCAAAATGGGGGGCTCGGCGTCAAGTACTTGCCCCAAACCGCTGTGAAAGGTCAAGTTTTGGCAGATTTAGTAGCAGAATTTACCGAAGAGTTGGGTGATCCGAAAAGGATAGAAGGGCTCGAGGAAGCAAGGAGAGTGGGTTCAATGATAGTTTAGTAGGCATGGCAATTGTTTGTGGATGGTGCGGCCAACTAGAAAGGGTCAGGAATAGGGATTGTGATGATCTCTCCAGATGGCATTACTTTGGAAAAGTCTCTAAGGCTTGGTTTTTCAGCAACAAATAACGAAGCAGAATACAAGGCTTTACTAGCGGTCATACTGTGACTCAAGAGTTGTCGCTAGTCAAGTTAAGGGTGATTTTGAAGCCAAAGACCCAAGGATGCTTTGGTACTTAAGCCAGGTTAAACGATTGGCAGAGGGCTTCCATTCCTTTTTGCTTGAACACGTTCCTCGTGGAAAGAATTCTCATGCTGATTTACTTGCAACTCTTGCAGCCATAAGTAAGGAAAATCTACCAAGAATTATACTCGTGGAGGATTATGCATTACTTGCTTATGATGTACCGAATCCAATTGGAGTTAACTCTACGCGAGTAGGTCCTAGTTGGATGGATCCATTGGTAGCATTCCTTAAAAATGGAGCACTACCCGAGGAAAGGATCGAGGCAGAGAAAGTTCATAGAAAGGCACCAATGTTCTGGTTATCCGAGGAGCAGAAGCTATATAAACGTTCATATTCGAGCCCATACTTGTTGTGCATTCATCCTGAGGGAGTGGAGATACTGCTAGAAGAGTTGCATGAGGGGATTTGTGGTAGTCATACTGATGGAAGGCCACTGGCCCATTAAGCCTTAACTCAAGACTATTGGTGGTCGAGCATGTAGAAATCCTCCCAAGAGTATGTCAAGAAATGTGATCAATGTCGGAGATATGCTTACAACATCCATCAACCTGGGGGGGTTTTGAATCTGTTGAGCAGCCCATGACCTTTTGCACAGTGGAGGTTGGATATCGTTGGTCCGTTCCCTAAGGTAATGGGGAACCAAGGTACCTCTTGATTGCTACTGATTATTTCACCAAGTGGGTAGAAGTTGAGCTGTTGGCAAACATTCAAGATTAAGATGTCAAAAGATTTGTCTAGAGAAATATTGTGACTAGGTTTGGAGTTCTGAACACTTTTATCTCGGATAATGGACTTTAATTTGATAGCAAAACTTTTCGGAGGTATTGTTACAACTTAGAGATAAAGATAGATACTCTACCCCATTGTATCCCCAAAGTAATGGACAAGCATAGGCCATAAATAAGGTTATTGTGGATGGGATAAAAAAGAGACTGGAGGACACGAAGGGAATATTGGTGGACGAACTTCCTTATGTTTTGTGGACATATCACACAACGCCTAGAAGATCGACTGGCGAGCCCCCTTTTTCCATGACATACAGATCAGAAGCGGTAATTCCTACAAAAACAGGTTTTCCAACTTTGAGGTCCAACTAACTCCTCGATAGCAGCAATGAATGACTCATTTCCTTTGACCTCGACTTAGTCGAGGAATGAAGGGAAATAGCTACTGTTAGGTTAGCACAGTATCAGCAACAACTTAGACAAGGATTTGAGAAAGGGATAAAAGTCAAGGTGTTCATTCTAGGAGATCTGGTTTTGTGAAAGGTAGTTGGAAGTATAAAAAATCTCTCTTGGGAAAAGTCGGGTCCAAACTAGGAGGGGCCTTATTGGGTGACCTCTGTAGCTAGAAAGGGGGCTTATCGGTTGGAAGATTTAGACGGGAATGTAGTCCCACGACCATGGAATGTAAATAATTTACGAAAGTACTATTTCCAGGGAGAAATTTTGTGAACAATTACTTGTTATATATATAATCAGATGTATTATTTAGCTCTGTTATTATCGTTTTGATTGAGAATGCATCTAACTTATCATCAAGGGATAAACAGAATCTCGGTCGGTTTCAATTCCTCGAATCACCTACCTTGGGAAAATTAACACCTATCGTATCATTAAGGGTTAAACAGAACCTCAGTTAGGTTCAATTCCTCAGATCATCTACCTTAGGTAAATTAACACCTATCTTATCATCAAGAGTTAAACAGAACCTCGATCAGGTTCAATTCCTCGAATCACCTACCTTGTGTAAAATAACACCTAGCTTATCATTGAGGGCTAAACAGAACCTCGGTCAAGTTTGATTCCTTGAATCACCTACCTTGGGTAAATTAGCACCTGATTTATCATTAATGGATAATAAAGACTCTTAGTACAACACCCTAATTGAAGAAAACTCCATGAGCTTCACTTAAAGCATTTGAAAGTAAATCCATGAAATATTCTTTGGTGATACCTCCATAGCTTAAAAGTGCAATCAAATTTTGTGATAGATATGTTCTCTTTGATTGATTACTTGTTCCTATTATCTCTAATGAATTTACCGTTCTGCTATTTTTAAATTTTTGGATCTGTCTCAACTTTATCAGTTAACTTGTTATATAGGACCTCAGCTAGAATAAAACTCTTTGGACCCCCTTTGTTAGTAAGTTTTTATTTTTATTTGTATTTTTATAGTTAAAACATTAAGCATGAAAGAATCTAAGGTTATACGCAAGGAAGGATAGTTCTTTAGAGAAACTAAACATGTTTAAGGTAAGTGAGGTTGCACAATAGAGGGTAGAAGAGCTATCGTGATAGAATAGAAAATAAAGAAAAATATATGTAAAAAGAAAGAAAGTAGAAAGCCTTCTACATTAGTTTTTTTGGACTGAAAATACTAAACGAAATAGCAAGGCCATAATACAAGAGGCCATATAACAAAAAGAAAAAAGTGGATCAAACAAAGCCCAACTCTTAGGTCTTTTTTGCTTGTTAATCTTCGGGTGCCACCTATTTCACTACTTCCTTACTAGTTTGTACTTCGACTGAGGGCTGTGGAACTGACACATTAGCTTCGACTGTCGAGGGAGCTTGGCTTGGGGAAGGAACCTTCTTTGTGGTTATGGAGGTTATGGTAGCTTTAACATCGGGTTCAAGAGGTCGGTTTTCGACCTGAGTGGGAGTGGTCGAGGTAGTAGAGCCAAGGAAAGGAGAAGTAGCTGCCTTTGTCCTAATAGCTGAAGGATAAAATACCCTATCTAGTCCCTTAGTTTTGAGGTGGGATCAACACCAGCAGTGTCCAAAGCCTCTGTCCAAGTTTGAAGACAGAAGCCTCAGCATACGATGGTGAACTAGGACTTTAGGTGTGCTATTGTTTCTTTTTACCCCAATTCATGGGCTGCTTGTTCCACCTTGGTCATCTCCTCGGCTTTTTGTGCCAGTTCTTTGGTCAAGTCAGCAATCTTGGTCCGTGCAAGGGTAAGCTGACTTTCTCCCTCTCTTAAATGGTGCAATTATTCTTGGGCCTGCCTCTCTGTACTCTCGATTGAGGCTTTAGTGCTCTTCCGAGCTTTGTTGCACTCAGCCAGCTTAAGGAGCATATCCTTCAACTTTTTATCTATCTGGGCTTGAGCCTTTTAAGTGGCGTTGCGCTTGGATTCCTCCTCCTTCTTCTCATAAAGAGCTTAGTTGACCCATTCCTCAGCGACATGTACAGCTTGAATGGCCTAGAAAATTGTGGGTACAAAGGAAATAAGGGTCTAAGAACAAAAAACAATATTAAAAAAAATGAAAGGGCTAATAATAGTATAGTATGGACACGTACTAGTGCTAAGTCCCTCTTTAGGGACAAAAACATTTCATGTTTTTTCAGGTTACGAAGCTCGGCCATGTCCCTAGGAAAGAGAAGGGCTTGTTCAACTGAGTTGGCCACATAGCCCGCCCTCCCATTATTAAAATGGCGAATTGAAGAATCCGAGGGAAGCGGGGACCCATCCAATACTAAAGGGGGATCCCAGTTGGAAATGCATGCACTGCACTCCCAGTTGGCCCTAGTTACCTTGGCATCCTTAGGGTGCTTGGGAGGAGTTTCCTTTTCGATCTCCCCCTCCTCGATGGATCCTTTTCCCCTTTTCTTTTTCCTTTTCCATTTCTTGTCAGTTGGTTCAATTTGGGTTGGGAGGGGAGGCGGAATCGATGTCGGGGGCCTTGGAACTACAGCCACTTCAAGAATAGCATGCCTAGCATGAGACTCTAGTAATGAGAGGAGGTTGGGTAGCTTTTTCTCTAGTACCATGGCTTCTAGAATTTCAGTTGCCCCTTGATCTTCGCTAACTACGACAGTAGCTTAAATTGATGTAGAAGCTACGTCCTCGGATTCATGTTGGTGGTAGAAAACTTCGAAGTCCTTGTCCCGTACGAGGTTTCAGTGCTCTCTTCTTCGGAATATTCCTCAAATCCTTCGGATTGTGCTTCAGACTCTTCATCTGAGGAGACAACCTCTTTGATCACTAGTTGGGGATCTCGTAAAGTGGGGAGTTCAACAGGTTGAGTGCCAGCAGGAGGGGGTTTTTGAATAAAACCCTCGATGGCAACATCGACTAATGCAAGACGCACGTCCCTGGCTTTGATCACGTGCTTGGACACTTGAAAGCGGTTTGAGATGGGTCTAAAACCAAGGATGACATGAACCGGCCGGAGTTGGCCATCTCGGTGTAAGAAGATCTCAGATCTCAAAACTTGGTTTAGTAAGTTAAAATTTACCAAACCACACTTTTTGGCAGTAGCTTTTTTTTTTTTTGAAGAAAGAAAAGAAACCTTTGTTACTGACCTGTTTAAGCAAAATAGAAATTAGGGGTAACAAAATAAAAGAAGAATAAAAAAGAGTAATAATAAGAAATATTTAAAGTATGTGTAGTTTTCCTAAATAGCATAAGGTCCTAAGAGCATCCACAATAGTGTTTCTAAAAAGCTAAAAAGCTATTTTTAGCACCATTATATACAAAAAGAGTGCTACGATAGTAGTGGTATAGGTAAATTTTTTACCTACATTGCTACAGTGCACAGCTATATATGGTTGTGCACTGTAGCTGAAAGCTAAAAAAAAAAAATTTACTTTTTTTATTCTCTCTCCGTTTAAAATATTATTTGTCCGTCTATGTCTCAAGACTCTCAACTCTCTCAAACTCTCACCTTTCAACTCTCTAACTCTCACCTCTCTCACAATTCTTACCTCGGTCAAAACCGTGAAATCGAGCCCTCAGCGCAGGTCTCGTTGGCCTGTAATAGAGTATTGGCTTTGGCCTCTGCTGATGTAGCATTGACAAACCATGACGGTGAACTATGGTAAAGGATAGAGAGGGAAGTGGTTCGTGCTCGAAGATGGTGTGCTTTCGTACTACAAGATTCACGGTCTGGACAAGATCTTGACGATTCCGACGAGAGAGAAAGGAGTCAGAGTGATTGGCGAGGACTTGATCAGGTACATGAGGAAAGCCAATTGGAGTAGCAATAGCAGCAACTGCTTCGGTAGCTTTGCTAAGCAATGCAAGCCGTTCGGCAAAGTGCATTTAAAGGTTTGCTTTTATTTTTATTTTTAATAAAATTATTTAAATATGATGATACGGTTTGTTTTTGATATGTAGTAGTAGTATTAGGATTTTCTATAACTGGTGCTGATGTGTCAGCGTGGCAGCAGTGGCGGCGGCGGTAGTAGCGATGGTAGTAGCAGTGGTAGTAGTTGTGATTGTTGTTTATTGTAATGGATATATTATTTTATTGTAGTAAATATATTATTTTATTATGATGTTTATATTATTTTATTACATTGAAAGCTAAAATATATCCATTAATGCTGAATGTTTTGTAAAATGAATAGGTAAAATAGATAAAGTAACTTTTTATGGTGCCAAATAGCTTAAAAAATAGCACAACTATTGTGGATGCTCTAAGGACACTCCTAAACTATCCCACCTGGAATGCCATCCGTGGTTGGGCAATGAAGTCCGTCATGCCACTCCTCAAAAACGATGAGAAAGTCCTCGTCATGCCTTTGTTCGTCTTAGGGAGGTAGGAAATTAGCCTAACAGCAGGAACCCTAGTTTTTAGGTAGTAATTTGCCTCGTTATTCTTCTGGCAACTATAAATCCAGTTAATATCGTGATGGGTGAGGTTTATACCCATTTTTTTGTTCAATGCATCTACACTACCTAATATCCTAAACATATTTGGGACGCATTGAGTGGGACAAAGTCTAAATAAAGTTAGAAAACCCCTAGTGACTTTATCCATAGAAATCCTCATTCCTCCCTCGATGAAGGCTATCATCAAAATTATGACAACTTCAGTGGGCCTTTTCTCGTGCCACTCTCCTAGGCTACAATGCACTATTGATACGTTGTTAGGAATCCTATAGTGTCTTTTAAACTCTTCTCTATGCTCGGGAGTATCAACTAAGCAGAAAAATCGACCCATTTGGGAATAGAAAAATAAGAAGGCAGGAAAATTTAAGAGTATGAAGGATAAAGGAATAATTTAGATAAAAAGAAAAACACTTACAAGATTTGGGAAGGAAGACTCCTCGAGTGATTTATCTGGAGTAAGGAGTGAATTTTTTGTTTTAAAGAGAGGAAAATGGGGGCAGGAGGTCCTTGACATCCTATATATAGGAGATGAAAAAGGAGTGGCAGTTTTCCCGCTTCTTCGATGGAGGAATATGGACTGTGCGATGAAGATCCCATCGTAGAATGTGGGGCACAGCAAGCCACTTGCAGCATGTATTGAAGCATCGTGGTTTCCGAAGTGTCAGGAGCATGCAATAGTTAGTTGAAGGGACGTTTTCACGTGTGAGTATTTTGAGGGCATGTCAGAAGAAATAACCCACAGATAACAAAACCTCTCTCTCCTAACTTGTAAATGGAGAAGTGAGGTTTTGGGGGGTAATTGTGGGGGGACGAGAACCCAAATGATTAGTAAAGTTCATATACTAGTGGGCTTGGGGAGCTTGGGCCAATTGTCCTCGGATGGTGTGTACGTAGCTCCCCCTGGACTGCCTAAACAATAAACTAAAGAGGATGCCGAAGACATCTGCCTAACCTCGAACGGTTGAGGGGAAGAGTCAGAGAACGCATGGTGCAATCCCTGAGAAGACAAAGGTAACTAGGTTCTGAACAAGGAGGAGAAGAAAAAGGAAGGACAGGGTAGTCATCCCCTTTGCATTTAATGCACTGTAACCACTTAGTTGGCTGCATTAATGGAGGAATGACTATGAACGGTGTCCATCACAGCTCATATTTTGTTGTAGAAACCTTCTAGCAAGGCCTTGATGGGACAAGTATCAAAAGAATTTGATCTCAACCCTCCAAATGTAAGATCCAAATGCATCCTAGCTAGTATATATAAAGCTCAGGAGCATCTAGACCAGGGGAGAAAAAATCAAGAGAGGAAAAGGAAAACCATTCAATTATACCTTCATCCTCGGACTGAACCCAAGGACAAACACTTAGCTTTTATTTATAAAAATTCTAGTTGAATATTTCTACATTGTATTCACAAATTAACTCTAATCTTCGTAACATCTTATATAACGGATACTACGGGTTTGATCTTGCATCCTATCTCTATAAATTAGTTATGTGAGTGAACTGTAGTTTAATTAAAAATGAGCCTTAATTAGTTACCTTACTTTTCACCGCCACAAGTACCATTTCCATTTTGAATTTTTAATAATGGACTAAAATATTGTTAAGAAAATTAAAAAAGCAAACACATTATTTTTACTTCTGTCGCTATAAATCTTTTTGAGGGAAAAATAAAGAACACCTTTTCTTTTTCTTCTTCTTTTATATTTTGATATTTTACCTTTTAAAATTTTCCTTGGTTATATCTCTTCATCTAGAATAGGATTGACTCCCGTGATATATTTCTCTATCCAAAAATAGAATTAAAAGTTCAAGATTCATTCATTTAATTTAAAAGTCATATTATATGTTCAAACTTGATCAATTTTCTTATCAAACATGCTCGTGCTGATTTATGAGCTACTTGATTAACTTATTCTTTCACCATATTAAAAAAATAGCATAACTAATATTTTGTATCCACAAAAAAATATATGCTAATATCTATTGAATAAATAGTTGTTAAAATTATATTATTTAAGTTAATTAGAGAAATTTATTTTTGTTCAATATTTATAAGAATTATAAACATAGACCTTGTAGTGTAATAATTATATACAATTTTTAGTACAAAAAAGATATTTTATATTATCAATAAATTACAAATAATATTATGAACTTATTTGCAAACTTACACAATCCTTTCTCACATCTAAATAAGTATGCTTTTAATATGTACATATATAAAATATATAATATTATGAACACCCCAGTTAAGTCTCAAACATTTAGAGTTTTGTAGTTAAATTAGCACCTCATAGTGTTTCCAATGAACATATCTATAGTTTGAATACCCCCTTCCTCATTGTAATTGTTAAATTATCATAAAAAATTCAAGCATAGAACTCAAGACTTGTTTCTATCTTTAAATGGTGTTTATTTCTTCTTCTAAAAAAATTGTGTTTATTGCAAAAATAAACCTTAAAGAATATATACCAATATATTCAGTTCTGTTTGGATAAGCTGTTGGTAAAAGTGCGTTTTTGAAAAAGTTAATGGTTTTAAAATGTTCGTTTTTTGAAAATGCAATTTTAGAGTGTTTGGCAAAATTTGTAAAATATGTGATTTTCAACTATTGTTTCAGTTGCAAATTACCAAAAACCCTATATACACCAACATTTTTCAATTCAATCTTATATATAAAATTAAAGTATTCTATTTATTAAATAAATAAATAAAACTACACGTGAAGGGTGAAGATACCACTCCACGTGAAGTACTTCACCTAACATGGGTTTCCTATCACCTACACACCTTTCACTTTACCAATTTCATTTTACTCCTACTTCTTCTACACTTATTCTCTAGTAACAATTATCCTCACCGATCAAATACCCATCCTTTTGTTGTCCATGATACTTTCCATTTGAGGCTTGAAGAAAAGAAAGAAGATGAATATGACTACTCCAACTTATTGAGGATTTAGCAGGCTATGGCCGGAGTAAGAGAAGGGCAAAAACAGAAGGGAATGATGGTACGATGGAGGAAGAAATGAGAAATATTTATTTGGGTTCTTTGTTCAAGTTTGTTGGGGGTATTTGTGGTAAATTGTACTTTAAAAAATGCATTTTGCAACACTTCAAAATGGTGTTTTCAAATGCGCTGGAGATACTTTCAATTTGAAATTGAAGGTTTTAAAATTGCAAACTTTAGAACACACATAACCAAACAGGTTGAAATTGGCGTTTTGAGTCCAAAATGCATGTTTTTATTCAAAAAACACAGGGCCAAACGGACCTGAATTAAGAAAATAACATCAATATCATATAAAATTTGAAACATTGTTAGAAGTGTTACGATAATATACAATTTTAAATGTCAAAAAAAAGAAGATGATATACAATTTTGTAACTTTAATGTTATATAGAATTTATTTTATTTTTAAAAAAATATTAGGAAAGCTTAAAATAGATTTAGTAAAGAAATATTAAGTCCAAGGCTCTTATTTAAAAAGAACGTATTTTTATTTTATAAAAAAGTTTCAACATATGGTGTGTCTGTTCTTTATGATAGCTCTACGAATTGAATTTTAAATTTCTTATTCAACCATTAAAAACTTTACAATTGAACTAATTGAAGCCATATAATATTTTTTTAGGATAATGTTTGTTACATACAATTTAAAGCCGTCTCTTCGACTCATCATTTCCATTATAAAAAGTGTATTAAAGCATGTGTATAACAACTCTTATCCAACTTTTTAAGGAGATATTCCCCCAGATCTGTTGATGATTTGAACAAAGAGGAGCCCGACATGCCAATAACCGTTATCCATATGGCCCCTTTGGGTTTATTCTATCAGGAGTTAACGCCAGCTCCTCATTATTTTATACATTATCACTGATTAAGGAATAAGGAATCTCTTATTTTCACTAATTTTCAACAGCAAGTGGCAAAGAGTTGTTGCAGCCACCGGTCATCGGTATCACAGAGCTAGGAGTATAGTATATTTGGCCATGAGCTGGAACAAGAAAATGAGCTATTTGAACTCTTTTTTATGTTTAGTTGTGGAATATAAAAACCAAACAGAACATGGGTTGGTTAGCTTGTTGGTTAACAACCAAAATAGCATGTAACATGAGTTATGGAACATAACAAAAGGTAGAAGTGCATCCATTAACAAATCTCAGTGTCTATTTGCTTATTTAGTTAATTTTTAACTTTTATATACAATTTTTTAAGATCTCACTTTTTCTAAAGCATAAGTATATATTTTAGCACATTTTCAATAAAATAATATACGTTGATGTCAAACACACTAAATTTTCATGAAAAATATTAAAGATATTATCAATTTTATTACAAAATATTTATAAATTAATGTGGTAATAAATTATGAATATGATTAGTAGATTTCAACGATCTGTACTACAAATTTTTCTAAATAATATTTACAAACTAATGTGTCATCAATTATGCACAAACAAGTTATTATGACATTTATTTTTAAAATGTTAAAATTACTAACTAATATAATTAAGTTTGATTACAAAAGGTTTATAAACTAATATGATAATGAATGTAATTGATTAATTCCAACAATAGAATAAATGAATGTTATAATTGCTTTTTTTATTTTATATTTATTGATGCCACATCAATTTGTAAGTCATATATAATAAAAATTTGTGAGATCCTTATAATGGATTTAAGATTCGAATCACAACTATACCAAAAACCAATTTCTGTCTTGATCTAATAATAAAGAATAATTATCATAAAACAGATGATATAGGTTGAACTATTATCCTATTTAAAAAAATAAATAAAAGATGGATTAAGATATGGTCCATGTAGGACTTAGATTGAAAGGAAGAAGTTCATTGCAAATCAATTTGGGCTATTGGATCAGAATTTTTTTTTTTTTTTTTTTTTTACTTTTTACCATCTTTTTTTCTTCTTTTATATTTTTAACTTTTCTCCCTCCTATTAAAGGCGTTCAATTGCTGGATGCAACCACCAAATCTGAATCCCTGTAGCATCACTCTTTATTAATTATACGTTGTTGACATCTATTAATCATAGTTATTATTATGAGTCTTTTGGGTAAATATTGCTAAATTCGAAACATATTTGCATTATAGGTACTGTTGTAATTTATTTAGAGAATTGAGGAGAGAGATTGAATTTCGGCAACAGTGTTGCCGAAATTCCAACAAAAGTATACTGTTGCCGAAATTCCAACAAAAGTATGAGAAAGAAAGAGGAAATGGACGGAGAGAGAAAAAGTTGAATTACGGCAATGACATTGCCGTAATTCGTTTGTGCCCAAATTTCTGCCCAAATGTGTGAGGAGTGCTCGGAGTGTGAGTGGCCAAAAAGAAAGTAATTGTGGCAATGGTATTGCCAAAAATGGGAAGGAAAAAAAAAATGAATGCCAAAATCTGGAGAGGAATTAAGAAAATATAATGTGCTACATACACAATATTTTCACAATAAATCACACGTAACTAGTTATTATTAGTTCAAATTTAAATTTAATATTGAGATTACTATTTTAATCCAACAATAACAATAAGTAACAACTTGATACTTAGAATTTGTTGTAAAAATATTGTAAAAATGTTGTAAAAATTGTGTGCACTTATCATTTCTTAAAAAAAAAAAAAAAGTTTCAATGGGTTTGTGGCAATTAATGCCATTGCCGAAATAGTGGGGGATTTTTTTTTGGCAATTGTGGCAATGCCATTGCCGAAAATGGGAGGAAAAAAAAATTTTTGTTTCAATGGGTTTGTGGCAATAGCATTGCCGAAATAGTGGGTGATTTTTTTTTTTTTTTTTTTTTTGGTAATTGTGGCAATGCCATTGCTGAAAAATGGGAGGGGAAAAAAAAATTTGTTTCAATGGGTTTGTGGCAATGGCATTGCCGAAATAGGGAGTAAAAAATTTTGTGGAAATTGTAGCAATGCCATTGCCGAAAATGAAAGGAGAAAAAAAAACAATAATAACAATTCAGTACAGGTATCTTTAATCTTTAGCCATGCATGCGTACATATAAAAACAAAAGTAGTGATGAGAATGGTTGCAAGTTCTGGATTTTTGGTTTCACAGTTCTACATGCAACTCCACATAAACATGCAGGTTGCACGTTATACATGTGTATGGAAGATGATAATTAAGAAATATACAACTTTCCTTTTCGGTTTTGGATAAGGAAGGAATTAGTGGCAACCAAAACTTTTTATCTACTTATCCCATTTCTCAATATTCCATCATTTCGGCAATCACTATTTTTTTTTTCTCGTCCTATTTTCGGCAATGGCATTGCCACAATTGCCAAAAAAAATTTTCCTATTTCGGCAATGCCATTGCCACAAACCCATTGAAACAATTTTTTTATCCTCCCATTTTCGGCAATGGCATTGCCACAATTGCCAATTTTTTTTTTTTTTTTTTAAGAAATGATAAGTGCACACAATTTTTACAACAAATTCTAAGTATCAAATTGTTACTTATTGTTATTGCTGAATTAAAATAGTAATCTCAATGTTAAATTTAAATTTGAACTAATAATAACTAGTTATCTGTGATTTATTGTAAAAATGTTGTAAAAATAGTGTACATAGCACACTATATATTTTTTTAATTCCTTCTCAGATTTCCTCCCATTTTCGGTAATACCATTGCCACAATTTCTTTCGTGTGGTCACTCACACATTCGGTCAGAGCACTTCTCACACATTCGAGCAGGATTTAGGTAGAACGAATTACAACAATGCCATCGCCGTAATTCAACATTTTCTCTCTCCAGACTTTTTCTCATTCTCTCTCCTACTTTTCTTGGAATTTTGGCAACACTGTTGCCGAAATTCAATCTCTCTCCTCAATTTCTTAAATAAGTTGTAACAGTGCCTATAACGCAAATAAGTTTCAGATTTAGCAATGTTTAGCCAAAAGACTCTATTATTATATACACCATTTCTCAAAATAAAATTCATTATTACATCAATTTAAAAAATGTTTTTGTACTAAAATTTATAATATTTTTACCATTTCTCTTCTAAAATTTGAATCACGTAAATTTTTTTTTTTTTTGGGGTTCATTTTGTGTTGTGGTGGCCCAATATTAAGGTGAGTGATTGAGAGTGGATTTTTCACAGCTAATTGGTAATATATTATGTGCCTTTACGGATATATTAAAATCTCATAATATATAATATATTCACAACAAGTGAGATGTCACCCACCACACCTCAAAACAAAAGAATTGTGTGAAATTTTGTATTTTTTCCATGGACTATCTCGTATGCTATTGTCACCACTTACTTTGCTCCAGGTAATTCAACAAACCCAACTGCACCTGTGGAGTGTGACCTGTGGGCTGTGGGGCACTAAAACCTCATCATATCTCCATCTAAAACAACAATAGTACATAAACGTTTGATAATTCATCGGAAAACATCCATTTCTTTCCTCCTTAACGCATAACTTTTCATCTTCTCTTCTCCTTGACTTCCATGACTTTACAGAGCTGGCCATAATTGTCTGAAGATAATCTTTTTTTTTTTTTTTTATAATTATAACTTTGTAATTGGCCTGGAGCCCATACTATTGTTTTCATTATTAGTTCGCTTCTCGACGGTTCTGATGTAGACTGCATATGAGAGGGTTGACTGATTGTTGAGAGATGATAAGATTTTAAAATGAAACATCCTCTGTTATGACCATGGGATCTCTTATTTAAACTAATTTTCAACGGCAAATTGCAGACTTATTGTTGCATCTACCAATCAGATCAGTGCTTGCGAGCATGTATGGGCGTTATTAAAGAACACATTTACAATTTTTTTTAGGATAAGAGAACACATCTAGGTGGACTATAAATAGTGGCTTCCAGTTAGCTCAACTGACAAAGTCTCTAATAGTTAAATAAGAGATTTGGAGTTCAATTTCCATCTATACCAAAAAATGATTGGTGTTTTGATCTAATAATAAATACCTATTGTGTGTGAGAAAGCCCAACGTCATTTGTTGGGCCTGTGGCCCAGTTTGAATATAGCTTTCTGTCCGAAGAGATTGAAAGGAACAATGCTTTGCCGTCCTGGCAGAAACTCAACCAAGGAAAGATTATTTTTGCGTCCGAAGACAATCTGGCATGTCCGAAGAAATTCAGCTCGTCAGGCCTCCAAAGGACTTGATCAAGTAGAAGATTCCTTAGAGGGAAGTGCTGGACATTCATAAGCACGGAGATATCCTGAAATATCTTACAAATAAAGTTGCCATCACCGCATTTAATGCACTGCAACAACTTTTCTGGCCGCATTTATGTGGAGAAGATACCTGAACAGTGAAACCTCAGCCACTACCGCTCACTGCAGATTAAAGCAAACTCCTGATTTGACTAATACTCGAGTGGACGCTTAGATGAAGGACAAGTGTGCGGTGAGGATGGGGGAAAAAGGTGTATATATAAAGAAACATGTCTAACATAGAGAAGGGGATTAGATTTTACGAAGGGAAAAGAAAGGCAAATTCTCTTCGGATCAGAGATACTTTCATTGAATTATCGCCTGGGTACTTTTTTCTCTTGTTTCGCTTGCATGAACCGTTGCTAAATCCATATCCAGCCCAGCTGTTTAACCCATTCTCTACAAATTCTATTGTTTAAGGTCCACAATCATTTTTGGCCTTACACCTATCATCAGAAACGGACATTACAGGTTGAAAGTTGAAACTCTCTTAAAAAAAAAGTGGACTATAAATACACAATTAGGAATAGGGATATAGTGGGTTCCAGTTATATAACTCAATTGGTAAAATATTTGATGGTTGAATAAGAGGTTTAGATTTCAATTTCCGCTTACACCAAAAACCGATTGATATCTTGGTCTCATCAGGGGCGGACGTCAAATATTAAAACTCTAAAAAAAAAAAAAAAAAAAGAACATAAAATTTCTGAAATTTTTTTATGACAACATATCTGCAACTAACACATATGGCATGTTGTGCATAAATCACAATTAAATCATAATGCATGGAGTACGCACAAAATTTTTTATTTAAAAATTTTAATTTGTAATACTACTTACCTTAATAAAATTGACATGAGTAATTCAAATAAAAGTGATGTTGTTACTTTGAAATTTATTAAAAGTTTTAACAAATATCATGACACAAACCTCTCATAAATAAATATGTAATATTGTTGCTGCTTGTGCGAAATCAATATATTATTTAGGGTAAATTCCAATAAACTACTCTGAGATTTTGGCTAATACCAACAAAGTTGGTTCTTGGACACAATTTGGTCCCTAAATGCCGTCCATAGGACCAACTTGGACATTTTTGAAAAGTTTTGGACTTTGTTGGTATTAACTCAAATCTCAAGGTAGTTTATTAAAATTTACCCTGTTATTTAAAAGGTAATACATGCGTATTAAAAAAAAAAAAAAAAGTCAATACATGATCGTATTAAAAAAATTATAATATACCAAGACTAAGGCACCAGTTGGTTTTTGATATATATAGACGAGAATTGAATCTAAAATTTTTTATTCAACCATCAGAACTTTTACCAGTTGAGTTTTTGACAATTGATTACAAAAACTGCCTTTACTTCGTCCTTTGACATGTAGTAGCTTTTTCTTCTTCTTGTTAAATCTCCATTCCATGGATAGCTCAAAGCCACACCCGCACGCAGTACTAGTTTGAGTTTCTTTAGTTTCATCGTTTTACTCTTTTATAATTTCTTTTAAGTTGAGTGTTTAGCCATTTTTTTAATTTCTTTTAATTTTCATTTCTCTTTTTTTCTCTACCACCACTGCACTAATAAAATATAGTGTTGTTTATTTCACACACACTATATTGCATACAAAGTACATACTTTTTTGCCCTGAACTCATGACTTGAAGTCTTGATTTTTAACTTAGATATATATAATATATATATATATATATATAAACAAGGATAACACGGTGATATAAAAAAAATACAATGGCATGCTTTGGGTATGTTCTTCTTTTTACAATATATATTTAAATGAGAAACTGTTTTTAATACAAATAATACAATTTTTGTTGTTGTTGTAAGTAGAAACTGAAAATTAATTGAGAGAAAGAAAATCCAATAATTTACAAAAATCAAATAAAATATGTTAATTTGATTTATTTATTTAACTTTGTTAAATATTACAGTATTATATAAGTAATGATTAAATTGATCATTAATTGAATATATTCTTAATTTATAATTAATATATACATTTTATATGTATATTTATAATTTTTTTATATAATTTTATTAAGTGTTTGTAGTTTTTTTTTTGGAAGTGTTTGTAGATTATACATACATAATATAATACAATATAAGACACGATTCACATTTTGGCAACAACTATGCTTATAATAATGATTATTTCACGTATGGTATTCTTGGGATATCGCATCTAATGCAATACTTGAATGAATTGCGGAAATTAATAGTTGTAAAAAATAACTTTTAATTTCAACTATTAATTAAAAAAATTTTGGAAAAAAACTTAAAAAAAATAAAAATAAAATTAAAAAAAAAAAAGTGGAAAGTGAAAAAAAAATGTTAGGAAATTAAGAAGGGTGGCTGGTCTGTCAGTCGTCAGTGTCTGTGTCTACAAATGTGTGGAGCACATGCAAGCACAAAAATCTCACTGTACCTTCTATAAAATCACATGCTAGTAGATTACCACTCACTGTCCCATAAGTTGCAAAACATCCATCTCCTTCATCGATCATTAGACACTCATCTTTATCTTATATATCTTCTCTTTGACTTCCATGGCTACCTCAACTCCACAAACACACGTAGTCATAGTCTCTAGCCCACAAGTCGGACATATTGTCTGTAACCTTGAGCTCGGCAATCGCCTCGTCGTGGATCACAACCTCCACGTCACCTTCTTCGTCGTCGCTGAATCTAAAGCTTCAACCGGCGAATCCGAGACTATCCAATCAGCCAGGGCTCAAAATCTCCTAGACATCATCCAACTACCACCCGTGGATATCTCCAGCAAAGTCGAACCCAATTCTCCGATCTTCACAACGCTTACCACCATCATGCAAGAAACCAATCCCCTTCTCAGGTCCGCAATCTCAGCCCTGAAGCCTAGGCCGACAGCTCTTTTCGTCGATATTTTCGGAACAGCAGCACTGGATGTCGCTGAGGAATTCCACATGTTAAAGTACGTATTTGTAACCACCGCACTGCCGCTTGCGTTAGCAGTATATATTAACATCCTCGACAAGGAAGTTGAAGGAGAATACGTCGATCAAAAAGAACCGCTAAGGTTGCCGGGTTGTATGCCGGTTCGACCCGATGATGTGGTTGACCCCTTGATGAACCGGACAAAGCATGAATACCGTGTGTTCTTACAAGTTGGCTTAGAGATTCGTCGGAGTGATGGGCTTATGGTGAACATGTGGGAAGATTTGGACACTAAAACGCTTAAAGCAATGAGAGAAGAGGAATGTTACGGCTCACTACCGGTTTACGCAGTCGGGCCCTTGTTTAGGCCGGTTGAACAGTCAGGCTTGAAGAGCGAGTTGTTGGATTGGCTGGATGAGCAACCGGTTGAGTCAGTAATTTATGTTTCGTTTGGGGTTACTGGGAAGCTCTCAGCCCAGCAAATCACTGAGCTTGCGTGTGGTCTAGAGCTTAGCCAACAGAGATTTGTGTTGGTGCTACGCTCAAACAACAAGGACAAAGGTATTAACTTGTTGGATTACTTGCCTGATGGGTTCTTAGAACGGACACACAATTTGGGACTGGTGGTTACGGCGGACTGGGTCCCACAATCGGCAATTTTGGGCCATGGATCAGTGGGGGGGTTCTTATCACACTTTGGGTGGAATTCAGTTGTGGAGAGTATAATTAGTGGCGTGCCAATGATAGCATGGCCTCTATATGCGGAGCATAAAATGAATGCTGCGTTGCTAGCTGAGGAGTTAAGAGTGGCTGTGCGTCCCAAAATTGCACCAACTAAAGGAGTTGTAGGACGAGAAGAGATTGAGATGATGATAAGGAAAGTAATGGAAGATCATGAAGAAGGGAGGGCAATGAGGGCTAGAATTAAGGAACTTAAAAACAGCGGGGAAAAGGCTTGGGCTAAGGGTGGTTCTTCTTTCAATGCGTTGTCTCAAATAGCAAAGCAATGCGAGATGAACTTGCAGCGCCAGGAAGGGAAGTAGGTTGTATTAAGAATTTATTAAATAATGGGTAATTGTCCTAGGTTTGTTTAAGAAAGTGTGTTTGTGAAAAAATAACTTGTTTTTGCCTGGTTAAAAATTTCGATGAATTTGTTAGTGAGGTTTGTAACGTGCCTTCATTTCCTCGTTATTGTACGTGTGTTTGTTTCTTTTAAAAAATATAAAAAAAATAAATAAAAGATTATGTTAAAAAGTATTTTTAGGACAATTGTTAATAAATTTTATCAAGAAAGTTTTTAACATTACTTTTATAAGAAATATAAAAAGCTATTAAGAAAATTAATTGCTTTATCATTTTTCTATAAAATATTTCTAAAAATAGTTCTTGGCATTGGTTAACATTTCTCATAAACAAAACCTCTTTTATATGATTGGTGTTTTTTTTTTTTTTTTAATTAAAAAAAAAACATAAATCTCAATACTACTTTTGTGAGGAATGTAAACAATATATATTTATATAATATATGCTTGTATAAATTTAAAATTAAATTGGGTAAGTTTATAAATAATGAGGTCATAAAATATATTATATTCATTTATTTATTTTAATTTATTCGTTATTGAAATAAGTTTGTAGATAAAGAGACCATAAAATATTTCCCTTAATATCAATGTTTTTTAGGATGGACTGTCTTACCATTTCACATTTTTCGTGAAACTAACAGTATTGCAGATAGTCTGGCCAAGAGATAACTAACGCAAAGAAGTAGCCTGGTGGAATATAAACAATGTCCTACTTTTATAACTAATCCCTATATCTAACAAATCTTTTGGGAAAAAAAAAAATTCCTAGAGGGTATTCCTTAACATTCTTGAATGCAAGACTTTGTCCAAGGATGACTAATAGACCAACTTTTGTAACTACTACTTAATCAAATAAAATATCCTCTCTTTCTACCCACAAAAAAAAAAAAGAAAAAAAAAAGTTTAAAAATAAAAGGTCGGCGAAAATAAAGTTTTTTTGTTTGTTGAGATAGACATAAAATTATAAAAGCTTGAACATCAAATTAAAAATATGGTTAAAGTATATAGATGAAAAAAGTATTTTTGTCCTTATAAAAAAAAAAAAAGTATTTTTGTCATTGTACTTTTTGTGTTGTGGTGATACACTTGTGAGGTTGAGAGTGGATATTTCACCACTAATTGGAAATATACTGTTGTCGCTTCTTATCTTAATCTTATACGACGTGATTACAATCTGTTCAAACTTCAGCGAATCCAACTGACAACTGTGGAGTGTGCGGTGGGGAGTGGGGACACTATCCTTACCTTGAGTCAAGAACAGACCTAGGGGGGCACGGAGATAAGCTTAAAAATAAAAAATTCTACACTTTTTTGGAAAAAAATTCAACTACGTTTCTTTCAATATATAACATCAAAAAGTCTATCAAACACACTGTTACCCCAATTTATAATGCACTACTTTTCCAACTTTACACTTTTTTGGCACTCTATCGGTTGTTCCCTATTGTTGCCCCACTATCAACAAACGGTCAAAGTCTCAAACACTGAAAATAACATATTCTCTACCCACTCTCTCTCTCTATATATTATAATTTTATTCACAACTCACTTCTCACTATCTCAGACACTCAATAGGGGAAAAAAAAATCCACATTCACAATCTCAGAGTCACAAATGACAGATTCACCAGTCACAAACATAACATATGGACAAGAGAAGCTAACTAAGGAAAATGATGGGCAATGCAAACTCAAAGATAAGAAGGCTATGAGAGCTCCACAAAATCAAATCATTCCGCCTTCACACTATTCAAGCATGCAACAACTTTTAAATCAAATTAAAGATAATTTTACAACACCAAATAGCTTTCCACCCCTGTAGATACCCAGTCATAAGATCCTTTTAAGTCCAAGAAGTGATCCGCGTATATAGGTGAGAAGCAACTTGAGAAGATCGAGCTCTCATACAACAATCATTTTCAGATTAAACCCTTGAGGACAAGGGTTGATTTCAAGGGAGGAATGTTACGTGCTTAGTTTTTATTTAATTTTATTATTTAAGATTTTATTTTTGTTATTAGAAATTGGGTAATCAGATAATGAATAGGATAAATTGTTAGCTTAGTATTTGAATAATCTTATTTACTTGTTGTATATAAAGATTAGGTTTCTTTTGAATTTAAATATTAGCTTTATCTTGTAAAGCCATCTATTTATATGGCTTAATGTTGATTAATAAAAGAAGCTAAAAAATTTTATAATGGGGGGAGTATTTCTAGATTCCCTGTAGTCTATCTATCAACAAACTCACTTGGGTGTGTAACAGATATCCCTTGTCTTCATTATAGCCATTAATGGAAGAACAAAAGAAAATAAAGTTGATTATGCATATTTTCTTGTTGTTTTGCAAAGGAACATCACTTGTTAACTGATGACATAGAAGTGGCATATTAGTAGTATAATCATCGTTACTTTAGCAATTTCTACACAAGAATGTGGTAGGTTGTTACATTTATTTTATTCCTATTATGGTTAAGCTTAATGTTAACAATGCCTAGATCAGTTTTGTCTAGCATTTTCCTCTTTTTCTTGTTTCAAGGCACACAAGTATAGGCAGCCAATGATGGGTAGGGGCCATTCAAGCATATTCAGTTGCGAAACAGTCCACTAAATTCTAAGAAATAAAATGTTATATCCCACGCAACTAAAAAGAAATTATTTAGTATACTAAGTGTTAGTTTGAATTGTTGAAAATGTTTTTCAATGCGTTTGCGTTTTAAATAGTGGGTCCCGTGCACTGTTTACGAGGCTCACAAGTACGGAATTCAGCAAAATTTTCATTAAAAGCGGGTCCCACGACACTATTCACATATTTAAAAATTATTTTACTACAGTATTTTCAGTTTTCAGCAATAAGCGATACCCAAATAGACCCTAAATCAATTATTTATTGTAGTATGAGCAGATAATGAAATACCATGCAAAGTATGTGTCACGGTAAGAAACTAAGAATTTGGAAACATGTACTTACAAGATGCCCAAAAATAAAATTTTATACCTTTCACATCCAACCCCTCACACAACATAATGGAAGTGGACATGGACTAAAAATTTAGTGATGAGACCTTTGGTTCAAGAATTTGTTGTAGAGATTTTAGGAAATTTGGTTTGAATTGTTGTAGATAGGTACATAGCTATGTTATGGGCAGAGGACCCTAACAACACCCCCTATATATGTTGTTTGCCATATCATGTCAAAAGCTAAATTCGGAGATGAAGATGAGAGAAAGAAATTTATTATTAAATGAATAGGAAAAGTTCTCTATTGAATTTTTAGTTTTACTATCTTGATATTCGTCGAATCCATTGATGACCACAGCGGAAGAATGTTAGTTGTTTGTATAACATTATCAGTGATTTTTTTTTTTTGTCTTTCTGGGTTATGAAAGTTAGTTAATGATATCAAAGAGATTGTAAAGTGGTTAGAATTTGTCAAACCAAGTTTCCACGTTGAGACCGAAGGGGGCCATGCCTATAACCCAACACCCCCCCCCCCCTCCCCCCCCAACCCCCCACCCCCAAATTCCCCCTTTTTTTTTGGAAAAAAAATTGGTAGATATATAGATTTTAGAGTTATCCTAATCAATTTGAAAATTTCTAACGCCAAAAAAAATCTCCATACATAGTTAATATATACAGTCTAATTAGTGATATATATGTATATAAAAAAATTACAATAATTAGAAACCATTATCTCAACAAATAGATGAACACGAGTATGGTTAGAATCTTTTTTGCAAAAGTAAGCATAGCTGAATAGGCTGTTTACCATTCCCACTTCACAAGTATTGCTCTTCTTTTCTCAAAAAAAAAAAAGTATTGTTCTTCTCATTTTTTGTTATTTGACTTTTCTTTTCATATATTGTGTATAAATTTGTTACTAAAATAATTAATATATCGTGTAACATTATAAGTGTACCTGTCTAAAATATACTACTATTTATCATTTAATTTATAAATAAAATAATATAACATATATTTGTTTGTAGTTTATTAGATTTTTTATGTATTTTTTTAATGGTTTATTAGTTTTCTTTTTAATATATAGAAATTTAAGTCGTTGATTGTCTATTATTTAGTAATCTTTAAATTATTAGTATTTTTTTTTTAATCTTAGTCAGTATACTCAATGGGTGATAATTTAATTTGAAAAATCTAGTTCTGTTGGCATGTTTAGGACTATTGACTCATTTTTAAGAAAAAAAAATGAAGATGGTAATTCAAAAAATAGTATACTTTTGAGTTCTGATGTTGAGTGTCCTTCCAAATCTTCAAGGATTTAACCTGAAAAATATCCTTCTAGACCAAAATTCATTTCAATTTTTCACCACTTACTTCTAATGAAGTTGTTGTTATAACTTTAAAACGAGATCCATGATTACGCACTCAAATGTGAAACTATTCAGCCAATCTATAAGGTGAAATTAGACAGGAAAAAACAAAGAAAAAAAAAACAGTTATCTCATTTTTTTGCTTCCTCCCCCCAAAAATAAATTTCTGGCTTCGCCACAGCATTCAAAAAAGAAAAAAAATCAAGTGTCAATTGGGTTTTAAATGTCTATCTAACATGGCAAGAGACTATAAAAGAACATGAGGCTAGAGAACGTGGTCTTAAAAACATACCCAATCTCATGAATTCTCGAACCAAATAGATGATAAAATATTAAATTGACCACACAAAAAAATTATTCTTGTAGTTCCCAAATTGTTTTTTATAAAGTTAGTCCAAACTTTGTCCCCAAAACATTTGGCTCTGACTCTGGCTTTGTCTCCGTCCCTGGTTGTAGAGATAGTTGAAATTGAAATAGATGGACATTTCCTTTGATTTATTTCAAATAAGCACCATTTCAAGCAGCCGGCCGAGCTACGTTAAAGGCAGGGTGTTCATTGAACGCGGGGGGCGGGGGGGGTGGTTGTGGGGGTGGGGTGGTGTGATTTTTATATAATGTTTTTAAAATATTTTGTTTTGACTATCCTAAAATTTTTTTTTTTTGAACACCCTAACTAATTGAAACCGGGACTAATAAACCAAAAATGGTTCCAATTTTTGCCACCTTCCTCAAAAAGAAAAAAAAAAAAATCTTTAGCTTACTTTGGAGTTGAATGTAAAAGGAGATGGCACTAGCAACCTCCAACAAATTAAAGATTTGCATTTGTGAACTTTCGACTCTTTCTATTTTTTTTTTTTCTCTCTCTTTTTTTGTGTCTCTTATTTCTTAAATCTCCGATGTCCTAGCTCGCTAAATTTGGTCTATTTGCTCTTGCTTTTTTCTTCTTTACTTCATCGATCCCACTGATTCCAGTAGTTTGCTCTCTCTTTACTGATTATTTACAACCATGGTCCTCGTGTATGGTTTAGATTTACAACAATGGTGAGAAGAGAGCTAGCCATGAAGTAAAAAAAAAAAAAATAATAATAATAATAATAATAAAACAAAGGAAAGAAGAAGAGAGAAGAAAATTAAAGAATAAGAAGTGAGGCACAGAGGCCTACTATTCAATCTGACGTGGAAAAATTGCCAAGGAAACAATTAGGTCTGAAGTAGTAAAGCCAGTGTGTGAGTAAAAGGAAAAAGAATAAAAAAGAAGTTTGCATGTTTGTGGGCTTTCTCCAATCCAACAACTCCGTATGACTTCATACAAACATTAAAGAAGTTTTAATTGGGCCAGTTCTGTTTTGGCCTTCTGAAAAGGAAGGCTTTGTATCAAGTTTATGGAAAAATAAAAATAAAGAGCAAACAGAAAACTAAAGAGAGGCTGAGACTGCTAGAGCTGAATATATAGAGGGGCAAATAAGCTGCCGATGGCGGTTGTCTCTGTGGCTTTCCTTTATGACAATTAGGGTTGTACATGGTGTAGTGTGGTTGGTTATTTTGGGGGGGGGGGGGGGGGGGGGGTAATTTTTGCACCACACCTATAGGGTGCAATTTCCCTCATACCTGACTGCACCTCACATGTAAAAGGGTAGAACCGGTCTACTCCAAGTTTAATTCACCTTAGTGGTGCGGTTAGTTCAGTGCCCAAAAAAAAAAACCATATAAATTTAAAATAAAATAAAAAATCAAATAACATTAGAATCATCAAACAACCCACACAGAATTATCAAACAACCCAAATATTCCCAAAAAAAAAAAAAACATGTTTAGAATATCTCTCTAATATCCACACAAAATTTTCAAACAAATTTCTAATATTTCTAGAAGCATAGCAATGAGCCAAGGAGAAGTAGCCTAGGTATTGAGCATTATACAAATTCACATACCTGTTATTGAGCATCAAAACATACTCTAGAAATTTCTAGATAATAGCCATGACAAAGAGGAGCGAAGAGAGGGGAAAACTTGGAGAATGGTGGCATCCAGTTGCAGAAGATGTTGGTAGTGGTGGTGAGCAGCAGAGGTAGAGGAGAGATAGAGAGAGAGAGAAACGGAGATGCGGCCGAGAGAGAAAGAGAGGAGAGAGACAAATCGTAGATCTAAAATATTTCTCAAATTTAACCTAGGCTCTAACTAAAACGAAGTCGTTCCACTTTTCTTTTCTTTTATTTTTTACTTTTTTTAAATTCTAATACTAAAACGACAAAGCCATTTTGAACTTGATATTAAAATTTATAATGGGTCCAAAACGACGTCGTTTTGAATCAGATTTATTAAAAAAAAAACTTAAATGAAATGATGTCGTTTCTAACTCACTTAACCTAAACCCTATTTTTCCTTCTTCCTCCTTTGCTTCTCTCACTTTCACGCTAAATTGGTATTCCCCCCCCCCCCTCTCTCTCTCTCTCTCTCTCTCTCTCTCTCTCTCTCTCTTAATTCCTTCAATTTTAAAATTGAAGCATGATTATATATTGTGTGTGTGTGTGTGTGTGTATTGGGGGTCGGTTCGGTTTCTCTTCGGTTTGCAGATCTTACCGCTGACCACCGTATCAGCTGACTTCGGTAATGAAAAAAGCCTACCGACCATTGTGCCTAGAACCTTCAGTGGAACTTTCAAAAGTCGAATCAACGTGATTCCGGGCAGTTCTGTTGACGCCAATAAATTCTTGAACATGTCTAATGACAATTATTTTTATTTATTTGTTTAGTTTTATTTTTAGTATTTTATTTCAAATTCTATGAGTAGCTAAATTTTTAATTAAAATTGAGAATGAAACATTGTTAAGGATTATTAATATTGTTATTTATGTACTTTAATTTTTTGAACATAAATTGTTCTTTAATGATTTATTGTTCTTGGTTCATATCAAATAACTAAGATATGATTCTTAATATGCTTTCAATCACCTTTTTCTCATGATTTGAAATTTATCTTAATTGATTGAATGTTTGATTTATTATTTGTTGATTTTAAAAATTAATATCTCTTGTGATTTGTTTTGTCAACGAATACAATTGATGATTTGATTTTATACCTAGGAAGCAAAGAAGAGCATATTTTAGATTTTTAAAATAGGGATTTTAATGAGAATGTTTTTCATGATAGCAAGATTGATTTCTAGAATATTTTACTATCTCCATTTCTTAGATTAATTATTTCCTTAGTTTTATTTAATTTCAAAGTAATCAATTTGTATTGATCTAGTTAGATTAGGATTTATGTTAGTTAAGATTTGATTAATTTTCCTACATTCATACAAGTCCCTGTGGGTTTATCTATGTTCTTGCTAAATTATGCTTTGGTACTATTTGTGCACTTGCGAGTACTTTAAAATTTCATAACAAAAGTCATTATCAATTTTATTTCTAGAATATTTCTAAATTGATATACTAATGAATATGATTAGGGGACTTCAACAATCTAATAAGAGTGGTACTAAAAATACTACAAATTTTACTAAATAATCATTACGAACTGATGTGTCATCTATCATGCACAAAAAATAGTTCTATCATTTTATTCTAAAAATGCTATAAGTTAATAAGTATAAATTTTCACTCAAGTGTTTCGACCTTCCCCCACCCCACCCCAACACCACCCCCCCCCCCCTCCCCAAAAAACCCTTTTTCATTAGTCATCTTGATCTGCCATAGAGTCTTGAACTAGATTCCTTTTATTACAAAAGTTTTACAAATTGATTTGGTAATGAATGTGATTGATGAACTCCAACAACATACTAAATGAATAGTTTTTTTTTTTTAATGATTAATGTCACATCAATTTGTAAGTCATACGTAGTAAAATTTGTAATATCCTTATGATGGATTAAGATCTGATCCATGCAATTTGATCTTAGATTGAAAGTTAAAAATTTTCTTTGTTAATCTCAGGTATCGGATTAGAATTTTTTTTAACCTTTTAAATTTATACCATTCTAGCTTTTTACAATTTTAACTTTTATCCCTCGCATTAAAGGTGCAATTGCTCAATGCAATCACTAATCCAAATTCCCTTAACATCACTCTTCATTTATTATATGTTGTTAACATCTATCAATCATTTTCATCTAATAAATAATCATTTGAAATTTTGGATCACATAACATAGCGAGCTGACTGGTTTTTTCCTTTTTTGTTGTGGATTATTTACAACTATTTAGGAATAATATATAGTTATATGCTATATTCTTTAGCTAGAAAAATTTCACAATATTTTAAGAGTAAGGGAGATGTAGTCAAAATATAATAAAATAAAATTTGTAGTATGACCTACTAAAACTCAAAACTATTATCAGTGGTGACTCCAGGAATTTTTTTTAGAGTGTTCCTTAAGGAGTATAAATTACACAATCTAATAAAAAGAGAAATTCATATATTGACAACAACAACAATCAAAAACACGCAAATACATAAAGTTTAGAATTGCCTTCTACGAGTTTTCATATTTTGAAATCGTTGAATGATAGTCTCATTATTAATACTACAAGTTACATATCTTTCAATGTACACAACCAAGCAATCATTCATCCACTGATCTCTCATTCGATTGCGCAGTTCATTCTTTATATATTTCATTGCGAAAAAACTTCTTTCTACTGTTGCAATAAAGACAGGAAGGGTCAAAACTAACTTTACAAGCAAATAGACTAATGGATTAGTCTTATGCTTCCCTATCTTCACTAACTTTTTAGCAAGTTCACCAACTCCTTGAAGCCCTAAAAACAAGTCATTGTTTGCGCATATAAAAAATGTAAGAAAATCAGATGGATAGAACTTTGCTAGACGTATCAATTTTGACGTATCAATTTTTCCTTATCAAAAGCCACAAATGAATTACTTGGATTCAAGCAAGCCATACAAGGTAGCAAATCAGTATTCACCTCTGAAAAACAGTTGTTAAGCTCTTAAAGTTGCAAATCTATGAGTGTGTAGAATAGTTCAACACATTAATGATGTAAATTTGTATTTTGTTGGATGTTGCGTCGCAGCCTCCCACTAACTACAAATATTTCATCCATGTTCAAGATAAGAATATCATGTGTGGTACAAAATGAAGACACTTCAATCAATAAAGATATCCATTCATCATCTCTCAGCACTTGCAATTGTTGCTTACATACTTTAACAAGATCCATGGCATTTACTATATCTTTTTTTTTTTTTTTTTTTTTTGCAATGCTATTGACAACTCATTTGTGATCCCTAAATGTTTTTCATCAAGTGTAGAGCAAAGACAAATTCAAAAGATAGAATTAACCTCATAATAGATCAAGTTTCAACTTTTTGGTCGAAGAGGTCATCTTCTTCAATAATCTCAAGTACATCAACAACAGCAGAGAACATCAAAATCAAGTTGAGAATAGTCCCATAATATGATCCCTAACGTATATCACCAGGACGTTTAAGATTTGTCTTTTGATTCAAACCTTGCCCACTTCTACATACACCATTTTCTAATTCTTATTTCATTTTGCCAAATTATGCATCTCGAAGAGCATCTCGTCTCTTACAAGAGCCTCCAACAACAGTTACTAAATTACTAACCACATAAAAAAATTCAACAATGTTAATGTGATTTTTAACAATGGCAACAAGAGTTAATTGAAGTTGATGAGCAAAACAATGAACATAAAATGCTGACTCGTTCTTTTTCAAAATTAAAGTTTTGAGACCATTGATATCACCTTGCATATTACTAGCCCTGTCATAACCTTGCCCACATAGTTTCGATAAACTCAAATTATGTTCACAAAGTAAATATTCAATAGCATATTTGAGTGACAAAGCGGTGGTACTTGCTACATGTACAATACCAAGGAACCACTCTATAATAATTCATTTTTTGTTCACGTAACGAAGAATAAGGGCCATTTGCTCTTTCACTGAGATATTCCGTGACTCGTCAACTAATATTGAAAAGAACCCATTGTCAAGATCCTTGATGATGGCTTTGGATGTTTCACGTGCAATTGCATTCACAATGTCTTTTTGAATTTCATGGTGGGTAAGCTTGCAATTTTTTGGAACTTTTTGCGACACTTCATTGATAGATTCAATGTCATTCGCCAAAAATTGTAGAAACTCAAGAAAATTTCCTTTATCATTTGAACCTTGAGATTCATCAAGACCACGAAAAGCTAATCCCCAGCATAAAAGGAATTTTATGCAATCAACTATTGCATTTAATTGAACTCGATATTCAATTTTATCTTGATTTGATTGCTTAACCAAAACACTTTGAATGTGTTACTTTTCCTTCATTAGATCTTCACTCTTCTTGATAACTTGGTTATGAGCACTATTAACTCCTCTAACATGAGAAATTAACTTCTCTTTCTGATTCTAAAGTTTGAATCCCTTCATTACAAAAGTCTCACCTCCTCCTTGCTTACCAACATCTTGCCCAAATAGGTAGTAATAAAAAACAAAATGCAGCATCCTTGTCTATACTATATTCCAATCAGTTTCTATTTACATACCATTCGGATCTAAATCGACGGGGCTTTCTAGAAAAATCTGTTAGAGGGTAATCATGGTTTTGGAGAACAGGTTGACAAGGGCCTTTTTGTAAATAATATCTTCTTATTCCATCATGATTATTAGGATGATATGATGATATCTTTTCTCGTAACCTAGGATCTGAAGGAAGATTTTCTAAGTTAAAGTCAACACTAATAGGTTCTAAGTACTTATGAACTAATGTATTAGAACTCTAATTTGTATTGTTGGCAAACCATGATCAAAACAGGTTTTTAGTTTTGTTTAGACTTGTTCAAAGTGTATGCGTTTTATGTAAAGTTAGAATCGAGTTGTTGCAGAAGTTATAGTATGATTCTACCTGGCTCGATCGATCGAGAATTAGACTCGACCGATCGAAACTCGGGCAGAACGTTTTTCTAGTAGAATTTTTCAACTCAGCCCTAAGCCCATATGATGTGTAAGGTTTTATGTTTTGCTTTAAGTATAAAAGGGAAAACTCTAGCCACGTTTTATAGAGCTTCTTTTGCTGTGTGTGTGAATCTTTTGTGAGATCTAGAAGTATTTGCTTTCACACATACTTAGGATTATCAAGAAGGAGAATTCGATTCAAGAACTTGATAATCATTCAGTTGCTGCAATAAAGAGCTTAAAGATACACAAGCGGGAGTGCTTGTACTTGCTAGAAATCTAAGAAAGAAGTAGTCCATGGACTCGGGGCTATCATGAGGTTGTGGTAGTAAGTTTCCTACTCGAGGTAGCAATAGGATGTTAGTGGTTTAAGTCGCTATTGTGTAAACTTCAATCCTTTCATAGTGGATTCAGGTTTACCTTGAGGATCACTAAGTTAAATCCTCCCCAGGTTTTTATCGGTTTGGTTTCCTAGGTTATCATATTGTTGTATTCTTTGTTTTCCGCACTTTACAATAATATGATGTGTTTGTGTTAACCTAGATCTGAAATTGGACTAAGTAATCAACTTGGCTAATTAACTAGGTTAATCTGTTGTGTTTGCTAGGGTCTAAAAATGTACAAACACGAATTTGCTTAGAAGATGAAGATGAATCTTGCACAGAAGATGAATCTTGGGTACGTGGTTTTCTTATCAAATATTTGTCCATAATTCTAGCAAAAGAGTAAACAATAAACTATAAGTTTATTTGAAATATTAATAAAATTATTAATTATTGTTTTTTAGTTATTTCATTATTTTTCTTTACTGACTACTAACAATCTAACTCACACCCCACTGTGCATTATCCACGGCTCAACCCACTGCCTAACATAATTTAATTTGTTTGTCTTTTATAATGTATTAGTTAATTAAATTATTAATTATTATTGTTTAGTTGCTTCATTATTTTTCTTTACTGACTACTAGCAGTCTAGCACACACCCCACTATGCATTAGCACACACCTCATGTGCATTATCCACAGCTCAACCCACTACCTAGTGCCTAACATAATTTAATTTTGGCGAAAACCACATTTTCGTCCCTACATTTTCACTCGATTTCACTTTGGTCCCTAACTTTTTTTTCCACCGCTTTTAGTCCTTATCCTGGAAAACGTGTCTCATTTTTGTCCTTGCCGTTACATCAAAGACGAAAATTGCACAAGTGGCAAACGGCATAACTTAAAAATATTAAAATAATGTCCACATAAGTCACGTGGAATCTAATTTAATTTTTTTTTTAAATACTTATCATTATTAATTTTCATAAGAATGTTCTTCTTGTTCTTCCCAAAACAAAGAACTCAAACCCAAATTACAACAACACAAACAAAAAACGAAAAAAAAAAAACAGAGATCAAACACAAACACAAACCCAGACCCAGATCACAACAACATAAATGAAAAAGAAAAAAAAAAAAAAAAAAAAAAACAGAGATCAAAAAATTTCTTCTTGTTCTTCATTTTACAGCTTGTTCTCCCCAAATCAAATCCAGCATCCAAGAACTCAAACCCATCACAAGAACACCAAAGAAAAGAAAAAACAAATTATCATCTCTCACCCAAACAGCATGACCAACAAGACAAACCCCAGCAAAACCCAGCAAGACCCAAACAAAATGATCGATCTAAAGAAGAGCGCCACCACTTCGGTGGTGGAGCTGGACTCGCTAGGATCGGTGGTGGAGAGAGAGGCCAATCTGACCCACCATGCATCGCCGGCCTCATCTCATTCTCTCTCTCTCTCTCTCTCTCTCTCTCTCTCTCTCTCTCTCTCTCTCTCTCTCTCTCTCTCTCTCTCTCTCTCTCAAATCAAGGTTTAAAATGTTCTAATGATAATAAAAAAAAAATGGTTTGATGATTTTTAAAGTATACACTTTTGACTAACACACTTTTGAGTAATATATGCACTTTTGACTAACACACTTACAAAAAAAAAGTATATACATTTTTTTTTTTCATTTTTGTCTGTGTTTGTGTTTGATCTCTGTTTTTCTTTTTCTTTTTTCATTTGTGTTGTTGTAATTTGGATTTGAGTTATTGGTTGCTAGGTCTGTGTTCTTGTAATCTGGGGTTGAGTTCTTCGTTTTAGGAAGAACAAGAAGAACATTCTTATGAAAATTAATAATGATAAGTAATTTTTTTTTTTAAATTAAATTTGATTCCACGTGGCTTATGTGGACATTGTTTTAATATTTTTAAGTTATGCCGTTTGCCACCTATGCAATTTTCGTCTCTGATGTAACAGCATGGACAAAAACGAGGCGCGTTTTCTAGGATAGGGACTAAAAGCAATGGAAAAAAAAAGTTAGACACCAAAGTGGGAATTGAGTGAAAATGTAGGGACGAAAATGTGGTTTTCGCCTTTAATTTTTTGTCTTTTATATTGCCTCTCCATGCCTTCAGCCTTTACTGCCTCTACCTGTCCACTTCCCCAATACAAATATCCCACCCCACGGCCCCATGGCTCCCATCCACTGCCCGCTCAACAGGCATTAAACATATAAAACATTCACAACATACAAAATTCACAATACACAAAATGACAAACTCACAAACCAATAAAGTCAAAATGTCAAATAAAGTTATAAAGTAAAGGCAATTAGACATTTAGACATAGAGAAACAAAGAGTTAAAGGGAATCTCATTTTAGTTCAAAGAGAAAGAGAGAGCTCCGCTCTCACTTGGTCACTCTTAGATCAGAGGATTCAGAGCACAGCAATTAGCAAAGCCAAAGATGTAAGATTTAGATGAGATTGAATGATAGAGAAAAAGAGAGAGAAGTAAAGAACTGAAATACCTTGAGGCATGAAGGCAGGGCGGCGCCGCGGCAGCACGTCGAGGCAAGGACTCAAAGGACAAGGTCACGAGGGTCGAGGCAATGAGGCAAGCCAAGCAATCTCTAATCCGATCTCCGATCTCGCTGTCGCTGTTGCTCGAGTTTGAGGCCTGATGTGCTCTGTCGCTCATTTGCTCAAGTTTGAGACGGTCCAGGCGGAGGCGCCGTTTCACGCCGATGTGCTTGGAGCTTAGTCGTTGATGAGGTTTTTTTGGTTTCAGTTAGGAGTTCAGTTCTGATTTCAGTTTTGCTAATTTGCTTTACCATTTGATGATTTTGATCAATCGACGGAGTGGGTTGGTAATTTGGGTTTTGGTTGTTTTTTTTTTTTTTTTTTTTTTTTTTTTTTTTTGAGAATCTGTTTAGCTTGGGCCGTATTTAGTTAATAAAAATTTAACTAAAATTTTTTTAGAATCTGTTTGGGTTATTTTTGTTTAGGATTGATGTTGGGCTTTTTTTCCCTGTTGCTATGTTAATTTTTTTTTTTTTCATATTTTAGTTAAAAAAAAAAATTTTGAGCTTTTTCTTTTTGCTTGAAAGTAGAATAAATAATGGGGCAAAATTTAATTTTATTGACATAAAAAAAAAAAATTTTTTGAGGGTGTTCTTAAAATTTTTTTAAAGGGTATTCAAATAATTTTTTTTTTATTATATATAAAAATTTTTTTTTCAGGTTAGGGTGGTCCTGGGACCACCCTACCCTTAACGTGGCACCGCCACTAACTGTCATGAAAATGGCATGAGCTCTTGTTGGGGTGGTAAAATTGGACATGACCCGTAAACCCGACACAACACGACACAAAATTAGCAGGTTATAGGTTGAGGCTTAATAGGTTCGTGTCATATTCGGGTTAACATGACTGACCCGTTTAATAAATGGGTTAGGTTAGTGTTCAACATATAGAACCCTTTTAACCCGTTTAACCTGTTTAATTAAATGACATTTTACCAATATACCCTTCAAACTCTAGGTATATAAACTTATTAGTTGTTGTGGTTTATTTTCTTTGACATATTGTGACTAATTATTTGTGATATTGTGATATGCTTTAGTTTTGAATGATTATTTGTGATGCAATTATTCATTAGTTCTGAATTTTATATTAAAAATATTTATTTGTTTGTTTTTTCATAATTTTTTTTTTCCATTTTGATAAAATCTGATAAACAGGTCAGCACGACTGACCTATTTAATAAATGGGTCAAATTAGGGTTGAGAAATCTTGACTCGTTTAATAAACATGTCGACTTAGTATTAACCGATATAGTTGGATACTCATGAGTTGACACAACACGAAACCGACACGTGAACATGAATTGCCATCCCTAAACTCTTGCTTTTTCTCTTAACTTTCTTGTATAGTGTTTTGTCACTAGTTATCTTGTCCTGGGTGGTTGCTATTCTCAACAAACCTAACTGCATAAGGCCCACTACCCCTCATCTCCTTCTAAAATATATAACATCAGTGATATGACGTTGGACAGTTCATTGGAGAATATCAATTTGGAAAATGCTTCCATTGTTATATTTTTCACAATTTTTTTTAGAATTTGTGTGCACGTGGTAAGTATTAAAGCGTTGGAGTAAAAATAGTGGGTTCACAATTTCATCGCTTATCAAAATTTGCTCACGTGAGCAAGTTGTAACAAAATTGTGAAAAAAATTGTGATTGTTGATGCAAAAAATCAACAGTTGAGCTCCTCGTTGTAGCGGATGGACGATACTGCGAATGGGGTCATCTCTGTAGATAAGAAACCTGCAAAATGAATTGGGTGGAAGAGTAACATGCCGTGTGGCGTTAGCCAAACTGCCTCCGATGCTTAAGTTAGTAAGGGAGACAGATTCTAGAGAGAAAATGAGTAGAGAGTGATTTAGTAGAATATTTGTGTGTACCTTTAATTTCTGTTGTCTTCTCTTTTATAGTTATGTGCCTCATTAATGGGCAATGATGTGCTACATTTATACTCAACTACTAGTGCGTTACAAAATCTTTGTTTGGAGACCACAGCTCATTCTATGACCATTGCTCCGTCTGTTACGTTTCGTCATCAATGTGCGTAGTAAATGCGTAACGTCTTCTCTGGGTGAATGACAATCTGCGTATAATGACGACTATAAATTTCTGGTTCATCAGCTGCCCCCTTGTTCGTTTTCTCGTCTTTTAGACAAGATAAGAACAAATTCGTCTGACACTTCGTATTCTATGTGCTGCGCATTTATGACGACTTGATGTCTGAGTGGCTGGGCGCCACGTGTATGGCTAGGATGTGCTCGACATGTAAACATGTCTCGATTTTCCCGCGTGAGTTTTGGCCACTTGTTTTGCATTTTTCCCTTCTCTTTCCTCTCTTCTTTATTTCTCCTTATTCAGTTTTCTGTTCTAGGGTTTATCTCTCCTCTGAGCTTCCTTTCTCTGTTTTGCATTTCCTAGTAAGTCCTTTGCGCTTCTTCTTCTTTTTTGATTCTTCCATGGTAGATTATTCTGCTGTTAGAGCAAATTGTCCTTCGATAGCTTTCTTTTTCGCCCATTTAGGTAGTTTACTAAAGTCCGTAGAGGGGGAGTGTCTTGAGAGGGCCAGTTCCTTCATAGGGGAGGACTGTCCGTATACTTTTGTCCTTTCTTCTTTGTTTCCTTTAGTTTCCCATTCTGCTAAGGTAGCTAGGTTGCTGAGGATGTCTAAGGTAAGGTCTAATGACCTGGAGACAGGGTTATCCTCGTCCGATGATCGTGTGGTCTCGGAGGCCACCTCTGTTTCCACCCCTTACAAAGCCTGGAACATCTCGTGTTCCCTTACGGGCAAAGACAAGCAGCAAATCAGGGATAGGTTCCAATTCCCTGACTCTTTGAAAGTTAGGATCCAGGGTGACGAAAAAAGGGCTTGTCACTCTTACGCTGATGAGGTTTGTTTTTACGATGCCAATTTTGCTAGTGGCCTTCGTTTCCCTGTTCATCCCTTTGTTAGGGAACTTTTTTCTTATTTGCATCTCACTCCGGCATAGCTAGTGCCTAACTATTGGTAAATCCTTGTTTCTTGCATAGTGGTATGAATGTCTGCCAATGATGGCAATGTCATTAGGAGGGACGAGTTCCTCCATTTCTATCGTCTGAGGAAATCTAAGGACCCTAGCTATTATGAGTTTAAGCTATGGGATAGAGCTTCTAGGTTAATCCTTGATTACCCATCGTCTCTCCCAAACTGGAAGCCAGATTTCTTTTTATCTTTGGAAGTGATTGGGAGTTCGTCCCTGGTGAGGACCTGGACGAAACCCCTAAGTTTTTTCGTAGTTGGGGAGTTCCTGTGTCTGGTGCGTCTTTCTTGTCTTTTCAATTGCTTTTCCCTTTCTTTTATGAGTGACGATAATAGATGACTTACTAGTACTCTTGTTTTGTAGTTTCCCAGCGTCCTCATCTGAAGAAGAGGTACTAGCGTCGCACTGAGAAAGCGAAGGAGTATCTTGAGTCCCTCAAGGATTTTGACAAACTTGTTTCTCCACAATCCTTGTTTTTACACTTTTTGGGTTCAGAACCGTCTACTAAGGTTCAGAAGAATTTGGAAGTCGTGAGAAAGAGTACGTGTTTTTGCCTTCTTCTTTCTTTTCTTCTTCTCTTTCCTTTTTTTTTTTTTTTTTACTTACTTTTGCCTTATCCTTTTAGGAATGACGAGTAGATTTAGCAAGCAAAAATTAGCTGAGGCCCAAGAGAAGAAGGCCAAGGGTGGCACCATCAGTGGTCTCTTGTTCAAGAAAAAGACCGGCAACGTTTCTAAGAAAGTCCCTGTGACAACACTTCCTCTTACTCACTCCTTGCTAAGCGCCCTGCCTTTCCTACTTTGTCACTGGAGATGATTGCCTCTGGTGGAGGGGAGATTAAGAAGAAGAAAAAGGCTGGTGGTAAATCTTTCCTTCCTACCTTCTGGGATGACGCAAAGCAGCAGTTTTGAAGGCCTACAAGGCACTTTCTGTGGATGATCCAAGCCCTCTGATGTCGAATTCATCCAGTGAGGTGATGTCGTCTCACATCCAAAAGCTTGTGCAGGTATGTGTCGTTGGTCGTCTCTGCTTCTTATTTTTCCTTTACTTTACTTCTGTTGAGAGAAATTTCTTTGTAAGCTTTGGGGGAGTCCTTATTCTTCTTTGGGAAGCTCTTGGATTTAGAAAATAAGGTGGCCACATCTAAGCCTTTGGTCAAGTCTTTATCCGCTGAGAATGAGACGCTTAAGAACAAAGTTGCTATTCTCACTGCCAATGCTGAGAATGACAAGGAGCATGTGGCAACCTTGGAGAAGAGCCTACAAATGGAGAAGGACTTCTGCAAGCTGAAGGACAAGCAGATTGGTGACCTAGAGCTGAAGCTATAGAACGTTGGGGCCACGGCAGTACAGGATTTCAAAGACTCTGATGAGTACTCTGATGAATTGTGCAAGTACTATGTGGAGGGCTTTGATCTTCTTGTGAAGTGGATGGCAAAGCACCGCCCTGGCTTGGACTTTTCTGGCTTGGCCGTGGACGACGTCGAGAAAGAGTTCATGTCCTCTGAGGCTACAGCAAAGAATGTGACAAAGGAAGCCACAAATGTTGCTGAAGGAATGAAGGAGGCCACTGTTATAACCCCTGCACACCCTGTCCCTGATGAGCAGTAATCTTTTATTTTATTTTATTTTTTAATTTCTTTGCAAGGCAAGAACAGTATCTCTTTTTGGGCCCGTTGTTTTGGACAACACACTTCCTTTGGGCCCGTTGTTTTGGGCAACTAAACAATTCCTTTAATGATGGCTGATAGGTTTATGGATTTCCTGCTATTAGCTGTAGTAGACAATTCTTTTATGCTTGGACAACCCTTTGTGACGATGTTAGTTGTATTAAGACAACCTTTATGTTCAGCTTGCATTTGAGCAGCTTTTTCGTACTTAGCATGTATATGACCAGCTTTTTACCTTCAGTTGTGTTGGACTAATTTTTTATTGAGTCATATTTGACTAATGATTCCTGGCTGTATTTGAACAACTTAGCATTCTTTAGCTGTGTTTGGACAGCTTTTTATTGAGTCATGTTTGAATGACGATCTTAGCTATGTTTGAACAACTTAGCATTTTCTAGCTGTGTTTGAACAACTTTTTATTGAGTCATGTTTGAATGACGATTTTAGTTGTGTTTGAACAACTTAGTATTTTTTAGTTGTGTTTGGACAGCTTTTTATTGAGTCACGTTTGAATAACGATCTTAGCTATGTTTGAACAACTTAGCATTTTTTAGCTATGTTTGAACAACTTTTTATTGAGTCATGTTTGAATGACGATCTTAGTTGTGTTTGAACAACTTAGCATTTTCTAGCTATGTTTGAACAGCTTTTTATTGAGTCATGTTTGAATGAGGATTTTAGTTGTTTTGAACACTTTAGTATTTTTTGGCTATGTTTGGACAGCTTTTTATTGAGTCATATTTGAATGACGATTTTAGTTGTGTTTGAACAACTTAATATTTTTTAGCTGTGTTTGGACAGCTTTTTATTGAGTCATGTTTGAATGACGATCTTAATTGTGTTTGAACAACTTAGTATTTTTTAGCTGTGTTTGAACAGCTTTTTATTAAGTCATGTTTGAATAACAATCTTAATTGCGTTTGAACAACTTAGCATTTTTGACGATTTTAGTTGTGTTTGAACAACTTAGTATTTTTTAGCTATGTTTGAACAACTTTTTATTGAGTCATGTTTGAATGACGATTTTAGTTGTGTTTGAACAACTTAGTATTTTTTAGATGTGTTTGGACAGGTTTTTATTGAGTCATGTTTGAATGACGATTTTAGTTGTGTTTGAACAATTTAGTATATTTTAGCTGTGTTTAAACAGCTTTTTATTGAGTCATGTTTGAATGACAATGTTGTGCTCTACTCGTGACTTAGAGTCGTGGTATTGGAGCGCCTTCTAGGTTAACCATTTTTTGTTTTGTCTTGAATGACGATTATATTGGTTGTGTTTGAATAACTCTAATTTAGTCAACTTTAGTAGTTGTGTCTCAACACCTTCAAAGGCTATGATGCTGTTGGCTGTGCGTTAATAGCTTTTGATTTGAAATTTTAATAACACAGGTCCTTAAGACGTCTCCCAAGGACGACTCCTAAGCATTGCACACATTTTGATAGTGATAGATCATGGATAATCATTGACAAATACCTATTGTACATGACAGATCATGGATAATCATTGATAAATATGCATGGATAATGGTTTCATGTATTATTGATCTTATAAATGACAAAAGTAATGGTTGTCATACATATTGATGTGAAGATTAGGCAACTTGAAATGTAAAGTGTTCCTTACCGGTAGTGTTTCTTCAAGTGTTCTATGTTCCATGGTCGAGGCAGTTCCTAGCCGTTAAAAGACTTCAAGTAGTAGGAGCTTTCTCTGGAATGACAAATTACTTCGTAGGGACTTTCCTAGGTTGGTCCTAGTTTTCCTTGGGATGGGTCCCTCGTTGCTTGCGATACCTTTCTAAGGACGAGGTCTCCTGTGTTAAACCTGCTTACCTTAACCTTTTTGTTGTAGTATCTAGCCATTGCTTCCTTGTGTTTGGCCATTCGCTTCATAGCTTCTTCTCTAACTTCGTCAGTTAGGTCCAGATTGCTGTTAAGCTCCTACTGGTTCTTCTGGTCTTCATAAGTTTAAGCTTGGAAGCTTGTCAGTCCCACTTCCACTGGTATGACGGCCTCGGTGCCAAACGTCAGTTTGAATGGTGTTTCTCCTATTGGAACTCTTGTGGTCATCCTATATGCCTAAAGGACATTTTTGCAGTTCTTCAAGCCATGCCCCTTTTGCCCCCTCAAGCCTAGTTTTGATAATTTTGAGCAAGCTTCTATTCGTCACTTCTGTCTAGTCGTTGGCCTAAAGGTGTATTGGAAAAGAGTACTAATTCTTGACTCCTAAGTCTTGGAAAAATTTTCAAAACTTGGGGTTGTCAAACTGCTTTCCATTTTCTAATATTATGACACGTGGGACTCCAAACTTGCAAATGATGTTTTTCCACACAAAGCTTGTGATTTTAGCCTCTGTTATCGTCGTCACTAGCTCTTCTTCTACCTATTTTGTGAAGTAATCAATTGAAATGATCAGAAATTTGAGTTGCTTCTTTCTTAGAAGGAATGGACCCATAATATCAATTTCCCATTGGGCGAAGGGCCATGGTGAGGATACGGGTGTCATTGTTTCTCCTGGTTTTGTTTGGACATTTGCAAATCATTGACACTTGTTGCATGCTCTGACAATGTTGTATGCATCTTTCTGTAGGGTTGGCCAGTAATATCATACTCTAAGTGCCTTTCCTGCTAAGGATCTTGCCCCAGCGTGGTTTTCATAGATTCCCTCGTGTATCTTGCGGAGCACATAATCTGCTTCTTCTGAACTGGCGCATCTTAGATATGGGAGTGAATACCCTCGTCTGTACAGCACTTCATCAATAATGATGAAGCGAGCTGCCCTGATCAGTATCTTCCTTGCCTCTTTCTTATCTTCAAGGAGCCATCCTTCTTTCAAGTAATGGACGATGGGAGTCATCCACTCGTCTTGCTCTTTTATCTTCAAAACTTGCTCACCTTCTGTGCTCGGCTGCCCCATTATCTCTACACATAATTCATAGGTCGCATTGTAATCGTCCGACAATGCCAATCTTGCTAGAAAGTCAGCTTCTGCATTTTTGGCTCGAGGGATTTGCACAAAGTCTAACCTGTCAAAGTGTTGTGAGAGTCGTTAAACAATCTTCAAGTACTTTTGCATCCTTTCTTCTTTGGCTTCATAATCTCCTTTCACTTGTCCAATTATTAGCTAAGAATCAGCTTGGACAATAAGGTTCTTTGCTCCTAGAGCCTTTGCAAGACTTAGCCCTGTTAGCAATGCTTCGTACTCTGCCTCGTTTTTTGTTGTTGTGAACTGTAATCTGACTGCATACTTCATTACTCTTGCTCCTCCTACTTTCCTCGTTGCAGACCCATTCGTTTGGATCGCCCATGATTCCATAGGAGGTTCTTCTTCCTTATAAGGGTAAGTGAACTCTGCAATGAAGTCTGCTAGCACTTGAGCTATGATTGCTACTCAGGGCCAATATTCAATGTCAAATTGGCCTAATTCAATTGCCCATTGAATGAGTCGTCCTGCTGCTTCTATCTTGTTCATTGTCTTTCTTATGGGTTGGTCTATCATGATGACGATGGGGTGTGCTTGGAAATAAGGATGGAGCTTTCTAAAGGCAACCAATAATGCGAAAGCTATTTTTTCCATCCTTGGGTAACTTACCTCTGCTCCTTGGAATGCCTGGCTGGTATAATAAACTGGCTTTTGGATGTTCCATTCTTCTCTAATCAATGCCGAACTTAGTGCAGTGTTGGATACTGCTAGGTAGAGATACAGCTTCTCTCCCATCACTAAGGGACTTAACAGTGGTGGCTTCGTCAAGTACTCTTTCAATTTGGCAAGGGCTTCCTCGCATTCATCAGTCCACTAGAAGGCCTTCTTCAATACCTTGAAGAATGGCATGCACTTGTTTGTTGCCCTATAAACGAATTTGTTTAGGGCTGCAACCTTTCCTATCAAGTTCTGCACCTCCTTCACTGTTTTTGGTGACTTGACCTCAATTATTGCTTTTACTTTTTCTAGGTTTGCCTCTATACCTCGTTGGGAGACCATGAATCCCAGAAATTTTCCTAAAGCAACAGCATAAACACAATTTGCAGGGTTTAATTTTATATTGTACTTACGTAGTGTGCTGAAGGTCTCTTTTAGGTCGTCCAAATGGTTGGCTTCATCCTTACTTTTCATTAACATATCATCCACGTACACCTTCACATTCCTTCTAATCTGGTGAGAAAACATACGATTCACCAATCTTTGGTAGGTGGATCCTGCGTTCTTCAGTCCAAAGGGCATAACTTTGTAACAGTACAACCCTTGGCTGGTGACGAACGAGGTCTTCTCTTGGTCATGTTCGTCCATAAGAATTTGGTTGTATCCTAAAATGCATCCATGAAACTTAAGAGCTTGTGTCCAACAATTGAGTTTACCAGCTGATCAATCCTTAGCAAGGGGAAGCTATCTTTTGGGCAAGCCTTATTCAGGTCTGTGCAGTCGACACACATTCTCCACTTGCCATTGCTCTTCTTTACCAAGCCAATCTGGATAGAATACCTCCCTGATGAAATCAGCTTCTAGTAGCTTCTCTACTTATTCAGTCACAACTTTGTTGCGTTCTGTGCAAATATTCTCTGCTTCTGCTGTACAGGTTTGCATTCTAGGTTGACGTTGAGACAATGCTGTATAATGTTCCTATCAATCCCAGGCATATCCTTACGTTTCCAGGTGAATACATCTTGGTTTGCCCTTAAGAAGGAGATCACTTTCTCTTTTTCTGAAGTTAGGAGTGTTGTTCTGATCTTCAATACTTTCGTCGAATCTCCTGGGATGATCTCAACTTCTTGTGGTGTTTCTGACGGTTCATGAATGGTTTCTGGTTCATTGATCACCCATATGTGGTTTTCTCCCAATGCTAGGGCAGCTTGATAGCACTCTCTTGCCAAAACTTGGTCCCCTCTGATTTCTCCTACTCTATAGGCTGTTGGAAACTTCACCTTCAAATGATATGTTGACATCACTACTCTTAGTTTGTTGAGTGCAGGTCTTCCCAAGATGATGTTGTATGTTAAAGGACAATCAACTATGAAGAAATCAATTTGCTTGTTGACCTGTGCTGGGTAAGTTCCTGCAATCACAGTTAGAGTAATGATGCCTCTAGGAACGATTCTATCCCCTATGAAGCTTACTAGAGGTGAGGTGAAATGCGTGGTCCTTTTCTTATCCAGCTTCATCTGATGAAATGCGAGCAAGTAGATGATATCTACTGAGCTTCCATTGTCAATGAGCACCCAGTGGATGTTGAATTCTTCTACTCTGAGCAAGATTACTAGCGGATTGTCATAGGGTTGCTTGATACTGTGACTGTCTCTTTCTGAGAAGACAATATCGGGCTGGTCATTCTTTGGCATCTTCATTGGAGGGAGCCGCAAATGGATGCTGTTTATTTCTCTCGCCTATGCATTTTTCAGGGACTTCAGCGTTTCGCCTGCCGTTAGTCCTCCCGAGATCGTCTTTATTTCTCCTGCAGGGGGTTTGCTATCCATTACCTCCGGAGTTCTGTCATGGTCATCCTTCCGTTGGTTTCTGTGGGGCTCCGTATTTCTGACATACTTCTGTAACTTCCCTTGTCGAATTAAAGTTTTCACTTGGTCTTTCAAATGCCTTCACTCATCGCTGCGATGCCCATGATCCTAGTGGAACCTACAGTATTTATTCTTGTCTCTCCTTTCTACTGGAGTGCTAATTGGCTTCGGCCATTATAGGCAGGGATCGTCTCTTATCTGCATAAGGTTTTGCTCAATTAGCATTATTAGAGGAGTGAAGTTAGTGAATCTGGGTTTCCTGTCTGGAAGTTCCTTCTTTTTTCCTGTGGTTTACCCAACACTTTATGTCTCCTTTTTCTTGTCGCGATTGCTACTTGATCCTTTGTCTCTCTTCCTTTTTCCTTTTATTTCTTTTGCGAGCACCGCATTTTCTGCATTCATGTACTTCTGAGCTTTACAGAGCAACTCCGCTACTATTTTTGATGGACTTTTAGTGATTGAAAAGAAGAAATCTCCTAGCAGCAACCCTACTTGGAAGGTCATTAAAATGACTTGATCTTCAACTTCATCTACCTGTAGCAGCTCTTTATTGAATCGGGTGACGTACTATCTTAATGATTCTCCTTCTACCTATTAGATGTTGAGAAGATGGCCAATTGGCTTTTTGTGTCTTTGCCCTCCAATGAAATGACGAACAAAACCCTTGCTGAGTTGTTTGAAATCTGCAATAGTTCCCGGAGGTATCTTGCTGAACCATACCCTGGCTACTCCCTTCAATGTTGTTGGGAATGTCCTACACATTACCTCGTCTAGGGTCATCTGTAATAGCATCAGGGTCTTGAATGATTCGACATGATCCAAAGGATCCTTGGAACCGTCATATGACTCCAACTGTGGGAGACGGAATTTTGGTGAGAGAGGACGATTCAACACTTCATTAGTGAATGGTGAGTACATCCTTCAAATCATCCCATCCAAATTCTCTCCGCCTTTGTCCTTCATAGTACTTTTTAATTCGTCCATCTCTTTCCTCATGTTGTGAAGCTCATTCTCCACCCTGGTGGAATCTTCTCTTGAAGTTCTGTCTCGCTTGTTGGCTTGAGAGTTTGATTCTTCTTCATTTTGGTTTTCAGCTGTTCGCCGACATTCTGTGTTTTGGGATTCCATTGTCTTTCGCAGTTCTTCATTCGGCGAGTCAGCTCCTCCACATTGGCCAAGAGGGCTTGGATTTGTTGTTGTTGCACAGCATCTGGCTGAGGTATGGCCTCTGCTTTCATCTTGCACTTTGAGGAACTCTTTTGTTACTAGAAAAGATGGCTTGAATGATTAGGATTCCTACAAACAGTGCCAAACTAATGATGCAAAAAATCAACAGTTGAGCTCCTCGTTTTAGCTAATGGACGATGCTGCAAATGGGGTTGTCTCTGTAGATGAGAAATCTGCAAAACGAACTGGGTGGAAGGGTAACACGCTGGTGTGGCATCAGTCAAACTGCCTCCGATGCTTAAGTTAGTAAGGGAAACAGATTCTAGAGAGAAAATGAGTAGAGAGTGATTTCATAGAGTATTTGTGTGTACCTTTAACTTCTGTTGTCTTCTCTTTCATAGTTATGTGTCTCATTAATGGGCAATGATGTGCTACATTTATACTCAACGACAAGTGCGTTACAAAATCTTTGTCTGGAGATCACAGCTCATTATGTGACCGTTGCTCCGTCCATTACGTTTCGTCATCAATGTGCATAATAAATGCGTAACGTCTTCTCTGAGTAAATGACGATCTGCATATAATGACGACCATAAATTTCTGGTTCAACAGTGATCATAGTATTACTTACTTATATCAATTTCTTTCCTCTTTAACTGACACGTAACCTTTCATCTTCCTCTTCCCCTTGACTTCCATGACTATTCATCACACAAAAGGCTAAACTTACAAAATAAGGAAGATCCAGAACTGACCATTTTTGTCTTAACTAGAGCCTTACTTAAAAATGAAACATCTTCTATTAACTATGGTAAACTGATTTTCAATTTTTCAAAGGCAAATGGCAGACTTATCGTTATATCTACCAGTCAGATCAGTACTAGCAAGTAGCAAGCAAGGGCGTTAGAAGTTAGAACACGCTTACACTTAGTGCGGACTATAAATACTTAAATACACAATTAGGAATAGGGACAAAAATTCCCAAACTTTTTTCATGCACAATTAGGAATAGCATATCGCATGTGCTTGTGCATAATAAAATCATAAGAAACAATTATTCACTACAAATTTCATAATGGTTTTTTTTTTTTTTTCTTTTTTGAGTGAAAATGATGAACAAAAGATGGTGTTAATGAATTTCAAATATATCCATTACAAACGGTCGACAAACTCAATATTTATGAAATTTATTGTGAAAAAAGTTGAATTTATAATATTACTATAATAAAATGAGTCATATTAACGAGTGCCGTAGAGCATGGTTAACAATCCAATTAAAGAAAATTTTTATGGGAAAAGAAAAAAAACAATTAATATTTTGACAGCTTTTTTCATTTCCTATAAAAGTGATATCAAAACTTTCTTAAAATGAACTTTTAACTAGTACCCCAACGGCACTCGTTAACATTTCCCTAATAAAATTGATGAGAAGAACTATTCCAAATATCGTGACCCAAACCTGTCATAAATAATTTGTGCAAATCAGTATATTAAAAAGTTAACGTGATGGGCTTGAACTTTGAATAATTGATTACAAAAACTGCCTTTCCTTCGTCTTTTGACACGTATTTTTCATCTTTGTTAAACTTTTATTCCATGGATGGCTCAAAGCCAGACCCACATGCAGTACTAGTGAGTGTCATGGTTTCATCTTTTTACTCTTTTATAAATTCTTTTAAGTTGAGGGATTAGTGTTCTTTTTTAATTTCTTTTAATTTTCCTTTTGTTCCACTACCAACAAAGCACTAATAATCAAGATATATATAAATATAAATATATATATATATATATATAAACAAAAATAACACGATGATTTAAACCGATCACAATGGCATGCTCTAAGCATGTTCTTTTTTTACAATTTTAGTTATTTGTTATTTTTAAATGAAAAACCGTATCTAGTACAAATAGTTTTACATGTTTATATGGTGCTATATATTTCACTACCACTGTACCATAATACCTATAAAAAGTGTTCAATATTTAGTATCTATCACTGTGGGGACTTGAGGACCGAGTAAGGATACAACAAGTTGTGACTATCATTATAAAAGCATTCTAAGCTCGAGGAGGGGATTCGCCCGAGGATAGGAGGAGAAGGGACAAAATATTTCCTAGAATTCTGAATGGAGAGGATGGTATTCAGAAAGAGAGTCAAGGTAGGTGAAGGAAGTTTCCAGTGAAAGCTCACCTACTGCCTTTGTATTAAATGACTGGCAACAGTTTTATCAGCTACATTGATGAGGAAGTGACCTGAACAGTAAAATTCACAACTAAATAGCTCCTTCTACCACCTTCAACAAAAATTTAAAGGGACAAGTATCCTAAGGGGAGTCTGGAGGATTGGAGATGGAGGGTTAGGATGCAATAAGCTGAGGAGGATATAGAGAAAGAGGACTTCCAAATAAGGAGGCTCCCAAAAAAAATTAGAAAACAGATTAGAATAAGAACAGTAATAGAGAGAGAGGGAGAATAGTGTACATTCTTGTGCAAGAACATCGTTCTCAAGCGAGATTGTAAAGAACCATCTATACACTTAATCTTTGGCTTTCGTTCATTCCTTCCCTGTCCGAATCCTCAAGTTAAACCCAACTTGTTTTACCCCACTCTCTTTACAAATATCTATTGGTTTGGGCCTAGCTAAATAGCACAAATTTCACTATTCTAAGTGAGTTTAGGCCGCCAGATTTTGCCCTTACAATTACTTTTTGCAAATATGTGTAACATCTGTTTTTTTTGTGTTTAAAATGTAAATTTACATTACAAGTACAATACTACAAGGAAAATATATAAAGTTTTTTAAGATTTTATTCACCTACCATCACTGAACTAATATATAAAAATTGCTGGTCCTAATTCTTGACTTCTCGGTACACATAATTATCTATTCTAACTTCGTTTATTTCTCTTTCTATATTCAAAATTTTTAGGTACTTGTTTTTTTTTTTTTTTTTTTTTTTTTTTTTACAAGATAGAATTTTTGCTAGAAATTTGAATTCTGACCCTTACCCTCCACACTTCACAAGCATTTATATTTGTAAAATGACCATCACATCAAGAGTACTCGGTGATTTTTAGTTACCCTTGAAACATGAATAAGTGGTGTTTTTTCTTCTAACATTTATGGAAGACCTACTGTGAACTTAATGAATAAACTTTATCATAAATATGAAAGAAATGAGCACTTAAGTATTACTCTCTCTAATGCCACATGTATTTGTGGAGGCACAGGCACAACCCCTCACCTCTATAAAATATCTAACATACCCATCTCACCTTACCGTAAACTATCCATCTCCTTCATCGATCGATCCTTAGACACGCACCTTTTTCATCTTCTCTTCTCGTTCACTTCCATGATGACCTCAAAGCCACAAACACACGTTGTAATAGTCTCCAGCCCTGGCGTTGGCCACCTTGTCTGTGATCTCGAGCTCGGAAATCGCCTCGTCACCGATCACAACGTCCATGTCACCTTCTTCGTCGTCGTTGAATCCAACTCCTCAGCCGGCGAATCCGATCTTATCCAATCAGCCAGAACTCAAGAACTCCTAGACATCATCGAACTACCACCAGTGGACATCTCCGACAAATTCGAGCCCAATTCTCCGATCTTCACAAGGCTAACAGCAATCATGCGCGAAACAAATCCAATTCTCAGGTCAGCAATTTCATCCCTGAATCCTAGCCCAACAGCTCTCTTCGTTGATATTTTCGGAACACCAGCACTTGATGTTGCTGACGAATTTCACATGTTAAAGTACGTATTTGTTACCTCTGCATTGCCACTTGCTTTAATATTATATGTTCCTGTCCTCGACAAGGCAGTAGAAGGTGAATACGTTGTTCAAAAAGAACCACTAAGGTTGCCGGGTTCTATGCCGGTTCAACCAGCTGATGTGGTTGACCCGTTGCTGAACCGGACCAAGCTTGAATACCGTGTGTTCTTACAAGTTGGGTTAGAGATACGTCAGAGTGATGGGGTTTTGGTGAACACTTGGGAAGATTTGGACACCACAACGCTTAAAGCAATGAGAGAACAAGAAGGTTACGGATCAGTACCGGTTTACGCGGTCGGACCGTTGGTTAGACCGGTTAAACCGTCTGGTTTAAAGGGCAAGTTGCTGGATTGGCTAGATGATCAACCGGTTGAGACTGTAATTTATATTTCTTTTGGTAGTGCTGGGGTTCTCTCAGCCCAGCAAATCACCGAGCTTGCTTGGGGTCTAGAGCTTAGCCGAAAGAGATTTATTTGGGTGCTACGTCCGCCTAACAAGGACAAAGGTGGTAATGCCTTGGATTACTTGCCTGATGGGTTTTTGGATCGGACCCACAATTTGGGACTAGTGGTCACGCAATGGGCTCCACAATCGGAAATATTGGGCCATAAATCAATCGGTGGGTTCTTATCTCATTGTGGGTGGAACTCGTCGCTGGAGAGCATACTTAATGGTGTGCCAATGATAGCATGGCCTTTATATGCAGAGCAGAAAATGAATGCTACGATGCTAGCTGAGGAGTTAGGAGTGGCTGTGCGTCCCAAAATCGCACCAACTAAAGGAATTGTAGGAAGAGAGGAGATTGAGATGATGGTAAGGAAAGTAATGGGGGATCAAGAAGGAAAGGCAATGAGGGCTAGAGTTAAGGAACTTAAAGACAGTGGGGAAAAGGCATGCACTGAGGGTGGTTCTTCTTTCAATGCATTGGCTCAACTAGCAAAGCAATGTGAGATGAACTTGCAGCGCCAGAAAGTGAAGTAGGCTGTACGAGCCACCAGTACGTAATTACAGTATTAAGTATATCTTAAGTAATGCTTAAGAGATTGTGTATTATAACTTTTTTCACTCTTTCTATTATCATTTTTATTTATTTATTTATTTTGTTACCGATTGCTTGCTGCAGTTACTCAAGAATACATTTGTGAGGAATATGTAAACTATATGTATATATGGTTATATTATATGCTTGTAGTGATTTTTTAAAATTAAATTGTATAAGTTTGTAGATATTGAGGTCATAAAATAGATATTCATTTATTTTAATTCATTCGTTATTTAAATAATCTATTTCATAGTTAAGAGTTTTATTATAAATACAAGATTAGTCAATTTAAAATAGGTAAAAGTTTTATTGCATAATAAGATATGTGACTATAAAAAAAAAAGCAACACATGTCTAAGGGTCCACCTGATCATGACCCTTAAACATATATTGTTTTTTTTTTCTGCCACATAACTCATTATACTATAATTGCTATGCTGCATATTAGTATGCAGCAAAATGTTTCCCCGTTTAAAATTTTGTAAATTCATAAATGGGATTTGTTTAAAGAGAACAATATACTCTTAACAATAATCTTAGCATTGATTTATGATAGAGTATATATAGGATTTTGCTTACAACAAATGGGGCGAGGTATTTCAATTTGAGTTCTCTCCAGAAGAGAGATCAGATCATGTCAATAGGTACCAGTATTTCAACATTTAATGCATGGAGGGAGCTAATAGGTGGGAATAATTACTATGGGACAACTAGATTTTCAGGGACATTGTCTAAAGAAAAGACAGCAAAGTGTTGATGACAACCGACATTCCTCCCCGGTAGGAATCATAGAATCATGAATCCATGATAACACTTAGATGGGACATTATCACTAGTTAACTTTCCTGTTTTATTAAAGTTAACTAGACTCATTGACAAACAGCTTTGGTTTCCACATTGCAAAAAAAAAAAAAAAAAAACGCTTCAGTTATATATGACAACATATGTGTCGTGTGGTGTGTGTAAATTGTATATTTTATTCCGGCCACTACCTACTAGGCTAATACCTACAGTGTAGTGGGCCGAACATTGGAAGTAAGGTTTGACTGATCGTTAAGAGGTGAGATATGGTTTAAAATTGCGACAAAAAAAAAAAAAGCAGAGATCGGCTTATGTAACAGTGTAAGTGTGTAACACAATGTTATTAACATCGTCTATTAAATTTTCCTCCAAAAAAAAAAAATCATCTATTAAATTGACACTTTTTAGTACAAAAGTGCTCTTTTTTTTTTAAGGGAAAATTGCTCCTTGTTTAACCGTAAATGAATGCCCCTTAAGAGCATCCACATTGGTAAAACATAAATTTAGTAATATGATTCTACAAAAAGCTACTCTATCTATCTTATTTTTTTACTCTACAAAAAACCTAATATCAATGATTTTATTTTAGCTTTCAACACAATAAAATAATATAAAAAATACAATAAAATAATATATTATCTACAATAAAATAATATATTCACTAAAAAGTAGTGTGAACACATGAATAAAATAATATATTCAATAATTTTTTTTTTTTTTTGAGAAAGTTTTAACCTATAACGTCCCCTCCTGATGATAACTATTTATTATCAAACCAAGACACCAATCAATTTTTTGTGTAAACGAGGATTGAACCCCCAGATCTCTTATTTAACCATTAGAAATTTTACCAGTTGAGTTAAGTAGAACCCACTAATATATTCAATATAAAACAATGTGAATACACAATTTAATAATTTTTTTTTTTTTAAACCTATGAGCTACAATGCATAAACACTTTTGGCTGTGTACTGTAGCTATGGCTGTGGAGCCAAATTATTTGACTTTAACTCCACCAATGTAATTATAAATTTGTATTTGGTGTACTAAAAATAGTAATATAACTTTTTAACACCACCAATACTAATGCTCTTATTCTCCCGAAGGTATCTCCTTCCCTCTCTAATTTTTAACACCAAATGGCAAAGACTTGCCGTTGCAACCACCATTCGATCTGTACAACTAGTGTACTGTGTACCAGGCAGCTACAACATTAGACCACTTCTAGACATTAGTGTGTACGGATTAAGATCACCTATGCAATTAACCCACTTTTCTTTCACAATTTTATTTTTACTTTTTTTTTAATTTATTTAATTTAATGGTTGAAATTGAAAAATTGCGTCTTTTTTCAATTTTTAATACTTCAAATCTCAACTATTGATTACAATTGCATCATGTGCATGTACACCTAATCTCACTCCAATGTGTACAGTATGTATTGCGACATTGAGACAAAAGGTGTAATATAATATCGTCCCTATACATATATCAAAAGTTATTCAAACTTGTTTAGATTTAGTTTGCTCCAACAACAATTAAAGAGATTGTATATGTAGTTTTAGTTACATGACCATTTGTAATAAATCAAGTGACTTAATACACACAAATAGTCTTATAATTCGCAACCCAATTGCAAAATAAATTATAGTAGGATCCACTATTTATGTTAAAGGAGGGATACATTTTTATTGCATTCCCAAAGTATTTTATAATTTTTTGTAAATGGAATGAGTATTAACGCATTGTACTTTTGGAATAATGAATATTTACTTGTTAAATAAAACAATTATTATTTTTAGAGATAGTTTCAACTTATGACATTCGTTTATGATAATTGTTTTTTATCATTATATTAAAATATCGATTAGTGTTTTGGTGTAGATAAAGGTCAAACCCCAAATCTCTTATTCAATAACAAGCAATTTTACCAATTGAAATAACTGGAACCTAAAAATAAAATAACTAATGTATGTTCATGACTATCTTTTGGTTTCAGTAATCAATATGCAGGGGTACACACCTGCCAGTCTGTTTATTAATCAAAAAACATGTATGGATATCTTACTATATTTTTGTTATTTTATTTTATTTTAGTCACTAACATTTGATAGTGCATTTTAATTATTAGTTTATTTGCTTAAATGTGAAATAAAAAATGACTTAATGTAAATAGGGCAGTTCATCTTATTAAAGTTAACTGATTTGCATAAAACCATATTTTATCCAACATTTAAATAAACTAGTTTTTTTTTTTTTTTTTTTTGAGAGAGAGAGTTTCAACTTATAGCATCCGCTCCTGATAATAGCTCTTTATCATCAGACCAAGACACCAATTAGTTTTTGGTGTAAGCGAGGATTAAACCCTAGATCTCTTATTCAACCATCAGAGACTTTACTAGTTGAGCTAAGATATCTTATGCAATGTGCGTGTACGCTGTAAGTTTAATTTTAGTAAGAAATTATTTATATGGCTCATGTAGAATACTCATTTATGTGTGTAATATTTTAAGAATTAATTTTGATATATTAAACTTTATTGAAAATGAAACATAAAATAAACACTACGATGTTGATGAAAGAGCTTGGTGTGGCCATTCGATGGAAGGGATTTGAGGGGAAAGAGGAGCTAAAGTCTAGAGAAGCTGGTTAGGAAGATCATGAAGGGAAAAAGCAGGAATGGAAACGAGGGCTAGAGTCAAGGAGCTCAAATATACAATGTTAAAAGTCAATAGAAGCTTTGAGCAAGGGTGGCTTCTCCTATAATTCACTGTCTCAAGTGGCCAAAGGCTGTGAGCTCAACCTGCAAGTCCTAAAATAAGGTTGAAGGAGCTTTGGATGCATGCATCTTTTAATACCCAAGAAAGTCTATAACGGTATAGATATTGTCAGCTTTGAGACTCATAACCCTCACGGTTTTATTCTCCCCCAAAGCACACAGTAGTGGGGGAAAATGTCTCTACACATTAAAGGAATGTCACTCCTTATATGCATATCCCCATGTGCTTCCCTAGGTGATGTGGGATTCCATAGAATGCAAAACCTCCCTTTTGGGTCACTTCATTATGCATTGATTGTTTTAACATATTATGTTCCTATGAAGCATTTGCATCCGTTTGTCTAAAATTTTCCATCTATTTTAGTACAAGAACTTTTTTTTCCCTATTTTATGCAATCACTTTTCAAAAACATCTATATTAGATTGTCTATTATACATTCCATTTAATTAAATAATTATTTTTATTATTATTTTCATTTTCATTTAGTCTCTCTCTCTCTCTCTCTCTCTCTCTCAAATATCAAAAGATTCAAAACAATACTTTCTCGCCTCACTTCTCTGCCTCTCATCTCTTTCTCTCTCAAAAGAATACTCTCTCACTTCTCACCTCTCCGCCACTGCTACTTTGTTGTTGCTTCTTCTTCTTTTGGGTTTGACGATTCATATGGATTTGTGTATGGGTTTGATGAGTTTGAGATCTGGATTTGATGAATTTGACGATTTGTATGGATTTGATGAATTTGCAGAGCATTTTACTAGGATTGAAAAGGAGATAGAGAAGGAAGAGAGAGACAGAGAGTCTAATGGGAGAATGTTAGGAACCCGATGGTTCCTAATGGAGATTGATGGGAATTATAGGGAAATGGATGGGGATTGTAGGGAAATTGACTTAATTCGAAGTAGTCACCCTCCATAGATAAAGAGAGAGATTAAGAGAGAGAAATAGAGAGATGCACTAATGCCCTAACAAATTGGTTTATTCTTCATTTATTTCTCATATTGGATTACAATCATATGTTATAGGAGACTAGCTCTAATCTCATTGGCCCACATGGTCTCATCCTATTAGTTCTATTATTTCCCATGTGCATTAATAATTCCAACATGTGCATTAATAATTCCAACATGTGCTAAATGTGATTAACATGCTTAGAATTGTAATTAACTAACTAACTAAATCTCAATACAACAATCATTATCTATATGCTTATAGCATTCCTAACATTTGTTAGGAACCCGGTAGTTCCTAATGGAGATTGATGGGAATTATAGGGGAATGGATGGGGATTGTAGGGAAATTGACTTAAGTCGAGATAGTCACCCTCCATAGAGAAAGAGAGAAATTAAGAGAGAGAGATTAAGAGATACACTAATGCACTAACAAATTGGTTTATTCTTCATTTATTTCTTATATTGGATTACAATTATGTATTTATAGGAGACTACCTCTAATCTCATTGGCCCACATGGCCTCATCCTATTGGTTCTATTATTCCCCATGTGCATTAATAATTCCAACATGTGCTAAATGTGATTAACATGCTTGGATTTGTAACTAACTAACTAATTAAATCTCAATACAACAATCATTATCCAATGCTTATAGCATTCCTAACATTTCCCTCCCCTTGAAAACACCTTACCCACAAGTTGTTGTGAAATAGCATCTTCATCAAAGGAGATCTTCCAATGGACCAATACTGTAGTAACATTTTGATCACCATATTCATGCATTTCTCTTTGACAAGCGGTCTCGTGCACATGAAGGCTTCTTCTTCGTAGATCTTCAAACTTTGCTTGAATTCTTGAGCCTTCAATGGTTCTTCAATCTTCAAGGTCTCATTGTTTCTTTGAACCTTGGAATGTTCTTGTATCCTCAAAACTTCACTTGATTCTAGAACCATTAAAATTGTTGGAACTTGTATCTTGGATTCTTGGATCATCGACACTTGGATTGCCAATTCTTGAATCATAGACTCTTAAATGGAAGCCTCCATTGGTGCATCAAGAATTGGTTCTTGGAAAATCATCATCTTCTTTTTTGTTGGTTCTTTGGACTGAACTTCAAGGGTTGCATTTTCATGTATATCATCATCCACTTTGACACAAAAATTAACATCCTGACTTACAACAACAGTAGTAGATTCTTGAAATTTGATTTGTTCTTCGAATTCCATTGAATCAAGAGATTGTAAGTCCTCTTCCATCACGTTCTCAAGATCCTCTTACAATCTTGAGAGCTCTTTATTTATGGCCTTGTCAGATTCAGCCAAGGCCTTGAATTTCTTTGAAATAGCCTCGTTAGATTCTGTCAAGACTTTAACCTTTTCTAAAACTTCATTTACCATTTTCAAGATTTCTTGTCGGTCATATTCACTCGTCTCAAGATCAACGGCTCTGATAATCATGTATTTGGTTCCTAACAGAGAAGTGAAAGGAAAAAAAAATTAAAAAATACAAAGCTACAGTAGTCGTATATATTTACACGGTTACTGACTTACTGAAGCAAAAATGTAAATATTTAGTGTTATAAATAGACTAATGTGGGTAGTTTTGGAGTAAAAATGTGTAAATTTGACAGCTTTTTCTATTATACACCTACTGATGTGAATGCTTTAAGATCATCAATGATTGAACAATGTTTGTCAACAAAAATCAGAAAAGAAGCCTATGCATATATCATAATGTTTCATTCTAAATACCATAATATGGAAGATTAGTTTTGTTTTGGGTTTCTTTTTTTTTTGGGGGGGGGGGGGGGGGGATGGGGGGTTAAGAGGGGGGAGAGATAGATTTGAAAACCAACAAAGGCAGAAATTATCTATTGGTTGACGGGAAGCAAGTCCACATGCTAATATCTTGCCATCAATTTGGGAAATTATAGAATTCTTTAGAAATATAATAATGTGTATTCTCTCATCTCATGTAAATATTGGGTTCCATCTCGAATATAATTAGTGAAATACTATACGTGAGAGGAAGGAATACATATTTATTGTGCTCTCAAAATATTCTATTTGTGGGTGGAACTCAATACTAAACAGTAATGTTAACGATGTGCCTATCATAGACACTATATTCAAAGCAAATTATGATTGATACAGTGGTTATAAAGGAGCTTTGGGTATTAGTTGGAAAACTTTAGAGACACCCAATTTCACAATATGCTTAAATGACTATCAACTTGTGAGTGGTGTACAATAATTTCACTTTTCACCAAGTTCCAATGGTCCTTTGTGTAAGTAATGTAATCTAATCACAAATTGACGCTTAAGCATATTATGAAAGTGATTGTGGATTTGGGGGTGTCTATAGGCGGACTAGAGCAAACTTTGCCCTTGTGAGAAGATAGAGAAAATGGTGAGGAAGATAATGGATGACATAGGAGGGAAAACCATTTCCAAAAGATCATATAAAGAAATTATTATAGAGTGTGACAAAATATAGAGAACAACCCGTTATATTATAGAGTGTCTATATATATATATATATAGAGAGAGAGAGAGAGAGAGAGAGAGAGAGAGAGAGAGAGAGAGAGAGAGAGAGAGAGAGAGAGAGAGAGAGAGAGAGAGAGATTTGGATCAAGTTACTTACAACAGGTGTCATTCTTTGTTAATGTGACATTATTAAGAAAAAATATTGAATTAATATTTTGGAAAATTACATTATTAGATCACACATATTTATTTTTAACATAAATGTCAAATTTCGTGTTAATTGAATGTTATTTAATGTCTAATATATAAGCCCATGTTTTATTTATTATTTTAAATCATTCTTCAACAACAAATTCCAATAAATATTTTCTCATCACCCTATAGTTGATATGTGTATGTGTATGCGTGCTCTATGTATATGCGTGTGCTTGTGCACGCGTAGATATATAGGATTAAGATGAAGTTATACTTGATATAATTTTCCTCAATGTCACATCACTTAGTAACTTTTTATTAAATTAATATTGGAATACATGTTTTCTTTTTCTTTTTTTAATTGTGTTCACCAATTTTTTGTATTGATCAGATGTTATTTACTTTTCGATCTTCAACATACTAGTAAGGGTTGGCCACATGTATATATAATATACAATAATGTGTCATAAACAAAAATACTTTCTCCATCCTACCTTCTTGGAATTGGGCCAATTGGAATACCAAAAAACAAAAGGTAAACATAAACTTTTCAATTAAGACTTCTAAAAATCATTAACATATTGATTCAAGCAGAAAAAATACCATGGTCCAAAGACATGGAACAAATTATTGAAATCAACTTGTACATCACAAGCTTGAGCACCAGTCTCTTTTCCATAGCCTTAAATGCTTATAGGTTCTGTGGCTTTCTTCAGCCATGCCAACTCAGATTCATTCAAGTAGGGGGCAAGGATATCCCTACACTTCGAATGGTAGCTATTTAGCCAATCTATCTCTTCAGGAATTAAAAGGCTCAAGTCAATCAGCTTTGTCTGATACGGTGCCTGGAAATAGAATGAATCATCAAATACTAGAAAGCCTAGCTTACTATAAATTATCGTTGCAATGCAAATATCACATTAAACTGTTCCAACTTCAGAGAAGATCCTCTTAATCTAACCCAAGATAAAAATTCAAGGTGGCATAGAAAGGATTACAATGGTCAAAATCTGTGAGCTCGCGTATGAAATGAAAGATAAACAGTTAATACTTCGAAACCAATCAAATACTAGACGAATACTTGACTGCACAGGAGTACAAAGCTTGAGAGAAATTCTACTTGCTCAAAACCTTTGGATCCTATATGGCTTGTGCAAATACCATAACTCTAAACTTTTCAAGGACAAATTTGAAATCTATCCTTAGCTTCTTGACTTTTACAGATAAATGTAGGAGTAACACCCAGAGAGAATCATATTATCATAATCTATACTCCTGCAACAGCAGTCCTTTCACATTGAGAGCTATAAAATGAAAGGGAGTAAAGACAATTTGAAAGAAAAAGGCATATTAAATACTATAATCCCTCCATCCCATATTGTTGGCCCATATTTAGAAAATCTAACTTTTTAAAGGAACATGAATTAATGTATTCTCTTTTAGTTAAAACAGCATAAGTTTCCAAAACTTTCCTTAATTTAAACTCGTAGTAAAAGAAAGATATTGACTTTTTAAATAAAGTAGAGCGTAAGTTAGAAAATTTATTTATTGACTTTTCCAAGAGGACTACATTTTGGAACATCCCAAAATAAAATAGAGGACTAACAATTTGGGACGGAAGGAATATATAACTATTTACAGGGCAAACAACAAAAACTTGGCATAGGACTGGGTCAGGTCAATAGAACATCAACATTTGGAATGAGTTACACAACAATGGGTGTTAGACACAAACAAACTTTAGCTCAACTGGCATTCAGAGCAACCCATACGTAAGGAAAAAATTAATAATGAGAAAAAATGTGTTTTAGAGAGCATGATAATTGATAAGAGTGTGGCTGGGAGTTGAAACCAACAAAGTCTAATTGTTGACATGTCTGAGTTAGCCAAGTCAATTTGTGCATGCTTCTTCATCAGTTGCAATTCAAAACAATATGACACATATATCTACTTTAGAAGAGAGACTGAAATTAACAAATGAAAAGGTTAACAACAAACACATGATAATTTGGGCGATTTTAAATATGTATGTATCACATTTTTTGTTGTTGGTATGTATGTATGTATTTATCACAAACTTACCCATGTTATGTGCTCAAATGATAAGTAACCCTTGTCGCCAAAGTTGAATTTTGTACCAGCATCCTTGATTATGAGCACATTCTCCAGCCTAATACCAAAATTCCCATCCTCATAGTAACCAGGTTCTGAAAATTGCAAATCCAATGTACAGTTATAAGTTGCAATAGTCTAGTACAAAAGCATTTCTATTCTCAAGAAAAACTAAAAGAACTGAGTTGGAGGAAATAAATCCAGAACCAGCATAAAGTCATGAGATACCAAATTTCTTGTTTAGTTTTTAGTTTTAGTTTTAGTTTTAGTTTTTTTTTTTTTTTTTTTTTTTTTTGGCTAGGTAAATAGTTGGGGAGGGAGAATGTGGGGTTTGAACCACAGACACTGGAAACAGTGGATGCCAGCACCACCAGGGTATCAATCGAAACCCTATAACTGCAAGTCCTGGGAGCATTTTTTTCTAATGCACCAGTGTTGATTATCATCCCAAAGTCCTTGGACCAAACATGCCCCAGCTGTGCAGATTGCCCAGCAAGAAAAAGAACCCAATAAACTACAACAAAATAAAATTATACAGCAAAATTGAGGTGCCTGAACATTTTAGTACTAGTTGCTAAAAAGGATAAAAGAAGTATGCCCCCGTGTTTACTATAAAAAATCTTTCTAAGCAATAAGCATGGACTTCTATGTATACCACTCTACCCAGATTCCCCGGATGAATCAACAAAACAAAAAGGGCAGTCCACAAGGCTGTCCCCAGAAATGTAATACTCTCTTTTTTTTTCTTTTTTCTTTTTTTGTTGTTGTTAAGTAATAAAATTTTTATTCAAACATTAAAAAAGAGAGTCACCCAAGTATACACAACATATACAGCTGGGGAAAAATGTGTTTGGTAAAAATAGTAATTTACATATTAGATGACAATAAAACTAACCATCTGTTACAGTCATGGATTCTTGTAGTGGAACATTCCGTGCCTGTGGTCTAAAACTAATTAAATGGGGTCCTGCACAATAAAGTGGAAAAAAACCAGTATTTTAATTTTAAAAACAAACTAGGTAGGGAATAGCAAACAGCCAGTGTTGTCATTCATCACTTGCCTTCATGAACATTTAGGTAAGAACCAATTCCATGACCAGTACCATGTCGATAATCAAGACCATACTTCCACAAAGGAACTCGAGCAAGAATGTCTAGGGCATTACCTGAAAAGGCAAGCAGATGTAGGCATTTCCATTACTTTCAAAATGGGCAGATCTACATTAACACACTTAAAAGAGATGCTCATTCAAATATGAAAATAAATAAATATATTGGGGGGGAGGGGGGGGGGGGGGGGGGTGGCGTGGTGTGGGTGTGGAACTTGCAATACCATTCGTTCCATTAGGAAAGTGAGCATTTCCTAGAGCAATATGACCCTTGAGGACCTGCAATGAAATGCAACAAATTAAGCAACTTCTTAACAATCAAACATATGGGTCATCTTACATATACAAAACACACACATGCATGATTACAAAGGAGAAAGCAAGGTACAAAAGCATTTTAACCACCTATATAAAATAAAGAATATGAAATTAGAAGCAATGAAGAAAAAATAGAGAGAAAAATCTCTCTCTCTCTCTCTCTCTCTCTAAATTAGACACGTGGCACAAAATTAGACAACAATCATAAACTAGTTTGGATTTTGATTGTGCATCAACTTTAATATAATCTATATGACAAAATTGAACACATATAATCTAATATGATAAAATTGAACATGACACAAAATTAGACGACAACTAGAAACTAATTTGGATTCTGATTTTGCTTTAAATTTGATATAAATATATTTATAATTTTAGATATCCAAGCATTTCAATTTTTTGAGTGGTTCCCATATCCCATTTCACCCGTTTCTAGGCCAAACAAAAGGACACCATAAAGCACAATTTATTAACTTGCTCCACCAGAATCAAATGTCCAACCGGGGACAAGATTTTGGCAGACCCAAGCATATTAAGACAGAATAAGTGCAAAAAATGACCAAAGTCAACATAAATTCAAAACAAAGTATCTTCACAGAGAGCAATGGAAGACACTTACTGCAGTATAGCATGCTTTCTCATGTTCTGAAGGTTTTCCAAAATGTACTGTTCTTGTTATATCAGTTGTTCCATCTACATACTTTAAAGATGAAATCAACATTATAAATAAAGAAATAGAAGCATCAAGATTATTTCAGTACGCTAAAATGCAAAATAGGTAATTTATTGGATTAAGCTATGGCTAATATTCAAAATATTTATGATAGTTTTGTTTTTAACAAGTAAACCATGTAAAATAGTAGACAAACCTGTGCTCCCGAATCGAAAAGATAGATTCTGTCTGGATCAAGCTCAGCACATGTTTCTGCCTGTGGTGCATAGTGGATAATTGCTGCATTGGGACCAACTGATGAAATAGTAGGAAAACTTAAGCCTCTGAAACGCTGAAAACATAACACAAAAAACATCACTATCACTTGAATGATTGAACCACACAGAGAAAGACAAATGAAACAGCATTACATGGTTCATATTCCAGCAACCAAATCAGGGTCTTTCTTCTCTACCTCCTATCCTTATATTTCTTAAGTATTCTTCTCTAAATTTATAAAGAACAATTCATGCTTAAAATCATGCTTTCAAAATATTATGAAATGAGGAAAATCTTCTCCGTTTTCAAATCATGGGATTTTTTTTAAGAATCAGTCATTTCGTTAACAAAGAATAGAAGATAAATCAAGGAATTTAATAAGAAAATAACTACTGACATTGGATCTCTCTAATGTCTGCTTGAGGCATTAGCAGCCCAACTAAGATGCAGGATCATAATATTTCAAGGCCACTAGAAGAAAAGCCTAACTCTAACTTCCCTGGGTGAAGAAATAAGCCATGCAAGATTCAGTACTAACAGAATCAGCCCCCTGGTGAGGCTGGTGTAGTGATGGGAAGGATGGGCTTTATGCGCCAAACAAATACTGAGGGGAATGAGCATAAATTTGCTGCTGCTTCTACAAAGCAAGTCAGAAACATAGATTTTCTTTTGAAAGCTATAGTTTATTAGATGATAACATTTTTCATGACAGCCTTAGGGGACTTTGATTCACACTAAAAGGAGGAAACAAGAAAGAGAGTAGAGAGAGAGAGAGGTGGGGGGGGGGGGGGGGGGGGGAGCTTCTATCAACAAGAAAAATACTACCAGTTTCATTGCACCCCAATATCACTATAATGAAATTTGGTATAAATAATACAACAACGTGAACCATTTCTTTAAGAGAATAGTCCAGATCACACAGAAGAGGTTTGGCTGCTTCAGAAAAGGATATAATCCAAAATTTAATTCCATATGACATGTTTTAATGGACACTTCAATTGCCTAATTAATACAAAAATAAAATCTCCATATGAAGTTGATATTACCTCTTTTGAAGCTCGAAAACCCTCCAGCTTATCACTTGCAGTCACTTCTGTTAGCTTCATGGTTTCCCTGTCATAGCTCATTACAAGAACATGCCAAAATATGGGTAAGCAACATGTATACCCGTCACTGCAGACATATTCACAGCATTCTTTGCTCCAACCAAAAATGAACCAATACCACATAGCACATAATTTCAAACTAAACTATCTGTTATGACAAATAAAAAGTGATCAACAGGATCAAAAGCACAAGCTTCACTCATACCATGTGAAGACTAAGCAGTAGTCAATTCCTGTCAAAGGGGCCATAATTTTTTCTTCTATTATTAGGTACATTATTTGTATATGCCAAGACCTCTGAACATACATGGGGACAACCTTGGTACATATGTTCATTGTTTCTTAGCATAATGTAAGATTATGACAATGAAACCTATTGCCGTGAGTATACAAAAGGTCATTTTACCATGCATTATCGTCCAAAAACTTACTGTTACCAGGTGAAGTTTTTGTTCATGTAAAAGTATCAGCAATTATACTGTGTGAAACACAAATGCAATATTGGTACCAATAAGTTATGATGCATCATGTTCTACTGAAATAACATATTGGGCTATATCTGGTCCATAATACATCTCACTTCAACTACTGGCTTAATCCATGACAAGAACTACAAAAGTCAATGAGGATAACAAACTCACGAATGCTTTTTCTTGTTTGCTCCTACATCCGCCAAAAAGTAACCAGAAGCACCATATATCTCCTGCATCTGCAAACACAAAACAAGATTAGGCATCATTTCCAGGCCTTAGTAGTTGTTGCATATGTTGGAAAACAAATTGCATGAAAAACCTATGAGAGAGAGAGAAACCTTAGACAAGAAGAGAGAGTATGTGTATATTATCCAGAGAGAATACAAAGTTCAGAGATCATAGGTTTCACGATATACCTGATGATCTAACCAGACAAGGTATTGCACAACAGCTGCACCATCACGAACGTGAGCCCTTTTTAATCCTTCCAACTCAACTGGGTTCTAAAATATTATAACAACCAGTCAATAAGTAAATAAAAAATTTGCTAAAGATATTATTAAGAAGGTACAAATATAATAATGTTTTTAAAAATATTTCCAAGAACACTAAACAATAAAATAATTTGATTGCTCAGCTATGTCTAAAGATGATTATGACTTTTAATCTTCTAAACAAGCCAATAATCCTTTTATTTATCAATTAGAAAGTGAAAAAATTTGCATATTCCCAGGTCTAGCTCTCTCTCTCTCTCTCTCTCATCGCACCCCACCCAAAAAAAATAAATAAACAACAGCAACAACAACAACAACTACTTGAAGCCTTCATAGTAGTTTGAGTAACTGTCAATGGGTAAGGCCCATTGTTTGTGTGTGTGTGTGTGTTGGATATATCTTTCTTTAGGAGGGCTGGGAAACACATCACATTTTTCCAGCATCCCCAGAGAAAATAATGTCTGCCACCAATATTAATAGTCTTAAGAAATTTAAACCACTTCTTATGAAAGGTGAATTGTTACACTTAGAACTCATCCTCCTTACACAAGAAGTAGGGTGACTTCAAACTTTCTTGAAGGCATTTTCACTTTCGTCCTATATTGTAGCTTCAAAAGCCTCCCTAAATCTAAAATCTCTTGGCTCTTCTAGCGGTAACCACTGTTGACTTCAATGTTTAAAAGTGGGGGCATTATTTAAAATTCATAATTAATGCATAATTTAAGAAAACTTACCACCTCTCCCCCTTGTAAAAGCAAGGTGGTGAGAGTGCAATCGTAAGTTATAGACCTACTGTGTGCGTGTAATTACTAATTACCAACAACAACAAAAAAATTGAAGGCCTGAATTTTGCAACTACGAATTCACCAAGTTCCCCTCCCCCCTCCCCCAAAACAAACAAACAAAAAAACAAAACAAAACCAAAAGCAAAACAAAAAAAGCAAAACAAAGGCTAAAATGATTTCAAAAGAAAAAAAGGAATAATTTCTACAATCTCAGCTAATTTATGTCATTGGAAACCTTCAGCCATTACCACTAGAACAAACCATATACCATCTTCATTGGATAAGAATTGCATAGACTACCTTAATAGCTTTTGCAAGGGCCAAAGGTGACGGCCGTAGAAGAACCTTATCAGCATCCAGTTTTGAATACAAAGCATAGCAACATGAAGTAGGATCAGCCCATATAAGTTCAAACTCATCTTTCATTTCCTTTGTACCATTTCCTGTTACTTCAGCTTGAGTTGCAGACAAAGCGTTGAGTTGATTAGATGCAAGCAAGGCCACATCTGAGCTCACTGCACCATACTCCCTAACTTCAATTCCGTTCTCCTCCATATAAGAGAGCACCTGTATACAACACAATTGTCAGAAAAAGTCTATCAATTTAATTAGGTCAACACTTTGTAATTGAATTTTGGTAAAAAAAACAATTGGAAATGAATGACTGTGCTTTCAACAGCCATTATCAGATGCAATATTAGTTAAACTTGATATCAGTTACAGGAGAATAATTAACTGCCAGTATCATAAGTTTGCTCCATTGTTTACCTCTCTAGAGACAGTGCAAGAAGATATCAAAAATTGAATTTTATAACTGACCTCAGAAGACACCTTCCTCTTGTCCACATATAAGAGAGCTAAGTTGGATGTTACTATAGCAAATGCATAAACAACTGGACAGTAGGACACATCACTCCCACGAATGTTATACAGCCAAGCAACCTGCACAATTGCAACTATACTTATGTTTTTCATGAAAGAATCAAAGATGAAGCATCTAAATGCAGGTCAGACGCCCAAATTTTATGAAATTCTCAACAAGAAGAAAATAAGAGCAGAAAAAAATATAAAGCTTAGAAAGACTCACCTCATCAAGTGCTGTGATGATTATACCACGAGCTTTCTCTTGCTTAAGGTTTTCTCTCAAATCATTCAACTTGTCTTTAATAGAACGACCAGAAAACTCCAATGGATGTATGATAACAGGATTAATTTCTGGTGGTGGCTGATTTTTCCAAACTTCATCCACCAAATTTTTAGAAGTTTGAACCAGCTTCTGCTGTTTTTTGGCAAAAGCATACTCCCATCTTTTTGCAGTGTCTATTGACACACACCAAGGATCAACACCAATGGCCGCTTCCTTAGGCAGATTCTAAAAGAAAGAAAGCATAAAATCCACTTAATATAAAAGGTTGTAACTTAATATGAACACAATGCATACATCAACATAAGAACAACGAAATCTATAGTATGTGTAACACCATCAAAACAATTATCCAATAAAGCTAATAATTAATTAAATGGAATCATTCTATAGAAATTGTAATATGAAGTGCAGAACAAAGCCAACAGAAATGAAAAGACTTTCTTAATAAATATTGGAATCACATGCTAATTGAAGTTGGCTCAATATATAAGGCACAAAACAAGATTCACAAAGCCAATTCCCAGGGGAAAAAAATCAATAAAATATATGATAGTAACAATGATAAAAAAATTCAAATGAAATGTCAGATTAAATTCTAACAGTCTGAATCCAAAAGTTCTAGTAGAAAGACAAGGTGGAGTGATCCACTCCAAGAAGGCGACTTAACTTGCATTAATATAGAATAATAAAGCTCCCTCTAGAAAATTTACATTGTTCATAACCTTAACCTTCAAGACCAATTCATTGGAAATTTAAAAAAACATAGTGACTCACATCTGCCATCCAGACATCTACAGCCGGGTCCTCTCCAATACGCATGAGATCCCATTGATCACTAAGTTCCTTTTCAGCCTGCAAAAAGTATCGTCCGTCGGTCCACAGCAGTGCTTTCTTCATTGTTATAAGTGCCAAACCTGAACAAAAAGCCAAATATAAAAGGGTAATGAATTTTAGGCATAAAGTGCATCTAATCACATATTAGCAATTTATAACAAATGTAAAGATGCAAAAAACTTTGTAAGTGAAAGCGAATGATTGGACTAAACTCTCAACATCTTAACGGAGTGAAGCTATTCTAATAACATTTCCAAAATTCAAAATTCAAATAAGAAAACACTTATAATTGAATAAAATCGTTTCTTAAAATTAAAACGAGAGATGCTACGTTTACAACAATTTTACAATATTTTTACAACAAATCACAGGTGGTTAGTTGTTATTGGTTCAAATTTGAAATTGACACTGAAATTACTTTTTTCCCCCAACAATAACAACTAGTAACAACCTGCCACTTAGAATTTGTTGTAAAAATGTTGTAGATATATCATTTCTCAATTAAAACTGACCAGCACTTCCGGTGAAGCCGGAAACAAATTGGCGTCTTTTGTCCCGTGCCGATACATACTCGCTCTGCAACAAGAACCAAATTAAATATTAAATAATAGTAAATTATTATTAATCAGTATTAATCAGTAGCATGGAAATACTGTTCATGTTATATTGTGTGCTGCTAAAAAAAAATAATGCCAAATTCAAGATTTAAAATTAAAAGAAATAACATAATCGATGAAAGATTCATATTCTGAAGAGCTAAATGGATCGGAATCATGATTTTTATATAAAATAAATAAATAAATAAATTTCTATATTACATCAAATTCTAAATTTGAAGATGCAAAAGTGTTTGCTTGCGAAAAATTGAAAAAGAAAGAGGGAAAGAGAAACCTGATGATAATCTTCGGACGGAACAACCAAAGCATCGAGAGGTGGGGAGTGAGTAGCCATTAGAGACCTCAAAGCGCTCAGAGTGTCTGCCATTTCTCTCTCTCTCTTTACTGTGTTGTTTGTGATTGTGATTGTGATTGTGATTGTGACCAATTTGGAGTTTCGGATTATAGAGAGAGCGTTGTTTTTATATTGCGCTAGAAGAAGAAACTATTAATGCATCTAATCCTAATCTGGATTCGTTGATTAAAAAAAAAAATGCGATGCGGATGCTTTTCTTTTTTTTTTGATAAATGCGGATGCTCTTCTCTTCTCTGGCTCTGCTACCTTTTTGGAAATTCCTTGCGTTCACCTTTTTTTATTGGTAATTCGTCGCCTTCAGTTTTACTATTATTATGGTATTATTGTTCTTCTCAAAATATATATATATATATATATATTTACTATTGTTGTTAATGTTATTATATTTTTTAAAATTCCTTATTTGTCCTTTTCTTTCCGTTAAATTTTATTACCAGATTCTCCTCACCATAACGTGTATGTGCATACTCCTATATTATTGTACTGTACTACATGTTATCATTTTCATATCGGTTGCTTTATACTTTTTTTTTTTTTTTTTTTTTTTGAGAATATGTTGTGTTATACTTAAAAATTCAAAAATAAAAATAAAAAATCTTGTAACTCAGCTAAAACCTACTAGTATTTTTAATGTAATTGTCAAATAACGTTCTATTTTTAAGTTGTTAGACTTAACAAGGTCTGACCAAATCTCTAAAATGTACACTAAGTCAAGATAAATTCGCATATCTTTGAATTTGAAGATACACACTAATACATATATGATTCAATACTATTATACGATATGCAAAAGAGGTATCTTGTAGTGAATTCAAATGTTTAATAAATTTATCATTTTCTAAATTTTAACTTGTTCAATGTTTATTGTGAACGCCATAATTTCAGGGTTTATTTTGGGGTCTTGGAAGGGAGGTATATAATAATTGCTTCAAGTTCAACTAATTTATCATTTCTAAAACACTTAACTGGTTTGTTTGATTGAGAGGCTAATTGTAGCAATGGCTTGTTGATCAGCTACCTTCAAGGGTCTAAAAATGTCAATCTATTACTTACTCTTTTGCACCTACGTCCCTGTTGGAGTTGTCAGCGCTGAGAGACCCCCAAAATCACCAGGAGATGCATACTTAGGTCACACGGAAAAGGCATGGACTATTTTCAATTTCTAAGCATGACCACTGAATACCATGATAAGTTCCACAAATACTTCTTGATTTGCTAGTGAATGTCATATTGCCATCCCAACTTCATCGTGTTACCTGCTTCTATCATGGTTCAATTTCTCAACAAATTGACCCTTTTTTCATTCATAGCTCACTAAAGATAAAGGAGACAAGATACCTGAATCAAAACTGGATTTAATGAATTGTAAAAAGTGAAACTTTATTAAATAAGCAAATTTCAATTACATTGCACACACACACAAAAAAAAATGTAAACGTGACCACACATTGACAATTTGGCATTATTATTTGATGAATCGAATGGAAGAATTTCAAACCATGTACAGCTTTTTTAAGAGTAAAACTGACAGAAAGAAGATAGGAGGTAGCGAGAGAGAACAAATAGAAGAAAAAACTGACTGCAATAAGCAGAAGTCCAAAGACCAATCACAAATTGAACGGATATGATTTGATATAAACTTGAATTAATGTATACACAAGAACTGTAGTATGTGATCATCATCCTTCGCTGAGCCTCTTGACTACCGAAGCCATATACTTGCCCTGATGCTCCGCAAGCGCCAGCTCTGTTTCAGTTGGTTGTCTTGAGCCATCACCAGCAAAAACTCCAGCACCATATGGAGAACCCCCTCGAATGGAGTCCATCTTGAACATACCAGCTCCAAAGGTGTACCCAATAGGAACAAATAGCATTCCATGGTGTGCTAACTGAGTGATTGCTGTCCAACTGCAGCCAATGGCAGAATGAAAACTATTTAAATATATCCTTTCAAATGATTGAAACATATATAACCTTTTGTGCCACTCGTTCCAAAGAAATACCAATTCTTTTTTTCTTTGGTAGGGGTGCACTCCTATACATAATCCAATCAAACTATTTCTGCTAGTCTATAACAATCATCAAAACTGAAGAGAGCATATTCAATAAAAATTTAAGCTAGAATTCCAATGCACAGATATATTTTATCAACACAGAGAAACAATCATTCATTTTCTAAGTACAGAAATACTCTAGAGGAGCAAAAACCAAAATCAAAATCAAACCATAATGGAAAGAACACCACCTTAAATCCTCAAGATTTGGTGGTCTGAATCTAAATGACACTAATAGAGCTGCAGCTAAGTGTCCAAATAAGAGAAAGCAAAGCTAAAGGGAACTTTGATTTGTATCTAACTTTGATATTTGGAACTACCTGTAATTAGCATCAATTTCCATTCACTGCTGAAACAATTGTAACACCATCTTCCCAACAGTTCAACCAAAAAATTAGGATAAGAAGAAAAAGTAAATACTCCCAAAAATTTCAAGGTTCTGAAGTTTCTATTTTTCAAATTCAAAATCTCATATAAAATTTAGTGTTTTACTCATTTCAAGGCATATGATGAATGCCATAATCTATACTAAAATCTTCTTTTTTTTTGGGATAGGTATAATCCATACTAAAATCATATTAATAGATGGCAAAAACCATTACTTATTTGCTTTGACAGTAGGAGTCCACTGTCCAGGGCTGTTTAACCCTCCAACCAAACCATGCCAAGCCAACTGGCAACAGCGATTTTTGACAATGTTGGCAGCGGTGGTTGGAAGGGCTGTTTGAAATAACCAAAGAATAACACAGTCCTCGGCGAAGGTTTTGAAGACCAATGAATACCACACTGTCTCCCCCTCAGCCACCTCCCATCATTTTCCCACATTTGGCCAACCCCTTATCATCCACCTCTCTACCCATTCATATCGGCCACCAAAAAAACCCACTACCTAAGCTTGCCACCAATTTGTCAAGAAAACCACTAGCAACCAAATCCTATTTTTTTGCAGTGGCATCATGTAAAAAGCCCCCCTCCCCCCTCTTTTTTTTTTTTTTCTTTTTTTTTTCTCACCAGCAACATTGATTAGCCACACTGATGGAAAACCACCGATCAAAGCTCAGATTTTCAACATCTAGAGTGTGTAGCAGCAGTTTGGTTTCTTGCAAAACTGACCAGGTTGTGTAGCAGCACAGTGGCCTTCTTTGTATGGACTACTGCTTTGGGTAAAATTTTGACAATTGACAATTTAAGGAAGAAAAGGGTACGGGTTACATATTGGTGTTATATGTACAAATGTAATGGCGAATCTGTTGATCACCTATTGCTAGTTTGTCCTATTGCTTCAGACTTGTGGTCCATGGTTTTGGGTTTGTTTGGTGTTTATTGGGTGATGCCAAAATCTGTTGTTGAACTTTTAGCTTGCTGGCAAGGTCGGTTTGGTCGTCATTGGAATGGTCATGTTTGGATGGTTATCCTCCATTGCTTGACGTGGTGCATTTGGAAGGAAATGAATAGTAAGAGTTTTGAAGATACCGAGAGATCAATGCTTGACCTCAAGTTATTCTTTTTCAGAACATTATTGGACTGGCTATCAACATTGAAGAATCTTTCTTTATTTTCTGTTGTTGATTTATTAGATTTATGCAATTTTTGTAACTGATTGTCAACCCCAATATACTTCTGTATATTTGGGCGTCCCTTTTTGATTTATCTAAATTTTAATTACCTATCAAAAATAAATAAAAAATTGATTGCACCAACTGATGAACACCCCTAAGCAGAATCAAAAAATAACATTCTTCTATATAGAGTGTAGTAACCCGTTTGAGGAAAGAAAGAGAAAAAAAAAAAATTATTAATACATAGTTTTTATCACATACGTCAGGTATGAGCAAATGTATGATATAGTCGTGTGGAATACATATATATCATGTGCAGTTGGGGCTATATATCAAGTTTGCAGCACACTAGCATTTCTACAGCCGGACAAAAACAGTGGAATTAGTGCCATAGAACAAAAGGCATCCTTAAAGATGCATGGTAGGCCCTTTATTATTAAATGTTGTACAGTATCCTCCACAGATTTCAAACCAAGCTTTGCCAAAACTTATATGTCGTTAGGGCAACAGAAGTATAGCCAAAGTTAGTGCTGTGAGAAGTATAGCCAAGGTGAACTCAAAAAACTAAGCAAAAGAATAAAACCAGCTGATGTTTCTCTATTGAAGAATAGCCAATGTTAGTGACCCTAACTATACACAAAATAATCATGTAACTTCCCCTTTGTTCAATATATCTCTTTCTCAAAGAAAACCACAGTGCCTTAAAGAACAACTATTAAGGTAGGCCTCAAGATTTTAACATAATAAGACACATCCATTTTCTGAGTGCTATCAATCACGCTCCCATGTCACTTTACCATACATATATTATAATTCCACTAAATGAAGCAAATCATGCAAACTACATAGTCACGCATTTCATACTTTCCTGCATCTATAAGTTACCCGAAACCTTTCTGAAGAGTTTCTGGGAGCAGCAACCCTTAATATGTTAATCCACATTGACAGCTTTTCAAGTCTCATTTTCAAGAAAACAAAAGGATAACCCAAAATTTATCACATATAACTTCACGTTTACCGAGCGTATCAACAAAGCTAATTCTAAGCCAATTTTCCTCATTCTCCTCCCCTATAATATCATCTACCAAATCCCATACTTGAAACTTTTTTTTTTTTTTAATCGGTAAATCACATTCTTGAAACTATGAGATAGATACATTCTCTTTTTTTTTTCCCCCAAAATCTTTAGGGTAGAAAGTAGTTATTAATACTAGAAACACTAAGATCACACTAGATAGCAGTCATTAATACTTGGACTAGATCACACTACAAAGTAATCATAAATTAATACTAGAAGCACTAAGATCACATTAACAACACATTACACAAAGATTTCATCCAATCCCATTAAGAGTTATACAATAATTATCATGGTCTCCAATTCTTAACAGGTTTGGGAGAGCGAAAGTAGGGGGAATGTAATGGAAAGAAAAAAAACTTTCGAAGAATATTATTTTCAATCCCTTTCGAAATTGGAAGTCTGATGGGAAATTTAATCCTACTTTTTTAGTTCCCACAAAATTGGAAGGAATTGAAAGAAATAAATGACGTTTTAAAATTTTTTTTATCGAAATCCCCATAAATATTTCATTGAACTCCTTTCAATTCCAAGAGAGACATAAATATTTCATTACTTTCCATTCTCTTCTATTCTAAAGTCTAAACTCCGCATAAATTTAGTTATCTTTGAATGACATACACCACAGAGGCAAAACTTCAAACAGATAAAAGGCACAAATATATAATGATCATTCAAAATTTTGATGAAGCAAAAGCAGCTTACGCAGTGGTTTCTTGACCGCCTCCTTGGGTGCCGGTACTGACAAAGAACCCGGCTGGCTTGCCCGCAAGCTTCTGCTCATTCCAGAGCTGCCCAGTCGTGTCGAAAAACGCCTTCATTTGCGCCGCCATACACCCGTACCTCGTCGGAAACCCGAACAAAAGCCCATCCGCCGTAGCAAGCTCCGCCGCCGTGATCTCAGGGATCCCCTCCGCCTTCGGCGGCGCCTTCATCTGGTCCAGCACCTCACCTGACAGCGTCTCCGGCACCCTGTACAGCACCCCCTCCAACCCATCAACTCCGTCCACGCCCTTCTTCATCCTCCTAGCCAGCCCCTCCACGTGACCGTACATCGAGTAAAACACTATGAAGATTTTCAGCTTCGCAGCTGGAGGTGGCGCGGCGGTTCCTGCGGCGGTTTCCGCGGCGGCGTTTGGCTCGGCGGTGGCGCCGTCTTCCTCGACCTTGATCGGCGCGTCCCTAGCGACGCGCTGATCATCGAGCGTGGAAGGGACTTTCTTCTTGCTCGGAACACAGCCACCTCCTTTCCCCATCAAAAAACTATGGAAATTCTGTAATGAGTTCAGACACTATTCAGACAACAAATAAAAGATCAAAATCCAGTTATGGATTTGGAAAAATGGTTTCCTTAATTCTCTGTGAATTTTTAGGATTTGTTGAGGGTTTTTAGATGTGAGAATTTTTGTTGAAACTCTGGAATAATCTAAGTTTGGGAAACTTCCAAGTAGGACTGGTTCTTCCTTCGGCACCGTCAAATAGCTGAGAGGGGACAATCTAACGACTACAAATAAACGACGTCGTTAAGGCTTTCCGTTTGGATTTTATTTTATTTTTCTTTTGTACGCTACTGACTGTACGAGTAAAATGGCACAGTGGGAATAGTCTGAAAATAGAGAATTGCCTCGTTTTAGAAAAGCTGACTGACAATTTTAACGGGGAAATGATAAGGACAATAAAGAAAAGGTAAGGTGGGCTGGCAGTTTTAATTTTTGTAACAGATTTTGGGCTTATACTTGAGTTTTGTTTCCCGCGATTGGTGGAAGAGATGACCTGTTTCCAGCTTTTAGGTTTTCTTTCGTTCGCTAGTTAATAACTGTCAACCATAAGGGCTGAAGCCTATGATCATCTTTAAGAAAGTAAAAAGATTTGTGGGATGAAAGTGGGTAAATTGCATTAGTTGCAATTTATATCCTGTAGCACCTTATCTTAATCCATTTTTTTAAGGATATAAACCTACAAATTGCACCCCAAAAAAAAGTGATAATTACAAAGAAAAGAAGTATTACGTCTACAATATATTTATAAAAAATCCTAGATAATAAATTATTATTAGTTCTGATTTGAACCCTTCACTAAAATTACTTTTTTGCCTATAAATAATAACCAGTAACAACATGCCACTTAGAATTTGTTATGAAAATATTGTAAACATATCGTTTCTCTTATAGGGAAATGAGCAATTTGAACCCTATATGTCTTACAAAAACACTAAAATGTACTAACCAATTGAGTTATCTATCTATTTATCTATACTATCTATAACATGATTCTCTCTTTAGATTGGACTTTATGTGGTTTAGAAATATTCCTAGACCTTACGTTTAATAAAGTAAAACTTGTGACAACTTGGTAAAAATATATCTCCAACTCCACTTAAAATACCTACAAAATATGACACTCTCCTAATAATCCATGTCTTCAAAACAAACTTATCCATTACTTTGGATTAAGTAATGTGTTTGAACTTGGTAAGAGAGTGTAATTAAGTATGTGTGTGTTTAACAGTTAGTTTGTTTTTCAAAAAAAAAAACTTATCCACAAATTTTTATTTAAAAAAAAAAAAAAAAAAAAAAAAAGAGCCTCATCCCACTATATATTTTATTTTTATTAAGTTATTAACCCTTGATTGCAAATTGCAAAATTGATATATATTTTTATTAAGAGATGGGTTCAAGTTACACCTGGTGTAACTCCAAAAGACTTACACCTTTTTATGACCATTAATTTCTATCAGATCTAATGGTTAGAAATCTCTTATATCCACCTCATCTTGCATAATTAATAGTAGCATTTTTTTTCTCTCTCTCTCCCTATTTATTACACTTACAGTCATCTAAACGTTGAGAGAAAGAGGGAAAAAAAACTGCAAATTCGATGCTACCCTCTTCAACGGTGAATACGGAGCCAGTTGCGATATTGTGGCATGAATAAGAAGGAGCTCAAGGAGGCAGACCCAATCGTAGTGGCCTTAAAAGAAACTTTTATTCATTCTCTCTAAGATTCGTTTAAAGAGATCAAAGACTTCTTTGATTTAGGCATGGCTACGATTTTCCTCATTTTTACTTTCCAAAATCAATCATACTCTCACCCTTTATTTACTAATTGCTACAATTAAAACCATAGAAATTACATTTTGCATGGAGGAGTATTTTGATAGATAAATTTGTCCTTTTATATCTTTCACACTATTTTCTTTGATCACCATGGCCTTTCATATATCCTAAATAATGAGGTTGTTGTGCCATGTCTCATGTCCCATATGTGGCTCTTATTTCTAAAACAATGCAACTCTAAAATCATCATAACAATTAACTTTGACCCAATTCTTACTGAGTTTCAATTCCCTGAATTTTGATCTAATTTTCATTCAGACTACTAGAACACCCCTATTTCATTGTTAAGTGACAGAGGACTTTAACCAGTAAAACAATTTAACAGATCGGTGTTAGACTTATATCTAAAACTAAATTATACTTCTAAATTTAACAACTAAATTTAAAGTGTAGCTTTGGTGAGTTGAGTGGGTTAGTGGAGGAGGAGGTGAGCTCAAAGAGGCCTAGGCAAATGAGAGAGAGAAGAGAAGAGAAGAGAAGAAGACGATTGGGAGAGAAAGTGGAGCTTAATGACTTTTAAAATATATATATATATATATATATAAAGGCATTAATGACTTTTAATGCTTTGACATCACTTTTTTTTGGAAAGTTGATAACATGGCAATTAGTTTGTTATTTATTATTAGATCTAATAGAAATCAATAGTCAGAAAAAGGTGTAACTCTTATTAAGTTACACCAGGTATAATTTGAACCAATCTCTTTTATTAATTTATTCAAAGTCATAAATATCTATACTAGGGGTGTTCGCAGTGTAGTGCGGTGCAGTTTTAGGCTATTTTTAGCACCTCACTTTGCGGTGCGGTTTAGTTAAAACCATAACTGCACCACACATTATTTTTGCGGTCACATGTGCGGTGCGGTGTGGTGTGGTGCGGTTTAGAGTTTAGCCAAAACTATAACCGCACTGCATCTCATTTTTGTAGTTATATGTGCGATACTATGTATAAGATGCGGTTTGAAGTATGTGAAATTTTCAAATTTTCGACTTTTCCTACTCAGCCCCATACTAATTTTTCCATTTTTTGGCCCAAGTTTTAAATTATTGAGTTAGTTTTTCTTTATTTTGGGTTGTCTTTTCTAGTCAACACTTGTTAGGGTTATTAAAATTTTTATTTTTATTTTTTGGAAAATTAGGGTTATTAAACTATTAATATTAAAAATAAATAAATATATTAATATACAGAGAGGGTGCAGTGCGGTGCGATTTGTGTGGTTTTCTTATTATAAAACCGTAAACCGCACTGCACTATGCGGTGTGGTGTGGTGCAGTGCACTATTACTTGCGGTGCAATGCGGTTATGCCATTTTGCGGGCGGTTTTGGTGCGGTTTTTGCGGGTTGTGCGGTTTAAGCGGTTTGGCGAACACCCCTAATCTATACTATCTATAAGAGAATTCTCCTCTTTGGACTGGACTTTAATGTGGTTCATAAATACCCTTTAAACCCTACCTTTAATAGGGACAAAACTTAAAGACAACCTGATAAAAATATATCTCTAACTTCGCGTAAAATACCTAAAAAATAGGGCACTCTCTTATTAATCCATGTCTTCAAAAAAAACTTATTCAAAAAAAAAAAAAAAACTTCTTAGTCCACTTGCATATTTCCCTTTAAGACCATGTTCAAACTTTTTATTTTTTTTTTTACTTTATCAAAACTCACCAATTTCTTTATTTAATTTTTCTTTTTCTTTTTTTTTGAATTTCCATTTCCCTTAATTCCTAATCTAACATACACTAAACTAAAAAAAACGTCTCATTGCACGCGCAAAGTGCGTGTGACAAAGTGCGTGTGACAAGGCTAGTTGTACTATAGGTGTATGTCATTTCAATTTGATTAGAATAAATAAATATTCCAATTTCACCATTTTGGGATTACCATTACTGTACAATATATATATATATATATATATATTCATAGAGTATATATTATTCATGAACTCAAAATAATTTCATATAACTCATTGTTATATGAAAAACATGCTCATGTCATATAATTTCCAAACAAATTATTCAAAGCTCATAGTATCAACATTAACACTCTATTTCTTTTGATGAAAAACCTTATGTGAAGATAGTATTTCACCATTTATTGTATTTTGTAGTGTCAAGAAAGGGGCAAAAAGTCAAAGAAAAACTATCTCTTGACTTTCCTTATTTAGTTTGGCATAAGATAGAGTTTATTTTTTCTAAAATTTTAAGGAAAACAATCTTATCCCATGTCAAACTAAGTAAGAAAAGTTAAAATATAGTTTTTCAGCTTATTTTAAGATTGTTATCAAATATAGGAAATGAGATACTTTTCTAAAAAATGTTTTGTTTTTCATAAAATGTTAATGCTGAAATAAACAAAGTGAAAGTGTTTTTTTTTTTTTTGAAAGTTTCAATCTATAGCGTTCACTCCTGATGATAGCCCTTTATCATCAAACCAAGACACCAATTGATTTTTGGTGTAGGCGGGGAATGAACCTCAGATCTCTTATTCAACCATCAAAGACTTTACCAATTAAGCTAACTGGAACCCACAAACAAGGTAAAAGATAAAACATACCTACATAAATGTTTTATTCTTTCATTTATTCATTACATACTAAGAAAGTAAGAAAAAAGATTAGAAACGGTTGAGTAAATTTTTTTTTTTTTGAAAACAAACAGTTGAGTAAATTTATATCAACCGAAAAAGGACAAAATAGTTGGTGTAGATTGAAAGAAACCAGTATTTAAGCTGGTATGTTTTAGGATGGTGAGTAGGATTTGTGGCGAATGGATCCAAAACAATTTATTTAAAATGAAAATGAATATGCATCTCATATTTTAGGATTCTCATTTTTACTATAGAAAATGAAAAATGCGAAATGCATCTCCTATAAACCAAAAAAGCTGTCAAACACCACAAAAATTGCAAAATGAATCTCTGTTTACAGGTGGTCATGGTTGACGTGTTATGAAAATACCACTTGGATTTGTACGGGTTAGTATTCAATCTAAAACGAGACCGTGTTGAAACAATTGACTATTTTTGTATACAAATAAAAATGTGCCAAGTGTGGGTTGATTTGCCTAAATCATAATTAAGCTGAATTGACTCAATTAACTCATACTAGCTTGAAACCCTATGCATATAAAATTATAAATGAGTACATTTTAAAATATGCAATTATATTCATTTTTGTGCGTACCCAAAATATGGTTATTGGGCTCACCTCTACTTGGGCTCACAATCTATTTATATTGTGGGTTTTGAATTTCTTACTATGGATGGTTTTGTGCTCAACAACTCAAATATGCCTCTATTTCCTCAAGCCTTTCCCTCGTCCTCGCAGAATCGTTCCTTTTCTCTCTCAGAGTGACTGATCTCCTTTCACAATGTTCTCTCTCTAGAATTGCCAACCCTCAATTCCTCATTCCCATCTCTTATTTATAGCTCAAGATTAGTGGAGGGGTTATGATTACTTTAGGTTATTAGTGGGTTTGGGGGTCCAATTCCATTGCCTTTAAGTGGGTGTTTAGGTGGAAGTGGGAGGAGCGACATTGAAACTGCTTCCCACCTCAGAAAAGCCGCTCAACGACAATGCTTTCCAAGGTACCGTCGGGCAACAAGGAGGCGATACTCCGAGCAGTCGCTGTCTTGTTCGGGATATGGTTGATCGAGCAAGGTCCAGGTGATGAAGCATGATGCGTACAGACAAAGAGTATTCGCCCAATGGGCTCTAGGCTGGCATAAGGCCTGGGCTTATGGCCCTAGACGGCTTAGGGCCTGGAGTCAAACAAAGGGATTGGGGTTATGGGCCATACTATTGGGTCGAAGTTCAGGGCCCAAGTGGGCCTAGGGATCCTTATGCCATACAATTTTATAATTTTCACATATGCTAAATACAGTCGTTACTAGATTTTGTTAACTCTTAAAAAAGCCTTGTAAGAATATTACTTGGTAGAAAATGCAAATTTTAATGTTTGTGTATGTATTTTTTAAGAAAAAATATGTATTATTTTCCTTCTTATTAACTTAATTTTTGTTATTGTGATGCAATACATTTATTTCATGTGTGCATTTTTTTAAATAATATATGAACAATTAACTTCTAGATCATAATATACTTTTTGAAGGCTCTCGATTGAACCAAAAGAAGAGACACGTCTCAAAAGGAATTTTCAATCCAAATAACTTGGTCGGTGTTCGCGGGAATGCACTTGAACCCACAGGTCAAAGGGGAAGGCAATGGGAATTAAAAAGTGGAAAGGAAAAGGGTAGTTATTTGAACTAATAATAGGTTTTTGTAAACAAAAAAATCTAAGTGTATTAGTATTATTATTTCGTATTATTTTGTTTTTGTTTCTTGTTTTTTGAAAATTAACTCTCTTTTTTTTTTTTTTTTTTGGTTTTTGGACTACCATAGTTTGGCATTTGTTGTAGTATTATTTGGTTTTCATTTATTATGTCTACTTTATGACTTTGGTATTTTTTTTTTTTTTTTTGAAAGCTATGACTTTGGTATTTGTGTTATGTTTTAGAGTCAGTTTTATAAATTATGGTTTTGATCATTATATTTTTATTATTGGTGAGGCCATTTAAAATAAAAATAAGAGTTCAATTTTTCCTTTCAAATTATATTCTTAAAGTTTAGTTATCGGTTATGTTAATTATAATTATGATTTAAATTTTTTTAATTATACCTGCTCCAAAAAAAGTTTTTTTAATTATAGTGTTAGAAAGATTCTTTAATTATCTTACTCAATTCAGATTCAAAATTTGGACATACATCACTATAAGTTTCTTTAAAATCTTCTACCCTCTTCCTGTGTGTGTGTTAAAAATATTTAGTATTCTCCAAAAAAAAATAATCAGATTCAAAATAATATTCCCTCTTTCAAATGATAGGGTTATTAATTTATTTTAGTTTTAAAAAAATCAGTTGTCTAGTTGTCTTAAAATAAATAAATAATTTTAAACTAAAAGTTCAATATGCTATAAAATTTTTATATTTAAAAAAGAAATAATCCTTATTGAAAGTGGTGTCACATTTAATATACAGCTAACAAAATTTTGGATTGTTGCAATGAATGAAAATACTTGCACTGAAATTAAGAAAATGATTTAGCACACAAGACAAAATTAGACTTCAATTTTGGAATCTAATTGAATATCCTCTTAGTTTCGGCTTTCAATATATATATATATATAATATCTAAATATCTTTTTTTCAATATACTTATGAAATTTAAATATAAAAGTGAGTTAAATATAAATTTTGTAAAATAGTATCTCATTACTGCATTTCACAAATTTCTCTAAAGTAAAACACATTTTACAAAATTTAAAGGTTATTTATTTATTTATTTTGATTATTTTGGGGAAGGGATTTGAACCCCGCATAACTCAGTTGAAAATACTAAAGAATGTCAACTAGTTAAGTTACAAAACTCTTTAACAATATTTTTTTAATTTTTTAATGGGAACTCTTGTCAATTTAATGATGATTTAAAACTTGTTTTATTATGTGGAATTCATTTTCATTGCATTTTAACTCTCTCTCTCTCTCTCTCTCTCTCTCTCTCTCTCTCTCTCTCTCTCTCTCTCTCTCTCTCAACTTAATTCTCATTTTTTTAGCATTCTCAATTTGCATTTTTTATTTTTAAATAAGGTTAAAAATTGCAAACTACACTCTTAAAGTTTGGGGGTGTTTGGATTTTACACCCTAAAAATCATAATTTGGATTTTACCTCTTTAAACTTGGGGATGTTTCAATTTTACACCCTAAAGTTATATTCTGTATGCATTAGAAGCCCCTTTCGTCCATATTTTCTGTTAAGTGCCACATAAACTTGCCATATATGTTTAATTTATCCAATAAAATGATGTCCCATAATTTTTGTAGCCTAAAAAAATTAAATAATTATAAATGACATAATATAATAAAAATAGTGTGACATCATTTTATTAGATGAACTAAACACGTGAAGCAATTTTATGTGTCATTTAACGAAAAAATGGATGGAGGGTCTGCTGATGTAAATGGAATAAAATTTTAAGAAGTAAAATTCTAATTCTGAAAATTGAAAATTCATGTATAAATTCAAACATAATTTGCAAATTAGAAATAAAGTTTATCTCCAAACTAGTTTGGAAAGAAACCCTTCAAATTTCTCATATAGTTTTATATTGAGTGTGAATTTTGAAAATCTAACTGTTGGATTGCATGTTCTTATTATATATTTCATACTTGTAAAATTTTAAAAAGATTAAAGATCAATTGCTATGTTATCAAACAAATATTAAATTTTCAAGTTTTTTGTGATATAAAATTTTGTATAAAAAATAAGTTAATAGATTAAAGGCGAAAACACCATTTTGGTCCCTACATTTTGGGCTCACAGTCAATTTGGTCCCTACATTTTGGTAGTAGTCAATTTGGTCCTTAATATTTTCAACTTGCGGTCAATTTAGTCCTTACCGTTAATTTAGTAACGGAAAATGCATACGTGACTAACGGTGTGCACAATTGACACATTTGATACTGACATGGCAAATAAATTAATAAAAATAATGTTTAATAAATATTTTAAAATTCTGCGTTGGCATTTCCCCCCAATTTTTTTTTAAAAAATTTAATTTTAATTTCACAGTTTTAAAGATGAAAAATAAAAATAGAAATCTCAAATTTTCTTTGCATCTTCATGTACTTTCTTGGCAACCAAACACAAAAATACAAATATTAGATTAGTACATCAACATAGACCCATTTCATTTGAGACCACCTTTAAACCCATAGTTTACCCCTCACAATCTCAATTACAAATGTAAACAACTAAGACTACACCCAATAGACCCACTCTCTGATATCACCAAACCAATTTTGAGACCAGAAAACCCCACATGCCAACTAGAGCCAAGGTTACTGGCGAAAATAGTCAAATACCACGTTTTGGCAAAATTTGTGGCAAACTAATACTGTTCGGAAATATATAGCAATCTATCACTTTTTTAGTACTTGAGATACAAAATCAAGTTCTAAAACTCAAATACTAAACAGTACTCAAGCTCAGTGAACTCGAGTTCCTAGGTGAGTTGCCAGCGTGGCACTACTAACTAGGAATTTTTGTAATTAAAGAAGTAATGTGGTACTCGATATTATGAAAAACGAGTACTTCTTTATAGTATTCGATCTTATTGAAGTCGAGTACCTTGTTTTTTTTTTTTCTTTTTTTTTTCTCCTTTTTCTACTTTTTGTTTCGTACAAAAATTTTAAAAGTACATAAAGTGGTGTGGCCTCAAATATTGAATTTGAAAGTTTTGTTTTGGGCCTAAAAAAAAAAAAAAAAAAAAAAGCTACACTTTATTAGCTTAGAGTAACATAGTCATGGTACTTTGTTTATGGTGCTTTGGAAGTTGGAATAGGAGTGTTTGAATTGATGGAAAAGCTGTGGGAATGGACATAGACGCTAGTTGTTTAGGCCCAAAAAAAAACTTTCAAATTCAGTATTTGAGGCCGCACCACTTTCTGTACTTTTAAAAGTTTTGTATGAAAAAAAAAGAAAAAAGAAAAAAAAAAGAAGGTACTCGACTTCAGTAAGATTGAGTACTATAAAGAAGTACTCGATTTCCGTGATATCAAGTATCACAATACTTTTTTAATTACACAAATTTCAAGTCAGTAGTGCCACGCTAGCGACTCACCTAGGAACTTGAGTTCACTGAACTCGAGTACTATTTAGGACTCAATTTTGTGAAACTTGAGTACTAAAAAAGTGGTATTGCTAAATATTTTTAAAACAGTGCTAGTTTGCCACAAATTTTGCCCAAACATGGTATTTGGCTATTTTCACCCAAGGTTACCAGATTAAAGAAAGATATAGCAAGAGCTTAGGGATGCAAGTTCTGGGTTTGTGCCAAGCCGCCACCAGCCACGCCGTGACACCAACTGAAGCTCCACGCGTGCTCCCACTCGAGACGATTCAATTAGTCTTGCCTTGCGCCACTGTCGTTGTCCTGCCTCGTGCCTGCCATTCCTGCCTTGCGCTATCACTAGCCACCAAACCCCATTGCTGAACAGAGATCTCATCGTAGCCACCAAATGATCAAGTTTGTTTCCTTTGTGATGGATTTTCTTTTGGTCGTTAGGGTTTGGAAAATGGGGTTTTAAGGTTGATTTTAGATTCCCTGGGTTTGCTGTTTTGTTTTGGTTTTTTGAGGTTTCAAGGGGATATTTGGCCACCAGATTATCTGGATTTTTTGTAAACAAATTTAGCTAGACTTGTCCCCATCAAAGCCACAGGATTGGACTTAACACAAAGATACCAACCCGAAATGAGAGGGTTTCCATCTGGGTTTTTTCTTGTTTTTTTTCTTTTTCTTTTTTGGTTTCTGTTTGATTACCGAGAAAGTTTGCTGGGAATAACTTGTTGAAATTTTTTGTATTATGAAGTTCCAATTTCTTATTAGCTATTTCAAATCAGGATGTTTCTCAATTGTATAGAGGTGAGATGTTGTGGAATATATTCATCAATTCAAGGATTTAAGATAGAAAAATAAAGAAGGTGATTTTGTGTTTGGGAGCCATAATAATCAAAGAAAATCTGAGATTCCTAATTTTGTTTTCTACCGCAAAATTAAAATTAAAATTATTTTTATTTCTATTAAAATTGGGAAAACGCCAACGTTGCATTTAAAATATTTATTAAACATTATTTTTATTAATTTATTTGTCACGTCAGTATCAAATGTGCCAACTGTGCACACCGTTAGTCACATATGTATTTTCCGTTACTAAGTTAACAGTAGAGATTAAATTGACTGCAAGTTAAAAATAGCAAGGATCAAATTGACTTCTACCAAAATGTATGGACTAAATTGACTGTGACCTCAAAATGTAGGAACTAAAATAATGTTTTCGCCTTAATTAAATAGTAAATAACATCCAATTTGAACGAAATTTGATATGTACGTTAAAAATATAAGAAATATTAAATTCAATGATCAAAATTTTAAAATTCACATAAAAAAAAGAGATAATAAGAAGTATGAAAAATTTCTCTACGTTACTCGTTAGGCATTTTATTTTTTTTAACTTTATTTAAAGCCTAATTTACAAATAAATTTCTCTCCAAACTTCAAAAAACTTTATTTAAAGCCTAATTTGCAAATAAATTTCTCTCCGAACTAGTTTGGAGAGAAATTTTTTGGAGAGAAATTTATTTGCAAATTAGGCTTTAAATAAAGTTAAAAAAAATAAAATGCCTAACGAGTAACGTCTCTTTTCTCTCCTTTCTTTCCGTTTCTAGGTATTTTTAGTTAGTTTTACTTAGAAGTGGCAAAACTGGCGAGTCGGGTCGGTCAATCGGATTTGCGGGTCAAATAGGTCGCAAGTCAAAACGGGTAATTTTTAAATGGGTCAATCAGGTTGCGGGTCGGGTCAGGTTTACTCGTATTTTTCAAACAAATTTTTTTTTTCAATTACAAAAACAAATTAATGACAACTTGTTTAGAGAGAATGAATAAAATCAATTAAGCAAATGAATTGCACTTAATACCACTTGTTAATATCCTTCCAATTTTGATAGTTTTGAGCATGACAAAAATTATTTATAGTCATAAATTCATGATGGAAAAAGTCTTCACTGTTAATAGTTCACTGTCAAAATGCATATAATTACAAGTTTACATCTTCAAAAAGAGATGGATCTTAAAACAAACAAAATAAGTAAGCCAACAAAGTAGCAAATTATCGGTCTTCTTAAATGCACATGTTCCTGTTGCATTTAAAATATAATAAAGTAAGATTACTTACAAAGATAAACTAAACAAAAAAAGATTTAAAAATAAACATAACATATTAAATAAAGAAGAATAAGTAAATATTTTATAAGAATTACACCCGAATCTCAGATTCTCAATCTACTCAATGTTGGTAGCAGGTTCAGCATTGCAAATATTCATACTTGCAGTGCAGAGAAGTGAGAAAGCAAAGTAGTGAGAAAGCAGAGTTGGCAAGATCTAGGCTGTGGTGTGTGTGGCCTGTGGGTTGTGAGTGGCGAGAGACAGAGAAGTGAGAAAGCAGAGTAGTGGAGTGTGGTCACTGGTCTATGTGGATTGTAGAGCATCCGGAGAAAGATTGGTCTAAAGATTAAAGGATTGAAAGAACTAAGAAGTAAAGATAAAAATAAATAAATAAATAAATAAAAAAGTAGAGAGCAGAGGCAGAGAGAAGCTGAGCCTAAAAGTGTAGTGGTAGAGACTAGAGAGGCGCAAGCTTGATGAAACTGAAAAAGTGTGGAAGTGTGAAAAGAAAGATGGGCAGAGGAAGCTTTACCGCTTTGGCCCTTGACCCTTGTGGTCCGTGGATGTGTCATGTGGTTTTGTGAATCACAATTTTGGCTTTGGACTCCAGCACCACCAGCAAGCTAAGCTAGTCAATTGCATTAGATTTTTTTCTTTTTTTTAATGGTTGTGTTGTCTAAGTCTAGTCTTATTTTCATATCATGTCTTTATGGTCCTGTGGAGGTAGAGGCAGAGCTAAAACTTTATTGAATTCATAAATCCCTCCAAATCAAATAGGTAAAACAAATTGCATGTAAAGAGGAAAAGCTATCGACCATTGTTTTGTCTTATTGTAGTCTAATAATTTATTGATTATTAACTATTGACTATTACCTTATGCCTATTGGTTTGGCTCTACTGTCCCTGTGCTTTGTATTTTATGCACTTAGTATCAGGACATAGTTTAAAAAAAAAAATTTGCAAATTTTTTTTAGTGGGTCAAGTCATGGGTTATCTGGATCGGGTTGATTTGCAAAAAATTTACCCGGATCACGAGTCAACCTGTTTTCACTTCAGGTCAAAAACTCGGATTGAGGCTGGGGTCAAAAAATCGGGTTCAGACTGGGTGGGATAAGAAAATCCTGACCCGTATTACTAGGTTCTTTTAGTGTTTTACTGCCGAATTCTTTTGCTTTTCACTCAGTGCTTCCTCTACGGTGACACATCTGAAGCTCCTTTATTGCTTTCCGGCACCGGTACGCTCTCTATCTCCCCCTCTCATATTCTTTCCTACCAAACAGACCAAAATGATAACTTATCTCCTCATTTTCTTTCTCCCATTTTCCATCCTCACTAAAATACTCGTACCAAACAAACTGTAAATTTCATGGATTTTGATCTTCACATAACTACAATTGGATCAATTTAGAAATTCCCTGGGAAAATTTCCCATTCAAAATTTGATAAATTTTCATGTAGAATTACAATACTAAAACCATAAATCTTGTTGAATTTAATACTGCAAATACCAACTCATCAACACAAAACTTTATTATCAAGGTTCTTTTTACACTTTGCAGGGTTTTAATGGCAACCACAGCTTGTTTTATCATTGTGAGCAGGAATGACATCCCTATATATGAAGCTGAAGTTGGATCAGCTACTAAAGTATAACATTCTTTATTCTTCTTTGTATTTACATTTTCTTTCTTCCTTTTGTATAAAATGTAAATTCCTTCGCCTTGTGAATGTCTATATTAGTATTATTATTATTATTTTCTTAGGAAGTACGGACACTTCATTTAGGGTGCCGTAACCGTGTCACACTGGTTATGTACTGGGCGGTTTCATGTTGTAATTTTTCAAAAATTGCTCGGGTCACTGTGTCGTACCTGTGTCCGTGCTTTTTAGTTATTTTCTTTGGTATGGAAATGTCTATAATTTAGAGTTAAAAACTGGGGGATGCATTTGCCTGTGACTTTTATGTTTTCTATTTTATAGTCATGCAAGTTCTACTGAAGGAATCCATATTTTCAAGGCTAACTGTTGCCTAACAAAGAAATGTTTCTATTTGGCTTTGAATTTGTTTTTTGATATTTCACATGGATGTGGAATCTGAGATTTCTTGTTCTGGTGGAGGAATTTGTTTGGGAAGCACTCATAGGATATATGGAACCTTGTCCGTTTTCTGTTTGATGATGATATTGTGGAGGGAATGAAATAGCTGCACTTTTGAGAATGTGGAAAGCTCGATGTCTTAGTTGGAATCATTGGTGATTAGAACTTTTTTTGATTGGTCTCATGCGTGAGATCTTACAAATAGCAATTTCCTTTTAGACTTCAAAGGATCACTTGACTTTTGTGCTTATTTTTTTGTTTTGGTAATTCTTTTAGGCTATTTTGTGTCCATTATAGTGTGCACCAAATAGTCTATTCCCTTAATAAAATACCATTACTTATTAAAAAAAAAAAAAAAACTAAAAAGAAAAGGAAAAATAATATAATGCTAAAAGCATCAGTGGTGCAGACACCAAAATTAGTGCTAATTTGAATTTTGAATTTCCATTGATTTAACTTAATTCTAATTGAGGACTATGTTTTGATTATGGTTTTATTAATTTCCTTATTGATGTACTCCTTAAATCCTATTTAAAATGGCTTTAATAAACATAGAAGACCAATTATTGAGGAATGAAATTTTATATTGGAGTTTTCCCATTGCTGGGCATTGAATCCTAGCAACCTAGGTTCCTACTTGGTGCTAATTCCAAGAAAACCCTAGGTGGTGATTCCTATGGCTATCTTCATTTTTTTTTTTTTTCCTGTTCTATCTCCCCTTCCAATCACTTTTTGAACCTATCTTGCATCAATTGATCAGTATCACGTTCTGTATGATGAAAGCTTGCTTTTTATGTTGACTCATGATTCAGTTTTGTTATCTTATTTGATGCATTGTGTAATCATCATGATTCATTTGATTCGCTTTTGGTTTTTATTTATTATTTAATTTTTTAAAAATGTTTATTGGAGCTTACCATAGGAGTTGTACATTATGGCCCATTTAAAGCTATTTGTTGTTGGTGTTGTATTTCTTGGTAATAGAGAGAAGATGCAGCTCAGCTGCATCAGTTCATATTACATGCCGCTTTGGATATTGTTCAGGACCTTGCATGGACTACTAGTGCCATGTGAGTTCTGTTCCTCATGATATAGATATGTCAGTGTATTCCAGAGTAACAACTATGCTTTTACTCTATTTTTCTTGTGTTGCACCTATTTTTGTCATCAATGTACCTCCTAACAATCTCCTTCCTTACATTCTTATGCAGGTTCTTGAAAGCAATAGACAGATTTAATGATTTGGTGGTGTCAGTTTATGTTACAGCTGGTCATATCCTCTCTACTTGTGGATGCTTTATAGATGGCATAAAATTTGTGTTTCTATTTTTATCATGAGAGGAAGTTAAATTTAAATTTTTTTTACATCTGATACTGGCATTATGCATTGGTGAGATGGTCACCATTGTTTGGATTCTGTAAACTTTTTTGTCTAAAAGTTAGTTATTTAAAATCTAAGCAATGACATGGCCCTAGTGGAATAGTTGTATCACACATATGAGAAGCACATTAGATGGGATGGTAATAATGCCCAATGTCTTCATGGCTGTTGTCACTGTGGTATTCATTTAGCATGCTTCAAAACTGTGACAGTGAAATGTCTTTTATTTATTCTTGTAGTTTTCTGTTGGTATACCAAGTCTCTGTACCAAACGTATGGTTCAGTGGGGGGTGGGTGGTGTACCAAGTCTATTAATGGGCCGTATGGGGTTAGCTTATGGAAGTATATTCAGAGAGGGTGGACAAAGTTTTCTTGCTTCATTAAATTCGAGGTAGCTGATGGTACTATAATAAAATTTTGGTTGGATGTTTGGCGTGGTTCACTCAGCTTAAATGAATCATATCCAGAGTTGTATTGTATTGCAAGGGATGGGGAGGTTCTATTAGTGGATCATTTGCATCTCCATTATGAATCTGTTCATTGGGAGTTAAATTTCACATGAGCTGTGTAGGATTGGGAATTGGAGTCACTTTCGTCATTCTTGGATGTACTGTATTCTACTGAAGTGAGAGGGCAGGGGGAGGATAAGTTGTGTTGGGACTCGAAGTTAGACCCTATTATTAATCTTTAACACCTACCAGAATTGAGAATTTACCTTGGAAAAAAAGCATTTAGAAGCCTAGAGTCCCAACAAAACTAGCATTCTTTCATTCGGTTGCTTCATTGGGGAAGATTTTAACTGCAGATAACTTGAGGAAGCAAAACATTGTATTGGTGAGCTAGTGTTGTATGTGTAAAGGGAATGTGGAGATAGTGTTGATGTTGTAATGCCCTGTTGCAAGAGAATTGTGGAATTTGGTTTTTGCTCTTTGGGGTTTGGTAGACGAGCTTGGAAGAGTTGGTGATTTACTAGCTTGTTGGCAGGGTTGATTTGGGTGACATAAAAAATAGTGCTATATGGAAGGCTATCCCTCACTGATTATTATGGTGTATAAGGAAGGAAAGAAATGCAAAAAGCTTTGTCATGTGAGAAGACAATTCTAGATCTGAAATTGCACTTTTTAAGAACTCTGTTTGAATGGGTGTCAGCACCAGGATGTTTCTCATTCTCAAACTTATTAGAGTTTATTGATCACTGTACTTTTAACGATTTTTAGTATGATGTACATCTAGTATACTTCCTGTGTACTTGATTCCTTTCTAGTCTTTAATAAAATTATTGCTTATAAAAAAAAGTTTTTTGTTGTATACCAGTGAGAATTTACTATTTTCTTTAACCAAGCTTACATATGCGATTGATGCTGCTTCATGACTCTCGTAATGATGATGGAATTAAGAGCTTTTTCCAAGAGGTTCATGAGCTTTATATAAAGGTAAATTATAACTTTAAACTTTTCTAGTAAATTATTTCTCTTGCATACTAGTTCTTTAGCATATGACATGTTCTTTTTGGTAGACTGAATCTCCTTGACAATGATGATCATCAGGCTGAGCAGTTATTCTTGTCCTTTCACATGTTATGAGTTTATGCTGTTAAGATTCTACGACTTTCATGAGGCTACTTATCAAAAAACCTTTATCCTGAGGCTTTGAGATGTACTGCCGAATGGGATATAGTCACTTCCTGGTGTACATTCTGTATTTATGGAATGTAGAATCAATAGTGAAATTTTGATCAGTATCCGCTTTCTACACATATATGAAAGGGCCACATGTAGTAGGAAAATATGTGCTTATTATGGTATTCGTCAATAAGGTGCCAATGTTGGTCCTAATATCAGAGTCATTGGTTTTGTGAAGATTATGAAGCCTAAAATTGCTCAGAACCGAAAAGAACATCTTAAAACATAAAAAATCGTGGACTCACTTAAGTGAAATTAACAAGTGCATCTTCTACTGAAAAATTGCAAATGTGATGATTTGGTCATTGTCTCTCCAGCAAAGACCTTAACCTGCATTCCTTATCTTTCTTCTTTTCCAACTTGTGCACATAGTATGCTTGCATTTTGTTTCTTTTATCTACTGCTATTGATAATTTTTAATTCTACTCCTTGTTCTGAAGAGGCAAACAGGTGGTACCTTGGCTGAATGCTGTTCAAACCATTAGAAAACCTACCAGAAATACCTATGATTATGTTGATTGCTATCATTTTGATGGTCAATTCTCTTCTTTGAAGTATATAGCAGGCGCCAAATTAAATAATGTTGGGCCTTATGCATGCTTCATGACTATAGACTGATCAATGCCAATCAGAGTTTTTCTAGGTTTGTTGACTTTTCAATATGTCGTATTGTAAAATGTCATAGATTCTGACATTTCATCTTTCTTTTATAGTATTTATGTGATGCAGGGAGTACGGAGATAGTTTTATTTAAGTTTAAAAGTCTAGTAAATTAGTATTTTATTTAATTTCATAGGATTAAGTGTATTTGCCTAATTCAATAATTGGGCTTTGGCCCAGGTGAATTAGAATTAGAGTTTAGTCTTAGTAGCCTCTATATATATTATTAGTATTCTTATTTGATTTCCTAGAGTCTTAGTAGTCTATATTTTATTTATGAACATTAATAAGTTGTTTCTAAAATCAATTTATAACCACACCTTTTTTTTTTTGATAAGTCAGTAATTCCATTAAGAAGATATTAAGTACAAATCAGCAAAGCATCAGCTTTGATGTACTAAACACAACCACTCAAATAACCCCTCAAACTAAGTTCTAATTGAGAACTACACAATTAGCCAAAGTTATAGCAGAAAGCAAATTGCAACAACGAAAGAACTAATCTATTGGCAACAACTAATGGACCAATGCCAAAGTCAGACACTTAGTAGCAGAAGCCCCAATTGGTCCTCAACACTGCAAGAAAAAGAGAGTTGCCTGAATTAGCAATCTTCCCAAGCCTGTTCTTGACGTCCCAGCCTATCCTCTTTATCAAACTCTCCTCTGAGATGACATCTCCATTGTAAACCATATTGTTTCTTTGTAACCAGATATGGTAGACCGTAGCTCACCATGAAACTTTACAGAGAATGGCTCTAAAATCTTTTACTTTTAGATTATTTTTCCAATATCATCCCAATTACTAGGAATATTTGACACTTAACAAAGTCCCATGATGTGCTTCCAGACTCTACCAGTGAAAGTGCACCCAAAAAACAGTTGATCCCCCCCCTCTCAACTCCATTCCTGCAAAAGACACAACTACCATCTCCATTCCACCCCCATTGTAGTAATCTTAATCTAGTTGTTAACCTATTTTTAAGAGTAATGAAGCTATGTTTAGGGATGGCTTCAGGAAACCATAATAGTTTCCACCAATCCACTTCTGCACTTCTGCTTCTGATCTGATTCCAGGTAGCAGCACACACAAATTTACCACTAACTGAAGCAGACCAGTAAGCTGATCACTCACTTTAATATGAACCAAGCACAGTTGACTTTGAATTGTTACAAGATCTTCTGACCTAGCCAGGGGCCAATACCATTCTCCATTCCTCAAAACGTTATCCACTTTAGCATCAAAAGAGCTTTCTGCATCTTAGATTATTCTATGCCCAAATGTTTGACAGAGAATACCAGCAGGGTGCCAGTTATCTTGCCAAAGAAAAATCTGATGCCCATCTCCTACCTTAAACTTTAGAAAGGCTCTAGCTTCATTCCTAATCTTGAGCAAATTCCTCCACCCCCAAGGCCCCAAGTTCTATCCTAAGGACATTTTACAGACCAAAAGCACTTGGACTTAAGAAGATTATCATAGACCCAAGCCGCCCAAAGTGAACCTGCCTGAGCAAAAAGGGACCAGATATGTTTCATTACTGCTTCCTTATTCAAGTCTTCAATCTTTTTAAGGCCCCCTTCCCTCTCTGGAAAACAAAGTTGATCCCAAGCTACCCTAATGTTGCCCTTGTTTTCCTCTACCCCTTTCCATAAGAACATTTTGAATCTCTGTTCAATGGCTTTGATAACCTTCTTTGGAAGTATAAAGATGCTGGACCAGTAGCTCTGGATACTATACATCACTGATTGCAGCAACAATAATCTTCCAGAAAAAGATAATTTTCTGCTTGTCCAGGAATTTAATCTACTGGTTTTTCTTTCTATTAGAGGATTACGATCTGTTTAAGTTAATTTGCCCGAAATAAGAGGCATTCCCGAATATTTTATTGGGAGAGTACCAGGTCTGAATTGCATAGATGTGAGAATCTGTTGATTCAAAGTTGGAGAAACAGCAGAGCAATAGATTCCGCTCTTGCTTTGATTCACCGAGAGACCAGAAAACTTTTTGAAGTCCTGTAGTGCTTCTTGGAAAATAAGTAGAGAAGGGAGATCAGCAGAAGCAAACAAGAGAAGGTCATCAGCAAAACATAGATGGGTTAATTTCTGCCCTGAACAAGTAGGATGATATTTGAAGATCTGGGATGCTTCCACTTTTGCTTTAACTATCTTGTTGAAGGCTTCCATAACTAAGACAAACAGATAGGAAGAAAGTGGATCCCCTTGTCTGATCCCTTTTCCTCCACCAAAATAGCCAACCAAATTTCCATTCAAAGCTATAGAGTATTTAGGTGTAATAATGCAGGTTTTGACCCAACCCAATTAGCAAATCTAGGAGGACAACCAACGGAAAGTAAGCACATTAGAATGAAACTCCAGTTAATTTTGTCATATGCTTTCTTCAAATCAACTTTATTGGCACATCTTTCTTTTTCTTTATTCCAATGATACCCTTTAACCAGCTCATGAACAAGTAGAATATTTTCTGAAATGGATCTTCCATTCGAGAAGGCTGTCTGATTTGGACTGATAAGATTGCCAAGACATTCCCTCAACCTCATTTCCAAGATTTTTGTGATGCATTTATAAAGAACACTGCAGCAAGCTATAGGTCTGTAATCAGTCACTTTAGATAGATTTTCCAGTTTACGTACCAGAGTGATGAGTGTAGAGTTTACCTACCCAAGAAGCCTCCCAGTTTGAAAGAAAGATTGAATAGCTTTGACAACCTCCTGACCAATTATAGACCAGGATCTCTTGAAGTATGCAGTGAATCCATCTGGGCCAGGAGCTTTATCATTCCCAAGAGAGAACATAGCATTTCTGACTTCCACTTCTGATACATCCTGCTCCAGTGAGATCTTAGTATTCTTTGATCAAAAAATAAACCATATACATTTCCTATCATTTCAGCCTCATCTATTGAGTTTGGCTGACCAAGAAAATCTTAATAATACTTGAGAATCAGGTCTTTTATATCTGCAGGATTCTCTTTTCTGTTCCCCTCATCATCAAGCAAGCATTTAATAGAATTCCGCGCCTGCCTAGCCTTGATCAAAGAGTGAAAATATTTATTATTTTGGTCTCCCCCATTGAGCCATTTATTTCGAACTTTTTGTAAGAAAGCTTCTTCTGCTGTAAGAATAGCTGTTAGTTAATGTATACATTCATCTTCCTCCTTAAGACATGTTGCATCCCCTTGATTATGCAATAGCCTGAATTGAATGGATTCAAGTCTGAATAATAATAATAATAATAATTTTCTTATATAAAAAAAAAAAAAAAAAAACTATTTATGAAATTTTTGCTGGAATTTTTCAATGGCTCAGTGATATTTATAGCAAGCCTCTAGTTAGCGAAGCCTAGGGTTTAGGCTAATAATGGTTTAAACCTAGGGTATGCTATAACTTCTTCCTAAATCCCTACAATATTCATTTTGGAAACCTTGTGCTCCATCATTATATCTGGAATAATGACTGTTAGAATTATATCTGTCAATATTATGCCCAGGACATTTATAGATTAGTTTGTAATAAGTAGCCAGTTGTTTTAGTTCTGTTGAGAGCAGGGATCACCTATTTTTCCAATGTCCTTTTACCCAAAGACTATGGAAGAAGATCCTATAGCTTTGTTCAATCAATGGGCCTATCTTTTGGGGGGAGGATGATATTGATTGGGGTGCTAAGGACCATGGTTTCAAATTGCACTTCTTTAAAGGTCAACTTTTTGAGTTGCACTATTTTCTAGGTGCAGCTTTTTCAAACAACCCCATTTTAAAGGCGGAAAAATAAGTTGTACCAAATGAGCACTAAAAAGAGAAGTTTCAAAGCCAGTGTGCATAAATCGGCTTTGACAGCCAAGGTTTACCACAACTGGCTTCAAAGGAATGCAAGGATTTACAATGGGCACATCAAGTCTGAAGAAGGCATAATTCTGTCCATTATATGGGATGTAAATGCTAGAATGGGATTCTGCAGAAAGATAAAGAAAACTCAGCTGAATAAAGTCTTGTGTGCTAACTAGGGGATATCTCAGGTGGATTTCAATGGTTGATTTGTATTTTAGTTTTTTTTATTTGTATCTGGTAGTTTTAAGGGATTTTTTGTTCCTTATGTTGCTGTATTGGTGTGTTTGTTTGTAGCAGCTGCTTTAGCAATGCTGTCATTGTATTGTTGAACTGCTGTACTTCAGCTCTGTGCTTAATGACTATTGCCCATTCATCTAAAAAAAAAAGTAGCCATTTGTAGCCGGATGTTAGACTGTGTGGTTCTTTGGCAACAAATGAAGATTTAGAAATGATTCCTGTACTGGCTATGAGAGAGAGAGACCCATGGGAATACATAATGGGTGCTTTCTATTAGAAAAGAACATTTGTGATTGCATCTTATTTTCAGCAACTTTATCCTATTGCTCTGTTATGAAAGAAATTGTTTATTGGCTAATATGATGTCTGGGAATTTGCAGATTCTTCTTAATCCCCTATACTTGCCCGGTTCTCGTATTACATCATCACAATTTGATACAAAAGTTCGTGCCCTTGCACGGAAATATCTGTAGAGGTCGTCACACATTCTGATGGACACAAGGTTAAGTGGTTTTGGGAATGAGTCGCAAGTTTGAGTAGCCTGAGTTCGATCTCCTCTCTTTCTGATCCTTTGATCTTTTTGATGAGCTCAAAGGCTCTTAACCATTTTAATTCATAATTGTAAGGGGGGCGTTATACATCATTTTAAATTTTTAGTATTTATTTCAATCTGTGCATTAATCACTAGGAATGAATAACTTTATACTATTTTTTTTCCATTTTAAAAAAAAATGAAATGTTGCACTGCACTGCAAATCGATACTTTTTTCTAGTTGGGAACTTGGGACTTGGGATACATTAGTCTGCATCTTTGTATCTAATTATTTGATTTGATTATTAGTAAATTAAGATGGGTTGTGCATAATTTTCAAGTTACGTTAATCTTATATCCTCTCAATATCTTTTTATGTATATGTTTTTCGACAAATCCATAATCTCCCTAATTAATAATTACTGGTTGTATACGCTTCAACATTACATCTACCGGAGGTTTTTGCTTTTTATATATATTAAAATGTAGATTATACTTTATACCCTCTATATTTAGGGACAGTTTTTTTATTTTTTATTTTTTTTTTTTTTTTGGATACCCTCTATATTTAGGGTCAGTTTTGATTTTAGTCCTTGGGGTTTTTATTATTTTTATTATTATTTTATTTAATTTTACTCCCAAGTGTTTGACATCATTTTAAATGTAGTTCTTCCGTCAAATTCTGTTACTTCTATGGCCTAATTTTAGTTTATTCACACTACACTGTTCTTTGAGCATTTTAAAACAAAATTTGTTTCATTTTTTTTTTCTTTTCCTTTTTCCTTTTTTTTTTTTTTTTTTTTGGTCATGAACAATATTTCTAATCACTCTTGAGGCTGTGAGTAGGGCTGTCCACCACTCGCCTAGACCCAAAGACCCGCCCGATCCAAGCGGTGGTTTGGTTGATTGCAGGTCGATGGCACCAGGACCTAATGCTGTCGTTTTGAGTGGTGGTTTGGCTGTCTGAGAAACCGATGAACCTGACCTGCTTGAAGACTTGTTCTCTCCCCGTTAGAAATCGCAAGTTTAGGCCGAAAATTCGGTAAGCCCAACTCTAACTCCGTCGATAGAAGGAAATCTCAACCAGATCTCGACAAATCCAATGAGCTCTTGGCCAAATATCAATAGATTCAGACAAATATTGGCTAGATCTCATTACATTCAGCCAGATCTAATGAGATTTAGCCAAATTTCGGCTAAAATTCAGCAAACTTGAAACTGACCGATGCACCCTTGAAACTGATACAACTTGATTCGGCTAATTCGAAACTCCATTCGGGTCAGTTGTGGGTTAAAATTTTTACCACCCAATGCTGTTGGGTCGAGTTTGGGTTAGGCACATACCTGACTTGGCCTGACCCCTGGACAGCCTTAGCTGTGAGCATTGTTTTAAAAACTAGAATGGTCAAAGAACCATAATTGGGTCTGATTTTTGGTATTTACTTGTTTTCTCTATTTTTTGAATTAGTTTAGGGTTCAGTTCCCAATTGAACTGGCCGGTCTAATTTTTTTAAAACAGTGCTCATGAGCACAAACCCAGGTTGGTGCAAGAGACCAAGTGCCCTTTTGGTTTGACTCTTTAGGCCTAAAATGTGTGTTAGTGAACCCAAATATGAAAACGCATGTCAACTTGCCCTCTTATTTATTTATTTGGAACTCATCCTCTTATGAGTCTTATTTGATTGCCACACAAACGTGAAACTCAACCAACTAAAGCAACATCAACTAACTCTCATCGTGGACAAACTCAACACTCAAACACTCCTAACCCCCCTCTAAAAGCTCCTATTATCCCAAAAATTAAAAAAACAAAAAGAAAAAGAGAAAAAGAAGGGAGATAATACGTAGACCTCATCTAAAAGCTCTAATTAGATCACATATAACATTGTCATACTTTTAGATTTTTTATTATTATTTTTGTTGCTATTGAGGGTGTCCAAAGCTCTTTGAGCATTTGGCTATTCTCTTGGGTGTGTATAGTTTCCCTGTTCCACACAAACCATGTAATTATAGGAAAAAAAAAAATCCCTTGGGATGGCTGCAAGATGTTGGTTAAAACTTAAAAGATAAGTTGGCTTAAATTGGGAAGCATGGACACAATTTACCCTCTCTTTCAATAGGAATCTGAAATAAGTGTCCCCTTGTTTTTCAAATATGGAATCTGAAATAGGTGTCCCCCTGTTTTTCAAATATGCGCTATCTGGTTTGGTTTCTTTGGTAGTAAGTTAGACCTACACTCTGATAACATCAACATTGGCAACAACGCAGAGAGAGCAAAATTGATCTTACAACCTCCAGATTGTGTAAGAAACCAAGAGTTGTCATCAAAGTCATTCCAAGATCATATCTCAATGCAATTATCTTTCACCATAAAAGCTATTTGGAATCTCAGAAATCAGGTGGAGCATAAAGGGGCTAAGGTGAACTTTCTAGCCCCTATCCAAGCATTGAGACATTGGATCATTGAACACGCAATAGCTTTGCAAACTCAAAAAGATCATCTTAGTAAGGATCTTACAGTATGGACCAAACCACCTATTGAGACATTCAAATTTAACGTAGATGCAGCAATTTCAGTAGATTATGCAGCCTTAGCAGTGGCGGCCATAGATGAAAAAGGTGAGATATTGAAGGCTTGGACCAAAGAAACTCTAGACAGGGTACCTGCAGTAGCCAAAGCAGAAGCTATTTTCTGGGCAATACAACTTGCAAAGCCGGAACACTATCAGCAGGTTATAGTAGGAGATGCATAATTATGCTTTGATGCGTTGAACAACGAAGGCTCCAAATATTTTTGAAAATTCTACAATTATTGTAATGACTCTAAAGTAATTAGCTTAGATTTTGTTTCTTGTTTTTGCTGTGTGAGAAGGGAAGAAAACATGGTTGCTCATGCCTTAGCCAAGTTTGCTGTCCTCTCAAAATCCTATTTTGCTATATTAATTAAGATCTTCATCCTCAATGTGAGCCTTGGACGGGGGAATTCATGCTCTTTCTGAATGAAATCGTGTTTTAGCAAAAACCAGTGCCTTTGACCATTTGAATAATAGATCTCAAATGAAATTAATTCCTGAGTTGCAAATAAGAAATTTTCAAATTGAAATGAAATTTCTATGCTCTATGTCCTAATTTCTCCGTATAGAATGCGAATGAAACCATCTAGACCTACTCAGGCCATTATACTCTTTTTAAGTACTGTAAGAGTAGAGCACTCCACAAAATTTTAACTCTTAAGAGGTGTTTAGTTCATTGTGATATACCCTTAATGTGATGCACATTACAATGATGTGATATTAAAATTTTTTATTTATCTTATTTTTTCTAATATTACCATAATTTAAAATTACAAAATATATCACATTATCTTAATCTCATTACCTTCTAAAACAATTTAATGTTGTATTATTGTATTGAAATTACATTAATGTAAGGTTACAATAACATCATATTACGGCGTAATGTAATATCACAGCAAACCAAATATCCCCTTAAAGTAATGATGTGTTGGGGAAAACCACACTTTTATTCATGGGATTATTTTCCTTTTTTTTTTGCTGAATATTCATCATAGGATTAAGTATTCCTCATTAAGGGATACATGGTTATCAAAGATGAATTAATAGATAGGGTCTCATGAAATAGACAACTCCCTTCTCAACCCCACACCCCCCCTTCTTCTCAACAGGAAAAAAAAGAAAAAAGAAAAAGATCCTAAATCTATGTATAGTCTTAAGCAAGCTTAATAGCAGCAATACAAACAAGAGTGCTATTGTATTTAAGCTTGCTCATTGGCAGAAATACAACAAACATTTATAGTGATTTAGTCACATTTAGTGTACACAACTAACATGTGTAGTAATTTAGTTTACATTTAGTGTACACAGTGACATACATGCCAGCTGGCTAGTTTGCAGTTGGTGCTTCTTTTACCTCCCATGATACCATCAGCACTTGCAGTAACAAAATCGAGGATAGAGCAGAAAGGCATCTGACAGAGAATAGATAAACTCTGTGATCCTTGATCTTTAAGTTCTGACGACATGAAATGAAGCATAAGGTTTCCAAGTAATGGTGGCGAAGCATCTCAACTTTACATTCTGACAAGTAGCGGATGAGTTCAAGCATGATGAACCAAATATATCTTTCACTCCCCATATGCCTCCATAACCTAAACCATATTATATGTGAAATTCCAGCTAAATGCATAATAAAATTTTGGGAAGGGGGGGGGGGGGGGGGGGTGGTCTATTTGAGAGGTAAATAAGTTATGATTCATAGAAGGACAAATGATAAAAGAACAGAGAATTTGATGTTTTGATATAGAAAGTGCTGAGCTTTTTTATTTTTTGGGTAAGTATGACATAGTGACAATTGACAAGCATGCTTTAGTAGATTCATACAGTTCAATAATTTTGAGACCTAATATTCAAATCGAGATCATTCTCAGATACCCAGAATTCTTCCCCCTAGCTGTCACTAAAATACATGGTCATCTATATATATGTGTGTGTGTGCGCGCGCGCGGGCGCGCGCATGTCATTAAGAAAAGAAATAATTGGCAACAAGTGTGTACTTGACAGCATAGGAGAGCATTTATATCCCTATTTTTAAATTTTATTTATTTATTTTTATACTAATGCACTTTGATAAAAGACCATGGAAGGAAAGAAGGCGATTGGGCTTGGAGAGGGTATCTCATGAGACCTCTCATGGCATGTGGGTCCCACACGTGAGAGAGGATTCATAAGACTGTCCATGAGATACTTTTCCCTGAGCTTGGGGTCATATTTTTGCAGAGACACAGCATCATTAACCATACTATATATATGTTCCCTATTTTTCATTTAAGAAAAGAGTGAGTCAAACTGAACCTAAACAGTAAACATCTCGTGAAATAGTGACTCAGTATAATACTAAAGTATCGTGGGCAAATTCAACAAAGGGAATTCAGGAGTTGAAGTACCTCAGCGCCTTGATTTCTGCTGTGGAGGGTATCCAGTCATCCCCATTCCAGTGTCCTTTCTTCTGACCTGCTTAAGAAATGGGGCATCAGAAATAGGAACCAACACTTCCACAACAAAACAACTAGTACTCAAGGCAATAAACCTGTTGCTGTTGATGGCCCTGGTTAGGAAGACCCCGCTGCATTGGAATGCCACCAGGATTCATTCCACTACCCATCCCTGGCTGAGATGCTAGATTATTATAAGCTTGCATGGCCTGAGGTTGCATCCTTTGCATGCCACCTACTGGCATCTGCCTAGGGCCAGATCTCAATGTCCCTCCATGGGCACCAGGAATGCTTCCAGAAACAGCATTTCCAGATGATACCTAGTCCAATGAATCAGAGAATAAGCACACACACATCATCCAAAGCATAAACATAAGAGACAAAAACACATGCACATGTATACCGGTTGTGAAGGTTGTAGACTAGTCGTCCCTTCAAAATCTGTAGTTCTGTCCACTGGTCGAGTAGGATAGTTCACAACTTTGTCTGCATTTGAGGGGGATACCAGGGCACTGAAATTGATGTCTTCTGTTCGTCAAAATGAAGGAAACAGAGGTATGCTATGTGCTTCACATTACATCTACTGGAAGTTTTTGTTTTTGTTGGTTTTTTTTTTTTAATTATTATTATTATTATTTGAAGCATTGGAAAATAAAACTCTCCAATACAGTATTTGGGCAAAGACCAAAAGGAAAAGAATTGAAAAAAAGAAAAAAGAACAAAGAAAGGACCCTTACTTCCGTCCTGGGAGAGGATCATTTCGAAAATACCTGAAAAGCAAAACACAAAGGATGCTTAGAAAGTGGTGTCCAGTAAATAATGACAAGTTATAACTCTGTTACTCGGCCATATAAGAATATAGAAGAGGATAGCTCAAGGTATATAAGCTAAAGTAACAGGAAATGCTATCGATTATATAGCTTTCCTAAAAAAGAAAGGGGTAAATTACTTTTTAAACCTTAAAGTTTTAGGTATGTTTCATTTAAACCTTAAAATTTCAAAATGTTTCATTTAAACCTCAAAGTTTCCAAAAACGTTTCATTTAAACCTTCTAGCATATTTTTTTCTATTAACGCCATTAATGAAACTTACCCCCCCACCTCGACCTCTGTTTGTTCAAAACATATTCCCTTCCCTTCATTTGAAACTCTAAGGTTTAAATAAGAAAATATAAAATTATAAGGTTTAAATGAGATGTTTTAAAAATCTTTGAGGTATAAATGAAATTTTTTGAAAATTTAAGGTTTAAAATAAAACATACCTAAATCTCTAAGGTTTAAAAAGTAATTTACCCAAGAACTTTTCGGCATCTAGTAAAGTTCAGTTGATTCAATGTTCAACAAATATTAAGATTATGCCCCAAATTGACGGTCATAATATTGGGTACAAAGGCCAGCACCAACACCAATCTCTGGTGTCAAACTCTGAAATATACCAGAAGAAAGATGCTATTTTTATTTACAAAAAGGAGGAGGTTGCAGGATATATCTGGTTTTTTTTTTTGGGTTGGGGGGGGGGGGGGGGGGGGGATAAGAGATGCATCTGAAAGTAGTTGGTATATGATGATAAAATGAAAGCTTTTGAATCAAAATTAGTAAATTTATGAACATATACATCTTTTCAACCCAACATAACTGGATTCACATAAATGTTACCCACCCAACGCCCCCCCCCCCCCAAAAAAAAAAAATCCCATATAGCATGCCTTGACAATATTGACCCAAACTTTAATAGGGGGGGGATGCATTTTGCAAAGACCAGACTACTTTACCCAAGCAAGAATTCAATTCAACAAAATGTTAAGATATGATTCCAAGGGAAATTGGTTAGATAATTTATATTACATATTAAAAAAAGGATAACAATATTCATGTACTAAAAGATGAGGCCTACAAAAAGATGCAATTGATCACCTCAGAGAGTGGCAAGTGCAGGTACAAAAACTCAAGATCTCACTTGAAATTAAGAGTCCAATCAAAGATAAGTGCTATAAAAAAACTGCGCGAAATTGCATATACATAATTCTGCAATAAAGGCTTCTAACTCCGGAAAGCAATAAAGATAAGAGAAGGCTTCTGTCATGATATAATATAATATAATCACATCTAATGTGAGGATGAGGAAAAGTAAAACCCATATGACTATAAATTTCTTGAGAGCCAAGTAAATTTACAGACTACATGAGCAGTACTCAAGATCACTGAAGTACCAAAATCTAAAAGCCACTATATAACTAGGGGTTTCCAGAACTTCCCATGTAACACATGCCATGTAAGTAATAAATAAGAAGATGACCAGTCAGGTTAGTGTCTTTCCACCATCAATCCCAAACAAAACGACCTCCCCATAAGTAAAGATTTGGGTAGTAAGGTAAATTTAGGTCTGATATGCTAATGATTGTTTTCTGGGGTACTATCGCTGTAGAAAATCTATTGGGGTTAGAGGGTTTTTTGGGCACCCAAAAAAAAAAAAATAAATAAATAAATAAATCAGGTTGCCTTCAAAATTCAGAAATCACCAAGAAGAGAAGAGTTAGCAAAAAGAGAAAAGAAGCAGCAGAAGAAGAATCTTATTAGGTTGCATTCAGAATTCACATATCACCAAGAGATGAATATAGAACAGATATCATGCTAGATCCAACTTCAATGAAACAATGAGAGAAATCAATCCCCCCCCCCCCCCCCCCCCCCCCCCCCGCGCCCAAAAAAAAGTTTGGGGTGGGTAATGGGGCCACATTGTAAAAAGTAAATAATTTTATATCTATATATATATATATATATAGAGAGAGAGAGAGAGAGAGAGAGAGAGAGAGAGAGAGAGAGAATGAAGAGAGGAAGTCATACTCGTGCTCCAGAGCTTGTGCAGCAGTTATACGCTTTCGAGGATCATATCTGTATGTAAAGACACACAAGAACAGTGGCGATTAATAATCATGATTTCTACTTTAAAATAAATCACCTGTAATCAGGACTACATTGATTACAGCAAGAAATACAGTATAGAGCGAAATTAAAACTTGGCACTGCAACAAATTATAACAGGATTTTCACTTAAGACAAATTGAGCAACATAATCTTATATGCTGCCCCTTACAATTAAAGTACTTCACAGCAATGAGCTGACTGTCCGATTTAAAATTTAAAGAAAAAAAATCTGCTACAAATGGCATGACTGCAATTTATTCCCTGTACTGTATGTCCTTGAAGTAGCAGTGCCTTTAGAGGTCTTGAGGCTTCCTCCATCTCATATGAAACACTGGCAAGTTTAGGGAAGGATAGAGAAGAGTTCAGCCTATTCAGGTGTTAGATTTAGTTTTGAGATGGAGGCAGTAGGGTGATCCATGCTGGCAGAGGAATTGGAACCTCATGTGGGTGGTGCCAAATCGGCTGTAGAGGGTCTAGTGGGGGTTGGTGATGGCAACTATGGCAGATGGAGGTGGGTGTCTGTGTAGTTTTGTTTGCTATGCTTTGCTTTGATTTCTTTCTTTCTTTCTTTTAATGAAATGTTAAAAGATTATAAGAATTGATGATTGTTTTATATGCAGCTGATGCGGCGTACTTCGATGTCAGGTCGTTGATGTAGCATGTGCCATAGATAATTTTGTATCATGCAATTCCCTCAGTCAACGCTTATAGTGACATTGACAAACTAACTTGAGCTAAAGGACTTGACTGAAATTCAAACTTAAAGGATTTAAATGAAAATCTGACCAAATTTCAAGGACCAAAATAGAAGTCATGGTAATAAGTAAATGGATAGCTAGAAGGTGCCACTTACTCAAGCATCTTAGATAGGAGGTCATATGCAGCACTTTTTATAGGGAGATGAACAACAGTATTAAGTCCAGTATTGTCACTGTAAAAGAATAAAAATTAGAAATATTAAAGGTAAAAACAGAAAACCTAACAAACAAACAAAAAACAAATTATTTCTTGCAAGGGAGGAAGTGTCTTAAATGTTGCTTGAGATGGTTTGATCGTGTATAAAGGAGAGTGCTTGATGCACTAGTGAGAAAGTGTAAGTTGATTCAAGTTAAGGGAATGAAAAAAAGTAGAGGAAGACTAAAAATAACATTAGTAGAAGTAGTCAAAAGGATATGTCAACTAAGGAGATAACGGAGTATGACTTTGGACAAAATGAAACGACAGAAAAGAATACATCGCCAACTACTTAATCTGTTAAGGATCTATAGCCGAATCCAAATTTTTTGGGATTAAGGTTTGGTTGTTGTTGTTGTTGTAGGTAGATACAAAACTGTCACCAATTGCACAGGATTGGATCAAAAACTTCAAACTTCACCCCTTCCTTAGAGAGGGAGGAGATGTCATTTGGTTCAAGGACAACTGGCATATGCACATAAGTTCCTTTATTGCCTATTTTATAATACTTCATTAGATAAGATAAAGGGGGGGAAAAACTTACTACTTGTGCGCTTGTATATGCTGCACATCTTGTTGCCAATGTGGAAGATTTGCAAGAGTTGGCCACTTTTCTAGAGTGGGATGGCCTTTGCAACAACAATGAACTATAATATAGATTTGCAACATAGAAGGAGAAAAAAGGCCTCAACATTAGGCAGAAAAATTACCTAAGACCTTGAATATCTTGTCAAGTTGATCAAGCTGCAGAAGTGGAAAACTATATTATAGGGATCACAAAATGTCTATAAGTAGTACAGTTTAGGAAACTACATCTTAAAAATGGAAAGACAGTCAAGGAAGCTAAACTTTGAAACCATATAAAGCCACAAACAACATTCTACCTGAAAAGGATTTGGTGTGGCCTTGACTTCTGCACCTTGAAAAAGTGGCTTCAAAGTTAAAAGCTCAGCAAAAATGCATCCAACAGCCCACATATCTAGTTGCAATTTTAAGGATGTACAGCATTCTTACTTATCAAAAAAAGGAGGATGTACAACATTCTTAATCACTGGTGCACAGTTTCAACATTCACTTCATCAGTGACGTATTAGCTCTACAGTTCTTCTGTTACTGTTAGAATTTCTTCCTGTCAATCTTAATAACTTGGTGAAGTAAAAATCCCTTCCAGTTCAAGGTAGAGAATAACGTAACATATCCTACTATTCCATGCAATCAACATTGGTGTAAACCATCATTTCTAGACCAAGTATGCAACAGAAGCATAGATTTAACAATGTTGCATGTGCACATATGTGGTCAAAATTCAACAACTATCATTCTAGCAAAACTTAATTTGAGACCAAGATCACAAAACAATGTTGCATGAAGCAGTACCACCAAAGCAAATCTATTGGCAACTTTGTCTGTGCATTCAAATGCATGGAGTTATTATATGCAGAATTTGGTGTCAAGGATACCAACAGCACTTGTATAGTGCTTCGCCCCAAGGAGCAACTCAGGTGCACGATACCAAATAGTTACCACGACCTACAAGTAATAATGGAAACCAATGTATCTTATTAGCACAAGTTGATAATTTTTTAAGTAAGCAGCTTAAAGGAACTTTGAGGATGGGGGTCAAGCATTTCATATCCAGGTTTCCAAGATATCACATCACTAGTGAAATGATTACACAGGTTTATACAAGGCAGCTCAAGAACCCAGTATATGACAAAGACATCAAAATCCAAGTATTGAGCATATCACCAATTGACATACTGAGACAAAAGTAGGCAAGGAGATATCATTTACGCATTGGCTAGAATCATAGAACAAATTTTGATATCCATAAGATCAATACATGGGCATAACTTTACTTAAGTTTTCACCATAGGTGCACATATTATAGACTGCTACAAATATTATCAGAAAGCACGCACTTTGAAAGGATTACAAATTTAGAAATACTCTTTTCAAGAAGAGACTGTTTATTTTTTTCTTAAAAAGGATAGCACCTTAGTTGGAAACACTGACATTTTAAATATCTAATAAAGTACTCCTATCTATTCTCACTTTCCTGGAACTCTGATCCATCCTCACTTTCTTCGGCAAATACTAAATTTTAAAAATTAAGAATTTTGTTTATGTAAATGTATTTATCTGCTTAAGAAACAACCACATTTTGTGGATCAGAATTTTTGCAAATGCAGTAAGACCCAAAGTAGTCAAAAGCAAAAGGCAACCTTAAGGCGCCAAGGCCTTGTATCACCAGAGGCATGAGGCAATAAAAAGGTGCTAGCCCGATAAAAGTGAGGTGCAAAATTTTAAATATTGTTATTATACATAGAACTTAGATCATATGTACCTAATGTATTGAAATATTATAATCAACTGTTTTTGAAATGTGTTGCATGAAGAAATTAGGTCTATGAATTGATTTCAAAATAAGCTTAATATGGTTTAGGCTCTCTTAATTATTCTAACAATAGGTTTTACAACAAGCTTCCACAATTTTTATTTTTTTTAAATAAAAATAAAAACAATAAAAAAAAATTGAGGCTCTCGCCTTAGCATCTTTTTCATGACTTAAGGTGGTCCTCTTGCTTGCCTAGGATCTAAAGGCACATTGCCTTGGAGCCTTAGTAGCGCCTTGCCTCACCTCACCCGCGTGTGTAGGCAAGTGCCCGGCTCGCCTTTGACTATAAAGGTAAGACCAAAGACAAGTGATACTATCTCCCTCTTCCTGCCCCTTGATCATCAATCAAGTAGAGCAATTGGCAAGAAGCTGAGAAACAGTGGCAGAGCAAAATTGAAAAAGTGATACGAGGAAATTTGAGTTTCCAGGAAGCTGAAATTCCTATGAGCACCAATTGGATCCAGCACTCTTGGCTTGAGAACAAAGCACAAGCAGAAAATAACTTACAAACAAAGTTCTCAAATGAAAATCATAATATGATGGTTGCACCAAGAAGTCTCACTAGCCTCATACATGAGGAAGCTCAGTGGAACAATATGGCGTTTGATTGGCAGGTGGCAATTTCTTATACAAAGGTCCAAGTTAAATTTCCACAATTCAAAATTCGAAAGCTCCATGCAATTTGGATTCAGAGAGAGAGAGAGGATGTGCCTATTAGGGAATATGATAGATGTAGCTTTTTCCTATGAATTTTGTTAATCCAAGTTAACTAATACCCCCCAAAGGTGGCTTTTTATAATGTATTAGGCTGCAAGGGCCAAGTTCTTGATGGTGACCATCATAAAAAATAGATATGGCTCATGCTAACAAGATATGGCATGAAGGCTAAGCCAAGTTTGTTTTACCTTGTCTTTGCAATGTTTGATGGCTCAACAAATTTGTTCAGATTTAGTTTGGATATACTAAAAACCACTCTTGATCCTCTATGTGTTGAAAGATCAATTCATGAATAGTAAGTACAGAGCCATCCAGAGAGGCTCCTCAACATTTCTATGGATTCAAGAGGAAAATTCTTGAGTAAGGGCAGCCCAAATTCTTAAGGCTCCTCATCATTCCCCCACCCCCCCAGCACCCCCCAACCCCTTTTTCTCAAAAAATGCTTTTCTGATTGGGCATCAAAATTTCATTCCTCTGAACCCCGTATTTTCATGGACTGAGGAAAACAAGCATCACTTATCTAATATTGAGCTTTCTGATTTCATAGCCTCATAAGTTTTCTACATGTCTACTTAGTGCATATCCAAGGTCTGCCTAAATAAATACGAGAACATTACATGAAACTACAAACAAGGTAGCGCCCAATAACGCAAAAGATGCCTCCTACCCCATTATCAGATAATGACTTCAAGGGAGCTTGGTATATTCTTGCAAGTCCAAAATCAGCAATTTTTACAACTCCTTGCTCGTCTCCTTCACCCATAACCTGTTCATGGAAGATCTAAGTAAATTCAGCAGCAAATGTATACAAGCATAATTGTGTACGAAAATAGTGACTGTAGGCATTAAAGGTATTCACATATAACTGGGGGATAAAGTGATGAAAACATTACCAAGATATTTGAAGGCTTTAGATCTCGATGTATGATCCAATTACTGCAAAAGAATTCCAACATCATATGTCCATCGACAATGATGAAGTCACAAAGGAAATAAACATCGACTTTGCAGAAATAACCCTTACCTGTGAAGATAGTTTAGTCCATTGAGCAGTTGCCATAGAAATGATTTAACTGTGTATTGACTGATGGATTGGTTAACCTTGTCCCTGTGATGTCTAATAATTTCCTGTCATGCAGCGATCACAAATAGTGCCATTATATAGATAAACCTAACAATAACATGATATTTATGGTTGCATTGTATACTGCTTTTTTGCCTAAAGATCCTCAGACTAGCATATGTTATGACTAAAATTTATCATTTAGGAAATGTAACTAGCTCATGAAAACAACAAGAATCAAGTAATCCTATAAAAATAAATTGTTTGCCAAAACAAAGTTGCATCAGATTCAGGAGTGCAAATATCAATATAAATATATAATGTCACTAAATATTGATAATATCAGGATAAATTTCTCTAAATTCCCATATAGCAAATTTAAATGTGTTAAAAAAAATTCAAATAAAACCTAGGAACCACGGACACCAAAACGGGTACGGCACCCTAAATAAAGTGTAGGGTGCTTCCTAGAATAAAACACCCAGAGAAAAGGTCTTGAATCACAGCAATTTGTTGTGGCAAATGGAATTCCCCAAAAATTAAACAACACTAAAATTCAAAATCCCTAATGATTGAAATTCTATGAACTTTCAATGAAAAAGCAAAAATTGGGGGGGCTCACATACATAGAGGTCGTGTTCTGCGTAGTCGAATGCGAGATAGAGCGACATGTCGACGTGATTGATATGAACATTCACAAGCTTCACCACGTTCTCGTGTGAAATTTCTCGTAGCAACTACACCATCACAAATTCAAAAATTTTCAAAATTTCAAAAAAAAAAAAAAAAAAGGTTCAAAATTTATAAAATCTTCATTCTCAGAATCACAAATTTCAAAAAAAGTAAAGAGTTTTTTTTTTTTTTTTTTTTTACCATGATTTCGCGGATGGCGGTGGGAGAGACGCCATCGCCGTCTTTGGATTGCTTGAATTTCTTGATGGCGATGGACTTTCCACGATTGGTCGAGGACTTGATCCTGGCCAAGAATACGAGACCATAGGTGCCCTCTCCGATCTTACCCAACAGATCGTATTGTTGAAGCCACTCCGGCTTCTTGTTGTTGGTATTGGTATTGTTACCGTTGTTGCTGTTTGTATCTCCCATTTTTGGACCAACGAGAAGTGTGAGCTTTGCTTTGGCCTCCTTCGTGGGCTACCTTACCTTTCCTTCTCTCTCTCTCTCTCTGTCCAAACCTATCTACTTCATTTTACATAGTCTCAACTCACAAGTCACCATTTTTAAAGTTTAATCACTGTTTTTAATTTTACATGAATAATTATGAGTTTAAAATAATTAAATCTCGATTTTAAACTTTACTTATCAAAAGTTAAAATGTAAATTAAGAGTTAAAATCACAATTTTAAAATTAGTAGTCTTTGTTTGGGAATTGAATTTTAGATTTTATTTTATTTTATTTTATAAATTAGATATTTTTATTAAAAATACTAAAAATGGTCAATTTGTAATTATATTAAAAAAATTATGTATAAAAAAATTATAATATCTTCAGAATTATATTAAAGAAACAAATTTTTACCCAAAAAATCTTGACTTTTTTTTCTTTTTAAGGTGGCTTTCACTGCACTAGAAGCAAAACATCAATGGTTGGACTTTTTGAGGCGGCAGGTGTGATTTGCAAACTGTACTACATCACTTTCACATCAATTCAGGTGAGAGGCGGCCAAGTTTTACAAATTATTTATCTTCTACTAGCCTCATCGTGTGTGTGACGAGGTTTTTTTTTTTTTTTTTTTATCTTATTTTGTAGAAAAAAATTATATTTAATTATTTTTTATATATATAATTTTTATTTTAAAATTTTAATTTATAAGTGAATAAATCAATTTAAAAATTAATAGGAGAGTAGCCTATTTTTTAGGCAATATTTTAGTAAAAGTTAGAGTTGCATTTTTACCGAATTGTCATTTAGTTTTATCTTTACTTAAACATAGGGTTGTAGGAGCATTTTTGAACTATAAAACAAAGAATCTAAATAGGAAAAACCCCTTAAATAATAATATAAATAAAAATAAAAATAATAGCAAAATAATTCAAGCATTCATTTTTGAGAAAATACTATTCCGCACATGTTGTTGCACACAAAATGTGTGTATATTGTTGTGTGCAACAATTAGGTGTGAAATAAACGCACACCGTTGTTGCACACAAAATGTGTGTATACTGTTGTGTACAACAATCAGATATGAAATAAATACAATTATAAAAAAAAGAAAGTGTGAAATAAATACCGCCGTTCATTTTTTATAGCAAGCAAAGGGCATTAGTAGCATTCTTGTCTATTTCTCTTTTTTTTTTTTTCCTTTTTTTGAATAGGTCTATTTCTCTTTTCAAAAAGTCTAGAAGGTATTTCTAATTAAATTTTTAGTAGAATGATGTTTGCCATTTTTTTTTTACTCTTTGTAGACGGTATCACATGTACCCATTCTATAAAGCACGCCTCTCATAAGCATATGAGGTGCCCGTATTATAGAGCAAGCCTCTCACAAACATGTGAAAGCCTTTCACAAACGTGTGGTGTGCTCCATAGGACAGGCGCGTCATATAATTTTTCAAAATGTCGGCATGGTCTGTAGACTTCAACAGGACGACCGGAGCTTCAAAGTACTCAAACAATAATAATTGACACATGCACTTTGGTCGACCGTTGCGGTGTGCTGGCACTGGCAGCGTGGAACCAAAACAGCCATATAATCAATCACTGGCTCCTCTCTCTCTATTGATAGCTCTTCTTGGGTTAGAGATAAAACCCATGATTGTAGACAAATTATTCCCTCTAATAGCACGGATTTCGTTAATTACTTCAGCTATGCACTTCTTATTCTCCAATCCTATTCGTATGCTCTCTCTGTTTTGTCTATACACATTGATGGCCGAGAAAAATGTTCAAGTTATCCATAATCAAGCTCATGACATGTAATATGTATCTTCTTTCCTTTAATGCAATTTAAGTTGGTGAATTTAGTAATCACCATTCTTCAAATTCGTATACATTTACTTCTAAATTTCTAATAATGCAAGCATCCCGTGGGTTTTGAATTTATGACATCACCATTCACCATGTTCTTACAAATAGAGAAAGTGTCATTTGAGCTAGAGCTGAGCAACTTTCTATACATTTATATAATAATGTATTCTTAAATTACTTTGTCATAATTGTTGGATGACTTTCTTGTGCTCAATTTGAAGTTGATTATGCTTTACTTTGCATCAAATTTTGTGTGTAGCATTTTCTTACACTGTAGAAACGATGAAGAAATATCTTAAACTCAGTGGTTGTGTCATAAGAAGGGAGTGTTGTGAGAGAGTGCCACATTCGGTTTGGGCCTCTCCACCTAACCTTAAGCTTTTGGGTTGGATGTTCTAACATTAGTAACAAAAATTTTGCTTACAGAAGCCAAAGGCTTGTATAAATACTAAGCTGTGGATTTGGAGGCTTGTATGCTGCTTTCAGACTAGAATCACTTGTTTGTGAGGCCTGATGACAATAAACCTCAGCCTCAGGTAAGTTGTGATTAAAAGCAAACAATTAATTTAATCGCTTGGTCTGGTTTGCCTTAGCTAGTGGCGGAGGAGCCTGGGGTAATTGCAAAAACAAACGATAAATAAATTCACGGCAGCTTAATACTTTCAAGAGGAAATTCCATGTGCAGAATAGCTTGTGATTATCGTAGAGATAGCAACTCCTCTTTACAGTTCTTCACCCTTTTTTTTAACCCACTGAATAAGAACATGATTGGTGCTTCATGCCCATGTAGATAGGTTTAAATCCAAGGGAATAACTCCTTTACTCGCTTCAGCATCTCTTGCATGTTTGTTTGAGGTCAAATCACCACAGCCATCATCAATGAACAAAACCCTGCAAATTAGTTCTTAATCATTCCCCAGTTCACCCCATATATAAACCCACCAAATTGGACCTTAATGTTAAATATTAGCATTGATAAAGAGCATTGCCTACATCCACAAAGGAAATCCTACTATATGAGAGTGTAGTGCAAATCCTGTGTTACAATGACAATAACATGAGTATACATAATAGACTAAACTCTAATAACTTCTACTACAAATAGAAAACTTAGCTTGCACATATATATAGAAGGATTGGACTTAGGCCTATTTATTGGACTAATATATCTCTAACCCTTAGAATTTCCCTTCTTGCAAATCATACACTATCATATACTATATAATAAAAGTTGAGCTTAGAAGCTAGGGATACGCCAAGTGGCTTCACCAAATTGCATAAATTTTTTTAGATTTAAAAAAAAAAAGAAAAAGATATAAATCTTTTTGTTCTTATCTTCTTCAAGTTGATAAAATTTTTAATTTGATTACAATCTAAATTCTTTATCTAATCATTTTCTTATTATAATTTATAAGTTGATAAATAATATCAATTTGATTACAATCCAAAATCTTCAACTAATCCTTTTTTTTTTTTTATTTAAATTGTATTACTACATGTAAAAAAAAACACTACTTTTAGTGTTTAAATAAAACACTAATTCTATTTACACGCCACTTTTTTCAAGATTTAGACTTCAACTTTACACTTCTACAAATTAGAATAACATTAGATTTTTTGTTTATATCAACTTCTTCAATGTGAAGTGTATATATATCAAATAATTCATAGTGAATACCTACCATACTGTTCTTTTTCTCTGTTCTTCTCTTTTTCTACTTACAACCTTGCAGGTATGTATTTGTTTACTCTAATTTTTTTTTCCATTAAATTGAATAAGTTTTGTGTATTTTTTGTCTTTGTTTAACCTAATGCTTAAGTTTTATCCAACTTATGCAATCATCGTTTTAGAATGAATCACATTAAATATGCTTAGACATGATTTTTTAAATCATTTTGTGTTTTATGACATAGATTCCAATGGTGATATATTGCTTTCATCCTATCAATTTGATTTAGAGAACAGTCTTCTTTTTAGCTTATTATTAAGTATGTCTTGATATAATTTGATGATAAATTGTTCATAACAATTTGATTTTTTTTTTCCTGATTGAAATAGTTATGGCTAACTATTAAGAGTTGTATGCTTTCACTAATAAAGGAAGGCAGTTAGTCCATTTAGGTTTTTTTTTTTTTTTTTTTTTAATCAAAAAATATGGTTTGACATGATTTTTATCAATCATTAAATTTTCTAATGAAGAAAAATAACAAATAAGAACAATGATACACTAAAAATATAGTGTACAAAGACGTATTCAACAATCTCCCAAGGATACAAAATTCTCATTAGAGCACAATTGGTATGTTACAAAACAATAATTTTTTATTTAGGTGTTATCATTTTATATTTGATAGTTATTATACTAATAAAATTTATTCCTTTTATTATTATTATAATTATTTATTACGTTATTATTTATCAAACAAAATACATAATCTATAATTATAAAGCACATTATCAACAAAAACTAAATAAACTTATGCCAAATGTACACATAGTCATTCTAGGGAAGAATTTAGCAATAACCTATATAAAAGATTATTATAGTTAATAACATCCATAGAGAGATTAAATTTAATAAAATTGCGGAAGTTTATTTTAAGTATTGTGGGTCTGATTGCTTTCTCCTTCCTTAAGGTCTGTTTGGTTGGAGGGGTGGAAAAGTGGAATGATAGAAAATGGTGGGAGGATGAAAAAGTGGGAAAATGGAAAATATTTTAATTTTCCTCTTTTTTGTTTGGTTGGAAATGAAAAAGTGGAAAAATGGAAAAAGTAATATAAATTTACACATATATCCTTTTTTAAAAATGATGCCCAATTAACCAAAAAAGGGATAAACAACCAAAAAAAAAAAAAATCAATCACCTAAATTTATTAAAAAAATAAAAATCATGTCTAGAAAAAAAAATCACATCTAAACAAAAAAAAGAACAAAAACAAAAACAAAAAAACACAAAAGAAAAAAAAAAAGAATATGAGCACTGGACGTGTAGGAAGCCTGCCCAGTAAATCAAAAGAAAAGGAAAAATAAAATAAAATAAAAAAAAATAAAAAAGAAGAAGGCAACGTCCAAGAGGAAAGAAAAAGAAAAATGAAAAAAAAAATGAAAAAAAGCTACGTGAACAAGCCTATGTGCAACTGCACATGGACATTTTTGTCCAAAAATGATGTTTAATTTTTCCCTTTAGTTTTCTCTCCATTTTGGGGATATAACTTTTTGGTGGGTCCAGAGATAAAACACCTGAGTTCCACCATTTATTTTTCTTCCTCCCCACCTAACCAAACACATTCTAAAAAGTTTTTTTTTTCCCATTTTCTCTCCAAAATTTTCCATCCACCCTATTTCACTTCCAAACAAACACACTCTTAGTGTGAAGTTGGGAAAACTTAGGTGTTGCCTAAGGTTTATCTTACTTCTTCTTCTTTTTTTCATTATTTTAACACCAAACAACCTTCAAACCTATTTGAGATCTTATTAAGAACCCTAATTTAGTGTTGAATTCCCAAAGATTCGGTGTCAAAATTGTTACACTGACTTTTCTAACAATGACAAAATCATAACTATAGATGCATAATAGTTTAGTTGACTTTCACGACTTTCTTATGGTTGATGTATTTAATAAATTTAAAAACGGTGAAAATCATATTTTCGTCTCTACATTTTCACGCGATTCCTACTTTGATCCCTAACTTTTATTTACACCGCTTTTAGTCCCTAAAATCAAAAAAGCGATCTCGTTTTTGTCCCTACTGTCATCTCACGAATGGAAATAGTCTACGTGGCAAACAGAGTGAATCACTGGCACATTAAATGTTGACGTCAGCATTAAAATAATAATATAATATTTTATTTTGCATTAAAATAATAAATAAAAATGCCGCCTTAGAAAATTAAAAATCAAATAATGAAATAATTTTTTTTAAACCTTAATAAAAGAAAAGAATTAATTTTGTTTTTTTTTTTAAGAACATGAAGAACCAGAACATGTGTTCTTCGCGGTCAATCATCCAACCTTGCCCAGAAAATAAGAACAGAAAATTAAACTATAGATCCACATCAAATTAAACATGAACAAGAAATTAAACACGAGAACAAAATTTAAAACCCAGAAAATTCGAACCTCAGAGCTGAAACCCAGAATTAGAATTCATGCCAACATTCTTGGCAAACCCAAATAAAATTGATAAATTAAACATGAACACATCAAATATTTGAACAAGAACACAAGCCCAGCAAATTTAAAATCCAAAAAAATTAAATTCAAACCCATATTCAAACCTAGATTCAAAAATTTAAATTCAAACCCATATTTCAAACCCCCACACCACCAAAACATCAAACACAAAAATCAAATCCAGATTTTCGGCCCCCAAACACTAAATTCAAACCCAGATTTTCGGCCCCCAAACTCAAAACTCAAAACCCAAATTTTCTTATACTTTTTGAGATACCAAACACAAACCTCAGATCCAAGCGACGCGTCGTATAACCTCAGGCAGATCTGGTCTTCTACTCCACTCTCCACTAACAGAATCATACACCAACACAAGCCTTTCTCTCAAACCTCGCAAACTCCTCCCACTCTGTCGCAACAAGTTGTCGATACAACCCGTTACTTGAACCAAAACCACTTTGTTCTCTAAACGAGAGCTCTAAGGCGTGGCTCGCGAGGTCGTAGACATGTCCGGTGGCGGAACATGCCGCGACGACGCAAGCTTCGCCCGGGACAACTCGGCTTTGGAGCCACGCGCATGCCTTTATGTCGTATAAATCCATCAAGCTTGTGTACACATGAGCCTCCACGTTCACCGCGGCTCATGGAGGTTCGGTCCCGATTGCGGTGCCACCGATTTTGAGTCCACTGATCACGTAGAAAACATCGTCAACCGAAGTGTCGATGCACCCGTATCTCCTCCTCGGTGTTTTGTGGTGTGGGTTGTTGCTAGGTTGTGGGGGTGGTCTAGTGATGGTGGCTTGGTGGTGGGTCTGCCTCTCTCTCCTCTCTCCAGCTTTCTTAACTCTCACCGTGTCTCACCCTCTCTTTTGCTTTGATTTTTGAATCTCAGCTCTATTGGGGTTTGATATTTTGTTGCTTTTGCTATGGGTTCATGTGTTTGTTCTATATGCTTAGATCCCTGTTAATAGTTTGGGAAAGATTGTTTTGTGCTTGCAATATTGATCTTGTTCTTATTTAATTCCTTGTTCATGTTTATTCTGATGTGGATCTTATGTTTAATTTGTGATCTTATTTTTTGAGTTATTCGTGATTTTTGGTTTTCAATTTTGAGATCTTAAGTCTGGGTTGGTGTTATTGGTGTTCTTGTTCAAGATATTTTTAGATCTTAATTCATGTGAATTTTTATTTTTATTTCTGTTTTTAATTTTTTTTATTTAGTTAAAATTAATAAATTAAAATTTTTTTAATTTAAATGTTGACGTGGCATTTTTTAATGCCAAATAACATTTTTTATTATTATTTTAATGGCCACGTTAGTTTTTAGTGTGCCAACAATGCATTCCGTTTACTATCTGTGCATTTTCCATCTCTGATGTAGTGGCAGGGACAAAAACAAGACATGTTTTTTAGGATAGGGACTAAAAACGGTGGAAATAAAAGTAAGCGACCAAAGTGGAATCGCGTAAAAATATAGGGACGAAAATATGGTTTTCGCCTTTAAAAATAGTTTATTTCCATTACTTGATATGTGTTGGTATGGCTATAGTCTAAAGCATGGTTTGGAGAAAGTAAACTTATTTTATTTTATTCAATTTCAAATCTTTCTTATTGAAGAGAGATAAATATCATATTTTTCCCACTTGTGAGAAATACTAGTAAGCCAATTTTTTTATTTTTTATTTTTTATTTTTTATCTCCTTCAATAGTTTATCCCAAAAATTCTTACATGATAGATTATGATAATGACTATGAGCTTCTTCCAAAATTCTATGATATTTTTTCCAACAAACATAGACAACTTTTTCAAACATTTCTTCATTTTCAAATGACTTCCTCTAAAGTAAAATACATGTTTTAGCATTTATCTTATAATCACAAAAAGATGTTAAAACTATCATTTCAAATTTTAAAATTGTAACTATGCACAATGTTAAATTTTTTGAGAAAATTTAACATTGTGCATAGTTACTGTGGGGTCTCAATTTGTAATGGACCCCAAAACAATAAAATTTGTAGAGCGTGGGTAGAAAGACTAGGCACTAACAAAGCAAATCATAGATGATAGAGAATTCATAGGAATAATAGCAGAAGCAAAGTGTTTTTTAGGATCTTTTCACGATTTTGGCTATTTGAGGAGCGTATATCTCGGCCTCTGTCGAGGGTCCCCCCACATTGTTGGGAATACTCTTGGTTATATAGTCTCGTTTTAGCTAATCTTAGCCGTCCATTTGTCGGTTATCTGAACTCTGTGCATAAGGGTCTGTCCCATCATCTGCTTTTACAGGGTTTATGTTAGTTCTCAGCCGCCTTAGCAGACTCTATTAGTTGAAGTGACCGAGGCATCTGGGTTTGCTAGTCACTTCACCATTAAAGCGGCCAGAATGTTGGTGAAGTGCATTTTAATGGGTGAGGGATATTTTCCCTTCATTAACGTCGGTTCGCCGAGGAGATGGACGTCCTCGGCGAGACCCTTTCCCTTTTATCCTCAGCCTCTGTATTCTCCTCGACGCGGGCCTTGGACTGACTATGGAGTGGGCCTTGGTTGTTAATATTTGGGGCCCCACAATAGCCCCTCAAAATTCTAATGCCCGTCCCCTCGGGCGGGGAGGAGGATTTTGACTTTCCCGGCGTATTTTCGCGCCCTATTGAGCGTTTCCTCTCTATTAGTGTTATCGTTATTTCAGCGGCTTTTGTGACTTTCTTTTGGCACTCAGTTTCTCTTGATTTTCGTCCCTAGTAAGGCTCATTACTTAGCATCAAAAAGGGGTTATTGTAGCCGTGGATTTGGGTCCGTGGTCAATACAATGACCTTGGTTCTGCCCTGCGCTTATATCGCCCTATAGTGACTAGTTTTCGTATAGGTTTGGGTCCGAAGACCATACAAGACCTTAGCTTTTCTAGCACTTAGTATTTCGTGAGGAAGTGGTCTCCCTGTCGGCCTGAGTCCTTGGACCATGCAGTGCTCAGAATTTGTCTAACACTTAATTTTCTCATCTGAAGCATCTGGTTTCACCAGAGGCTTAAGTCCGAGGACCATGCAATGCCTTGGTTCTGTCTAGTACCTAGTTTTCTCCTTTTAAGTTGTTAGTTTCCCCAGAGGCTGGTGTCCGAGGACCATACAATGTCTAGGTTCTGTCTAACACTTAATTTTCTCATCTGAAGTATCTGGTTTCACCAGAGGCTTGAGTCCGAGGACCATGCAATGCCTTGGTTCTGTTCAGTACCTAGTTTTCTTATTTTCTAAGTGGTTAGTTTTCCCAGAGACCTGAGTCCGAAGACCATGCAATGCCTAGGTTCTGTCTAACTCTTCATTCACAGTCCGAAGTAGCTGGTTTCCCCAAAGGCTTGAGTTTTTGGACCATGCAATGCCTAGGTTCTGTCTAACTCTTCATTCACAGTCCGAAGTAGCTGGTTTCCCCAAAGGCTTGAGTCTTTGGACCATGCAATGCCTTGGTTCTGTCCAGTACCTAGTTTTCTTCTTTTAAGTTGTTAGTTTCCCCCGAGGCTGGTGTCCGAGGACCATACAGTACCTAGGTTCTGTCTAACACTTAATTTTCTCATCTGAAATATCTGGTTTCACCATAGGCTTGAGTTCGAGGACCATACAATGCCTTGGTTCTGTCCAGTACCCAGTTCTTTGATTTTTTATTCCATCTATTTATCCCTGGCCATTTAATTCTACATTGCTACATTCTATGATAATTGTTAACTAGATACATTTCCCAAGCAAGATAATACCAAACGCATACCGAGGTTGGGATAGGGGAAGACTGTTCCGTTCTGCCTTTTCCTTTGGTGTGACTTTTCCGATTACGAGGCGTCTCTTGATTTGTTCGAGTAACGCATTTTGACGCTTCGGTGCCCCCTTGTTAATGAGGCGCCTCCTCATTAACGTCATTCGTGGATTTGAGAGGATCTAACGGTGTGTAAGCCCCTTGGAATTTGGGCGGAATTATTGTCTCCGGAAATCTCTCCCTAGGATTTAATGCGGATTGGCTCTCACCAATATTTTGTCCTCTATAAAAGGCGCTTTTGGTGTAACCTTTCCTTCACACCTGAAACACATTCGTCTTAAACTTTTCGTAAGAGCGTTGCCCAGAGATTCTGCAGGACATAACAATTTGAGCCCCTTCAAACGAGTTGACCCTTGGAAAGGGCGGCCTCGAGGATGCATAGCCCCTATCAGGAGCCGAGGATGACACTCCGACCCCGGATGTCACATTGGGGCTGGGGTAGGAGAAGGCCAGAGATTCTCCTTCTTTTCAACCTAATCGGAGGTGAAAACCTCTTTGTCGTTTGGAGGAGGATTCAGAAAGAACGTAACCTTCTTCCCTTGGGCATGGGCCGCTGACCCTCCAAGCCGGCAGCGATGGGGGTGGGAGGGAAACCAGGTGAAACCCAGAAGTGGAAACGTCCTGTGCCGCGACCTCATCTGCCTTCCATGTTGCCTTCCTTTCTTCTTTTCCCTTTTATCTCTTCTTCTTTTGCTTCTCAACCAGCCTTCCCTTCTTCATTTCCTCTTCTCTTGCTTCACAACCGGCCTCCTTTTCTATCTTTTGTTCCTCTGCCAGCTTGCTTAAGCGTCTGCCTTTGTAGTTAACTTTAGAACAAGCCCCACGGGCATCACTTGTAAAAGATGTAATTTTTTCTTCATATATTAATAAAGAAGTAGACTTGTTTTGTCTCTATTTATTTTTCACATATTCTTGTTCTTGCGATTGCTGACTTCTGAATGAATGTTGTTGCTGTAGATCGTATTGTTTTGGTGTTTTATTTTTGAAAACGTTGCTCTTGATTTCTTTACATCGACCACCGCACTTGCTAGCGCACAAATCTTTCCCACAGACGACGCCAATTGTGGGGCCTCAATTTGTAATGGACCCCAAAACAATAAAATTTGTAGAGCGTGGGTAGAAAGACTAGGCACTAACAAAGCAAATCATGGATGATATAGAATTCATAGGAATAATAGCAGAAGCAAAGTGTTTTTTAGGATCTTTTCACGATTTTGGCTATTTGAGGAGCGTATATCTCCTCGGCCTCTGTCGAGGGTCCCCCCACATTGTTGGGAATACTCTTGGTTATATAGTCCCGTTTTAGTTAATCTTAGCCGTCCATTTGTCGGTTATCTGAACTCTGTGCATAAGGGTCTGTCCCATCATCTGCTTTTACAAGGTTTATGTTAGTTCTCAGCCGCCTTAGCAGACTCTATTAGTTGAAGTGACCGAGGCATCTAGGTTTGCTAGTCACTTCACCATTAAAACGGCCAGAATGTTGGTGGAGTGCATTTTAATGGGTGAGGGATATTTTCCCTTCATTAACATCGGTTCGCCGAGGAGATGGACGTCCTCGGCAAGGCCCTTTGTGGGCCTGGGCCCTTTCCCTTTTATCCTCAGCCTCTGTATTCTCCTCGGCGCAGGCCTTGGGCCGGCTATGGAGTGGGCCTTGGTTGTTAATATTTGGGGCCCCACAGTTACAATTTTAAAATTTGAAATGTTAAATGATTCATGTACTATTACTAATGGTTGATTTTATATAATTTATTTTTTTGATGTCAAATGTATTTATAAATTTTCATTATTACCACTTAATTTATTAAATTATTTTTATAATTATTTTCTAGTGTACTATTCCTTATGTAATGACCAAATTTGAGTCCCTAGCCCACAAAATGGATGGCTTTAGGCCTAAAAAGTCCAAAACAATGAATACTAGCTTTAGTGAATCAGACAATAGATAAGGTAGATTTGGATGATAAGAGAATCAAAATAAACAAGTTTATACTGAAGAAAATCGTCCTCGGCATAGTTCGGGGAGTTTAGTTCTTATATATTTCGCTTGAGTTTGGTTACAAATGCAATTCTTGATTGCTACAGTCTTTTTCTCTTAATTTCTTGATCCCCTTCTCTCATTGCCCTTTTCTTCCTTTATACTACCTTCCCCTTTCATCTCTATCCTCCACGTGCAAACCAGATCGTTGATGTTGATACTTGTCTCATCAGTACCTTCTTGAAGTCTTTGTGTAATAGCTGTAAGGCTGAAAACCACTGTTCAAGTATCACTTCCACATTAATGCGGCCAGAGAGTTAGCTGCAGAGCATTTAATGCGATGGTAGCAGTTTTCTTCTTTATTATTTTAGGACTCTCCCTTGCCATATGTTTCTGCAATGCATATCCGTACCAACAGACTTTCTGGAACATTCCCATGAACGGCAGACCACCTATCAGAACCTTGGCTTTGGTTAGCCAAGGAGGCATTCATTCTCGGCCCACCCTCCTAGGCCATTATAACCAAAACTAACTTCTTCATCTACTAACACGTACTCCCTTGACAATGTTTACTCATACGACTTCTAGTCCTCGGCTTGAGCCTTAGGCCCAAAATATATATAAATAATGAGCTCCTGGGCCCAATGCTCATACACCTTATAATATAGACAATAAACAAAGAATACTTTACTCGAGATCGAGATTATTGATATAATCATAGTGATATGAATATTTCAATTTAGTTTTTCCATTCATTAATTTATGGCAAAAGTAAATTTTTAGTCCTTGCATTTGTGGCCATTTTTTTATTATTTTGATTTCTACTTTTTTGGAGCTCCTATTTTGGTCCTAAAAATATAAAATCGTTATTAATTTGATTCTTATCGTCATCTCAGAGGCCGTTTGGATTGAGATTATTCTTGCGGCACGTTTTCATTTCGCGTTTTGGTTCTTTTTTTTTTTTTTTTTTCTTTTTTTTTTTTTTTTCAGCCGCTTATGTTGACTCTGAGAGACAAAAAACACTGTGCGTGCACTGTTCACGCACTGTTCATGCAATAAAAAATATTAAAAATGGGTCCCACGGTACTATTCACACATTTAAAAATTATTTTGCTACAGTGTTTTTAGTTTTCAGTTTTCAGTTTTCAGTTTTAGCAACAATAAGTTCAATCCAAACGGACCCTCAGTAATGGAAAATGCCTACATAGCACACGGTGTGTACTACTGGCACATTAAATGCTAACATGAATAATAAAATAATAATAAATATTTTTAAAATACCACATCAGATTTTTTTTTTGTTTTTTAAATTAAAAAAGCCAGATGTATTAAAAAAAGACTTTTAATAAAACTGAAATAATTCTTTAAAAAAATTTAAGAAAAAATTAGTAAATTTTTCATTTTTCATTTGTTTTTATTAGGAAACAAACACCTTAAACCTAGAAAATCAAACCCACAAAACCTTTAAATTTTCTTGGGAAACAAACACAAAAAATCATCCAATTTAACTTACAGCTACAATAATATTTATAGGCATTCAACATCTTCTCCAGAAAATTTCTTTCAAACCAAACACTAAAAAAAAACTCAAATCTAACAAGCCAATGCCTAAGATTTTCATAACAACATTTTCTTGGCAATTTTCTTTCCACCCAAAACCATAAATTTTATTATGAAACAAACACGCACAAAAAATAACCCAGCCATTTCAGCTCACAATACAACAACAAACCAAACCAACCACAAAAAGTTTTCTTGAACAATCATCAACATTTTTCCCAGAAAATCAAGATTTTTTTTTTCAAACCAAATACTAAAATAACTCACATCTAACAAATTGATGCTTAGAATTTTCAGTACAACATTCTTGGCAATTTTCTTTCCACCCAAACTCAGAATTTTTCTTATGAAACACACAAACACACACACAAAACAATCCAGCCAATTTGGCTCACAACAACAACAAACCCAACCAACCACAAAAATTTTCAAGGCCATTGTAGACTTCCATTTTGTCGAAGTTTATTATCTTGGGAGCTTGGATTTGCTAGTCCCTGTGGCCCCCACGATAACAACAATCTTGTTTTTGGTCTTCTGATGATGGGGAGTGGAGTCCATGCAAGGCCAACGAGGTTTCTTGAGAAAGACAAGGGTTGGAGGAGGAGAAAAAGGAATGTGAACATTCTGTGATGATCTCGATTTTTCTCAATTTCCAAACAAAATTTCAGCTGCTGACCCACACTTACCAAGCCCACACTCTGACAAATTTGCTAAATGAGAAACCCAAAATTGGAGAGATGAACCAATCACAAGGTTGGTGTTTGAATCAAAGAGAGCGAGTCAATGGGTTTGTGTTTGAATCTTGATTGTGGAACAGTGGGTTGGTGTTTTGTTAGTTTTGATTTGGGTTTTTGATTAAGTATACTTATTAGCCATTAGGTCGATTTTGTGTCTACCGGAATTAAAGATGGGTAAATTTGATTTATTTTTTGTTTGATTGTCAAGAAAGTTCAGGAAAAATTAAGAAAGTTACAACAAATTTTTTTTCTATCTTTAAAATTGAGAAAGTGTTTTTTTTTTTTTTTTTTTTCAATTTAAGTTAAAATTGAGAAGGCAATTTTTTTTTTCAATTAAAATGCTGAGATATGGAATTTTAAAAATATTTATTATTATTTTATAAACCATGTCATCGTTTGATGTGCCAACGGTGCACTCCGTTTGCCACGTAAGATATATCCATTAATAAGATGAAGGTAGGGACCAAATTGATAACGATTTTCGAAAAATGACCCAAATTTTAGGTACTTAAAAGGTGTTCTTGCCTTAATTTATTTATAAATTTGTCTATGTTTATGTTTATATATATATATATATATATATATGTTTATTTTATGTTGACGTTAAGCTTTGTGCATGTGTTTGTAATATTGTTTATGTTTGCTTATATATATATATATATATATATTTTTTTTTTTTTTTTGCATGATAATACTTTGTCCTACTCCTCACATAATTGCATCATTACACAATCATTAAATTGAATAAAAAAAATTCAATGGATGTGGATAATTAGTATCTGTTTTGGTATTGCCCCTTTTAAGATTAATGTGGTGATAAAAAGCATGCATGAGTAATTTGGACATTTGAAAATAAGGAGGCAACAATAATAGCTAAGGAGTATAAACATTAGAGAAAATAAACATAATTAGTGCATTTCTAAGAATTTACTAATTGTACATTACCTCTTTAAAAAAATTCTTATGCTTTGTGATATGTGTCTATGAGTCTAAAAGATTGGTGTTTATAAACACCAATAATAGGCTAGTAATAGAATAGTGTATTTTTAAATAGCCTTTAACGATCCACACGCAATTAATGTTTTTGATACTCCATTTTGCTATTTCATTGAAACAATATAGTGTAAGTCCTTCATAGTGCAGAATGAGGAGATGGCCCATAGGACCATTTCTAAATTTTTGTGGTTATATAATATTGTGGCTTTTTTTATCTGGGAAAAACCAAGAAGATTGAACTCTTGGAGATATGCAAACTGCATTTTTGTGGCTTAAATGTAAAATGGAGGTATACAGGAAGTGATTGCAGGCTACACAAATCTTAGGTGGAAATTCGAATACTTTCTTCAGGTGCCTTTTTTCTTTTGCCCAGAATTCATTTCTTCCTTTTCTATGAATTTCCTAAACCAAATACCTCTTTTCTTAAAAAATTAGATAGCCTAATATTGCTCGATAAGACTATACTTTAGCGGATGCCTTTTATAGCACTACTTTTTATTTTTCTTTTTAAAATAATTAGGACTAATGATCAAGTCTATGCGAAATGAGTTTAGCATGACAAGCAATTCCATAACCTAGGATGTGTTTGAAAATACTTGGGGAATACTTCTTGCAAGTATGTCTTTGATATTGCACTTAAAATTCTGGAAGTACCTCATCAGTATTTATCCACGCGATGCTTTTTTTGTTATTGTTGTTGTTGTTAGATGCCTAAGTATTGCATTATCTTTCACTGGATTCTTATACATTCGTACAATCCTAGTCACGCTATTTTTTTTTTTTTTAAATAAAAAAATCATATTTTGTTTGTCTTAGTTTCAAATTTCCAGGATTTTCCCAAATATAGAATGCATGTGTAAACTATTGAAGTATTTGTTAATTAGGGTATTACATTATGTACATACATACATGTTTGTGTATGGCCATGACTATGAGTAATTCTTATAACCATTTTATACTATACTATTCCCAAAACAAGCAACAATAAAACAAAGAATATTTTTGTTGAGATCAAGAAGATTGATAAAATTGTAGCGATGTGAATATTTGGGCTTAATTTATGGTTTCATTTTTAATTATTTATATGATTGATTATGTTTATGTTTATTGTTAAGGTTTATGTTGGCAAATTTCATGACCTTTTAATATGGAACACTTAGCCAAAGAGTTCTGGAAGACATACTTGCTTAATCTAGGCCAGAATAAACAATGGTAAGTTCTCGGTAGGGAGCGCCTACCACCTATTGAGAGAGGATCATGACCAAGAACAAGAAGCTAATAGTTCAAATATTCAGCGCAACAATCCCATTTATGATAGAAAATATGGCACTTTGATATCCCAAACAAGCTTAAACACTTCACATGATGGGCATGCAAGGGCATCCTAACCAAATGTAGCAATCTAGCCAAGAGAAGAATTACAAATGATATAAACGCCACACAGTAAGGAGGAAGAGGAGACCACACCTCATGCTTTTTGGATCTGTCAAAGATCAAAAGAAGTATGGGGAAATTTTGACTTGATACTATAGAAGCCCAAACTATGCCCAAAGGAATTTAGAGGCTTGCACTAGGAAGTTTTAATGAGGGGGAGTGATGAAGCCTAGGAAATTTTTTAATGGTGGTGGCTTGGAAAAATATGGGGTAGAAGAAACAAATTGTGCATTGAAGGGGAGTAAAACAGTAAAGAAAGAAACTGTTTGCATAGAGTTTGGCCGAGTGAATTTTCCTCGATCACTTGCTATTGTTAATATATATAATACACAAGATATACATGACTTGAACAGATTAGACAGAGATATAGAATACAGTTATATTTGAGTTCATTTGAATTTCTATCCAAATTTTATCCTCTTGTGGTGTCGCTTGTTAGCTTGATAAGACTTTATTTGAATTCTGATCATTATCTTCAACTATTGTTCCAATAGGAAGAACATGGACAATTAGCATTTAGTAAGAGAAGCCTTACTTCACCAGGATGAATACAAAGCCCTAAAAGATCTAAGCCAACCAATTAGACATGCGGTGCCGGTGGACACCATCTGACCAGTGTCTGTACCAGATGAACGTAGACGAGCCTCTAAGCAACGATAGGAAAGTGGCTGAGATTGGAGCTCTCATAGGAAATGACCAGAAATAGCTTATGGGTGTGATTTGCAGGCGAGAACAACCTGTACATTTGGCTAGCGAGATTGATTTGAAAGCAATGGTCAAAGCTTCCACTACGCTTTGCATATAGATGTTCTCGTGGAGAGTGATTAAGCAGAAGTAGTAAAAGCTATGAAGACAAAGGATGCAAACCTCACTAGCTATGGATGCATGCATGGTCGACGAAGTCGAGGTCATTCTAGCCTGCTTCAGAACTACATATTGAGATAGTCCATGTGAGAAGAGATGGAAATAAAGCAACCCATTGCTTAGTATACAACATGTAACAGACATTGAATCCGAGCAAGTTTGGTTTGGACAACCACCCAGACTTTTTTAAAAAATCCATTATGAAAAATTTCAAGTAATAATTTAAAATAAAATTTAATATTTATTTTAAAATTATTTTGATTGTAGATTATAGTTTGTGTTTTAATAAAGTAAAACTTACATGCTAACAAGTGTACACCAAGTACTCTATATATATATATATATAATATAATATAATATAATATAATATAATATAATTTGAACAAAAACTTATACAATATCAATTTTCTTATAAGTTTCTCAAAAAAAAAAAAAATCTTATTAGTGTTTTTATAATAATAATTAAATAGTTGTTTATTATCTAATTTCAAATTTCTCATACAGTTCCTGATGATGTCAAGAAATTCACCAATGAGCCACACAATACCTGCACGCTCAAATGTAAACCTGCACAACAAAAAGAAGAAAAACCTTGCGAAGAGCACCGGTGTGGTGTCGGTCAAATACCCTTCAAAGGTCAAGTTAGAATTTCTTCAACTCTAGAGTGCTAGAGAAAGTTAATTATGCCTACCTTAGTTTTTGAGGGTATTGGAGCTTTTATAGTAGTAAAGAGTTGACCTCTCCTCCTTGGCGCGGAAGTCTTTTCCTTATAGGACTCTTCTTATATAATCCTAAACTTGATGGACAAGGTATTTCCTTATGGAGAGGACTCATTAATGAGCATATCTTCTAGAACTTTACTTGTGCTAGAATTCAGTTTATGTGCTCTGTGGATATTAGACCCATCCAGCCTCGGCCCACAAGTGATGGCCCGTCAGGAGGACGGCCTGTCAGGCCCATATTTATGGAGATTTTTCCCTCTTCAGTTGCCCCCTCACCCCATGAGTCCGTCAGTCTTTACAGGGCACATAGGGTGACGATCCATGACCAAGGTATGATGGGTCAGAGGCTTGTGGTTTTGATGGTTCCATTCCAGGGCATAATTTCCAACGGACATTATGACACGTGTTGCTCCACTACTGGATGTTGTCTTGGATCGAGGTGTCGCCTCGTCTCCCATGTAATTTCCTTATAAATACCAAGCCTTCATCTCTCATTTTTCCATTTTGCATAGAAACACATTGGTCAGAGCGCAATCCATCATCCTTGTCAGACTACATTGCCTACTCAATAGCATCCGTCACCATCATATTTTCTCCGTTCACATACACACTGACTGGTAAGTGCTTTTTTGTCCTTTCATTCCGCCGTCAGATTAATTTTTATACCTCAACTTCATACATCCTTTACCCTCTCCATAGACCCGTCATAGTCTTAGGTTTCGCCATCATTGTAGGTAATGTCTAGTGCGTCCAGTAATCAATCAGTTGTCCGTGACAGGGCAGACTATGAGGAGGTATACCCGTCAGGTCACAAAGACTAGGACAGTCCAAGCGACGATAGGAGTCCGTCTACCTCTTCTCCGTCCTCAACAAATGAGGATATGGAATGGTCAAACCAGAGTTAGGGTCTAATGACGATGAAGAGTAACAAATAGGACCCGTCGTAGGGGCTGATGGACCAAGGGAGTTCATCATGCTTCCAGAGTGGACGGTAAATAATTTTACATCAACTATCAAGGATACCCACTTTAAAACTCTTAGGGCTAACTATCAGATTCCGGATAACATTCTCATCCGTCTGCCTTACAAATCAGAGAAATGTTATTATGAAGGGGTAAACGGTGTTGGAGTGTACGAGCAAATGTTGAAGGCAGAACTCAGGTTTCCACTAAGCTCCCTTCATCGCGAACTGCTTAAGTATCTGGGTTTGTCCGTCAACCAAATATCCCCTAATGCCTGGAAGGTCTTCATAGCAATGGAGATTCTATATGGTGCTTGGTCAGACGGGGCCAGGAGGTTGACGGTGCGAGAGTTTCTTCATTGCTACCATCCGGATGAGATTGACAAGTCCACGGGTATATACAGTTTTGTACCTAGGAGTTTACTATTAAAGGTTATATATGAAACCCCAGACTCCAACAGAGACTGGAAGAGTCTTTATTTTTTCTTAGAGGGTAACGGATGGATGTGTCGTCCAGGGGATACAGACCATATGCCTGTTAACACAACATGAGGCATATTGTCTGAGAACGGTATGTGTCCGTCCTAATGTGATAGGATTTTTCTCAACCGTTTAATTTACTTCAAATGCTTTTCTAACCGTCCTTCCTTCTCTTGTGCAGTCCGACGGCGTCCACAGGTTAGCGTTGAGGAGTTCAGTTTTCTTGAAGGTATTTTCAAAAAGGCTACACTCGAGGAAAGGACTTGGGCTAAGTTGGTCAATCTTGACACCATTTGTTGGTATTGTGACAGACCTATACCAACACCAGTAGCAATTAAATACCATGCAAGGATCCGTTAGCGTAAGTCCGTCGCTCCTATTTTGCTTGAATGATGGATTCTTTGTCTTAGGAAACTAACTTCATCCGTTCATTCTTACAGAAATGGACGCCGCCAAGAGAAGGTCACTAATAAAATCCAATGCTACAAAAAACAGGGAAGCCAATGCTACTGACCCAAAGGATACGACGATCATTGCAAAGAGAAAGCAGCCGTCCAAGGGAGACCGTCTCCCAAAGAAGCCGAAGGTCTCTTTGGAACCCGTCATGGGGCTCATGGCTGAGGGTGCCAAGACGACCACCCCACCAAAACAAGGGGCTGGTAAAGGCCTTATGAAGGGTTCGTCTTCAAACCTTAAGAAGCCACCTCCACTTCTTCGAGAAGACCCCAAATACGCTTTGGAACAGCTTTCCTCCATCATCACCTCCGAGGATTATGAAGACTTGGGTAATCACTCGACAGAGGCTATGGGTGAGACGAGTCTGTTCAGCATAGCTCAGGTAAACTCCGTCCGACTTACCTCCATTTATCCTTCATCCATCTTACTACTGCCTTTGATTTTTCATTATTTCCCAACTTTCAGACCATGGTCATGGTGAAGGGCTTAATGGGACGGTACCTCAATCACGAGACGACCTTAGGCCGTTTAAGGGATAAAGCCAAGATGACGGAGGAAGAGCTCGTCGAGCTAAAGGCCTGGAAGGTCGTCCAGGAGAAGAAACTCAAAATGGCAGAGACGGAGAGGGATGAGTATTACAAGCTAACGGAGGAGTTGAGGAAGGTACTTGTAGATAAAGAAAAAGAGCTCCGTTCGGCCAAGGATGCTGCCATACAAGAGTACCGCGACTCCGATGCCCTTTTGTCCGAGTTTGGAGAGTCTTATGGTGACGGTTTTGATGAAGCTGTCCGTCAAGTGAAGGCATTATATCCTGACCTTGATTTGTCATCTGTCAATATTAACGCTCCTGAACTTTCGATCGCCCGTCCTGCTCATCCGAGGACACTGACAAGCTATTTGGCGAGAACCCACCCGTTAATGCAAATGGAGACCAGCAAACTATTGAAGGTGACCCTAAGGATGGTCAGAGTGCTCCTGTAGATCAGCAAGCTACTGAAAATGAACCTAAAGGTGACTAGGCCCGTCTTAGTGCAGAGAAGGAGGCCCCTTAATTTAGATTAAATTTCGTTTTATCTTATTATTATATTTATATTTAAAATGTAAGGGTATTTAGAGAACAATTCATGACTCTGTCATGTTCTTATTGTAAGCATTTCCTTTTTATGGGAACTTAATCTGTCACCTTATTCGTTTGGTTTATTTATTCTGTTATTTATAATTCACCTGTTGACTTTATTTAATTTGGTTAATGAATTATACCGTCCGCCTTTGGGCCCATCGGACTAAGGTAAACACCGTCCTATTTGATCTGAGGTGTTTTGCCTGCTTAATCCGTCTACTTTGGATTTTAGCCGTACTAGGGAGATCTGTCCACCATATGATCTTTGTTTTAATCCTCTTTGAGGAGATCCGTCTACTTTGTGGACTTTAGACTTTAACCTTCCTGAGATGATCCGACCACTTTGTGGACTTTAGATTTTAACCTTCCTAGGGTGATCCATCCACCTTGTGGACTTTAGTTTTTAACCCTCATGGGGTGATCCGTCCACCTTGTGGACCAAGTTTTTATCCGTCCTCTATGGGACTTAGGATTTTCATCCTCTTGGGATGACCCGTCCATCATGTGGACTAAGTTTTTATCCGTCCTCTATGGGACTTAGGATTTTCATCCTCCTGGGATGACCCGTCCGTCATGTGGACAAAATTTTTATCCGTCCTCTATGGGACTTAGGATTTTCATCCTCCTGGGATGACCCGTCCATCATGTGGACAAAATTTTTATCCGTCCTCTATGGGACTTAGGATTTTCATTCTCCTAGAATGACCCGTCCATCATGTGGACAAAATTTTTATCCGTCCTCTATGGGACTTAGGATTTTCATCCTCCTGGGATGACCCATCCATCATGTGGACAAAATTTTTATCCGTCTCTCTATGGGACTTTGGATTTTCATCCTCTTGGAATGACCCGTCCATCATGTGGACAATTTTTATCCGTCCTCTATGGGACTTAGGATTTTCATCCTCTTGGGATGACCCGTCCATCATGTGGACAATTTTTATCCGTCTTTTATGGGACTTAGTAGATTAATCAGGAAAAATACAGTAGTCTGAATATTTTCTCTTATTGAAAGAAACCATGTAGGAAAAATGGTGCCTGCCCCCTTGAGCTTAAAAAAGCACTTGTAGAAAGATTTGTTCAAAGCAAAACAAAATAATAGAAATAGCTGTTTGAAGTAAAAACTAATGAAAACTCAGAAATAAACTGGAAATTAGGGAAGCGATGATGATGCTCTTTATGTCGCCTCTACTGGTAGTATCTTCGTAGATGCTCCGTATTCCATGGGTGTTGCAGCTTCTGTCCGTCCAGAGTTTCAAGGTGGTAGGTCCTTTTTCTTTGCCATGACGAGATCCTATATGGTCCTTCCCAGTTGGAGCCGAACTTTCCTTGCGAAGGATCTCTAGCCGCTCCCATTACTTTTCGTAGCATAAGATCCCCGATCTGAAAGTCTCTATGTCTAACATTGGAGTTGTAATATTTTTCCATGAGGTTCTGGTATCGCGCCAACCTCTGCTCCGCTGTAGCCCGGACCTTATCCACCAAGTCTAGTTGGAGCCGCAAGGCCTTTTCGTTCTTATCCTCGCTGTAGTTCTCCACACGGTAGCTCGTAAGCCCTACCTCCATTGGGATGACAGCATCAGTCCCATATGCCAGCAGAAACGGCGTTTCTCTAGTAGGTACTCTTACTGTTGTACGATATGCCCACAAGACGCTTGGTAGTTCGTTAGGCTAGATGCTCTTTGCCCCCTCGAGCCGGGTCTTAATTATCTTAAGCAGGGTTCGGTTCGTAACCTCGACCTGTCCGTTGGCCTGTGGGTGTGCGGGCGAGGAGTAATGATTCTTGATACCCAGCTCCGAACAGAAGTTCCTAAATGCGTTGTTGTCGAACTGTTTTCCATTGTCGGAGATAAGCACTCTTAGTATCCCGCATCTGCAGATAATATTCCTCCAAACAAAGTTTTGAATGTTTTTCTCCGTGATAGTGGCTAGGGCCTTCGCTTCCACCCAATTTGTGAAATAGTCGATACCAACTACCAGAAATTTTAGTTGCCTTACCGCTGTCAGGAAGGGGCCCATGATGTCTAGTCCCCATTGGGCGAATGGCCAATGGGCCGTCATGGGTGTTAGCTCCTCAGTTGGTTGCCTGATCACATTACTGAACCTCTGGCATTTGTCACAAGTCTTGACATAACTTTGCCTGTCCTTTTACATTGTAGGCCAGTAGTACCCTGCTCGGATTAATTTGTGTACTAAGGATCATGCCCCTGAATAGTTTCCACAGATGCTCTCATGGACTTCTCTCATTACGTAGTCTGCCTCCTCGTGACCCAAACACCTCAGGTATGGTCGTAAGAATCCCCTTTTGTATAAAACGTTATTGATCAATACAAATCGTGAGGCTTGGACTTTCAATTTTCTGGCTGCCTCTTTTCTGTCTGGTAGTGTGCCTGTCCTCAAGTAGGCTAATAATGGCGTGGTCCAATCGTTCTCAGAATCCACCTCATGCACTTTTGTTCTGTCGTCAATAATTGAGGAAGTTTGGACAAATGACAGTACCTGATCAAGGACTAGCATAGATTCTGCTGAGGCTGCTTTTGCCAGACGGTCGGCACATTCATTCTCCTTCCTTGGGATTTGAATGAATCTCACTTTGAGGCTGTCGATCCGATTCTTGATTTCTTCTAGGTACTTCTTCATCCTTTCATTTTTGCATTCGTAGATGTCGTTAATCTGACTTGTTATTACCTGGGAGTCGCAATGTACGACCATGATTTCAGCACCTGCTTCCATTGCGAGGTCCAATCCTGCCACCAATGCTTCATACTCGGCTTCATTGTTTGTCGTTGTGTAATCCAATCAAATCATGCATTCGATTTTATCTCCGTCTGGGGTTTGGATTACCACTCTAGCTCCTCCAGCTTGCTTGTTTAAAGATCCGTTCGTGTAGATACTCCATGCTCTGAGGCTGTCTGCCCCTTTGTCTTCTAATGGGGTATACTCAGCGATGAAGTCTGCCACAGCTTGTCCCTTTATTGCAGTTCGCGGGCGATATTGTATATCAAACTCGCTTAGTTCTATTGCCCATAAAGCCATTCGTCCGGCAGCTTCAGGGCTGCTCATGGCTCTCTTTAGAGGTTGATCCGTCAAGACTATGATGGCATGGGCCTAGAAGTATGGCTTGAGCTTTCGGGCTGCAGTTACTAGTGTGAAGGCCAACTTCTCCATTTGAGGGTATCTTTCTTATGCCCCTCGGAAACCCCTACTTATGAAATAAACGGGTAGTTGAGTTCTTTGCTCTTCTCTTACTAAGGCCGCACTGATCGCTGCTTGCGAAACCGCTTAGTAGAGGTAAAGTTCTTCCCCTGGTTTGGACGGACTGAGCAACGATGGGGAGGCAAGGTATTTTTTTAGTTCCTTAAATGCTTTTTGACACTCGTCCGTCCACTTGAAGGATTTTCTCAAGGTGCAGAAGAATGGTAGACATCTGTCCGTTGCTTTAAAGACGAACCTGTTCAAGGCTGCAATTTTGCCATTGAAACTTTGCACCTCTTTCACCGTCCCTGGTGGTTTTAACTCCATGATGGCCTGTATTTTCTCCGGGTTGACCTCTATGCCTCTTTGGGATACCATAAATCCCAAAAACTTCCCCGCCGTTACCCCAAATACGTGTTTGGATTCAATTTCATATTATACGACCGGAGAGTGTCGAAGGTCTCCTGTAGGTCTCTTAGGTGGTCCTGTTCCAGAAGGCTCTTTACAAACATGTCGTCGACGTACACCTGTACATTCCTCCCAATCTGGTGCGCGAACATTTTGTTCATTAATCTTTGGTACGTTGCTCCTGCATTCTTGAGCCTAAACGACATTACTTTGTAGCAAAAAAGCCTCTGGCTTGTGACAAAAGAGGTCTTCTCCTGGTCAGCTTCGTCCATCTTAATTTGGTTGTAGCCGGAGAAGGCATCCATGAAGCTCAAAAGTTGGTGTCTCACTGTTGAGTCTACTAGCGTATCAATCTAAGGTAACGGGTAACTGTCTTTTGGGCATGCTCTGTTGAGGTCCGTGAAGTCGACGCACATTCGCAACTTCCCGTTAGCTTTTTTGACCATCACCACATTTGCTAACCAATCGGGGTAATATACCTCCCAGATGAAGTCCGCCTCGAGTAGCTTTCTGACTTCCTCTGCTATTGCTTTGTCCCGCTCTTGAGCGAATACTCACTTTTTCTGTCTTACGGGCGAAACTGTGGGGTTCACATTCAGCTTGTGAACTATGACTGAGCGATTAATCTCAGGCATGTCCTCGTGGCCCTAGACAAAAACGTCCTGATTCATCCTGAGGAATGCTCTAAGGGCCTGCCGTATGGGCTGGCTAGCCAATGTCCCCATCCTAGTCGTTCGTTCAGGTTTTGACTCATCTAGAGCTACTTCTTCTAGTTCCTCGACTGGTTCTACTGTGACTCGCTGCTCCTCTATGCACATTGTCTGCTGGTGGTCTTCCATCTCCAACATGGCTACGTAGCACTCACGGGCGGCCACCTGATTCCCTCGTAACTCCCTGATCCTATACTCCGTGGGGAATTTAATCATCAGGTGGTATGTTGAGGTTGCTACCTTTCATGCGTTAAGAGTAAGTCATCCAAGGATAACGTTGTATGCTGATGAGCAGTCAACTACGAGGAATGTCACGTCCCGAGTGATCTGCTGAGGATAATCGCCTACCGTCACCGAAAGTGTGACCGCACCCAACGGGAATACTCTTGTTCCTCCAAATCCCACCAGTAGGGCATTCGTTGGTATCAGTCGTTCCCTATTAATCCTCATTTGCTGGAACGCAGGGTAATATAGGATGTCCGCCGAGCTACCATTGTCGACCAGCACTTGGTGCATGTTATATTCCTCCACTCGTAGGGTGACGACTAACGCATCGTCATGCGGATGATGAAGACGTCGGGCATCTTCTTCTGAGAATCCAATTATTGGGCTATCCCTTCGCGCTATCTTCGGAACTGAGCCCGTCAGCTGGACGTTCTGAACCATTCTGAGGTAAGTTTTCCGAGCCTTCTTGGACGAGCCGGTTGTCACTGTTCCCCCTACAATCATCCTTATGTCTTCGATTGGGGGTCTAGAACGCTCATTTTCCTTTCGGGGCTACTGCTCTTGAAGTGGAGGATTCGTCCTTTCTTTTCTGACAAACTTTTGTAATTTTCCTTGTTTGATAAGGACCTCAATCTGCTGCTTCAAGTCGTAGCAATCAGACGTATTATAACCGTGATCGCAGTGAAAACGGCAGTACCTGTCTCTAGACCGCTTGCTCGGATCACTTTTGAGTTTTCCTGGAAATGGTAGAGCCCCTTCGTCCTTAATCTGCATTAGGACTTGGTCTATTGGGGTATTCAACGAGTTGAAGCTTGTAAACCTTCTTGTTGGGGGCTTAGCGCGCCGGTCGTCCCTTCGGTCTCTTGTTTTGGGTTTCTTCCGTTCTTGGTCCTGCCGGTTGTCTTCTTGTTGCTCTCTCTTCCTTGGTTTTTCGTCCCGAGCCAGCAATGCGTCTTCCGCATTCATGTACTTAGTGGCCCTGTAAAGTACTTCCGTCATGGTTTTCGGGTCGTTTTTGTACAGAGAGAACAAAAATTTACCCTTTCGCAACCCATTTGTGAAGACTGTTACCAATATCTTATCGTCGGCCTCATCGATTGAAAGCGCTTTTTTATTGAAGTAGGTTATGTAGGATCTCAGTGTCTCTTCATCTCGTTGTCTGATGCTCATTAGGCACGCCGTGGACTTCTTGTACCTATGTCCCCCAATAAAGTGAGAAGTGAACTGGGCGCTCAATTCCTTGAAAGTGTTGATGGAATTTGGTGTCAACTAGCTGAACCAAATCCTTGCGGCTCCCTTTAGTGTGGTGGGGAATGCCTTGCACATTATTTCATCCGCGACCCCTTGAAGGTGCATCAAGGTCTTGAAAGTCTCCAGGTGGTCCAAAGGGTCTTTCACTCTGTCATAACTGTCGATCTGTGGCATTCGAAACTTGTGTGGTAGGGGGAAAGAGTTGATGGCTGCTGTGAACGGCGAGTCTGTTCGAGTGACTAGATCATCGAGGTCGCTTGATACTCTCCCCTTCAGGGCGTTCATCATGACCTCCATTTGTTCCTTCATTGCCTGCATCTCCGCGATAATGGGAGGTGGAGTCGCATCCATGAGGGATGGCATGCTTAAGTTTTTCCTCTCTGGTCTGCTTGGGGCATGGCTGCCTTCAAGTTTCTCCTGGTTTTTTCTTGCAGCGCTGGTCCCTTCTTGGTCTTCTTGTTGGTCATTCGGTGCTGCATTCTTCTGGCGCAGCTGTTCTTCCAAGTCGAGGTTTTGTTTAGTGAGGCGTTCCACGGCGGCAGCAAGAGTTCGAACCTGTCTCTCAAAGGCAGTCGTGGGTGGTTCCTCTCCTTGAACGTCGTTAGTGGTTGCCATCAAGCGAATGAGTACCATGCAACCCTTTGGTTCGGGAAACAATAGTATGGCTTATGAATCTTAACTAAGTCCCCACAGACGGCGCCAACTGATGATGTCAAGAAATTCACCAGTGAGCCACATGATACCTACACGCTCGAATGTAAACCTGCACAACAAAAATAAGAAAAACCTTGCGAAGAGCACCGGTGTGGTGTCGGCCAAATACCCTCCGAAGGTCAAGTTAGAACTTCTTCAACTCTAGAGTGCTAGAGAAGGTTAATTATGTCTACCTTAGTTTTTAAGGGTATTGGAGCTTTTATAGTAGTAAAGAGTTGACCTCTCCTCCTTGGCGCAAAAGTCTTTTCCTTATAGGACTCTTCTTATATAATCCTAAACTTGATGGACAAGGTGTTTCCTTGTGGAGAGGACTCATTAATGAGCGTATTTTCTAGAACTTTACTTGTGCTAAAATTCCGTTTATGTGCTCTGTGGATATTGGCCCATCCAGCCTCGGCCCACAAGTGATGGCCCGTCAGGATGTCGACCTGTCAGGAGGACGACCCGTCAGGCCCATATCTATGGAGATTTTTCCCTCTTCAGTTCCTATTTGGAATAAGATTATAAAGCTGGCTTAAATCAGCTTTTAACCTCTTTCCCAAAAAAAAAAATCAGCTTTTAACCTCCTCCTCTTCTTCCTCATCTTTTTATTTTTTGGCTACCGTAACTTTTAGCTCTTTTACTATTTTTTATAGAGAAATGATATGTTCATAACGTTTTCACAATATTTTTACAACAAATTTTAAATGTCAAGTTGTTATTGTTGGGGCAAAAAAGTAATCTTAGTGTTGGGTTCAAATTTGAACCAATAACAACTAACCACTTATGGTTTGTTGTGAAAATATTGTGGACGTAGCACCTACTGCACTGTTTGTGGATCCAAGTTGTTAAAAAAAAAAAATCAGCTTATTTTGCTTTTGCATATGCTATTGCAATCCTGGATCCCACATTTTATTATGGAAAAAAAATATATAATGTGTAAAGCTAACTTTTGCTCAATGTGACAACATTTATTTACCAGAGTTCTTATAATTTCATATGTGTAATGATATTTTATGTATGAGATTAAATTCTATAAGGTTAGGTGTAAAACCCATATTTTACTTCTCCAATTTCAATATGCCACATCATTTTATCACATATTTAAGAATATATATAAAATTCTATAAGGATGGGGTGTAAAACCCATGTTTTACACCATCCAATAAGTGATTCTCCCGTAAGCATTTTACTTAAAATATTCAATATATCCTACCACAACTAATAACATCTCAATAAATTCCCAATTTGGTTGGATTTATATATGGATATTAGAATTGATTGAGTCTAATTGTGTTTATTCTTAAGAGATTAAATTCTATAAGAACGTAGTGTAAAACTCATATTTTACCCCTCCAATCTCAACATGCCACATTATCTTATCACATATTTAAGAATAAACACAATCACACTCAATCAATTCTAATACCCATATATAAATCCAACCAAATTGAGAATTTATTGAGATGTTATTAGGTGTGGTAGAATGTATTGAATTTTAAGTAAAATGCTGACGTGACAATCACTTATTGAATGGTGTAAAACATGAGTTTACACCCCATCCTTATAGAATTTAATCTCTTTATGTATAAATGAATATATATATCCTCCGTATCACTTGTTGTGTATCACTCTATGTTCCACCAATTCTAACTTGTCATGTATTGATTTTACTGTTCTTATAAAATAACTGAAGTTTAAAAAAAATTAATATATGACAATTTTTAATTGGTGGAACATAAAGTGGTATACAAAAAGTGGTACACAAAATTTATATTTTGATTAAATAAGTTTTAGTCACAACTTATGTGAATTTTTGTTACTTTTAAATATTAACAATGAAACACTGAAGGCTGTAAAAAAACACACACACTGAGGGCACGAATTGGAGCGGTTTTTTTTTTTTTTTTTTTTTTGAGAGAGAGTTTCAACCTATGGCGTCCGCTCCTAATGAGCGCTCCTTATCATCAGACCAAGACACCAATCAGTTTTTGGTGTAGGCGGGGATTGAACCCCAGATCTTTTATACAACCATTAAAGACTTTACCAACTGAACTAACTGGAACCCACACGGAGCGGTTTAAAAGTTAATAATTTAATTAAAACTTTTTTTTCAAGTTCAGATGGATTGAAGGGTGCATTATTATATATTTATTTATAGTTGTGTCAATCTTTACAAAGCAAAACCTGAGGTCCACCTAATAAATTAAAGGGCAAGCATATACCTAGGGCCGGATTAAAGGGTAATTTGGTATAAAATTGAGAAGAATTTTGTTAAGAAAGAGGTGTGATACCGTTGTTGTAATTCAAGTTTGGAGAAATGGGTTAGCCACTTCCCCCATTTTTTTTTCTTAAGTAAATTACAAAGTTGGTCTCTATCTTTTACATCATATTTCAATTTGGTCCTTAACATTTCAATTGTGTCAATTTGATCCTTAACATTTTTAGTGTCATGTCAATTTAGTCCCTACCGTATCTATTGGATGGAAAAAACTGATGTGTCAAATGGAATAATAAAAAAAATATTTTTCATATACATCAATTGCCAACTATACCACCACGTCAGATTAAAAAAAAAATCTAAATCTCAAACTTCCCCTCTCTCTTTCTCGTCAGATTCATCTCCCTCACTCTCACTCTCCCTAATTCCTCTTTCTTTCATTAACTTTTCTTGCACTTTCTCACAAACCAAACGGAAAAATCTAAACAAATTCCAAAACCCAAAAAAAGAGATGTAGAGAGTATCACAATCACACTACCGACTGCTCACTGGAATATTTAAATCACAATCACGAAGAGAGAATCACACCCATTCTAGGTTTTTGAACCCCCGTTTGTTCTTGAGAAAGCAAAAAGAAAAGGAAATGTGACATAAAGCTAAAGACTACATGACACCTATTTCCCTCTCTCACTACTACTTTCTATTTCGAAAATTTTCCAATCCATTCTACTTCTCAACAATCAAACCAATAATTTTTTTATTTAAAAAAGCATAGTCCAACACGACTCCAAATTCCAATCCAAATACACACAGAGGTGCTAAAGAGCCAAAAAGAGTGAGATAGAGAGTGAAAGACGTCTCAACTCTCAACCCCAAGCACAACTAGACATGGCAAATGGTCAGGTTAATCGGGTTGTAAGCTAAACAGGCCGGGTTAAAATACGGGCTATTTTGAACGGGTTGAAAATGGGTTGGGCCAATTGGGTTGCAGGCGGGTCGAGCCAACCTGTATTTTCACATTAAAAAAAAAATACTTTAAAAAAATGTCAAATTTTTAGAGAGAATGAATTAAATCAATCAAAGAAACGAATTGTATATAATGCCCTTTGTTTTTTTTTTTCGTTAAGTGGGCACCTACTATTATTAGACTATTTGTGTTATTAGTATACATGTAAAGGGAAAAAAACAAACAAACCAAAAAACATAAAACTTTCCATATCTTTCCAATTCTGATAGTTTTATGCATAACTAAAATTCTTTACACTCATAATAACAAAATCTTCCATATTAATAACTCACAGGCATAATACTTATAATTACAAATTTACAACTTGAGAGAGAGAGAGATATTAAGGAGCACAAAAATTATATATTAAGTTTACACATTTCTGATTCAAAGTTTACTAATAATATGGACTTTTGGACTTTTTCTTTTACTTTAGTTTTGTATTGTGCTAGTTAGACTTATTGATAGTAACTTATTCTTAGTATTTAACTCAACTACTTAGTATTTAACTTAGTGTTAGATGTTTAGTAGTGTAGACGTGTAGTTGTAAATGATTTTGCCTTTTGTATTTTTTTTCATCTACTACTTAGTATTTAACTTAGTGTTAGATGTTTAGTAGTGTAGACGTGTAGTTATAAATGCTTTTGGCTTTTGTATTTTTTTTTTCCTCTACTACTTAGTATTTAAATTTATGTTATACATTTAGTAGTATAGATGTGTAGTTGTAGATGCTTTTGCCTTTGTATTTATTTCCTTTTAATTAATTTTTTTTAATAAATGGGGGCATGGCCACTGCCACTAGTAGGCTAGCTAAGGCTGATTTTGTTCTGTCTTTGTATTGTTTTTTAAACCTCTCTATAGGTGTTTTCTTCCCGAACCCATCAAAATGTTTTCTCTTCAAAATTGAGAGAAAACTGAGTAGGAGGAATTTAATAAGTAAACGACAAAAATATCCATGCACACTTGCATATAGGCTTGTCCAATCTGTTGCTCTCTTTTCTTTTTAGTTTCTTTTTTTTTTTTTTTCTTGGTTTGGATGTTGCCTCTTACTTTTTTTTTCCCCCTTTTTTCTTTTGATTCCCTGAGCAGGCTTCATCCAGTTGCTCTTCTTCTTCTTTTTTCCTCTTTTTCTTTTGATTCCCTGAGCAGGCTTCATCCAGTTGCTCTTCTTCTTCTTTTTTCCTCTTTTGCACTCTTTTGTGATTTTTTGTTTTTGTTTTTTTAGATGTGATTTTTTTTTTTCTAGATATGATTTTTATCGCTTTTTTTTTTGTCACTTTTTTATTTTAACAGAGCGTCATTTTTTAACAAGAGTATATGAGTAAATTTATACAAACACATTTTTTCCATTTCTCCACTTTTTCACGTACTCCCCACCAAACAAAAATTAGGGACATTAAAATTTTTTCTATCCTTTCACTTTTCCACCCTCCTGCCATTTTCTATCTTTCCACTTTTTCATTTCTCTAACTAAACGGACCCTTAGTAGGAACTCTACGATCACACCATGCACCTAATAGGCTTATTCACTTTATCCATCTTACTCTTATTCTATAATTTATATTCTATTTGATCTCATTGTCTTTATTATGAATTATCAATTCAAGATATCATAAGTACCCAAATCCTTGGTATTTCTTTACCATCAAGTTTTGCAACTTCATCTTTATTTCTCATGTTACTAAACTTGCCTTCCATGTATTCTGTTTTGAAATTACCAAACCCAAAGTTTTTATATTATAAGGTATCTCTCTAGATTTTCTTTCTGGTTTTCAATCAGTATCTCTGAATATTTTCAATTTGACACTTCTCATGTTACTAATTTTACACTCCATATATTTTATTTTAAAATTACCAAACCCAAAGTTTTTATATTATAACAAGGCATCCTTCTAGATTTTCAACTTCATGACTTTGATTCCACGTCTAATTTCTTTGGCTAAAACTATATTCATTTAATCTTTTACAGATTTGATGATCTTGATTTCCCTTTTGTCAACGTCAGACGGATTGACAGGGTTGGATTTCGCTCTGCTTTAATGGTTGAATTCTTGTCATGGCCCACGGGTGCATTATTATTATGAAGCCGTGTCCTATTATTATATATTTATAGTTGTGTCAATCTTTACAAAAACAAAATCTCAGGTCCACCTAGTAAATTAAAGGGTAATTTGGCATATTATTATGAGATATGTTACGTTTACAATAATTTTACAATATTTTTACAACAAATCACAGGTGGTTAATTGTTATTGGTTCAAATTTAAAACTAATACTAAGATTACTTTTTTGCCCCAACAATAACAACCAGTAACAACTTGCCACTTAAGATTTATTATAAAAATATTGTAAAAATGTTGTAGATATATTATTTCTCTATTATTATTGATAAGAATTTTGTTAAGAAAGAGGATGATACCGTGGGCGTAATTCGAGTTTGGAGGAATGGGTTTAATCACTTCCCCCTTTTTCTTTCTTACTCACTTTTCCACCGTCATTCACTTTTTTTTATGTTTATAGTTTAATTTATACTCTATACTTTCCCGGTGCCGTCGTCACAAAAAAAGGCGGAGAAAGCGGAAAGGCTAAAACCGTGGGCGTAGCACTGTCGCACAACAAATTATATACCTCAGCCACAAATAATTACCTCTGGAATTGGGTCAATGGAGATAGAAACATGGTGACTCCGCATTTATCAGCTAAATGGGCTTCTGTAAATGACTTATTAATTTTGATATAGATCCTAATCTAAGTTTTGTACTTGTTTGATATTTCTATTAATATTTTTCTATGCAAGAAAAAAAAAATCTGGAATTGATTTGATCGATATTTAATTTTTGTATTTAATAAAAAAATGAAAAAGAAGAAAGAAAGAAAGAAAAAGATTTTTTTTTTATACAAGATAGAAATTTTACTCTACCCTAATATAAGTGTATATGTACGTGTAATTCTAAAAAAAAAAAGTATATATGTGTGTGAAATTCTCACTTTGAGACTTGAATCTCATCCCAACCCTTGTAAAGTAGCCATCACGCCAAGGATATATGATAGTAAAAAGAAATTATTTAACGTTTTAACTAAAGCAAAATCAATTAACTTATTTAGGAAAATTAAATAATCAATGAGCTGTAAGGTGCACTTAGATTTTCTCAATTTTTAGTCCATTAAGCATGGATATCAATACAATTTCAATAACAAAATCTTATTCTCAAAATACTAGAATCATTTATGAATTCTTGTTAAGATTAATTTGAATTGATCACGTGCATCTTTTTTACCATTTTATTCCATTCAAAATCATAATTTATGTCCAATTCTTGATTGTTATTTTTAAAAAGTCATTCTTGAAATTAATTTATTATTTTAGATTTTTCTCTATCTTTGTTATTCATTAGACTTGTATATATATCAACACACTTAAGATAGAAGGAGTATGGATATCAAGACACAATTTTTACATAAATAATTGTATAATTTGATGACAAAAACTTGATATAAGAATTTAATTAGACAATTTTGAGGAATTTGTGGTGTTTTTTGTGTTAAAAGTTAGAATATCATTCCTCTCCTTTGTGTGTGTTTGTTTCTCAAAAAAAAAAAAATAATAATAATAATAATAATTCAAATAGAGAGAGAGAGAGAGAGAGAGAGAGAGAGAGGGCTTTGTTTGGAAGGGAGGAAGAGGAGAGAAGAGATAGGAAATATTGGTGACTTGACATTTATTCTAATGTGGTCGGCATTAAACTATTAGGAGAAAGAACAAAAGAGAAAATTGAGGGAAGACCAATCCATCCAGACCCACATTTTTCTTTTGCCCAAATTGGGAGAAATGGAGAGAAAGTCAAGCATTAAAAAAGTGCGAGTTTCCTAGCCCACCACTAATGACATAAAATTTCAATTTTGTCCATAACTTTTTACAAAAGTTCTTTACTTTATTGGGGGGAATTTAAGTAAAACAACATCTTTCCTTTCATTTTTCTTCTTGCTTCAAACCAAACTAAATATATATATATATATATATGTAGGGACAGGGTTTGAGCACTTCTTCTGTTGGATGAATGAAACCAGGCCTAACTAGCCCAATACAATAAATCTATAGAGAATGGGTTTAAGAACTAGGTCTTAGTGAGGATTACAACAACTAGATATGGTTACAAATAGATTGAATAACAAGGTTGTGAACTAAAGTGTGAATTTCTGTTCCTCGACCCCCACTTGAGGAACTAGTAATTCTTATTATTTCTTCAATGCTTGACTACAAAGGTTTCAAGGATGATGTCGTATTCTTTACTTTTCTTTTTCTCCCCCTTCTTTCTAGAGGACTTCTTACATTATATACTCCCTCTTAGTCGATCTTGACCCTCCATTTGTTGATCATGCAGGTCACTACTTGAGTGCTTGTCCCATCAGCCGCTTTCTTAAACTTTCTGTGAACTGCAGCAACTTAGGCAACACTATTCAAGGGTCATTTCCTCATTAATGCGACCAGAATGTTAGTTGTGGGCATTTAATGTGGAGGTGACAGTTTCTCCTTGAATTACTCCTCCACCATGCTTTCATGACTAACCCATTGTACTTGTCCTTTTCTTAGGATGCTCTAGGAGGTTGCCTTTGATGGCGTGCTGTTCTTCCCTTTGATGGTCTCGGTTAGCCGAGGACAGGATTGTCCTTGGCGACATTTCTTGGCAATTTGGGCTTTCTACGTTCATCCTCGAACGTTTCTTCCTCCTTGGCATAGGCCTTGGGCTTATTATAAAGTGGGCTAGGGTTGCCAAATTCTTTGACCCCACAATATATTAATAATATGTTTGTTTTGTTGTAAAATGTTTTTCGAAAAATATTTTCAACATATTTAGGTGTTTGTTTCACTATAATATTTGGTCAACACTAAAAATGATTTCCATTGAAAACCCTTTGTAAAATGTTTTACCAATTTTTTTTTTTAGTAAAATGTTTTACAAGTTTATAAGGTTGCACAACATCACTCCCCAACACATCTAAAATTTGCTACACAAGCCTGTACCCATCTGAAACTCACAAAGATGATTATCAACAATGGTTGGCAGTTAATGGTGGTAAGGAGGCTCAAAATCGCGTTGTTGATTTACGACTGAGATGAGCAATTTCATGGCTAGAGGCAGTAATTTGGTGGTTAATGGTTGCGATCTAGTGATTAGGGGTGTTGATCCGATGACTAGGGTATCGATCTAGCGATTTAGGGCTTGGATTCGATGGCTAAGGACATTGATCAGTCAGGGTTGCGTCAATATGGTGGTTGAGAGTGTAAATCTGGTTGGGTTTAGTGTCGATATGGTGGTTTGTGTATTGGAAAATTTGGTGGTTTGAGCTTGGAAATTTTAGGTCATAACAAACACACTTGAAAGTATTTTTGACTAAAAATATTTTCAATTACATTTGAAAATATTTTACAAAGAAACAAATGAAGTGTAAATATATTCTTTTCTTTTCTCTCTTTCTCTCACTCCTTCCAAGCATGCAAGAGGGAAGCATTTTCTTTTCCATTTCTTTTGCCTCGCTCTTTTCTCTTCCCTTAGTTATAAAGTCTTTGCCAAAGTTTAATCCTTACTATATTTCAATTATATTTGATTAATTTATCCTGATTGACCTCATTTTTGCATATAATCATATTTGGACATAATTTACACTATATTGTAACTAATAAAATTGAGAATAGTATATTTTTAAGCTTATCTTTTTTTTTTTTCTTTTCTTTTTTTGTCGCACCAAATATGATATTTATTAAGTTTAATTTAAAATCAACTATACAAAGCCAAAAAAGAAGGGTTAAAAACAAAATTTCAATTTATTTCAAATACTGAAAGGTCAAAGGTCAAGACTTCTGGACTTTATTTATTGGCTGGAAAGTAAAACTTATCACTCAAATTAAATGAAGAGATAAGGCGTATATGTATAATGGTCCATGTATATCTCACTTTTTTTCTTGAATCCATCCATCTGATGGAGCGAATAGGTCCCATCGGACACGACAGAGAGTATCTCTATCCACTTAACATAAAAACGTTACGTGGCGCAATCTAACAGAGTTTTTAGTGAAAAATTGGAAGGTACCGTAGAGGAGCAAAAACCGTAGGGAGAGAGAGAGAGAGAATTGAGAGACAGAGTGGGTCCACACATTTGCAATTTCCATTTCCGACAATGTTGAGTGAAAAATTACTATTATTTAAGATTATCCATTGGCAAGTGAGTGAGTCATCGTTGGTTGCCGCTTCGTCACAAATCCAATCCACTAAGACGTGGCCAGCTGGAACCACCCCTCTTTTCACTCTCTCTCTCTCACGTTCTCTCTCTCTCTCCCAAACCCTAAACCAACTCCTCCTCTTCCTGTAGGACACCGCCACACTGGATTCACTCCTTATTGTACGGTTCTAGACACACACAATATCAACAACAACAATAACAGCAACAACCACGTCGTACTACAACAGCAACAACAAAAACAGCTTCAGAGGTAGTACAAACTCAAACTGGAGAGAGAGAGAGAGACAAAGGAAGCACTGAAACAAAAAAAAAAAAAGAGGTTTTCTGGGACTCTGGAAGTGGAAGCCGTGTACGTATATTCTGGGTAGCAAAGATTGAGTCCTCAGATTCTTAAACCTAAAATTCTCAACCTTTTTTTTTTTTTTTTTTTTGGAGAAAAAAAAAAAAACATATACTGTAAATAAAAGAAGGGTCTGTATTCCACTTGGACATCCACCTCACTCTCTCCAAAACGCCATCAAAGCAGGTTAGTCTCTCTCTGGCTTTCTCTTTCCCCATCTCTCTCCGTCTAATTACACGTGTTGGTAACGTATTATTATTATTTGTGTCTAATCTTTTTAATTCCATACATGTACTTACTATTATTATATATATGTGTCTCGGAATTAAGCTCGGTCGGAATCTCTAATTTCTTATTAATGGTTTCAAAACCACAGATTTCAGTTTGTTGTTCCTAGTTATGGTAATCTTCGTTTCTCTAATAAGATTAGATTAAGTTTAGAGTTATGGGTGGTTGTACCTTTTCAACCTGAATTTATTTGTTTAACGAAATAGTTAGATAGATTTTCTTATCTTATCTTGGAGATGTGTAGTTATGAATAAATTTGAAGGTACTTGTAGGTTGCCCTTGTGAATTAAAGTTTTTATTTTTGGATGATTAAGAAAATTTATGGACATGTTTAGCTTTATCTATGAAAGTACTAAAGGTTGCTTGTCTTAGACCAATAGAGGAGTGAGTATATATGTAAGATGGGATTAATATTTAGTAGAATTGAAGGCCAAGAATTACCCATAAGAGAAGCATATATTGTTGACTTGACAATATGGATGTGAGGCTAAAAATTAAATGATGCTCGGATATGTAGATCATCAACTGAAGCAAATTGCTAATGCAATGAGTAAGAGTCAGAGAACTCAGAGGAAGGATTAGTTCACCATTCAACTGAAAACTGTTTTTGGTTTATTCCAATCCTGGCATAAGTTGAATCCAATATGTCGAAAAAGAAAAAGAAAAAGAAAATCCAAGCTTATAAGGATTGGTTGGACATTAACAACTAGTTCTATGGGCTACTATGAGCATAATATGGTAATGAAAACTGCCCCAAGGACAGGAAGATTACAGTCCATATGAAACACTTGATGGTACATTATGCTATGTGTGATTATAGATAAGGTATAATTTATGAGATGTTTGAAGAAAATGTTGATGGCTATAAACAATATGAGTCCTGGTGGCAAGCATATGAACGATGGTCTATGACTCGGAAGAGGGTGTGGCTTTATAGAGCTGAATGACAAAATAGGACCAATCATGAGTAGCTTCCATTTAAGGCTTTGTTAGCTTTGTTTCAATTATTTTAAGGCAAGCCATTATTAAGTTCCTAAGGTTCTTATGGTAGCTATCTTCCTTGAATCAAATGTTCCCTCATGTGCTTCGTCCTTTTTCTTTTCAATAAAATTTTGTTACGCACAAAAAAAAAAAAGGGTTCCCTCATATAACTTTTCATACAAGTAAAATGCCATAAGATGTGTGCTTATGTCAAAAGTCGTGTGAAGAAATTATGATCAGGTTCAATTATCAAAGATATAGATCATTATTTTAATTACTTATTAGAAGGAAAAAGGGGGAAGAGAAGAAACGCGAACTTAACAGAAGAAGAAAAAAGAATTATAGCCATTTAAGTGAACTAGAATCTTAGTCTTCCCTGTGACCTGTGCTACCTTCCCATTTATATGAGCTCAACGACCTTGTTCATTGTGGAGGCTAGTTTAATTCATTTTGGAGTGTGGAGGAAGCATTGTCTTAACAACTTTGCATTTGTTTGAGAATCTAAAAATTCGCTTTTATCTAACTGAAACAGTATCAATAGTAAGTAAAATTATCATCTTAAAATCTTAGTATGTGACATAGTTTATCAATATGGTGATTTTAGGTACTTCCAAGATATTGCTAAGGGTGCAAGTGATCTGGTCATAAACTGTGGAACTTAAAGGGGATTTTATGAAACAATCTTTGATGGGGACAGGGGAAGAGGGCACACCTCCTAAGCCTTCCAAACCAGCTTCTTCAACTCAGGTATCCCCTTCATCCTCCTCTCTCTCCCCCTTTCTTTTGTTTTCTCTCTCTTTGTTTGGATATATATATTTTTTTTTTCCTTTATTGGTTTTAAAGCATTCTCAATTGATTTACAGGAGATCCCAACAACTCCTTATGCTGATTGGTCAAGCTCTATGCAGGTTCTTGATGAAAATATATTTAATGTTTTTGATTGCTCTGTGCTGTTATGAATTTTTTATTATTTTATTTAGATTATACAGATAATTAGTGTTAGTGGCTTATGGATGAGCTTATTGTTTAGGCTTATTATGGTGCTGGAGCTACTGCACCTCCATTTTTTGCCTCAACTGTTGCTTCTCCAACCCCCCACCCTTATTTGTGGGGAAGCCAGGTGAATATCTCCCTTTTTTTGGATATGTAGAAGACTAGAAGCATACGTTCTCTATATGATAGAAGGTTCTTATTTGCTTTTCTGTTGGCTATTTATCAGCACCCTTTGATGCCACCATATGGGACCCCAGTTCCATACCCAGCTTTATATCCTGCAGGGGGTGTCTATGCTCATCCTAATATAACCACGGTAATTATAGCGTTCATGCTTTCTTTCTAGGCTAGGTTTCCTTATACTAATTTTTTATACGATACAAATGCATGTTCCCACACGTGTGACACATACTCCCTGCTGCTGTTAAATACTGAGAAGTTTTTAAATTTGATCATCTAAATTTCTTTTTACCATTTCTTCTGTAGACCCCAAACCCAGTGCAGACAAATGCAGAGTTGGAAGGTAAGGGGCCTGATGGAAAGGACCGGGCTTCAGCTAAAAAATCCAAGGGAATGTCTGGAAATTCTGGCAAGGGTGGAGAGTCTGCAAAGGCAACTTCAGGTTCAGGAAATGATGGCGCTTCACAGAGGTGCAGCAACCTAAAGTGTAGTTTAATCTTCTTTTGACTTGGTTTCCTTAACATTAGATTTACATAAATGTGTGCTATCACTGCTATATGCTGATTAGAGATTTGCTCCCCACCCCCCTCGCCCTTTCTTCTCTCTCTCTCTCCGTGATTATTAGTGCTGACAGCGGTACAGATGGTTCTTCAGATGCAAGCGATGAGAACAATAACCAACAGGTACATTATCTTAATATTAATACATGCACTTTCTCACTTATCATGTAGCTGATTTTTGCATGCCTATGTGTTGGAGTTTCCCATATCTGTATCAATCTGGCCTGTTGATATGACATTTGTTTTTTCCACACATGCCCAATTCTGTAGGATTTTACAGCAAGCAAGAAAGGAAGCTTTGACCAGATGCTTGCAGATGGTATATATATACAAACGTTTTATTTTTTTTAATCTTCAACCTAAATGGTTCCTGCCTATGTCACTTTTTCTGTAATAATTTTGTACTCACTAAAACTTCCTCAGGAGCTAATGCACATACTAACACTCCTGGGGCCATTATTCAAGCTTCTGTGCCTGGGAATCCTGTAGTCTCAGTGCCTGCAACTAATCTGAATATTGGAATGGACTTATGGAATGCATCACCTGCTGGTGCTGGAGCTGCAAAAGTGAGAGCAAATCCATCTGGTGCCTCATCAGCACATGTTTCTTCAGCAATGATGGGTCGTGAAGGTGTAATGCCTGATCAGTGGGTACGGGTATAAGGCTTGTAGTTCTCTCTCTCTCTCAAAAAACAAAAAACCTTACTCAAAAAAAATTATTAGGAGTTTGTGCCTGTTTCCTAATGCAATTCTTTACAAATTATCTAACAATGAAATTCTTTATCATATTTCTGCTTTTGTGTCATTGCCCACAAAACAGGTGCACTTGTGCACATATCTGACTCTCCAGTTTGACTTTTAGTATCCTATTTTATGTTGGCTTTAATTTATCACTTAATAGGCTTGCATGGAGAGGCTGTAAATTTTAAAGTCAATATGGACTTGTGTATCCGCTAATTCCATGGTTTTTACCTTTACGTTACCAATTAAGCTTTTTATAAATTCCTTTTTTTGAATTCTAACTCTTGATTTTGACAGGATGAACGTGAGCTGAAGAGACAGAAGAGAAAGCAATCTAATAGGGAGTCTGCTAGGAGGTCAAGATTACGCAAACAGGTACAAATATACTTTGTGCTACCTGTCAGGACCAACTGTTTGCCTGTTTAATCATTATGCCCTACTAGCTCAGTCGTGCTCGCTAATCGCCAATTCTTGCCTTATTTCAACTTTTTAACCATCTTAAGTTGTGATGAAAAGGTTTTTTAACTTCCAAGCAATTAACTGCATGTTTTTACCATCTCCTTTTGAAGTTAAAGATTGATATGAAGAAGAGGGAACATTTGGGACTGTATGGCCCTTTAAAGTATTAAAATTCATACTTAAGAGAGAATATCTTGAACTTTTCATTGCTTGGTGAGAAGTTTTAACATGTTCTTGGGGTCTGGATGGTGAGCATTTATTATCCATTTTGTCAGAATGCTGAACTACTTGTTTAGTTTTTGTCTATAAATTTAATTGTGTTTCATGTCCCAACCAGGCAGAGTGTGAAGAACTACAAGCAAGAGTGGAAACTTTGAGCAACGAGAATCACAATCTCAAGGATGAGGTCCAGAGGCTTTCCGAGGAATGTGATAAGCTTACATCCGAAAATAGTTCCATTAAGGTTAATTTAAACCCTTGTCTCTACTCCATGTTGCCTTTTCAATTTAGTGATCATTATATTCCAAACACTTTCTTGCTTAATTTCATTCCATATTTTTCATAATTTTAAAGAAGCAGAAAATATTTTATTCCCAATTGTCATTTGATAAGCCAGATATGTAAAAAGCATTGCAATCAATTCTCTCCTGCAGTTTTAGTCAGTCTGATTGGAAAGTTTTGCCCATTTTTTGCTTCTATAACAGGAAGAGTTGACACGAATATGCGGACCAGAAGTAGTTGCTAACCTGGAACAGAACGTTGCCACATCAGTTATTCAATCTCATGGTGACGGCAACAATTTAAATTGAAACACTCCTACGATACGACAGATAACATTGCAGTCAGAACAGAAATTAATTCAACTCCAGGAAGTAATGGCATTGGCCCTAATGGATCATGAAACATTTATTTTCCTTACTAATTTTATAGCCTTAACCCTTTGTAACTGTTAACTTTTATGATATCTTTACTGAGTTGGGACATTCCTGAGTCCATCTGTATTGTTGTATTGATCAATTGAAGAAAAAAAATCATATAGGAGAATACTTCAGCAACCGTTTATGTATTGAATGGAATTGCAATGGATATTAGGCTTTCAGTTTAATTGACGCTTGCAAACCTTTGCTCTATTTGCATAGTTCATAATTATCAATACCTCATTTCTCAGTAACTCAGCTCTTTAAACAGGGCAATGTAGACTTAAAAACTTAGCATCCTTGATTTCTGGTGGTTAAGGTACTTATGCTGTGAGTGACGCTTTAAGATAGCAAGAGCACAAGTTTGGTACTTGTGCTCTTTGAGGAAAACCCTCAAATTTCCTCAGAGAGAAAACGCCATACCAGTGGGCTAATAGCCAAGACAATTGACGTTATATGTACGAATTCCTAAGATGATGAGAAATCCACTGCTTGAAATATCCATCCTTTGCCCTAATTTATTTTTGGGTTGGGGTTGGGGGGGAGGGGGAGTATATGACCCACTGGAAGCCACGTTCATAGACCATCAATCGGAAGGAATCATCAAAATACTCTCACTACAGATCACAAAAAACAAAATGTTATACTTCAGGCAAACACACATGATACAAATTTTCGAGAGCCACATGTACATTAAAGGTGCAATACAAGCCTAACATTATCCCCAGCTATTTCCTGTAAAAGAAACAACCGAATTGTCTGAAATCTTGCAAGAAAATTTAGCACAATTGTGACGTCTAAAACTGTGAAAGTGTGATGCCAGCTATAAGCTTGACTTACTATAGGCCTTATCTTCTTCTTTTTCCTGATAAGTACAAAACTACCTTGGCAATGGGGAAAAAAGGATTCAGAATTATGCATATTTACAGGGAGGTATCAATCAATCATCATGATCTGAGCCAGTATCCGAGGCTGTTCTTAATGGGCCCTCAATTGCACTGTGCTGTTGTGGCTGACCTGGTGTCACAGAACCCCTGAACATTTGATCCGCTGGTCCAGAACAAGTAAAACAGTTAATGTCTGAAAGAGAATAATTTGGTGGACAAAACAAAAGACCATAAGCACTACAAGCCACTACAATCCTCACCTGATCCCATAATCTTTGCAAGCATGTTCCTAACAAACTGAATCTCTGCTTGACGTGCACTTATTAGTTTAACCTGCAAATTTAATAACAGGAAACCCTCTTGAAATCTACATTTAATACATAGAAGAAGGCATGCACTGTTCTCTCAAATTCAACCTAAAACCAACTATTTTTAAGGCCCTTTTAACCAGGGGAAATATAGAACAGTAAAAGCAGATCAGTTATGTTAAAAATATTAGGTTTCAGCATAATCAAGTATTACCAGCCCTTTTTTTTTTTTTTTTTTCTTTTCTTTTGATAAGTATTACCAGCCTTATTTTCCTTTAGCCAAAAAAAAAAAGGTTTACCAGCCTTAGTAGCTACTGGTCTTCCTAACCTTTCAATGATAGAGGGCTTATGTTCAACCCATTGCAGGTGTTGGGAATCAGGGATCACAATTTCTTCTCAAATTTGTCCCAAAAAAGTAGAAAAGCATATTTATGGTACCTGATCTTACCCCATGTTACAATTCACAGAAAGGACACAAATACCCCGATCGATGCATTCACACAGCTTATCTAAGGCAAAACATACCAGCAATTAGAGAATATACCATTTCACCATATGCAAAACCCATGATGTGATCAATTCTAGCTTGATGTCTCTGAAAGAATGGACGTAGGTAATTCACGTATATTTGCTTGGCCCCCTAGTGAAAAGCAAACAGTCATGAAACTATGAGTTCACCTTCCGTCTAAATTATGTTGCAGTTTAGAGGAACAAAATGTTGTTGGAAGCAAAATATAACAATTTTCGTCCCAGTACTTGTTGGCTTGTTGCCATATACTCGAAAGAGAAGCATAAGCTTAAACTCACATCAGCAGAAGGAAGTTGAAGCCAAACAAGAAACGCAAACTTCATGTGGTAGTACAAAGGACACCTGCATGTAATTAAAACAGAATGAGTAAATTAATCAAGTTCACGTGGATTGGTTCATACTTCATACCAATGTGTGTATCTTTCAGGATTTAAAAAAAAAAAAAAATTTATTATTGGTAAGTTATACATGCACCCAATGAATCTTGAACCTACAACCTCACCCTCCATCCCATTATTATGAGAGGAGGAACTGAGGAAGTGCCACTTGAGCTATAGCTCATTGGCCTTTACTAGTAGCCATATCTATTATTCACACTTGTCTTGTGCAAACAAATCACACGAATTACTAAAGCTGTTAGTGTTTGAAACCACATTTTCTGCTATTACTTTTTCTGACAAGTTTTCACTGCAGCAAGCAGAGAAAATTGAATGGTAGGGTCAGCTCAGCTGCTTCTATATGTTAAATAAGTTTTGGCAGCAAGGAGAGAGGGAAAGGGAGATTCAGGCTAGTGACCTCCATTTCATGAGGTGTGGACCCCATCAATAGTGCTCTCTTCACGCAAGTAAAGAGGTACAGTTCAAGAAATCAGAGTTTGACATATGTTTGAGCGCTTGCTGTTTGCTATACAGATTTCATAATACACACAACTTGTATAAACACATAATCAAAGCAAAGCACAGGGAATTCAGAAGATAAAATTGTCCCCAGAGTAATAGCTTGTTTTGACTATGCTTGCAAAAGTCAAATATATTTTTACTCATCAATCAAAATATTTTTGATTGACATAGGTCACTGATGTTGCTCATAATATAACCAATTGAATCATCAAAATATATTATAAAATCAAAAGAGAAAAAAAGAATTTGCTTGAGACTACATAACACTTAAAAAAAAAAAAAAAAAAAAAAAAAAACTGCCTTAAACCTGAGAGAAATGTAAACATAATATGTCAAGTAGCTACCACCATCAACCATACCAAGCAATGCCTAGAAATTTCATATGACATCTATCTCAAGGGCAAAAGAAGTCCAATATAAACTTATAAAGAAAAACAGTCTCATGTGACCAGAAATCATGGTTTAGAATCAAATAAATGGGTTCAGAAATATACCAGTAAAGCAGCTTGTCAGAAAAGACTTCCACGATGCTGAAAGATCCATATGCTGCAAGCAACCAAAGCAGACATGAATGGGATCAATCAGTTACATGCTAGAGGCTAGAAGTCATTTACTTCAAAATTTTCAGCAAGCACGAAAGATAATATAATCCAGGTAACTTAAACTTGTTCCCTATCGGCAAAGATAAAACATATAATTGTCACCCAAGAGTATTGAACAGGATCAGACTAGTTGCATTCTCTAAAGATTACAGGACATGTACCTTCAGAATTTCAAAAGCCATGAAAAAATAATGTCATCCAGGTAACTTAAAGCTTGTCTCGAATCAGCAAAGATAAAACCTATGGTTAAGTCACCCAAGATTAGTGACCTAATCAACAGCATAAAAAGGTGGTTATTGATAAGGGAAGGCTGTTGTTTTGTGTCCCATCATCACCATCAGTTCAAGAATAAACCACAAGAACTAGCTATGCCAAAATGACTCCATGGTTCACTCTTCCATTTCTATTCTTGTCACCAAAATTTGTGGATCAACCTCCATACGCATTCTACAACTTGAGATACACAGCATGGAGATGGCTACCAAACACTTTCTTTTATCCATTCAATCCTATTAGGGGTCACGTATGTAGATTTTCAGACTCATCTTCATGAAGTGTGACACAGTTTTACACTAGCCCTTTACCAAACTCATTCTACTACTCCCTTTTTTTATTGGTAATAAGAGTATTTTATTGATAAAAATAATAAAAAACAATGAGTTCATGATGATGAACACATAGAAAGAAAGAGAGCAAAGAGACAGAGATCAAGAGGCTATTCTAAGAGAAACAAGGAACTCTATGCTGGAAGAACAATCCAAGGAACCCCAACACTGAGACCAATCAAAGAGTTCGCTGATAAAAATCTTTTAAAAGATCCAATGATTTTTCAGTATCCTCAAATAAGTGACAATTCTGCTCCATCCAAACAATCTACATCAAACAACTAGGAACCAAATTCCAAATATCTTATCTATACTTCCCAAGCCAATTTCTCCAACAAAATAATAAACAAGCAACATAGCCTGGCATGACCCATTGAATCCCAAAAATCTGAAACATATACACCCACAAAGCATGTGCTAACACACAATGAAGAAGGAGGTAGTCCATGGATTCCCCATTACAACGGCACATGCAACACCAATTCACTAAAGGCAAACACCTTATCAGGAGATTATCCAAAGTAAGAATTTGACGTAAAGCCGCTGTCCACATAATTATAAAGAAGGAAACCATTTTAGGAACCTTTACTTTCCAAATACCCTTCCATAGAAAAACGGAAATAGGAGCACCTTGAACCTCTTGGTAAAGAGACTAAGCATCAAACGTACCACTTCCAATAAGACACCAACATAATCTGTCACTCCCCACAAATTCATTCTACTACTCTTGCCTTGCAAAACAGAAAAAGGTTAAAAGAGGGCGTTCTATAGGGTTTTAAATGAAAACAGGGCACCATCCACATCATCACAAATTAGAGTCAACCCGACTATAATGCTACTTCGGCTTCCCTAGACCTATGAATGCCTTTGGTTCTACGGACACAGCATCTAAAGTAGAAACATTCTTGGGCTTTTTAAGGTTCACAAAAAAATTAATAAGATGGCCTACTAAAGAGCCAGGATGATAAAATATGACACAAAAATAACAAAGTTTTTTGCAACGAAGTGCTAAACAAACACAATTTTAAAATTTTACAAATAAGGATGAAAAATGATCAAAATTTTGAGAAAAGAAAAAAAAAGGGAGGAAAAAGTTACGACCTGCCCAATACAAAAGCATCCTTTGTTGCTCATTTTGATCTTTCCTCTCAATTGCCTTGAATGTAGAGTACACAGGTAAACCAATCCCAATAGAACAGCTGCACAAGCAGAAAGCTAAATATTATATTACACACCAAGTGTCCGTTTGGCATGATTAATTTTGCCAACTTATTTTATTATTCAGCTTATTTTTGCTAATATTCATGGGTCCCACTACACTTTTTGATACTATTCATGGATCTTACTATACTATTTCAATTAACTTTTACCTTTATCTACAGTATTTTCAGTAAAAATTTTTCAGTTTCAGTAAAATAAGCGGATCCCAAACAGACCCCAAATATAAGTATTTTTATTTTAGTTTGTAATGGACGAAGCACATATGAGTAACTAAACATCAAAGACCAAGATCGGAGCTTATATGATGAAAAATGGTCTATAGGAATTAAAAATCTGCAAGTACATATTTGAAGTCACGGTTTACCTCAACAAGAATCGTTAACTGTTATTGTTTGCCAATATAATACACTTCTAAAAATGAAAAATAAATTGAGCAAACAGCTTTGAAAATGGCATTAAAAACATATGGTCAAAACAAACATTAATTAATGCACACCATGCTGTTCGAAGTACAATGTTAGAACCAAGAGGACAAAGAAGCAACTGCAGCCCCACCTGCATCAGATATTTTGAAAATCAGTTTAAGCATGTACCTGTTAGGGAAATCAAATAAGTTCCAGTACTGCATGCTACAGTAATGATAGCAACTAAGTAATTAGTTCACTTAAGAATTATTAATTTACTAATAAAAAATGATAAACAAAAATGGAACTAGAGTGCAAAGAAAGCTACGTAAAGCAAAGCCCTTACAAAACTTAGATGAAATCTAGAAACATCTAAAAAGTCAGAATTGCCCCATCTGGTATGCAACCCCAAATGAAAAAAACTTCAACTATACATTCTTGAACTCCCATAAAAAAAAAAAATTCAATTCAGACCCTAAAAATTTCTTGTATTCCCTCAAACACACCACGTCACCCACAAAGACCCAAAATCATTCCTCATTTACCTAACTCACAATCAATACAATTTAAAGTAAATAAAAAAAATCTCACACTTTGGCTTTGGATTGACATAGAGATGATACTAGTTATGCAAAAGGTCTGAACAATCATCTCATAATAGTTATCTTGATTGTTTTTAGATCGGACGCTACTTCCTAAATCAAATATCTAAAACTCTCGATCAGCTCGTACTTTCTGCAAACCTAATTTTACTTCCACTCTCCTGTCATTTTTTAACCGCAATTTCATCCACCTTTGCATCTCATAGCTATTGTTTCATTAATTCTACAGACATTTATCATTGTTTCAGTCAGCCACTTTCAACAATATTGATCTACTAGGAATTAATTCTTCATGCATCAAAAATCCACTAACTCTTACAAGAGATTAAAATTCACCCCCCCAAAAAAAAAAAAAAATCATTTATTCTAGTCCCTATACATTTTCATTCCTATTTTTTAAAGATTTGTCTACCACAACATTGAAAATTTTGCCAAGTTTCGAATTATGGTAATCATTGCCTCCAATGAAACCATACCTCTAGTTCCAGTTATTATAAATAAATTCATACTCTGATTCATAATTTCATGATGATATTGATCTAAAAATTATACGGTTATCAATCGCCAACAGAAATTCGCAGAATGAAACAATTACAAGCCTACAATCGCATTATTCCACTACGACTATAAAATAGAGAGAGAGAGAGAGGTACAGTACGAAACCCTAGCTAAAGAGAGAGCGAAAAAAGAACAGGCATTGAAAGAGAGGGAGAAGATGATTCTTACCTCGCTGGGCATGTGGGATCCGAGAAGAGCCATTTCCATTTACTCTCTAAATTTTCAATACTAGTTTGTATTTGTGGTATATTATTATTACTCCGTTCGTCTGACTGAAAAAGAATAAAAAAAAAAAGAGACGTGAGGATCTAAAAAAGAAACGGTGTCGTCAGGTGCCCACAGGAAACAAAGACAAAATAGTTTAGCTCCAGCAATTTAAATCCGCCTGCGGATACCCGCACTTAATGGACGGGTTTTACTCGCCCCGTATGATAAATAGGGCTTAAATGAGGATTAACATTTTTCCCCATACCAGTCTAGTTTATATTTAAAAAATTAAAAATATATTTTTATAGGTTTTTTATAAGACATATTTTTATTTTTAATTGTCATATTGTTATGTGTTGAATTTTTTTTTTTTGTATTTTTTAATAATTGAATTGTTGTATTGTTATGTTTTGAAAAAGTTTTGTAATTTATAATTTTTTTTTAATGTTTTATGAGTTTTAATTTAACTATATTCAAAATAAATTTATAATAAATTATATATTAAAAAAAAACTTGAGTTCGGCGGGATGGGTACCCATGGATATAAGCTAGAACTGGGCGGGGAAAAAACCCAACCCCATAGTGAGAGAGGGGTGAGTGCAAAGAATAGGAAAACTGCCTCAAATTATCTTCGTCGAACCAAAATAATAAGTCACGTGACTTTTAAAAATAATACTTCCCAATAGCTTTATAAGAGCATTAGCATCAGCAAATTCTAATTCTACTCTATTTTACCAATTCAAAAACTCACTTTATCATTATACCATACCATTTTACAATACTTCCTACATCCCAACAATTTATTTTTATTAAAATATTATTTTTTAATCTTTTTTTATTATTTCTTTCCAACCGTAATTTTTTTTCAGCCTTGGTTTTCCTGGGCTTTCCAACAGTATTTTTTTTTCCTCTCTTTCTCCCTCAACCTCGAGCACCGATTCAACACACAAAGCCCCAGGGCTTTCCAACAGTATTTTTTTTTTCCTCTCTTTCTCCCTCGACCTCTAGCACCGGTTCAACACACAAAGCCCCCCCCCCCCCCCACACACACACACCGATCAACCTATCCAAACCCATCACCACACACACACTGCCCACTGCCCACCAAAATCCCAGAAAATACCAGCAGAACAGAGAGACTTACCCAGAAAACGCATCGGAACAAAAATACCCAGAAAACCCAAATTAAAAATACCTAGAAATACCCAGAAAATGCATCGAAACAAATATACCCAGAAAACCCATATTAAAAATACCCAGAAATACCTAGAAAACGCCGATGATCAACCCAGAAAAACCCAGAGGAACAAAAGCCCTGAAAAACCCAAGCCACCACTGCCCACTGCCCACCAAAATCCCACCGGAACAAAAACCCATATTAAATAAAAAAAAAAAAAAAAAAAACCCATCGGAAACCCAGAAGAACCAGCCAACCATATTGGTGACCCACGCAGTGACCCACGCCTATCTCCACTAAACCCATCACTATGACCCACGCCGATCTCGCCATGACCTCGTCGGACCTAAACACTGGCAATCTCGACGACCAACAACCCACTTCAGCCACAACCCACACACCAGACCCAACCACGACTCACAACCCACTTCAGCCATACCCACCTCTTCCTTTAAGAATCGATCAAAGCAAAAAAAAAAAAAAAAAAAAAAAAAAAAAAAAAAAAAAAAAAACCACCACAGTGAAGAGAGGAGAAAGCATATGAGAAAGAGAGAAGCTAGAGAGAGAAGAGAACAGAGAAAATGAGAGAGAGGAGAGAGAAAATCACATCAGTTATATATAAAATATTATTATTGTGGAATTGTACTGTAGCAGTATTGTAAAAAAATTTACAATACCTGCTGATAGCATTTCCTAATGCACTCCGTTTTGGCCTTTGAAATGCTAAATATACCTTAGATATGGCATTAGCATTCTCCAATGCTAATGCTCTAAATTGCCAATAAGATAGAAAAAATAACTTTTTATTCAAACACAATGAATCTCATAGAGTTTTTGCAAAAACACCTTGTCATACTGCTATGTGTCAAAATGAAATAAAATTATACCATATCAATCATAATTAAAAACAAAATATAACTTTTAATTAACTCGGTAAACTTTTTTTATTCTCGAATAAGAAATTTATGGTTCGATCTTGGCCTGCATAAAAAATAATTGGTTAGTATTATAAAAATATTATAAATTTTTATTGTACATAAGCTTTTTAATTTATACCGTTAACTTACTGTAAGTCTAAACAAATATGGAAGGAATGTGGTGTGAAATTGTTAGTATCATTTTGTGAGGCACGTATACTTTCGTAAAAATGTATGTGAGCTTTAGGGGGTCGGGTCAAGTTCTTAAGCCCAAGAAAAAAAAAAGAGGTTTTGGGCATTTCTTCTCTTTTAGGTCCATCATTGGCCCATTTAGGTGTATGGAACCCCTGGATAAGCCTTTCAAAAAGAGGGCCTTATTTTTATAATAAAACTTAGGGTGTCAAATCTCAGATGGGTGGGTTTGGAGTGGGTATAATTGGGTTGAGTATATAAAACACATTCACCCATTAAAATTTATTTAACTAATTACTTCTAACCCAAATTCAACCCAACCCAATTATAATGGGTAAACCCCAATCCACCAAATTACCCAATTATTAAAATTACCAAAATACCCCTAATGTGAAAATGACCAAAGTACTAAAATATTTTAGTTTGCATTTTTTAAATGGCATATCAACATTTTAATTTTTTTAAAAAGTCATGTTAGAAAATTAAAAATAAAATTCTAAATTTATAATTTTTTAAAATTTAATTAAATTAATTTTTTAAATCTTAAGCTTTGAAGCTGCTGAAGCTATAAAAAATAAACCATTTTTGATTTTCTTAAGAAACAAACACAAACTCACACACACACGCACTTGCATACTCAATCGTAGATGCCTCGTTTTTCCATAGCATAATAATTACTCTTCTTACATTTCGTTCCCAGACAGACTTCATTTCCCAATTCTCATCATTACCCCTTCTCTCTCTCTCTCTCTCTCTCTCTCTCTCTATGTGTGTGTGTGTGTGTTGAGATCTGAAGAAAAATCATATCAAGATTCAAAATCAATGTTAGGTTTTGAAGTTGAAGGAAAGAAAAAAAAAAATACCCGAAGCAGAATGGAGGTTGGAGGTTGTAGCGGCCGGCATCGGAGGTGGGGTAGGTAGATCAAGCAGGGCGACGGTGGCGACTGGAGGTGCGTGAACTCTAGGTCAGTCTCTGCCTCACTAGGTTGATTGGTTGGTCAATGAGTGTGGGTTAATGGTAGTGAGGTGAGTCTCGCAAGGTGGATGACGGCTGTGGTGGCGGTGGCAGTGGCTTGGATGGTGGTAGCGTGGTTGGCAGAGTCACTCACTCTCATCACTCTCTTGGTCTCTCTCTCTCTCTTCCCAAATCCTATCTCTTCTTTTTTCTTTTCTTTTCTTCTTCTTCTTTTTTTTTTTTTTTTTTTCCTGAATCAGGCCGCTGAAGCTGTTGGACTTCTGACTAAAACGTGATTGGAGGCCGAGAAAATGAGGGAAAATGAAAACCCTCGTAAAACACAGAAACGTCTGAGGGCTTTTTTTTTTTTTTTTTTTTTTTTTATGGAAAGGGCTAGGTTGAATTTAGATTATTGTTTTTGGGTTAAACGAGGTTAAATGGGTTTTTAATTAAAACTCAATAATTATTGAGTCTAATTGAATTGATGCCCATTTAACTCAATTAATAATTGGGTAGATTTGGATTTAATTAAAGTGGGTGAATTTGGGTGGGTAAATAGATTTGGGCTTACTTTGCCACTTCATCAAGTGAAAGAATAAAGTATAGTAAGTGGAGGAAATGTATCAATGTGCTGCCTGCACTGGCCACTGACCCAAAAGGCAAAAAGAGTATATGCTGCCTGTCATGCCCGTCTAAGACATGCCAAGCAGTAGTTGTGAACTTGTTATTGCAGATGCCAGGGAAAGAAATGACGCATTTTGGCTCGTGTTTGATTGTAATGAACCTAATCCAATCCAATCAATCATGAATCCCACCTCTACTACTTTTTTTTAATATCACTGCTGATTCCTTACCATGATCAATGAATAATAAGCCCAAACCTGTTTAACTGAGGTCACAATTCTATTTTACGTTGAACTTGGATCAATATTCCATGGTAGTATGCATGTAAAACTGCAATCAAATTCGTTTTTGATAGAACAGTCTTTTGTTTACTTTGACATCTAGCTATGCTTGTGTGTCAACTAATAACCGATGCAATAAATTTAAGCCTTAACATTAGATAAAAAAATAAAGTAGTTGAATTTTCGTTCCAAGACTTCTGATTGCACAAATAGTATACATTCAAAAACAAGAGTATCTAGGTATATTGGCTGAGTTCAAACTAAATTTTGCGAGAACCCCCATTCTCAAGGAATAATTCACTTTAGGAATTCATTCTCATTTTTAAGGAAATCTACTCACAAGGATTCATATAACCATAAAAAATGTAGTAATTCAAAACATATGTCATATGTGCATACCCAAAGATAGTAATTAATGTGTGAAACATTAACGATTCATTTCAAGTCTACGTAATCGAAATTATTTCTGTGCTTAAAAAAGTGGAATAAATCATCTTCATTTTACAGTAAAGATTTTATTTTCTGGATCTGTTAATCATTTAAAATTATAACTGACGTAATATGTACTAGATATATTTTTAGATCGATGATATTGAATCTAAATCATGAACATGACCTATTTGAAGCGAAGAGGGTCTTATAATACTAAAAGAAAAGGGGGAGAAAGAAAAAGATCCCTAAAAAAAAAGAAACAAAGAAGGAAAAAAGAAAACCAAAAGGAATAAAGAAAAAAAAGAAAAAGAAAGAAAGAAGAAAGAAATGGACAAAACATAGTTCCAAGTATGGATCGGCAAATTGATACATATAATTTCCCAAACATGTTAATCTGGCAACAAACGAGGGCCTTATCTGTAAGGACAATATATAAAACAAAGAGGCAGACAGTACATTAGCCAGCATTTAGCTCTTCTTCCTCTCTAACAACACTTTAAAAGGAAACTACCATAGAAAGAAACAAAATGGTCAGGGCTAAATACAGTTACATTCCAATCCCCCTATATCTAAGTTTATAATTCTCCATCCTAACCCCTTTAAAAGCCCTTTTACTAAAAAAAAAAAAAAAATTATAACCGGGCATATAATGTTCCTCTTATACTCAAGAAAGACATTACATATATATACACCGGTAAATAACTTGAGAAACCACCATGATCATCACTGTTGATAAGGTATTTTATTTCATGCATGGATCAGTATATGCATATCACATTATATAAAATAAAATGCATATAACCCATTCATGAGATAATAATAAATTATTAAGTTATTAACACTTCCAAGCTGATGTGGCGACCATCGGCCTATCACGCCAGCAAAGCACCAACTCAGCATGCCGCTTTCCGACTTGGAAGCCCCGAACCTGTACTTTCCCCAACAAACACTCAGCTTGAAAGTCTGCAAACTGGCTCAACTGTACTGGCTTCATTCCCGCCCCATAGAACACCTCCTTCCACGGCGCGGCTCTCCTCCCCGCCGCCTCCACCGCCGCCAAAATCCTCGGCCTCAGCAACACCATCTCAATTTTCCTCACCCACTCGCCGCCAACACCACCGCCTCCAACGGAAGCATCAAGAGACTCCAGCATCAAGGTGTAGAACTCAAGGCTGTTCACAAAGTTGCGCCGAAACGACGCTGACCCGCTTTCTGTCCAGCCTTCGTTGTCCACGAGAACCACCACGTTTGGAGAGACAGTCCTGAGGTCGCTGAGAAAAGCAGCTATGTTGTTGGTGGAACCAAGACGGCGAAAGATAGTTGGTGACAAAAGAAAAGCGGTCTTTTCTCCGTTCATGAACTTTATAGCTTTGAAAGATAGCGACTCGAAGGTACGTAAGTGAATAAGATCAACCTGGAGTCTGATTTTGAGTTCTTGTGCGAACTGTGAGAGGTTTTCTTTGATCAGTCTGCTCTCGAGGGCGTATTCTTCGGGCACGATAGCAGTGATTCGAAGAAACACTGATGGAATATTATTGTTATTATTGGCTTTGCAAGACTCAGCCCTTTCGGAGATCTCTTTCATGAAGGAAGCGTATTGGCCACCAAGTCCGATGTCGAAGTCGACAACGTGGAGGAAAGTTGAGCCTTGAAAAGCTTCAAGGAGGGCTTGGTTGGTAGTGAAGTGAGAGAACAAAGGGATCGGTGAGATTCCAGAGAAGGCCTTGTAGGTTTTGATTGTCTGGACAATTTCTGACCAGGAAGAGAGTCGAGTTGTTCGGTTTGTACCGTTGGTGAGTAGGCTCTGGAAAGCTTCTCTGAAGTAAAACGCAGCTCGTTGGAGCGGTTTTCCCACCGGAGCTCGATGACGCTGATTAAGCCTCTCCAATATCCCCTGGGCGAGTTGTAACTGGTTCGAGTCAAAGCAGTCCACAGCTCGAAGAAGCTCTTCTACTGTCTCGAAACCGTTGAGGCTTGTATGGTGAAACTCGTGGGTCAAATCAAAAGTGTTCGAGTTGTGGAGATCAGCCAGGTTTTGAGTGGAGTAATTGACGTCACAGATGAAATCAGTTTGCACAAACTGAGTGGGATCGAAAGGCTGAGGGTGAGGAAGCTCTGGCAATTGAACAACCTGATGAGGATCACAAGGATTGGATTGGAGAATAGTCCTCAAAGAAGGAACTGGGTCTTCATGATGTAGTAAATCAATGTCCCTTATGATTGAATCCCAGTCCAGATTATGCAGCACTTGTTCGTCCCAGTCGAGCGGGTCTTCTGGCCGAGACAGAACGTCGAGACGACCGGGAATTTCGGTCGTGGAGGCCGGCTTTTCCGTGACGGGGCTGGGGCTCCGGCGAAGGTCAAGAACCGAGGTGGGTTCGTAGCAAAGGCTATTTGGAGTATTGGTAGAGCTGTGGAAACCGATATTTCTGCTGGTGTTGTTGGAAAGAACCGGTTTTGGGTTCGGAGATTGGTTATTGGTTTGTGGGGAATTGGCTGGAACTCTCATCGCTAAAGTGTTTAGAAAGTTGAGAACAGAGCTCAGAGTGCTTTGTTTCTCTTCAAAGTGCGGAATGGGTGAGGAGCTTTTAGTGGTCATCATTGTTGGCTTTTTATCTTTGCGTGTGTGAATGGGGTGGATGTGTCATGTATGGGGGTATTGGGATAATTAATGGGAATGTATAATAAAAGATATATGCATGGCATGCTCGACACAAGTCAGAAGATTGCCTTTATCTCTTTGAAGCTTCTAATTCAAGTTACTAATCATGCTTTTGTCTTTGCTTTTTGTGATTCTCGCTTTTTCGCTCTCTCAACTCTCACGACCAGCTAGAGAGAGCTATAGCCCATGCAATTCCAGAGTTGCTCCTCTGATAGATCCTCCTGTTGTATATTGTGGACTTACTTTATGCAAGCAGCAAGCACTAGAACCATAATAGAGCTAGCGTTTGCTAATTGAGAGATTCATTTGTTAGTATTCACTTCAAGCATCAATATCAGGTCGGTTAATAAACATCTATTTTACCACCTCAAAACATACTTTATTTATTTTATCATATTATTTTATAACTAACCTAATATCACAGTTTTTATTTTTATATACAATTCATTAAAATAATATAAACTACACTATCAAATAATATAAAAAATGGTGTGGGCACACATTAAGCCATCTATTTTTAGAAACATTTTCTTAGGAATTGAAAAAGTTGTCAATACTTTTTCAATTCCTAAGAAAATATTTTAAAAAATGATTAATTATTGTGTGCCCTTAAGGCACACATTAGCAAAATCCTATAAAAAATTATGTTTATCTCTTTTAAAGTATGAAAGAAAATAAAATATAAATGTTTTTTATTACAACCTATGAACAGTAAGGTTGTATATACACAACCTTATGGTTCATGAATGTTAAAAGTTTTTACAAACCCATACTTGGATGACACTCTATTTTAATGTCTTGGTTGCTAAAATAGTAACAAGAGGTTTTTATACCCTCCAATGCTAGTGCTCTCTACTAGTTCTAACCAATAATTTTTCAATTTTAACAACCAAGGTATCCTTTGCAAATTCATGAACACCCCTTTATGTGCAAAGGATGATATGAATGGCCCACAAATATTTGATGACAATCCACAAAAGTTTGTAAGGATAAAGCTAAAATTATAACCAAGTTTTTTGTTCTTCTATTTAAAATGAATTGGAAAAAACTTTTCCCAAAAATAAGTGACATCTAAAAAAGATTGATTGCATACTCAAATCTGAAATTATATTTTGAGTACTTCAAATTTTGTTTGTGAAAATCCAGATAAGTATTGTGGCATTTCATTAGTATCATTACATCTTAAAATCATGTCAGTCAACTCTATCTAAGCCTTTTCATCTGAGAGAGAGAGAGATGGAATATCTTTCTTTTCCTGAATGATGGGTGCTATTGGACGCTAGCTAGTGCAAATTGCAAAACAAGAAAGGGTGAAAAGGAAAATAGTCAAATACACGCTCATAATCCCACGAAAGCATGAACTACATTTTAATTAGCAAGTTCTAAGTTCCAACCAGTTCATATCAAAGTTAAAATCAACTGAAAAACGACAAACAAGTCAAATAGTTTGCGTTAAAGTTCTTTTTGTTTTGTCGGCCCCACTGTAATTAGGAGTAATAGTTTAGGGCCCACAAAAGTTCAAAACAGGCCCAAAGGCGAAAGAAAAACTCCACCACCTCAACTTTACTTATTCGTCGATAAAGGCTAAGCGAAAGTGCCATAATTAAGTACTTTGAGAGGATAGTCTACAACTTTAGACTTTAGACTTTAAACTTTAAATTAGATATTAACACTAGTATCCCCCTCGATATTTCCACTTGGCAGAGTAAAAGCCGTTTGGTAAGTCTTCTTCCTTCTCTAATCATCCTCACCATATGAACTTTAACATAAAAAGGAACTAAAAGAGGTCGTCAAGGATTCCACGGTGTTTCAAATTCTTCAACTATGAAAAATCAATCAAGTTTAGATAAAAATTTATTCCCTTTTTTGGTTAAATTTATATATAAACTTCTTGAATAATTTATCTTTTGGTCTATGCTAGTTGTTGTTCATGTTTATTTCGGTGACTAATAAAAAATTTAATGTTTGTTAGAGAACATTTTATTTAACTAAAACTATTTTTTTTTTTTATTGAAATGATTGTAGCTAAAGCTAAAAGCTAGTTAAAATAATACAGTAGGACTCATAAATAGTACCAAAAAGTACAATAGAATCCATAAATAGTATTAAAAATAAACTTAATAGTAATAAAAATAAGCTAAATAGTAAAATTAGCTATATTTTTCAGTCAATACCTAGAGCAACCTAAATAAAAATTTAAAAGGAAATCAAATTTGAATCATTCAGTGGATGGTTGAGTTGAGTTAGAGTCATAGTAGAAATCTGGCGAGATCAAATCCTTTATCTCATTCTCTCATATGTCCACCTATTTAATTAATTCCTACTTATAGTTCTTTTCTTATTTCCCTCCCATAAAATAAAAGGAAAAATAATAATAATAATAAAATCAACACATCTCACCACCCCTATCAACCTCCATCAGTACTACTAGCAAGAGGTCATCCACGGTAATCATGGCCATGCTACCACTACTAGATCCACATGGATCTAAATCCTATCATTGCAAACTCCATATCTTTCCCAAGATACACCAACAAGCACCATCACCACCTTGTCTTATTCAAATTCAAGCTAATTAAATTGCCATCTCTGCCGACTTTGCCTCATTCTCAAACAACTCAAACCAATATCAAATCCATGTTCATGTTTTAATATATATGGTGCGTCACCGACTCCATCACACTCCCAGATGAAACGAGAGAGCCCGATCAAAATGTGTTGGTGAGGGTGGTGGTGGTGGTGAGGTTAGTGGCATGGCCATGTCAGTGTTGGCAACCTCTTCCAACTGGCACCGATGGAAACTTAAGGGGTGGTGGAGATGGGTTTTTTTTTTTTTTTTTTGGTAAGCAAAATCAAAGAAGTGCTTAAAATTAAGAGTTAATCAATAAGGTGGACACACGACAAGTTTTGATCATTTGTGAGCATAAAGTAGAGTAGAGGAGGTGAGACATAAGATTTGGGTTTGAAAGCTTCCAAACAAAAATGACCTATTCACATATTACAAAATTAACTCAAGCTAAATGTTAATTTTGAAATCCTTATAATGACTTCTTTTTCATTTCATCCATCTACCATATTCTTTTTAAATTAGATAGGTAAATATTTAGAAATTATAAACGATCTAAAAAATGAGTCTTGCTAAGATGATTTGAGTCTTAATTATTAGAAAGATGCTACGTTTACAACATTTTTACAACAAATCATAGGTGATTAGTTGTTATAGATTCAAATTTGAACCTAACATTAAGATTACTTTTTTGTCTTAACAATAACAACCTGTCACTTAAGATTTATTATAAAAATATTGTGAACATATCATTTCTCTAATTATTAAGGATGATGTTAACAGATGTCATTAGGATAATTGTTAATAAACAATATTATGAAAGTTTTTAATATTATTTCCATGAGAAATATAAAAACAAAAATTAATTGTTTTATCATTAACCCATAAAATGTTTTTAAAAATAGTTTAGAAACTAATACCCTTAATAATGAAAACATAAAGTTATCAACAAATAATATTATCCTTCATAATTTAATAAAAAAAAATTTAAAAATTCAATAAACATCTTAATTCCCGAACTGTGAACTAAAACATATGAATCACCAAAAATCTAAAGGTGCGGATGGAGCCATATACGTGGTCCTCAAGGATCCACGAATGTTCACACTAGAAGTGGAAACAGAAAGAAAATGCCAAGAGGAGAGGAGAGGAGACTTGTTGACAAGGAAAGTGACCTCTCTCTCAAAGTAAAAATTAAGTAGGTCCTACGCCTACAACATTGTCATGGTAGTGCGGCCTGATTGGTAATAAATAGGCATAGGGGATGACTTAATGTAGGACCCACTTGGCGGCTTTAATTTTGTCGGACATGCATGGGAGATAATAATTATAGTGGGCATCATTCTTCTTCTTTCTTTCATTCCTTGGAATTAGAGTTTAACTTTTAGTCTTTTAACGTCAAATGACATACATATATATGATATATATATATATATATATAGTCAGCGCGTTGAAAGCACGCCCACGTAGGATATAGCTTTGCCGTAATGGCGGCGACGATTAAAGAAGAAGAATATGTTCCATTTTCGATGATGGAGCACCGTTCACTCACTTGCCCACTAAATCTAAATCCCTCCATTTTTTACGTACCAAAAAGAAACAAGCAAAGAGTAGTACCGGCCGACGCTAGCTCCTGCAGTACTCAACTCTGCTTTGGTTTGCGGCTTATAGCAGGAAGACACGTATACAGTTTTATCGTAACCAATCAAGCAGTCAAGGTTAGTAGGCGGAGGGTTGTAGGAAATAGGAATCTCCATAATGCAGAAACCGAGTTAGAAAATATTTTTCATGGGAGAAGATTAGAAGAAGCAACTAGCTCTAGGTCTATCAATAAATTTTTTTTTTTTTTTTTTTTTTTGAAAAGAGGTTATCAATAAATTTTAAATCTACAAAATAACACATGTTGTATAATTTATATATTTAAGACATGTCTTCAATATTTTTTTCATTATTAAATATGTTGTTTTCTTGTATTATTTTCAGGTAATTAAATATTAAATGCCACTTTGATATGCCTAAACGGCTTAACATATACTCCAATGCAATATAAGATAAATAGAATAAAATGACAAAAGCTAAATAAAAATACTATCTTTATATGGATGATAAAAATAGAACAGTTTCAAACAATTTTAACCCATAAAAAATAATGACATGTTTTTTATTATTAAAAAAAAACTATATAGATATATAACCCAAATGCAAAATGAAAAATATTTTTAAGCAAAAACAAAATTGAGTTACACATGACAAAATAAGTTCAATATTAGAAGGAAAAATGAGACGTTAATCCTTTAAATTAATGAGTGTTTGTACAATCATTTATATATGAGTGGGTCATTAAGTAAATATATATAGGGGGAGAGGATTTTTTTTTTTTAAAAGCCAGGGGTCCGGCCCCCTTCCTTTGCCACAGCTACTAACTTTACATGTTGTCTCATTACTTCGTGAAATATCACCATATCAGATCCATCCATTATGAAATTGCGTCCCCACTCATTATGAATTCGATATTTTTATTATTATTAATATTTTAAATAAATATTAAAATAATGATAATTATTATTTTTTAAAATATTAATAAAATATAATTCATGCATTTCAAAATTAATGATAACAAGTCGGTTTCAATTAGTTTAACAGATAAAGTTTCTAATAATTAAATGAACACAATTATAAAAAAAACAGACACTATAAATTGAAACTTTATTAAAAAAATTAATAAAAACAATTTTAATAATTGAACTAACAACAAATTTCAAGAACCTAATCTAAAAGAACAAAAAAAAAAATTCAAAAAGATAGATATATTGATTTGAGATTTTGATCATGACAAAAATCATTGTTTTGATATATTAGAAAATCCCATATTGTTTTCCCTTTCTTTTAAAAAAAAATAAAGATAAAGAACTATGTTTTTCTCAATAAGAAGAAGGAAGATGCTGAAAGACTTAAAACTTTTCTCCTCTTTCTTTTCTTTACCTTAAAAGAAATGCAAATTCAACATTTTATGTTACTCCTATTAAACAATCCCTTTAACCGAAATCTAACCCAAGAAACACCACTATCCGTCTATATCCTCATTGACAACGAAAACACCTCATTGATTTGTAAATTCCTACGAATAAAATTGGTTTACTAACTGTAATACCCGGAAAAAAAAAGAAAAAAAAAAAAAAAAAAAAAAAAAAGAAAAAAAAAAGGGATGTTTAGGTAAATTTCTGTGGGGTCAATTTTATAATTTCTAATTATAAGGGAGTTTTTTAGAAAATAAGGTTGAAACCCTAGCAATATATAAGCTTATTAAGTCAACATATAGGGAGGGATATTTTGAGAGAGTAAATTACTCAAAGGACTGAAGTAGAGAAGAATTGACTACACCCTTGAGGTAAGAACTTAAGAAATCTTGTTGTTTTGTCAAATTTAAACTTTATGTGGTCTTAGAATATTTTCTTATGTAGGTATTTTAACCAGTAGTGAAAGTATTTAAATATTCCAAAGTTTTAAGGATCCACACGAAGACAAACTTAGATTTATTTTTTTTGTATACTAGACAGCGTACCTGCAGTTTTTTCTAGGTTTAGTGATAAGCGCATATTGAAGCTACAGATTTTAGCGGGTGAGAGGTCAAGTTTCTGCACAGTGTTTGTGTTAAGAAACTATATCGAATTGATGGATTTGGAGAAAAACAAAGGTCTAGTGAGTGTAGGTTTAGGTTTGAGGTCTGACAAGTTATAAAAAATAAAAAAAGAGCTGTAATGTAAGTGCAGAACTTGAAGGATGGCCCACGTCCTTGTCTTTCCTAGTGTGATATAGCACTAGGAGCTATAGCCTTATCTTTTAAGACATTAACGGTGGCAGAATAAATATATATATATATATATATATAGAAAAATATTATTATAGGTGGAATTTTGGTGTAACATAAGTAGACAATTAGAGCATTCACAGCAGTGAATCTAAAATTTTAGTTATTTAGCTACACAAAAAGTCATTTTATCTATTTTAGTTACACACATGCTACAGCAGTGAATCTATTTTAGCTTTTAACACAATGTATTTACACTACAATAAAATAATACAACTACTACAATAAAATAATATATCTCACTAAAAAAAAAAAAAACATTCGCAGCATCAACCACCTCTACCGTCAGCCACGGCCTCAACCACACCCATAACCACCACCACCACCATCGCCACCGCCATTCATCAACCAGAGAAACCCAGCCACCATTCATCAACCATCAACAAAATCAAAACTCATTCATCAAAATAAAAATAGAACCCATCAAAATCAAAACCCAGCACCGGCGATCATGGGTCTTGGTGTTTGAGACGGAGAAAGATTGAGAGACAGAGTAGAAGAAAAATGAGATAGCAGAGATCAATCAGCTTAGGTCGGCACTGGGCAGGGGCTTAGGCCGGCGCTGAGTAGGGGCTTAGGTCGGCGTTGGGAAGGGACTTGGGCCGGCGTTGGGCAGGGGCTTGGGTCGGTGTTGTCAGCGCTGGGTAGAGGCTTGGGTCAGCGCTGGGCAGGGGCTTGGGTCGGCGTTGTTGGCGCTGGGCAGAGATCGGTGATGAGCTCTTCAAGCTCCACCGACTGGATTTTGGCCTAAGCATACCAAAGGGAAAAAAAATTTTAAGGAAGAAAGAAGAAAGGAGAAGCCGGAGAGACAGTGAGAGAGAGAAGGAAATGTTTTATTAATGTGAGAAAAGAGATAAGATAATAAATTTTTTTTTTTTTTTTTTACCTGTGTGCTACAGTGCACATCTATCTATAGATGTGTGCACTGTAGCAATTCATCTATAATTTATAAGCATGGCTCCACTGCTGTAAGCTTTTTTTTGTGATTTTAGAGCTAAATTTTAGCATTATAGCTCCACTGCTGTAAATGCTCTTATAATATATTTTTAATAGTCTTTTTTCTAGTCGGGTACCGTTATAAATCTCTCTTGAATTATTTGATTATTGAGTAAATGGTGCTTGTAAATTGTTAAGTGAGATTTAAGGATTTTAGAGAAAATGTTAGGGGGAAGTTCTTTGTGGTGAGCTAGTTGAGGTAAGTAACCTTATCCTAATTGGTTTTATTTTGCATATTTTAACTATTGAAATTTTTTTACAATTGTTACAATTTTATTTCTATTGTATTACTAATTTCGAATAAAAAAGTATCACAAATATATCTGAGTACTGAATATATGGTGTATTTTATTTAATTGTTTTTAACTATACTTGTAAGGCCAAAAAAAATGATTGTGGACCTTAGACAATAGAATTTGTAGAGCGTGGATAACAAGGGGTAGGCACTCACGAAACAATGGCGCAGCCAGTGGCCAAACTTTTTATGTAATTTTGGTAAGGATCAATGGTTCCCTGGGGAAATCACGGTTGTGATCTCCCTAGGGCCTTAGTAAGGATATTGGCCGTGTTTTTGGGTGTTTCCTTCTCTTCGGCTCAGTCAGAAGAATTCCACCCCTCCCCCTGGCCTCTTTCTCCCCCCCCCCCCCTGGATAGGGGATCATTTTTCTTTATATAGCCTCCTTTTTACTGATCTTAACCGTCCATTTGTCAGTTATCCGGACGTTGTGCATTAGGGCCTGTCCTATCGCCTACTTTTTCAGGTTTTATGTTAGTTCCCAGACGTTCTGGCACACTCTAAAAGTTGAAGTGATTGGGGTCTCCAGGTTTATTAGTCATATCATCATTCAAAGAGGTCAGGGTGTTGGTGAGACACTTTTCAGTGGGGGAAGGATATTTTCCCCTTATCCACGTAACCTGGCCGAGGACATGGGCGTCTTCGGACAGGCCCTTTCGAAGCTCAGGGCCCATCCTCTGTCTTCGGCCCGTGCTTTCCACAGTGCGGGCCTTAGGCCGGCTGTGGGTTGGGCCATGCACGTTGACACTTAGGGCCCCACAATAACCCCTCAAAATTCTGCTGCCTGTCCCCTCAGGCGGGGAGGAGGATTTTGATCAGCCTGGCGCACTTTCATGCTCTACGGACCGTCACCTCTTCGTTAGTTTGTTGCTTATTCCAGCGGTTTTTGTGACCTATCTTTCGACACCCGGTTTCTTGTGATTTTCGTCGCTAATAAGGCTAGCTCGGTGTAGGTTTAGGCCCGAATACTATGAAAGACCTTGGCCCCTCTCGCACTCGGTGTATAGTAGAGTGGTCCTCCTATCCGCTTGGGCCCTAATTTTCTCCTTTTTTAAAAAAATTGTTAGTTTCCCCCGAGGCCGGTGCCTGAAGACCATACACTGCCTTGGTTCTGTAACATTTAGCTTATTAATTGGAGGTAGCTGGTTTCCCCAGAGGCTTAAGTCCGAAGACCATGTAATGCCTAGGTTCTGTCCAGTATGTAATTTTCTTCTCTTAAGATTGTTAGTTTCCCACAGAGGCTGGTGTCCGAAGACCATACATTGCCTTGGTTCTGTCTAACATTTAGCTTATTAATTGGAGATAGCTGGTTTCCCCCGAGGCCGGTGTCTGAAGACCAAGCAATGCCCAGGTTTTGTCCAGTACATAATTTTCGAAGTAGCTGGTTTCCCCAGAGGCTTGAGTCCGAAGACCATGCAATGCCCAGGTTCTGTCCAGTACCCAGTTTTCGAAGTAGCTGGTTTCCCCAGAGGCTTGAGTCCGAAGACCATGCAATGCCCAGGTTCTGTCCAGTACCCAGTTTCGAAGTAGCTGGTTTCCCCAGAGGCTTGAGTCCGAAGACCATGCAATGCCCAGGTTCTGTCCAGTACCCAGTTTCGAAGTAGCTGGTTTCCCCAGAGGCTTGAATCCGAAGACCATGCAATGCCCAGGTTCTGTCCAGTACTTACATTTTTGACTTTTTACTAGCTTACCTATTTATGCGTAGCCATTTAATTTTACATTGCTACAATTTACAATAAGCATTAAGTAAATACACTTCTAAGTAAAAATAGTAATAAATGCGGGTTGGGGTTGGTGGGGTATAAGACCTTGTCTTGTTTCGCCTCTTCGTTTGATGGGACTTTTCTGACTACGAGGCGTCTCTTAGGTTGTCCGAGTAACGTGTGGTGACGTTTCGGTTCCTTTTCGTTAATGAGGCGCCTCCTCATTAATGCCGGCCATGGATCCACGAAGATTTAACGGTTGACAGGCCCCTTGGAATTTGGGGCGGAGTTATTGCCTCCGGAAATCTCTCCCTGGGATTTATTGTGGATTGGCCCCCATCAATATCTCACCGTCTATATAAGGCGCTTCTAGGGCAACTTTCTCCTTCACACCTAGACGAACATCCATCTTAAACCTAGCGCGAAGATATTACCCAAAAGAGATTCTGTTAAACGAAGCCATTCGAGCCCCTTCAAATGAGTTGGCCCTTGGAAAGGGCGATCTCGGGGATGCACAGCCCCTACCAGGAGCCGAGGATGGCACTCCGACCCTGGACGCCATATTGGGGTTGGAGTAGGGGAAATCCAAAGGTTCTCCTTCTTTTCAACCTAACCCGAGGAGGAACCCTCCTCGCCGCTTGGAGGAGGGACCAGGGAGAACGTAACCACCTTCCCTTGGGTATGGGTCATTGACCCTCCAAGTCGACTGCATTGGGGATGGGAGGGAAATTAGGCGGAATCCAGAAGTGGAGCCGTCTTGTACCGCGACCTCTTCCACCTCTTATGTAGCTCTTCTTCCTTCTTTTCTCTTCTTTCTCTTCTTCTTTTGCTCCTCAACTAGCCTTCCTTTTTTCTTTTTCCTTTTTATTTCTTCTATTTCCATTTCCCAACCAGTCTCCCCCTCTTCATTTCCTCCCCTCTTGCTTCACTTCTTTTCTATCTTTTGTTCTTCAGTCAGCTTTGCTTTCTACTATTTGTTCCTCTGCCGGCCTCGTCAAGCGTCTGCCTTTGTAGTTAGCTTTAGAACAAGCCCCACGGGCTTCACTTGTAAAAGATGTAATTTTTCTTCATGTATGAATAAAAGAAGTAGACTTGTTTTGTGTTACCTACATTTTTTACTTTCATTCTTGCAATTGCTAACTCTTGAATGTACGTTGTTACTGTAATTTGTATTGTTTTGGTGTTTTGTTTTTCGAAGACGTTGCCCTTGGTTTCTTTACGCCGACCACCGCACTTGCTAGCGCGCACAACCCCTTCCCCACAGACGGCGCCAATTGTAAGGCAAAAAAAAATGATTGTGGATCTTAGACAATAGAATTTGTAGAGCGTGGATAACAAAGGGTAGGCACTCACGAAACAATGGCGCAGCCAGTGGCCAAACTTTTTATGTAATTTTGGTAAGGATCAATGGTTCCCTGGGGAAATCACGGTTGTGATCTCCCTAGGGCCTTAGTGAGGATATTGGCCGTGTTTTTGGGTGTTTCCTTCTCTTCGGCTCAGTCAGAAGAATTCCACCCCTCCCTCTGGCCTCTTTCTCCCCCCCCCCCCCCCTCCCTCTGGATAGGGGATCATTTTTCTTTATATAGCCTCCTTTTTACTGATCTTAACCGTCCATTTGTCAGTTATCCGGACGTTGTGCATTAGGGCCTGTCCTATCGCCTACTTTTTCAAGTTTTATGTTAGTTCCCAGACGTTCTGGCACACTCTAAAAGTTGAAATGATTGGGGTCTCCAGGTTTATTAGTCATATCATCATTCAAAGAGGTCAGGGTGTTGGTGAGACACTTTTCAGTGGGGGAAGGATATTTTCCCCTTATCCACGTAACCTGGCCGAGGACATGGGCGTCTTCGGACAGGCCCTTTCGAAGCTCAGGGCCCATCCTCTGTCTTCGGCCCGTGCTTTCCTCAGTGCGGGCCTTGGGCCGGCTGTGGGTTGGGCCATGCACGTTGACACTTAGGGCCCCACAACACTGATTCAAAGTAAAAGTAAAGAATTTTCACAAATATATATGAGCATTGAATATAAGATTTATTTTATTTATTTTTTTGCTATATTGATTTAAAGTAAAGAATTATAGAAATATTACAAATAGATTTGAATATTTTATATATGATTATATATATGTATTTGAATAAGATATATTTTTGTTAGAAACTATGATTTCATATATATGATTATGAACAATCTGACTATGAATTTATTTTGATACCCAGCCAATGGGGGTTATTTATTGGTACTCTGATACCCATCCAATGACGGTTATTCATTGGTACTTTGATACCCAGTCACAGGAATATAGCGTGACCATAGTCATAAGATTGTTAAGAATATGAATTACATTTGAATATTTGAACTATTTTGAGTCCTTAAAACTACATATGTGATTTTGGAAATGCTTGAGTATTTGAATTGTTTTGAGTCATTAAAACTGCTTATGTATTTTTTTTTTTTGGAACATATTGTAAGTTATAGCTTTGATATATGGAAAACTGACTACTTTCTAAACTATTTATGATATATTTGTCAGATTAAAGTATGTGATCTATTTGCAACTTATTATTTTAAGACTATGAAACTTCTTTAGTTATTTTTGAAAACCCATAGTATATTATAACTTTTGAATACTCATATTACATCTTATTACTTTACAGATGTATTGCTTGATAGAACTTATAAGGACTTTGGTTACTTATTAAGTTGTCAACTCAATCCCTTTTTCCCCTCCAGATTCAGATTGTGAAGAATAGCAAGTTTTGAGAGTTTTGATGTTGTGTTGTGAGCAGGAAAAGAAGCTTGATGATTTTGGAATTGGATGGTCTTCTAATAGTTTTATATTTATTGGCCAATTGGCATTATGTGCATGAGGTTTGGATTTTGTTCCTTTTAAATTATTGGAGATCTATTAATAAGAAATTGTTGAGGTATTTTGGATTTATTTGATTTAATTTTTGAGGATAAATTTTAGATGCTAAGAAGGCCTTGCACACTTGTAGGGTGTTTACTTTATAAGCGTGTGGCAATTGTCACGTGCCTGTCTTTATAGTTGGGTTCGAGGTGTGACACTAACAAACAAGCAACATCAATTCTAAAATGATTTAAGCGACATCATTATACTCCTTCCGTCCCAGTTTGTTTGTCCTCTATTCCATTTTTGGATGTCCCAAAATATTTTCATGTTTCTAAAAATAAAAGTAATTAATTTACTAATGTTTTTCTTATACCCCTAATTTATTTTCAAAACTATTTGAAAAGAAAACTAACAAATATTTAAAAAATCAATCTAATTGGGACACCTTTTTAGTTGCTTCATTAAGAATAACTCTTAAAAAAAAAAAAAAAAACTGATAAATAGATTTAAGGGTAGTTTTGTAAACATATACATTTTTATAAGGTAGACAAGATAAAAAATGATGTTCTCTTAAAAAGTTTGACTTTTCAAACATGACAAACAAATTGAGACGGAGAGAGTATATATATTCACTAAACCGATGATTTAATTATAGTAATTAAGAATTTACTATAGCGTAAAAGATATTTAATCAATAATGATGCTCAGTAGTAAAGTCATCTGGCTGATGCCCAAAAAAAAAAACACCCTTAGATGGAGTTAGACCATATGGTAGCAATAAGACCCAAATCCCAAAGTTTCAAACTTTTAATTTGTGTTCCAAATAAGCCAACCACCAAGATATCATACGAAACAAACTCTCTCTAGTAGGAGCCTTTCTCTCTCAGTTTGACACGAGACTTCCCTCTCTTCACTAGGGTCTTCCTTGGCCAGCAACAGATTCATTCTATGTGCAGTAGCCATTATCCTCACTACCATGGACGAAACAGTCCTAAATGACCTCCAAAAGGTCAAGCTAACCAAAGAAGAAAGAGAAGAAATTTGCATCACAAGCACTAATCAAAGCACCTCCTTGAAGAATGTTCTTTAAGCCTTTTTGGAAAGCTACTTTCAGATCACCACCAGAATAGCCGTGCCCTCAAGAACACTCTCAGAATGGCATGGAAGTTATGATCTGATCTACGAATAGTGGATGTAGGCAACGGTATTTTGCAGTTCAAATTTAGTTCTAGGTTTCAAATGAAATGGGTTGAAAAGAGTGGCCCGTGGAACTTCGAAAACAATCTCCTCCTATTATGTCGCTGGAAAGTAGGTCTATCCTCAACAAACATTATTTTCACTCACTCCCCTTTCTGGGTCCAAGTCTAGGGCCTTCCTTTTGAGTTCATGACTGAGAAGGTAGGCAAAGATATTGGAGGCACAACAGGTAATTTTCTTGAGGTGGATAAAAGATCCTGGTAGTCCGATCAAGTAAAGTATATGCGCATTAGAGTTGATGTTCAACTGGACAAACCTCTTCGTAGAGGGGGCTTCGTGCCCGGTCCATAAAGTGGAAAACATTGGGTTTATTTTATGTATGAGAGGATTCCAACGCTTTGCTTCAGGTGTGGAAGGATTGGGCATGACGTTAAGCACTACTCAGATGTGGTGGTTGGGCATGAGACAGAATCCCAATATGGTGATTGGATGAGAGATGGGTGGGACAAAAAAGGGGGACCGAGCAGATCCCGAACCACCAACAACGAAGGCAGAGCTGCGATGGAGGTGGGCACTAATGTTGTTGGAAAACGCGCCGGGGAAACAAATGACCCTGATGCAAACCCAACTTTGGGGACTGCCCAAGGGGTTACCTCAGCAAAAAACCTGACCACTCCGCTCTTACAGATAGCGGATAATCAGGTTGGATGGGACAAGGCTGAGAATTTGAATTTGAAGCGTATTGAGAAAGCAAAAGGGATTTCACGTGACAAAGGTGTTAGGATGAATTTTCAAAGCACTCAGGATCCCAAAAATGATAAGATGGACGAGTGCTCTATTGTGGGCCAAGCACAGGAGTCAAAAGAAAAAGCCCATGAAGCAACAAGCCCACTAAGACAAAAATTGGAACGCAAGTGCAAAGTTAAGGCCATTCCTTCTATGCACGGGCCAACTAAAGGTACCCAACCAAAGAAAAAACAAAGTTTGAAGCAAATAGCTAGACAAGTGGCCCATCACCAATCTCAGGCCTTTGACATAGAAATGCTTAACTTAGACGTAAAAGTGGGTTCCAAAAGACCAGGTATGTTAGAACTATTAGAGGTTGAAGAAAATAGAGCACAAAAATGACTATTCACTGCTCCCTCCTCCCCTCACTCTTTTTCTCTTGACAATATATTGGCGGTGCCTGCCATGAAGCACCGCTAGGAGCAATGATTGCCCTTGGATGGAATTGCCGGGGGCTTGGAAACCCCGGACAGTTAGAGTGCTGCGTGAATTCATGCAACGATGGCCTCCCACAATTGTCTTCCTTGCGGAGACAAAGCTGAATAAAAGATAATCAAATAAGAAAAGAAGATCTATGTCTCACCTGAACTGCCTTTTTGTTCCTAGCAAAGGTCGGAGTGGAGGTCTTGCAATGATTTAGACTAAGGATACTTCATTTGACATCATGACATGCAGCCCACACCACATTGATGCCATTGTCACTGAGCCTGGTTCTAAGTTTAAATGGAGAGTCACCGGTTTTTATGGTCATTGTATATGCACCAAAGACATGAATCATGGAAGCTTTTAACCTCCCTCCACCATCAATACCAGCTCCTTTGGCTGTGCTTGGGGGATTTTAATAAAATAGTCTCAATGAGAGAGAAACAGGGAGGAGCACAAAGGTCCCAAAATCAAATAGAAGGCTTCAAAAATGTGATTAATCTTTGCAACTTTAGGGACCTGGGCTACAATGGTTCTAACTTCACATGGTGTAACATGAGAGAAGGGGCTAATAGGATTTATATGCGCCTTGATCGAGCGCTTGCAACGGATGACTGGAGAAGCCATTTCCAAAATACAAGAGTCCACCACCTCATCGACTCCACCTCTGATCACTGTGCCTTGCTTATTTCTAGTAAGGTGGTGGTGCAACCTCAACAGAGACGCCGTTTCCACTTCAAGGCAATGTGGACACACAATGAAGAGTGTAAGGAAGTTATTCAAGATGCTTGGAATGCCTGACTTGACACAAGCACTCCCGAAGGGCTTGCCCTTGGCCTTAGGAAGTGTGCAACGAACCTATCAAGCTGGAGTCATTCAATCTTTGTCATATACCTAAACGGATACAAGCAAAAAGGACAACCCTCCAATCCCTCGTCCTCCGTGATTCTAATGGTAGTCATGGGGCTGAAATTAATAGTTTGAGGAAGGATATAAATGACCTTCTTGATAGTGAAGAGATTTACTGGAACCAAAGGTCAAGAGTTCAATGGCTAAAGGAAGGGGATCGCAACACAAAATTCTTCCACTTTAGAGCATCTAAAAGGAAGAAAAAGAATACTATATTGGGACTCCGGGATGATAATGGAACTTGGTATGATACAAATGATGCTATTGCTGATGTTGCTGTACGATATTTCAGAAATATATATACATCATCCCAGCCAGCTAGCTTTGATGCTATTACAGCAGTAATACCAACTCGAGTTACCGATGAAATGAATAGAGAGTTGATCAAGAAGTTCTCCAAAGATGAAATTCTCACTGCCCTCAAGCAAATGCACCAAACTAAGGTTCCTAGATCCGATGGTATGTCAGCAATTTTCTTTCATAAATATTGGGATATAGTTGGCAATAGTGTCATTAACATGGCTCTAAATGTGTTTAATTCTAATATGCCTATTGTTGAGCTTAATAAAACTAATATTGCTCTTATCCCAAAGAAAAAATCTCCAACTCAAATGGCTGACTTCAGACCTATCAGCTTAAGCAACATTGCCTATAAAATCATTGCTAAAGTCCTTTCCAACAGGCTCAAGACTGTTCTTCCTCAGATTATTATTGAAAATCAGAGTGCTTTCCTTATTGAGCGCTTCATTACTAACAACATTTTGTTGGCTTATGAAATAATGCATTATCTTAACAACAAGCGAGAGGGGAAAGAGAGTTTTATGGCTGTAAAATTGAATATGAGCAAAGCTTTTGACCGTGTCAAATGGGGGTTCATTGAAGCGGTAATGGAAAAGCTTGGGTTTCATGAGAGGTGGATCAGCCTAATCATGCACTGTATTACAACGGTCACTCGATTCTCATTAATGGCAAGGCCTACGGCTGTATCAGTCCCACTGGGGCCTAAGGCAGGGGGACCCTCTCTTCCTTTACTTTTTTATTCTCTGTGCTAAGGGTCTCTCCTCTCTCATTAATCAAGCTGCTCGACACAGGGAGTTAAATGGTATTTCCATCAGCCGGGGGTGTCCCCAAGTGAGCCACCTGTTCTTCGCCGATGATAGTTTGTTTTTTTGTCGTGCAAACAACCAAGAATGCCATAAGCTCATTGAGATTCTTGCCATGTATGAAGCCGCATTGGGTCAAAAAGTAAACATGGATAAATTATCCATGTTTTTTAGCCAAAATGCAACTCAGGAAACAAAGGGGGTGGTCCTTAACATTCTCGACCCAATGCAAGACTCTAGGCGCTCCAAGTACCTTGGTCTCCCATCTATCATTGGAAAGTCCAAGAATGAGGTCTTTGAGGAAGTAAAAGAGAAGGTGGGACAAAAGCTTTTGGAGTGGAAGGAAAAAATGCTCTCTATGGGTGGTAAAGAAATTCCTATCAAAGCAGTCGCTCAAGCCGTGCCCACATACACTATAAGCTGTTTTCTTCTTCCAAAAGGCCTTTGTGATGATCTTGAAAGAATGGAACGTAACTTTTGGTGGGGGCAGTAGCAACAAGAGAAAAAAATTGCTTGGGTTACTTGGAAAAAAATGTGCAAGTCCAAAGCTCAAGGGGGTATGGGCTTCCAAAACCTTCATGCTTTCAATTTGGCCATGCTAGCTAAGCAAGCATGGAGACTTCTCACTAGGTTGGACTCTTTGATTTCAAGAATATACAAGGAAAGATACTTCTCATTTTCAAATGTTCTCAATGCCTAATTGGGCTACAACCCCTCTTATGCTTGGCGGAGTATCCATAGTAGCCTCGAAGTAATTAGGAAGGGCACAAGGTGGCGTGTTGGAAATGACAAAAGAATCCACATTTGGGAGGACAAATGGCTCCCTACACCCACTACTTATAAGGCAATCAGCCCGCCCTACTACATTGATGACTTCCCCATGGTCTCCACCCTCATTGATCATGATACAAAGCGTTGGAAAACCGACCTTGTTAAGAAAACTTTCCTCCCTTTTGAAGCGAACACCATCCTCAGCATTCCCTTTAGCTATTCCCTCCTAGATGACAAGCTTTTATGGTTAGGAACACAGGAGGGGAGAATTCATGGTTAGGAGTGCAAATAATGTGGCCCTCTCGCTAGTTGAGACAAATAATAAGGGTGAATCATTAGCTGGTAACCCCCGGTCTCTACTATGGAAGAAAGTGTGGCATCTCAACCTTCCTAAAAAGATTAGAATTTTTGCTTGGCGAGCATGTATGAACGCCCTTCCTATGATGTAGAACCTAAGGATAAAGGGGGTCAATACAGAGGGTAGTTGTCCTTTATATGGCCAAGACTCCGAAAACACCATGCACGCCTTCTTTAGTTGTGACTGTTCTAAGCTAGTTTGGAATTTCTGGGGTGGCAAACTTGCTATTTTGGATGGTGGGGATTTGGATGTAATTGAGGTCACTTTCCAAGTAATTAGAAATGGCACTCAAAAGGACTTAGAGACGCTTTTTGTCACTGCTTGGTACATTTGGTTCAATCGTAATTAGGTGGTGCATAAATCCTTCTCCACTCCTCCTGGTTAGATATGGGACTCGGCCATGAGGCTTGCTAAGGATTTTAAGGGTGTTTTATCTCCACATAGTAACCAGCAAGGTAGTCATGCCTCTCAATGGTCTCTTCCCCCGCCAGAATTCCATAAAGTAAATGTGGATGGTGCTACCTACCCAGATGGCTCAAGCTCCTGTATTGGAGTCATTATTCGCAACTCAACTGGGCATGTTACAGCAGCTTTGAGCAAACCTCTGCCAGCTCATTATTCCCTTGAAATTGTTGAAGTCCTCGCTTTGGAATATGGTGTTATCCTAGCGCATGAAATGAACATTTCTCGGCTAATTTTTGAATCGGACTCCCTTGCAACGGTGCAATCTGTGGTTGCAATGGATTCAGGTGGTCCGCTTGGCCATATTATCAGTGGAATCCGTAGCTCTCTTCTCCATTTCTGCAGCTGGAGTCTTCATCACCTGAAACGGGATCACAACAGAGCAGCCCACGAGCTCGCCCAACTGGCCAAATCGGTTGGTTTTGCTCAAATCTGGAAAGGAACTTCTCCCTCGTTGCCACATTCTATTCTCTTCCCAGACCCCACATAGGCTTTGTATTTTTAAGCCTTTGCTTCTCTCCTCTGTTGTAATGCCTTTTCAGGCTTTTTATTTGATTGAATGAAGTTTCTCATTTCCAAAAAAAAAAAAAAAATTATACGAAACGTATAATTGTAATGTATTTGTCTTTTGCATTTTTTTTCCCGAGCAAAGATTTTTTATGTGATTTGGTTTTGTTCTGTTAGTAAAAAGTTATTTTCATTTTTATTTTGTTTTGGAAGGGGCTATCAACCTCATATATGAGCAATGTGGTCACTTCAGATTTGGGAGGTTTACTTTTCAAATAGAGGGGGAAGGTGAGGCATGTATGAATTTTTTAATAAAAACTTCCAAAATAATAAATTATTGTATACTAGTAAAAAATAAAATTAAAAATAAAAAAAAGGACCGTGGCCTCCTTGTCTCTACATAATTCTGTCATTGTATATTATATATATAATTATAAATATACTAGTCGCTAACCCGTGCGATGCACGGGATAGTTAAATAAAAAGACAATTAACCAACATCACGTTAAGGTAAAAAATTAGTGAGAGACTGATTTGCCCATCAAGAATTTAAAAGAAAAAAAGATTGATATAATAAAATCTAAGAAATTTAGAAATAGAAAATTTGGTTAATAATATGCATATTATAGACATTTTGCTAGTTAGCGTTTAAAAAAAAATGGACCTGTCATAATTAAATAAAATACAATAGGAATAAATATTTAACTTCTATGCTTTTTTATAGTTTAGAAGTGTTGTCTAACGTAGAATGTTATTGTGTTGTAAGAAAGATTTTTATAAAATGTTAATACCATATATATATATATGCTTATATTGTTAATGTCTTACTGCATGTGCATAATTACTGAAACCTACAAAGTAATTTACAATTCTTAAATTAATAAAGCAAAATTCCCAAAAGTTATATATATACACACACTCAAAACTGATATAAACTACAAAAATAAAAACAAATCTTATTTAGTTGTATTAATAACAATATAAACAATTCAAAATATGGAACATTATCAAATTTATAACACATAATTCCATTATCTTTTACGTTGAATCCAAACAAATAATTAATTGAAATTAATCTAAACAAATAATTAATCAACCAAAAATCAAAATTTTAATTAAGAAAATAAAAAATCACATGAACCCAAAATAAAAATTCTCAATAAAGAAAAAACATATAAGGTAAAGAATTAAAATCAACCTACCAAGACACAAATACCAAAAACCCCAAAACTTAAACCTTCCAAATTTTATAAAAACCCTAAATTTTACTTCAAAACCAAACAAAACCCTTCAAATTCAAAAAATTCATATATAATATATCAAATAAAAATTTACCACACCTTGGGTTGGAAGACATAGGTTGTAACTTTGATTTTTCTCCAAAAAATAGAGATGTTTTATCTGCCGTACACAATATAAAATAATTATTAGAAATTTCAACCCAAAAACCAAACCCACAAAAACACTATCAAAATATAGAGATTAACCAAAATACTTAGAAGAAAATAAATTCTAAACATAACAAAACAATAAGATAGAATGAAAATTTCAGGCACATATGAAAGCAAATAAAAAAGACAAAACCTATGTTTTTTTTTTTTTTAGTTGAGTCTCTCTCCTTCTTATTTTTTTAATTTTAAAGTGAAGTTAAGTTTAGAGTTTTGAGATAGTAATTGCTAGGGTTTTAAGGAGAAAAAAGAGAGTCCTACCAAGAGTATAAATAATATAAACAATTCAAAACATGGAACATTATCAAATTTATAACACATAATTTCATTATCTTTTACGTTGAATCCAAACAAATAATTAATTGAAATTAATCCAAACAAATAATTAATCAACCAAAAATCAAAGTTTTAACAAAAAAACAAAAAATCACATGAACCCAAATAAAAATTCTCAATAAAGTAAGAACATATAAAAATTTACCACACCTTGGGCTGGAAGACATAGGTTGCAACTTTGATTTTTCTCCAAAAAATAAAGATACTTCATCTGCCATATACAATATAAAATAATTATTAGAATTTCAACTCAAAAACCAAACCCATAAAAACATTATCAAAATATAGAGATTAACCCAAATACTTAGAAGAAAATCAATTCTAAACATAATAAAACAATAAAATAGAATGAAAATTTCAGGCACATATGAAAGCAAATAAAAAAGACAAAACTTACAGTTTTTTTTTTTTTTTTTTTACGTGAGTCTCTCTCCTTCTTATTTTTTTAATCTTAAAGTGAAGTTGAGTTTAGGGTTTTGAGATGGTAATTGCTAGAGTTTTAAGGAGAGAAGAGAGAGTCCTACCAGGAGTCTCTCTCTTTTTTTCTTAATCCTAAAGTTTTTTTTTGGATATTATTATTTTGGTATTTTTATGCAAAAAACGTTATTTTAGGTTTAGGTGATTTATTTCCTTATTTTTAGGTTCTTTTAATGTTTTCTTAGGTCAAATTTGGTTCCTATTATGGTTAGGTATTAATTAGGACTTATTTTATAATATATTTTCTTGTCCATCAAGTTTTATGAAGCCCTTAAATAGGCCTTCAAATTTGTATACGTTTTTCAATATTATTGATAGTAATAAAAATTCATACTTTTGTCTATTATTTTTCTGGTGGATTCTATATAAGATATAAAACCTAAAATAAAAATAATCTAAAATAAAAAGAAAAAGAAAATAGTGATGATGTGAAAAATTGTGAGAGTTTCAAAGGTTTCGGTTTTATATATATATATATATATATAGATTAAGTATATATCTTTTTTTTTTTTTTTGTTAAAGAAAATGGAGGTATTTATGGTTGTATTAAACCTCTGGGCAGAGCACTGTACCGTGAGAAACTCACTTATTATTACATGTGTGAGAGTCACCTCATTTTTTAGAACACTCCTTACTAAAGATGCCCACCAACAGAAAGCCATTAGCAGAACTCAAATTCAAACCTGAAAAGCAAGGAACGAAAGTCCTGATCCGTTGGTTATTAAGTATATATCAAAAGTCTAAAATTCTAATCTCTTTAAGTTGAAAAAAAAAAAATTTCTAATCTCTTTATGAAGCCAATGTCCCATCAATCGTAAGCCCATGATTTGGCCTATTTGTCGATTAAAAAAAAAAAGTTAAGAATTGAATATATTAATCATAAACTTGATGTCGAAAGAGTTCATTCACACAATCAATCCGAAACTGCTTAGAGTACCATATTAACGACTTTAATTTTTTAGTTTCCATACATTTTAATAGGTACACGTGTCTAGTTTAGAGGTGAACCTTTTATTGTTGGGTTCATGATTTGAACTTTGAGGAGAAAGTTGGGCCAACTACAAAAAGCTGTTTTAGGTCCTTTTATTTACAAGCGGCACTCACGTCTAAATCAAAGCATATACAAGAGTTTCATTTTTCCTTCTTTTTTTTTATTTTTTTATTTTTTTTAAGTCTTTGCATTATGGTTCACACTGATTCAGCCAAAACAGAAAGGCTCTTTTATAAGGGATCCAATGCTGCTACCTTTTGCGACGTTGCTTTAATCTTATAATAAAGCAAAGGCAATTTGATGTAACGAAATATGGGACCTTCTATGCCTAAGTAAAAAACGATGATTAAGGGGGTAAAATAATGAAAAAAAAGAAAAGAAAGAGAGATAATAATAAAATTTAATACCTTATACGTGCCCAAAAAATTAGAAAAAAAAAAAAAAAAAAAACTAGATCGAGCTTAATGAGTTTTGTTATACCAGCATTTTTGAGTGATTAGGAAATGTCATTAAGTGATTGTTTGGGCTTTTAAAAAAAATATTAGGTAAAAGTACACATAAAGTATGTATAAAATGTAAAATTTTTAAAAATTGTAATTAAGCTAAATAAACAAGCATAAAAGCATTCACATCAGTCTCCTCAAATATTTAATTAAACTAATCTAAAAAACTCTACTTTTCCTAGTTTAGCTATCTATTGTTTTCATACATATACATCAATCTCAATACTTTATCAACATTGAAATTTAATGTAGAAGGATAGAGACTCACTACATGTAAAGATGAGACTATCCTCTTTAAAAACTTTAGTTAATTTAGTGAGGCTGATGCATGCTTATTTTGGTTGAGTTTAGATAAATTTTTACTGAAATATTAAATTGGTGAGTTGATATAAATGCTATAATAAGTAAGAACACTGGTCCATGTTTCCGCAAAATAAAATAAATAATTAAAATTTAAAAAGAAGAGGAAGAAGAAAGGAACACAGGGCCATGTTTGGACAGATTTGTTGGAGGCTTAAGGGTCATTGTGGGGTACTCATATAATTTTGGAAAGGGATGCATCAAATGTGTTAACAGTGTTAGGTCCATGTATTGTTCCTTTTGGCAAACAGCAGTGTCAAATTGTAATAATTTATTGAGTCAAACTGCAAGTCTTGTGTATCTACGTGATATACTTGAAGATTAATACAAATACTTGAGAATTGCTAGGAAATTATAATTTTTAGGTCCGTTTAGATAGAACTTATTTTGTTGAAACTGAAAACTGAAAACTTAAAACATTGTAGCAAAATAATTTTTAAATGTGTGAATAGTATCGTAGGACCCATTTTTAATGTAAAAATTGCTGAAAATTAATATTTGTGGGTCCGTGAATAGTGCACAGGTGCATTGTTCACGGTTGAAAAGTTAACCTTTGCGGCTTAAAGCAAAAAAAAAAAAAAAAAAAAAAAAAAAAAAAAAAAACGCGCATTGCAACAAACGTGGATGCAGCAAACGCGGATCCAAACCCCACCTTTGTTAGCTTGACTACACTGGACTAATCGAGATTCACTTAAGCTCTACTACAAGCTTAATACTCAATAGCAACCAACTAACTAAGCCTCAAGATTTATGAATTCTTGAATTAGGCCGATGATCAAATTTTGGAATTAGTGCATTACAGGTTTAAAATATAAAAGATAACACTTAAGTTGACCAAAACAAGAAAAATGAATGCTAGGCATCCGATTGATGTATGCCTAGGGTTTTGTACCAAGAAATCTTTCTATCACCAACAAAACCAAAGAATTCTAAAGGATTGGTGATCGGTTTGAAGTTGAAACATATCTACACAAACCTGTGTTGTTGTGACTAAGCCTCAAGATTTATGATTTCTTGATTTAGGCCGATGATCAAATTTTGGAATTAGTGCCTTACGGGTCTAAAATATAAAAGATAACACTTATGTAGCGTTTGGTACGGGGTAATGTTTTAGGATTCCTAAGAATGTTTAAAGATTCCTATGTTTGGTTGCAAATCACGCTAGGGAATCTGGATTCCCCCTTTAAACCTCTCTCAATAGGAATGTGGATTCCCTTTAAAACAAGTGGGTATCTAGATTCCCAAGCTTAAAAGAAATTATATTTTTTATAAATTGACAATTTTAACATTTTTTCCTTATCATTTAAGTAATTAAGATAAAGTATAAAACAAATTATTAATATCTTTTCTCTTGTCTTATAGACCTAAACGTTGTTAGGTTGTTTTGTTATGAATTAAGTTCTTTTAAAAATTATTATTAAGAATAAAGCATTTGAGAATTTAAATAGTTATTTTTGTATTGTACTTGTCATTTTAAAATGTTAGACTACAGTTTTAATGAATTTGTCATAATTAATATTTTATATTTTATTTTTCATTATTTATTTATAGGAAGATTTTTTAAAAAAGACTTGGTAATTTACATTCAAATCTAAGGACAGAATAGGAAAAATAAATAATTCATTTAAGATTTCTAGGAATAAACCAAACATTATCATCTCACATTTTTAGGAATCTTAAAATATTCCCAATGAAACCAAACATAAGAATAGCTACATTCCTAGGCATCCAGATTGCAAGGAATCATATTTCTAAGAATCTGAATGCCAAGAGTAATATGGATTTCCCCGTACCAAACGCCACCTTAAGTTGACCACAACAAGAAAAATGAATGCTAGGTGTACGATTGATGTATGCCTAGGGTTTTGTACCAAGAAATCTTTCTATCACCAACAAAACCAAAGAATTCTAAAGGATTGGTGATCGGTTTGAAGTTGCAACATATCTACACAAACCTATGTTGTTGTGAGAACCTTCAAGTTAGTACTTGAAGTCACGAATTGGATTGTTTGTGTAAAGAGATACATAGTAAAAGAGTTAAACAGAGTTGAAATTTCACAGGATCACAATTGTAAGTTTTACTGGATGTGACAAATTAGAATTAGGGTTGACATATTTGTATAACTTCAATTTCACAAGTAGATTATTTTATTCTAGATAAACAATAAACTCTCTTATGGTTTTTCATGTCAAGATTTCCTTTCATAATAATATATTCTTGTCTCACTTATTTTTTCGCAACATAAATAGTAAATACTGCAATATAGCTATGTGGCTTGTTTAAGCAAATCTAAATCAGAAAGCATAATTGATTAATTAATTGGTTTAGCTTAATTTAGTTATAATCTATCAATCGAGATATAAATTTCCAACAATCCACACATTACTTCCATAATATATGGATAATATTCTCTTAGTAAAACTATCCTTCTCATTTTGGAAGGCATCTCAGGTGTTGAGATTTGCAAACTTCGATCCTTAGCTTATTTTGTAGCTAGTTATATAGATATAGTCCTCTTTTCTGTAATTTGAAAGAGAAAATTATAATCTTCTTAGTCGTATTCAGTACTGAAACCTGGGAAGGAGATAAATAGCTCTCTCTCTCTTTCTCTCCCTCTAATATATTCCATCATTACTTCTTTTTTTAATATAATAAAAAGTACTTGTGAAACGCAAAAGAATAGCATGAATATATCAATTATTGGGTGCAAATTGAATCAAGCTCGACGGTGTCATGGCATCTTAGCATCCAAGATCATGTCTCACATATAACATATTACCATTTTTTTTATTGTTCTCTCAAAATATTATTTAATTAATGTAGAAAGGATAAAATAAATATATGTTATAAGAGTAGCAATCCTAACGTGGTTTTCTTAATTATGCTTAACAATATATAATAAATATAATTGCCGTTTGGAATAGAAAAAAAAAAATTGTGCTAAATACTGGCTAATAAGCATAAAAAAATACCGGCGAATACATTACATATAGATCTTTTGTACCAACTTTTCAAATAATTAGATTCAATATTACATCATACCTTCAATTATTGATAGCTATTGGTGTTTGCAACGCTATGAAGCTTGTAATTTAATGGTATTGTTTACTGTTTTTTATAAGAAAGATTAAGATTTAATTCTCTCTTCTCTCAATTGTTGAATTATCAACAACAAGGAAAAAAAGAGGGGGGAGGGGGGGGGGGGGGTGGTGGTGGTGGAAGACCACTATTTACAACATATATAACAATCAATTAATGGATGTCCATTATAATTCAAATTCAATCATAATTAACTAAAAAAACGGTTATCATCAAATCAAATGATAAATAACAGTTATTATCAATTTAAGTATCCCAAAACATGGGATCATTTTAGTAACTCTATGGTAGTTCCTTATTCCACAATATTTTCAAAATTTGCATATTCATAATCATAAACCATTATGTAAGAGCATTTGCAGCAGTGTAGCTATATAGCTATTTTAGCTACACCAAAACAAAAAAAGAGGGTTGCAGCAGTGGAGCTATAGCTAAAATTTTTTACCTTCTTGCTACAGTGCACATCTATAAATAGATGTGCACTATAGCTGAAAGCTAAAAAAAAAAAAAAAAAAAAATTTCTCCCTCTTATTAAAATATTATTTTTTTCCTTTTTTTTTTTTTTTTTCTTTTCTTCTCAAAACTCTAACAACTCTCAACTCTCTCTCTCAACTTTCAAACCTCTCACGCCGTCACCCCCTCGACCCACACCGCCACAGACCCAGCTCGCCTACCCAACTCCGACCCACCCCTTCCATCGACCTAGTTCGCCAACCCAAGCCCCAAGTCCCAAGCCGAAAGAGAGATGTACGGGTAGAGCAATGAGATCGAAGCGTAATCGAAAACCAAAGCATGGCGAGGATGTTGACAACGTGGGCAGCATCGATGCAGGGTTGATTCTCCACTGAACCCACAGTAACATCATCTCCAGCTTGTCGCAGAACGTCAATGGTAATTAGTAACATCATTCGTCCCTACAGCACCATGATCGACAACGGCAGGAATTCTGGGTTCATGGGTTTTCGATTGCTGGGTTTGTGGGTTTTCAATATATATATATATATATATTTTTTTTTTTTTGGCTAGTGTTTTTGGTTCTTCTTCGCATGGGCTTTTTGGTGTTTGATTTTTTTTGCGGGTTTGGTTGTGACCGTGGATTGTGGTTGAAATGGCAGTTTGTTGCTAGTGGAGTGGTGGTGGAGGTGGATGTGGCTGGCTGAAAGGTTTTTGTGGGTGGTTGTTCTTAGTGGTGGTTGTGAATTGTGCCATTATCAGTTTGTGGTGTTTTTTTTTTTTGTAGTGGGATGTATTATTTCATTATAGTAGATATATTATTTTATTGTGATGTTTATATTATTTTATTGTGTTGAAAACTAAAATAGATCTACTACTGCAGCATGTTTTGTAAAGTGAGTAGGTAAAATAGATAAAGTAACTTTTTGTGGTGCCACATAGCTAAAAAAATAACTCAACTGCTGTGGATGCTCTAACATCTTATTATGTTTGAGTTTGGAATATAATTATCAATACCACTTTTAATTATGTTGTTATGTTCTATTACATTGTGTGTGTGTGTGTTTGGCTCCAACTTAAAAAGCCAACTATTTCAGCTAATTTTATCTTTATTTACAGTATTTTCAACAAAAAATTTTCAATTTCAGTAAAATAAACGGATCTCAAATAAACCCTGTGTAAGATATACTATAGAAAACAAAACGAAAAACCAAATTATTCTATTTCAAAGATCTTGTAGGAGTACATGGCTAAAACATTTAACAATGGAATTTCATTTTTAAACTGAGTTTTCTTAATCGCGTGTTTAACGTACCTAGCTTTCTTATTTTTTGGAAAAGAATGAACGTACCTGGCTTTGTACAAGTATTAATTCCATTAGGATTTAAGATACCTTGTCAAATACTTAAGAACTAAGTCTCTCTTCTATAGCCAATAGTACACGGGACACACGCGGTGACAAAAAGATCGAGAGGCTTGTAACACACAAAAGATAGACAGAGGGGTTGAGATTCTACTCTCTTTATATCATTCAAATAAAGTTATGGTCTTCATGATCAATTCATTCACCCACTTCTCCTAAAAGAAAAATAGTGGGAACAGTGGAGGTGATTTGGGCATAATGGTGCGGATCTTCTATCCTCTATTTATTGTACAAATAAACCTTAGGGGTCCTTCTCCTTTTACATGAAAGAGGATCTTAAGGATATGTTGGAGTTCCCTTTTTTTTTTTTTTTTTTTAAAGAAAGAAAAAAAGAAATACCCTTTGATTCAATTATTAGTTCTCTTTAGTCTTTGCTACCACCACTTATTTAATATGTGTGATTCCTCCACATGCATTTTTTACGTGGCCTCTCTGTTTGCCTACCTCTCTCTGACTAGTTAACATCACATTTTATGTGGTATTATTGTGAATGATATTTGGTATTTTTGGTGCCCACTTGAACTAATGATACGACCAACTCAGATTTCCCACTTGAATACAGAATTGTTCAGTGCCAGTCAGAACTAAAGAAGTAGATGGATTTTGATCGATGATAGAACAATAAAAAGCTGCTTCATTAAAAGTTAATTTCTCTTAGAGGCAAATAAACCAAAGCGGAAAATTTGATTACTCTTACCAACTTTCAACATGGATATCTTGTGAAATGCATAAAGGTAGCGTTCTTCTGAGTTTTATTGGAATTTAATTTATGTATTTTTTTCAATGTTTTTCCACAGAAAATAAAAGAATTTGGAGGTCTGAAATCTATACTATCATTGAATCTCTTCATTTTATACAGCATCACTAATAAAATTTAAGCTACCGTCAAATGAAGACATCTATAATAATCTTTCGAACCTTAACTCACCTGATTTAGTGTTGAACTGGATTTGTTTATTTGTTAAAAATAGACCATAGTACAATTAAATTTAGAAAATGTAAGATTTTAAAAATATTATACATAAGTAAATAAACTAAAAAGTTTTGTAAATAAATATATTTATGATATTCACTCCATGATAATAATTTTTTTATTATAAGGCTAAAACGCAGATTGAATTTAGTATAGGTGGGTTGGATTCGAAGCTAGATCCTTTATTGAAAAAAAAAATTCTTTGTGAACTTTTTATTTATTTATTACTAAACAAAACCTTTATGGACTTGAACCTACAAAAAAGTGCAAACTATTATTATTATTTGGTGTGGACTACAAATCACCTCTACTTGGGCCTTGGGCCCTGGGCATTGGGCTGAGTTTAGCCCAAAATCTCAGCCTGAGATCGATTAAAATATTATGCTACAGCCCATGTATCTCACTGTGCTCAATTTAATTAAAGGCAACCCAGCCCAGTTCAGATGTGATCACAGACCATACATGCATCTTCCAAAGCCCATTTCATGCTGTCTAGTGTCAAACAAGAATATCCGGTAATCCTTGCGAAATTTAAGATCTCGTAATCAGTCTAACTTAGAGTCATATTAGGAATACTACAAATTTTATTACTATATAATATTTACAAATTCATATGTCAAACTAGCTAGTTTAGAGTGATATTAAGGATATTACAAATTTTTTTTTTTATATAAGAGATATTACAAATTTTATTACTACATAATATTTAGAAATTAATTTTTCATTTAGAGTGATATTAAAGATATTACAAATTTTTTTTTATAATTGGGATATTGCAAATTTTATTAATATATACTGTAATATTTACAAATTAATTTGTCACAAATCATTAAAAAACAATAATTTTAAAATCTATTTATTATATTTTTATATGTACCATTTATATTATTCATTACTACATGAGTTTGAAAATATTATATAGTAAAATCTTTAGGTGTAGGTTTAGCATTTTTCGGTAAATAAGACCATGGACCCCTCCATTTCGGATCAACCCTAACTACTTGAACTTATGCGGGAAAGACCTAGACCCAATCACCAGCCACCTGTTCCATGCAAATGTACGTGTCCATAGAGAAAGACACTTACCTCTTTAGCTCCTCATCATCTTCATCTATATAGACCCAGCTCGAATGCTCGATCACTCCGAAGCTAAGAGAATTGAGCTCTCTCTCTGAAAGGAAACAATGTCTAACAAAGCTTCATTTCACTTACTCTTGTTTCTTTCTCTTTCTCTGTTTTTGCATGTGAATAAGGCTTTGAAGGCTGATGCCTCAGGTTTGGAGCCTGTAGTGAGGAAAGATGAAAGGAGACAACTTGTTGTGACAGAATACGGAGAGGTCTCAGCCATTGAGATCGGTGATGGAGCACGAGGGCAATACCACCTCCAGTTCATCACGTTGGATCCAAACTCGCTATTTCTTCCTGTACTCCTCCATGCAGACATGGTCTTTTATGTCCACACAGGTGCTATGAATTTAGTTTGCATATATATATATATATATATATATGTATGGATTAATTTTATTTTATTTGAAAGTTTGTGCTCATTTATTTCAAATTATATATATATATATATGGATTAATTTTATTTTATTTGAAAGTTTGTGCTTATTTACTTCAAATTGACCCAAAATAAGTATAATTAGACTTGATAGTACCATTAAAAATTTCACAATTTAATATTTCATGTTAGTAAGTATATTGGTAAATTGTGAGTGATGAAGAAAAGTGATGAGTCTACATTTCAACGATTTCAACGATTTACAACTTGCCATATGGTAAGTTATAGCCACATAGATCGATTCACCACTTTTCTCCATTATTCACAATTTTTTAACAAATTATAGCAAAAAATTTGTAATTTTTTTTAATCCAAGCATTTTTATTTATACTTAGAAAAATCTAGCTTTTAAAATTTTGTACAAAAACAAGGTAATAATTTTGTACATAAACACTTAATAAACAAGTTAAGAAACAAATAAGGTCAGAGACTCTAAAAGAAATAGCTAATACAAACTCACTTAAAAAAAACGATTTAATTGCTTCAACTATAAATTGTAATTCACTAATGCCTAAGCGTTGGGGTTTAATTTTCTAATCACAAGTACTATATTCATCATTATTTTTTATTTCTAAATATTCCCATGTATATATGCATTATATTTTTTGTGGGTGTATATATATATATATAGGAAGTGGGAGGTTGACCTGGACTGATGCTCTTGATGAAATGAGGAGAGTGGATTTACGTCGAGGAGATATCTACAGGCTCAAGTCAGGCTCTATCTTCTACGTACATAGCAGCTTACAGCCGGAGCGACAGAAGCTTAGGATATATGCAATCTTCACCAATACAGATGATGACTCATATGTATGAGCTTCTTTTAATTTGTAATAAGTACCCTGTTATTTTCTATTTTTAAAAATTTTTCTTTCATTCGACTATATCTAGTAGATTTGCTAGAATATATATAGGATATTTAAGTTGCTTAGTTTTGCTATTTAAAAGTTAGTACTAATTAAAACCAATGCAGGAGCCAACAATTGGGGCATACTCAACTATTGGCAACTTGTTGCGAGGCTTTGATAAGGAAGTCCTCAAAGCAGCTTTCAAGGTATATACTTACCAAGTTCCAATCAGTTTCATTTTTCATTCTAGTACCTGCTCGATGTATAATTAAATACCAATAATATTCTATTGTCCCTATTGTAATTTATAGTAATTTTTAAATTTTCTTAAGCAGAAGCATTTCATATTCTTTTAAGAAAATTATAGAGACGCACCTAAAACGTACCAAATCCACATCATATGTTTAAGTGTCACCTTATGATTGGTCCATCTAAATTTACTTTTTGATCAAGTATCCATGAGATATATAATATACTTAAGTGTCACCAAAGTGCACTTAAATTCACTTTTTTAACAAGTACATATGATGGTCCCATGTGAAAAGTATTGTAATTCAATCACAAATCACAAAATCGATACACGGTAACATTGTGAAAATGGATATAGATCCAAAAGTATCCATGAAATATCACAAAATCGACACACGGTAACATTGTGAAAATGGATATAGATTCAAAAGTATCCATGAGATATACAATATACTTAAGTGTTACTAAAGTGTACTTAAATTTACTTTTTCAACAAGTACATATAATGGTCCCATCTGAAAAGTATTGTAATCCAATCACAAAATCAACACACGGTAGCGTTGTGAAAATGGGTATAGATTTGGGTGTGTTCGGAGATTGACTATTTATTTTAATGCAATAATAATCCTAAAGTTCTTAAGTTTTTTCCAGGTATTCTCTTTAGCCTAATAGTTTTCATGTATATATATGTGAGTGTTTGGAGACAAGAAAGATCTTATAAACATTGGTTTTATGTCCCAAGTACTAAGTTTTAAAATGAAATGACAGTATTTGCCTTTTACTTTTATCTGAAATAAATTCTTTATTTTGTGATAGTTGTGGGTGACGTGAATCTTGGACCCAATGATCCACTTCATCATTATATCTTTCTAGAAAATAGGGCTGAAAATTTTTCATATTGATTATATATATGTGCTTAGTATGTGTAATAAGCTAAGATCTATAATGAAAATATTACTATATCTCTAGGTCTCGGAGGATTTGATAAGAGAAATAACAAAAGGAACTCAGCCACCAGGCATAGTGCATGCAGAGCCAACAAAGGAAACAGAAACAAACTTCTGGGAATTAGACGCTCTCCTCCTCCAAGTCTTCCGAAGAGGAAGAGGTGGCATGTTATTCAGCGACAATAAGAAGAAACCCTATAATATTTTTGATGAAAAGCCAGATTTTGAGAATAGTAACGGGTGGAGCCTAACAGTAACCAAGAAAAAATTGCATTTGTTGAAGGGTTCCGATATTGGACTTTTCATGGTGAATCTAACAGAGGTTAGTGAATTTTGTTTTTAACAGCTTGCTTCTTGGTACATTGGAAATGCAACACCTAATTCTAACACTATTTTAACTTGTTTTTTTGAAGGGCTCAATGATGGGGCCACATTGGAATCCATTGGCAACTGAGATATCAGTAGTGTTACGAGGGGAAGGGATGGTTCGGCTGGTTTGTTCTAGCACTGCAAAGAAATCAGAATGCAACAATATGAGGTTCAGGGTGGAGGAAGGAGATGTTTTTGCTGTGCCTAGGTTCCATCCCATGGCCCAGATATCTTTCAACAATGAGTCATTTGTTTTCATGGGATTTAGCACAACAAGAAGGAAAAATAATCCTCAATTTCTGGCAGGAAAGAGTTCAGTTTTTCAAACTTTGGACAAGCGCGTATTGGCCTTGTCCTTCAATGTCACTAACAGTACTGTGATTGATCAGCTTATGAATCAACAGCCTGAGTCAGTCATACTAGAGTGTTGCAATTGTGCTGAGGAAGAGCAGAGGCTAATTAAGGAAGAGGAAGCTAAGAAGAGAGAGGAAGAAGAAGCTAGAAAGAGAGAGGAAGAGGAAGCAAAAAGGGAGGAGGAAGAAGCTAGGGAGAAAGAAAGAGAGGAAGAAGAGAAAGAGAGAGAAGAGGAAGCAAAAAGGGAGAAAGAGGAAGCTAGAAAGAGAGAGGAAGAAGAAGCGGCTAGAAAGAGAGAGGAAGATGCAAAGTGGGAACAAGAAAAAGCCAGGAGGGAAGAAGAAGAGAGGAGGAGAAGATGGGAAGAGGAAAGGGAAGAGAATGCAAGAGAAGAACCAACGAGGGAAAAAAGGGAAAGAGAGCACAAAGAGGAAGAGACTTGGAGACGAGAACATACTAGAGAGAGAGAAGAGGAAGCAAAAAGAGAACAAGAAGAAGCTAGGAGGAAAGAAGAAGAGAGAAGTGGACAACAAGAACCAGAAAGAGAGACCACGAGAAAAGAGAGAGAAGAAGTAGAGGAAAAGAAACGGAGACAAGAAGCAGCAGAATGGGAGGAAGAAGAAGCAAGGAGAGAAGAAGAAGAAGAAGAATGGAGGGAGACATGGGGAAAGGGAGAAGAACAAGCAATGATGATTTGATTTAATGCCTAGCTAGCTGTCACATCTACTTTGGATTGTGTAGTTTTCATCATCTTAAATATATGCATGTTAATAAGAAAAACAAACATGCATTTTGCTCGACGCAAAATGACTTCCCACTTAGACAATTAATGTTTGTCATTTGATGCTTTTTGGTATAATAAGTTTTGTGATCCGTGCTTATTGCAAAGTTATGAGTGCATTGGTTAAAAAGGTTGAATGAATCCTGCTTAATTAGGTGTAACTTACACCGTGTAAGGTGGTACTTAATCAAATTATAAGTCATGTTTGTAATTTTTATCAAATAACATGTCATGTTTCATCAAAATTTAAAAATTTAGCAATTTCTAAAATCTAAATCTTGGAATAGGTAAGAAAGCAAATAGTTTATTTTAAATTCTTATCCAGTATAGCAGTGTTTTCCTATCTTAATCAGCTCAGACAATCTCAAAATAGCGTCTATTAGAATGCTTGTTTGAAGGGTTTGCTTCATTCAATTTCGGATCAATTTGGGCAAGAATATTCAGGTATCTCAAATCACTTTCAAACTCTAGGCACACATTTGTTATGGCCAATTTCAGCTGAGGGTACTTCTTGTTCACTGCTACTTGTTTCTTAACTTGGAGGCAGGATTTGCAACTTCGAAGTGGGATTGACTATTGAGTATGTTTTCAACTATTGTTTTGGGTTGAAAGGTTGTAGCTCCCATTGTCTCCCATTTAACTATACATATCTTTTGGGGGAAACAAATTTAGTGGAATGCAGAAAACTTAGAGATCTTTATATCAATAAGGATGAAGGATTAATGCATAAACTTATGAAGTGTTGAGTAATGCAGCTTCCTGCTAGATATTAGAAATGCAACTATGTGATCTCAAATATCTTTGATCTTTTTAGTTTTCTCACGTTAATTATTGAAAAAAAGATTGCATTTAAATTTAAACTTAATGTTATTTATTTGCCACAAAAAAAAAAAAAAAAGTCTCATATATATGAAGTGTCAATACACACATATTGAAAAGTATCTGGATGGTACAAATGATAGGTACACCAATTTTCTCCCTGCCATGAGGAGATATGTGTACGTCCAAGTTGGATAAACTTAAAAAAATTACAGCAACAAGATTTTTATAATGCAATGTTGCTGGTTGTTGTAGATGAAGAATCTTGGAAGCGTGAAGTTTTGATGTTTAGTTTGATTTGATTAGAATTTTTTTTTTTAAATACAGGAATAAGATTGTTAGAATAGTAATTACTATTATTATTATTGTAATCAGGATTATTGTTATAGTCACTGCACAGTTTGTCTTGGTTTAGTACTATACTTGCAAGATTGGCAGTTGAAGTAGATAAAATTGTAGATGAGGAGGAATCTCGTATTGCACTATGATATATATGCGTGAAAGTTTGAATGCATTGTTTGATTTGATTAGAGTTAAATTTTAAATTTTCATGTACAGCAGCATAGCGTTGGAGGTGCTCCACGGCCGCCTTTAAAATTGGCAGCTCCAGTGCTCTGTGGCTGTCTTCCACCAGGTTCGGGCACAAGAAAAACCCCCCCCAATACCCGAATCCCCTAACTTATGGGGGTAAAACACATATCCGTACTCATCGAGTCAGATCGGAAACTCATCCCAAGCTGGTTTTTGCCATCTCTACATTTAGCGTATGACATTGATCTTATAGTTGTTAAAGAGATGATAAAGCCTGTTTAGTTTGTCTTATTTTTATCATCTATCACTCATTTTCTATCACCTATCATCTATCACTCATTTTCCATCACCTATTACTCACTTCTGGTGAGTCTCACACCAATTGCATCTATTTGGCCAAGTTTTCATTCCTAATTCTCATCACTTAACTCATAATATTGAGAATAAGTGATGAGTATTGAGAACAACATTTTGGTATTTTCATTTTGAGTTATGAGTTATGGCCTTTTGGTACTAACACATGGTGAGTAGGACCCACACTATACAGACCTGTCACACTACCAACGGCTCTTTCTTTCTTCTCTTTTTTTTTTTTTTTTCTTCAAGCCATTTTTTTCTCTCAGCTTCTTTCTCTTCATTCTTTTTCTCTTTCTTTCTCTTCTTTCTTTCTTCTTCACGCCCATTTCCTTTTCTCTAGGTTCTTCTTCTTTCTTTCTTTTCATTTTTTCTTTCTTTGCCTATTTCTTCTCTTAGCTCCTTTCTTCCTCTATTTCTTCAAAACGGTGCTTTTCTTCTTTGGTCTGAACACAGCAAACACCGGTGCTTTCTCTTCTTCGATCTCATAAATTTCTCATGGCTGTATTTCTAAAATTAGGCCTGGGTTTTGTTTGGTTTATTTGGTTGTGATTTTCGGAATAAATAAGTTGTAATTTATGGGTTTTTTTGAGTTATTGAGAATAGAAGAGCTGTGGGTTTTTTTGGGTTCTTATAGTCTTTGATGGGTTTCTTTGGCATGTAATTTTCTGGTGGGTGTGGACTACGGTTTTGGATTGCCGATCTAGGGATTTGTATGTTGATGTGTTAGGATTTGGATGTCTGTATCAGTGTGGTTGTGGTTTGAGGCTTGGATTGTAATGGAGGTGAGTTTGTGTGGTCGTTAGTAGCTTTTTCTTTTTGTAGGTGTGGCCGATCATGTGGGTGTTGCTGATCAATGCTTTTTTCTTCTTCGGTTCATGTGGGTGCTGTGTTTGTTTGCAATTTGTGGTCTTTAGGTTTCGTTGCTATGGCAGGTAGCAGTTTCTGATAAAGATCCCACCGAATTAAAATCTGCTTTTTACAAACCAAAAACCAGGGGGATTTCGGGTGCCAAATAGGATGCAGAATGAATTAAGAAAAAAATTGGGAATTATGAGTTATGAGAATTGATATATGAATTATGAGATAGATGAGAACCAAACATGATACCTGAGATAATTATTGTTCTCCACAGTTGTAACCGATTTCAGTATTTAGATAAAAAAAATTGGCTTTTGTTGATCATAGGAAAATAAGCTGAAACACTAGAAAGAAAACTGCTAGAATACAGACAAGCAAGCATTTCACCTATAATTTATGTAACCTCCTTGAATTATGCCTAACCCAAGGAACAAGGGGTAATTATACAATATTCCAAGAGTATAATAATATCATTCTTCCTAATCTCACATAACAATAGGTTCCGCTATTCTTGTAAGGGAAAAGAGAGCGACATTATTGTACAATCGAGTTATTGTACAATAGTCCAGTAACAAGGGCATATAACCTCCCACATAATCGACATCAATCAATTAGTTCAAACTTTTAAAAGGCTAAAAAATCATAGCAAAACTTTTGGTCCATTAGTTCAAAATTAAAATAGTTAAAAAATCATAACAAGTTCATACAATAGCTCACATATTGAACCAAGATTAAAAAGAAGAAAAAAATTGCATTCACCTTATCACTTGGGCCAGACATTCGAGGTTACATTAATTATGCGTGAACTCCTTTGCTCAAGCATCTCATACTCAGTGTTTGTTTATCAACAATTTTTTCTTTTAGTTTTTTAACCATATAAGGGTTTTTAAAGCCTTACTTTTCTTTTAAATATAACTATACTTTGTACGAGAATTGAAAGCATATCGAAATGCACAGCTTTCTAATGCTAATGCAGTTCAAATTTCAGATCTTCAAAGGACTAAATGCAACCAATATCAAGTACAACTTCCGCAGTGTTTCATGGCCAAAAATGGAATTAATGGGCACGGCCCAGTCCACCACCACAACTAAACACGTGACTATACAAGCAAAGTAAGTATATCTATACTAGAAATGAGAAACTCACACATCGGAAGAACTAGTTATATGTGACACGACAACTGTGATGTCATCAAGCTTGCCTCCATAATAACGGAAACCAGCATCTTGAGCAGCCGTAGAAAATGGTGTCTGTCGGTTCTTATCCTGTGCTCGCTGGCGTGCCAAAGCTGCTATCTTCTGAGCAGTTACTTGTGGTTCCAAGCCAGCTCTTATCGCATGAACAACAACAGCTGTGACCTCATTATTATATAAGTTGTCAAATAACCCATCTGTTCCAGCAATAATGACATCTCCAGCAGTGACGGGAATTGTAAAAACCTGGATGCATTTATCCCAAAAAGATACCTGAGTCTAACACACTTGATTACAGCTTGTACTGATTAAGCTGCTGATTTAGTTGATAAAACTACCAGTGGGAAAAAAACATAAAAAATTCAGGACTCCTTTCTAATCATACTTGAGAAGATACTCCTTTCTCATCATTGTAGTAACCTAAGCTGATTTAGTTAACTGTATCTTAGCTCTCGAGGGTTCCAGGATCATGGAAGCCTAAAGCTAAGAGCCATTTCAGACCTCATGAAAGTCCCCAGAATGACTTCATTAGGGAGATGCATCTAGTACATGTTGGATGTCTGCGGTGTCATAATACATATTTTCTTATTTAATAAAATTATAAACTCATTACTATTAATCCCTAATTAACAATTTTATATTCCATCACATACGTGGACAAAACAAAGCTAAAACTCTTCCATATGCTAGAAAGATATACAAACTACAGAGTCCTCTCTATTAGCTGTGTTTTTGGGCCCTCTAGGGCGAACAAAATTTCTCTCCAAATTAGTTTGGAGAGAAACTCTTCAAATTTATCATATATTTTTATATTGAGTATGAATTTTGAAAATCTAACCATTGGATTACATGTTCTTATTATATCCTTCATGCTTGCAAAATTTCAAGAAAATCGAAGATCAATTGCTATGTCATCAAATAAATGTTAAAATTTCAAGTTTTTGTTATCTAAAATTGTATATAAAAAATAAGTTTATTGATCAAATAGTATATAACATCCGATTTGAACGAAATTTGATATGCATATTAAGAACATATGGAACATGAAATTCAACGGTTAGATTTTTCAAAATTCATACCCGAAAAAGAGATATATGATAAGTTTGAAGGGTTTACTTTGTTCCTCTAGGGCTCATGTTGTTTCTCATCCTGTTTGTATAAAATTCTTTACTGATTCATTAGGGAGGAGGGAAGAAGAAGAAGAAGAAGAAGACATATGATTCAAATATGACGAGTTAAGATAAAAATTATGTCACAAACATTAACAAATCATACATGATGGTGAGGTATAAGTGCTAACTGACCTGACCAGAACTGGGTAGATCACCCCCACGGCCACTCTCGAGCTGATATGTAAAATTGAAGCCATGCTGCTGCACTGGGGATCGGAAGACGGTGCATCCATCTCTAACCACTATAAATCCACTGTCTCCTAGATTAATAGCATGTAATCCCTGCTGAAAGAAGCAAACATTTGAAACCATATAACAACGGATGGCAAATATTTCTAGTCTTTTCTATAAAGAAAATTGTTCGAAGTGGACACAAATGGAGGACCAGAGTGTAAAGGTTTATGGCTGGAAACCTGCATCATGCATTCTGTCCAAGTTTTAATTGTGCTAGTGCATGCCGTCTTCAACCTAAGTTCAAATCTCAAGTATTCCAAACCCATCCATGATTGTTTCATATTGTTAGTAGTTGAAATTTGGCAGCCTTCTGTCTTAAAAGGCTTGCAATGTACAGAATGAAATCAAATAGCATTTGGGAGTGTGCAATAATCCCAGGTGTAGAAATTAAGAAACTAAGAAAGTCAACCCCTACAAATAAAGATAAAAATTTCTACTACACCCAAGAGAAAGGATTGCCACTTTTTGAAAATTTTGCTTTGTTGAAGGAGAAAATGGCATCAAATCTGCAAATCCAGCAGAGAGCAGCAATATAAAGAAGAGCCTCTATTCAGCCAACTGATAGGTCATCTTGTGGAGTTCCTTAATTTGTTCTTGTATGAATAAGGTCAAGATGAGGTGGAGAGAAATTGTGTGTACAAGCAGAAAGCAAACATATATTCCTGCTGTCAGACATAGAGTGGACAAAATTCCATTTTTTATCATCTAGTTCTACTGTTTAATGTAAACATTCCAAGTTCCAAAATTTTTATAAAAGTTACAGGCATTAGGGGCTTGTGAAAATGAAAAACAACAAACCTTGTCCGTAAGGGCAATGATGCATGCTGTTGAGGATCCCTTGGCCTTTATACTCGAGTGGGCCTTCTCTAACACCCTGGCTGGGTCAATGGAACCCTTAGGCTCCTCTTGAATTGCATTCACTGAATAAGACATGAGATCACGGGCAAATTGTCCTGCATCAACACCAACATCTGCCCAGCCACCTACACCATCTGCAACACCAATTACTCGTTCATCTTCGCAAATAAAATGAGCATCCTCTCCACCTGTCTCTTCCTTGTCAGGATGTGGCAGGTAACATGATCCAGAAATAAGCTTCAGGGTTCTTTCACCCAGAAAAGTTCTGAACACAAACAAGTTATACAAATATAAACAGTGAGAAACAATGAACCCCAATTCATAAGCAAAATTTCTTTATAATTTAACAAAAACCCTCCTCTCTGGTGCTGCTAAGCCCATTTTATTAATTTGCAAACAATTAGCAAGAAATGTTTGTTTACTCTTTTGGGGGAGGGCGTCTCCACAATAACGGTGTGAATGACAATTCATGTGATTAATGAAGTTTGGTCCAAAGCTACAATCCTAAATTTTATTAGAAATAGTGGGTACATACTATAAAGGACATTCAAATTGCAGCATCAACAAATCAACTAAACTAGCCAATAAGTACAACGCTCATGAAAGACACAACATTGACTAGATTTCTTTTATTTAAAAAAAGAGGGTCATGCCTAGTGCACAAAGCTCCCACTTTTGCAGGGTTTGGGAGAGGACATGGTAGGAAACCTTACCACTAATTTTGTTTAGAAAGGCTTATTCTCAGACTTGAACCTGTGACCTATTACTATTGGTGGAAGGCATTTGCCATCACACCAAGGCCTGACCTCCATTGACTATATTAATTAATACATTAAAATGACTAGGGAAAACAGAGAATAAAGAAAATCAGAGCACATACTGGCCGGGCAAAATGGTGGAATCTGCGAGCTCTTCATCACGAGAATTGCTGTCAAATGAAACATCATGAGCAGCCCCAGTAGAGTGGCACACAGAAGATGAAGAATGGAAATTCTTCAACCACGGTCCAACAAGTGAATTGGGGTTACAATTCCGCCTCAATCCATCGAAAATAAAATACCCACAAATCAGATGACTGTTGGACCATTCTTTCCTTCTCAAACTCAAGCTAGCATTTTGATATCTGCCACGACTTCTGTCATTGTAAAAAACGCCAGTAGGTTTTGTGAAGTCTAATGCATTCCCACAACTTGAAATCAAGTCATCGACATAGACATCTGCTAATACAGCTTTGGAAGTAGAAGCAGCCATAAATTTCCTCTTATTCTCCCGACCTTTAGAAAACTGAAAGGCCTCTGATATCAAAGAAGTTGAATGGGGCAGGGAACGTGACAGTGCTGAATACCGAAACAACAAATTCCCTGGTCGAAGTACCAAATTTAGCGAACTTTGCCACCCACCTTGTCGCTGAACTATTGCACGTCTAAAACCAGAATAGATAGTAGTATTCAGCTTCGATAGAATGCCAGATGGCATCTTAGCCCCGTATATAGAATGCCCTTGCATCAATTACTATCTTGGAGGCTATCCAACCTTGGGCATGAAATGTCATTACTCCCAATACATCTATATATTCTATACACACCAATTAAGCTATGAGCAATTCGCACTAAGCCTTCTGAAGTGAAATGTAAGACTTTGAAACCTAACATGGGAAGAGAAATTAAGATATATTTCAAGGAGTTCACTCCTAAATAAAACACAATCGCAAAGAGAAGAAATGGCTGAAATTCCACACTGAAAGCTAGCTCTAACTAATAGCTAAGACTGCCAATTCCATTGAATTTGAGAAATCTAGTAGCAATCAGATATCTTGAAAGTCCTTTTTTCCTTTGTCTTCTCATTGGAACCCTCAATAAACAGATATCCATAATGAGGCTAGATCAAAATACAAAACCCTTTACAATTTTGAATACTTTAGAAACATAAATATACTTGTGAGTTGGAACTACGTTTGCAAAGAAACAAAAGAAGCCATTTTTCTCTCTCTCATCAAAAATCAGTGAGAAAAAAGAGAACCCATTTCAACAAACTACAAAAAATCAACACCCAAACCAATTAAAAACAAAATCCCATATTTCAAAACGATAAAACACAAGGTTGGAGTTTGACACCCATATCAGAATGAGCAACAAAAAAAAAGCAAGCAAGCAATGAATGTTAAAAAAGAAGTAGAAAGTCGCACCTGTCTGTTTCAAATGGATTCACAGGAAAGTCGGCGCTTGAGAAAACTATTGGAAAGCGATCTTTCCCACACAGAAAAGAAAGAAAGAAAAAAATAAAGCGAAGAGAAGCTCCTAAGAGTAGAGACTCGATTCTAACCTTTGGAGCTTCCCTCTCTTCTTCGCTACTCCAAAAATTCTAAAACCTTCTTTCTCTTCTTCTTTTGCGTAAGGTCCACAACAACCTAAGCCTAAAAAAAATACCCGTGTGGGACCCAAGGTTTTTGGACTTAAAAGCCCCTGTGAATGCAGACAGACACCAGGGTACAGCTACGAACCGAGCCAATGTTGGAATCCGGGGTACTTTGGTAATTTTACATATTTTGTCGAATTGCCAAGCAAGTGTTATGAGTATCTATGAGGCTTTACTAAAGTGAACTGCTTGGTTGTGAATGAAGCAATTAGGTAAGGCCAGCTGTCTGACAGGACTGGAGAGTGTGACTTGTTAAGAGGTGATAGGTCTGTGGCCCATAGAATATGAGGGAGGAATGCATTGTGAAGCACGTGTGTACAGTAATGTTGGGCCCCACACAACTAGGGAAAGGGCTGTTTTACCAAGTTGGGGGAGAGAAGTAGAGAATCAATTACGAATATCCATAACTATGCTCTTCGCAAGGGACAGAAAGGGCGAAGGCCCAGTGGGCCTATGGGCCTACAACCCTTTGCACGTGATTTTTTGGAGAAGACAAAATGCGTGTTCTAAAAAAAAGCAAAAATATAATTAGGGACTTTGTTCTGTCTTTGGCTAAGCTAACCATTCATTTTTATATATGAGTTAAGTTCAAGTTACATTTGGTATAACTTTAAATAATATTGCACCACTTAATAACTTATTATAGAATTTATATTTTGAAAATCTCACTATTGAATTCCATGATGTATATGTTTTTTACATTCATGCCAATTTTCATGTCAATTGGATGTTATTTACCATTTGATTTATAATCTCATCTTTTATACATTATTTTAAATTACAAAAACTTAAATTTAAATAATTGATTGATAACATGACTATTAGCCTTTGATCACCTCAAAATTTTGCAAGCATGGAGAATATACGAAGATAATGTAATCTAACGGTGAGTTTGTCAAAATTCGCATCCAATTAAAAAATATTAAATGGTATAACATTTTTTAAAGTTACACCAGGTGTAACTTGAACCCAACTCTATATATATATATATATATATAGAGAGAGAGAGAGAGAGAGAGAGAGAGAGAGAATTCAATTAGATTATACAATTGAAGTCCAATATTATTTATTTTTAGAGAGTTTTATTTCTTAATTTTTAAGCCAAATGTAGGACTACATTATAAATATTTGTCCAAGTAAGTTATTGAATACAAAAATCAAAGAGTCTATAATTAATTAACTGGAAAAAAAAAAAGTGCTTCATAATATCAAAAATTAAGAATTAATAAAAAAAAATTTAAAATATGGAAAATTTACATTTTCTACCTAATAATATTCTTAGAAGATTTTTTAAAGAGTTAACAAAATATAAGAATGAATATATATCAACAGTAATTAAATTATATATATAGAAATTATACTATACACCTTAATGTATATCTTTTAAGTATATCTATGCATATGCATGGGATTACAAGCTAGTATTTATATAGTTTTTGTTTCATACTTGAAAGATATTTAGAAATTAGAATCACATAATTTTTAGCCTTTCTATAAATTTCTTTTTCTACCTTTACTTATATTAAAAAAAATCATAATTTTTGTCACACCTTTCTTTTTAATGAAAGAAGCAAAAGTGTGAATATTCAAAGTTTGAAAACTAACTTGAAATAAGAGCTTCACTTTTTTTAAAAAAAAATAATCAAAAGATCGACTTGAATATACTAGAGCATTCACAACAGTGGTACTATATTGCTATATTTTAGCTCCTCAAACACCAAAATCATGCTCCAGCAGTGGAGCTAAATCTATTTTTTTTTAGCTCCATTGCTACAATGCACATCTATAGATAGATGCACAGTGTTCATGAGAGCTAAAAAAAAAAATATTATTTTATTAAATTTCTCTCTCCTCTTTCATTTAAAAAATATTTTCTCTTTCTTTCTTTTCTCTCTCTGACTTCTCTTCTTTCTTCCTTTTTCCTTCTCATTTTTTTTTCTCTCCCTCATCTACTCTTTGCTTCGCCGATCTGCTCCACCGCTACCAGCCCACCCCCACACTGCCGACCCACGCCATCGGCACGTCGCAGACCCACGCCACCAACCCATTTCGCCCTTACTTGGTTGCTTTTTTTTTTTTTCCCCTGCTGTGGGTTGTGGTGTGGTGGTGGTTGTAGTTGTGTGGGTAGATCAACGTCGGTGGGTGGCTAGGTTCGTCAGCATTAGTGGATATGTTACCTAGTGAGGAATGGAGTAGATCGGCGTCGATGGTTGTGGTTGTGTGGGTAAATTGGCGTCAATGGGTGGCTGGGTTCATCGGTGGGTGGCTAGGTGGTTGGGTTGTGGGTGGGTTTTTGGGTAGATCGGTGTGTTCGTGGTGGTGGCTCGAGTGGGTTTCGTGGTGGTGGGTGTGAGTGTTGCCTGGTGGGTTTGGTGGGTGTGGGCTTGGTTGATTTTTTTTCTTTGTTGTGGGCTGTGGTGGTGGTGGTGGTGGTGGTTGTGGTTGTGGTTGTGGTTGTGGTTGTGGTTGTGTGTGTGGCTGTGATGGTTGTATGTAGTGAATATATTATTTTATTGTAGTGAGATGGATTATTGTATTATAATAGAAATATTATTTTATTGTGATGTTTATATTATTTTATTGTGTTAAAAGTTAAAATAGATCAACTGCTGTAACATGTGTATAGTTAAATAGATAAAGTAACTTTTGGTGGAGCTAAGTGTAAACGCGCTTCCCAAACGCACGTTTTGCGTTTCAGCAGTTTTTTTTTCTTTTTTTTTTCTTTTTAAGCCGAAATGTTTGACTTTTTCCGTGAACAGCGCACGGTGTGCACTGTTCATAGACCCACAAATTTCACTTTTCAGCAATTTTTTCATTAAAAATGGGTCTCACGGTACTATTCACACATTTAAAAATTATTTTGCTACAGTGTTTTTCAGTTTTCAGTTTTCAGCTTTCAGTTGTATCCAAACGGACCATAAATAGCTAAATTTTTAGCTCCACTGCTGTGAATGCTCTTATGAAGAACGTTACGCTTGAAGAATTATCGAGGACAGAATACAATTGGAATTAGGAAGGATTACAATTGAAAGTTTGGAAGAAAAACAAATGAAGATACGTGAAAGTAGGCAAACAAAAGAGTAGGATTGTTCTTGAGCCTTACCCTTTTCCCTTGGGACTAAGGTTCCTTTTATACATAGACTTAAAGGTTAAAAGTTCACTCGACACTTAGAGCACTAGCATTGAGGGGTGTAAAAGCCCCTAGTTGCTATTTTAGCCACCAATTCATAAAATCATGCTCCATTCGGATTGCTATTTCTAAAAAAATTTGCAACCCAGCTACAGTGAGGTTGTAAATGTACAACCTCACTGTAGCTGGGTTGCAAAAATGTTTAATATTTTTTTATTTCTCACCCAGGCCCACATCTCACTTTACTCTCTAAAGTCTAATATCTTAGCCTTACCCTCTCTTTCTCTCTTCCTTTCTTTTTTCTCCCGTTTCTTCCTCTCTCCCCACTCTCTGTTTTGTTCTCTCCTTTCTCTGTCTTGGTCCATCTCTCTCAAATTAGCGTGGAGGCTGTGGGTTTGTGGGGATCGGCGTGGTGGAGGGTGTGGGTCACAGTGGTTGCTAGGTTGTGGAATCGATGGTTGGGTTATGGAAATCGGTGACTAGGTTATGGGAATCGGTGACTATGTTGTGGGATTCAGTGACTGGGTTGTGGAGTCAGTGATTGGGTTATCGATATCGGTGAGTAGGTTGTGGGAAACGGTGAGTGGGTTGTGGGTTATATGGGTTTGGGTTTTGGTGGATCATTAGGTGGCGGAGTCTGGTCTGTTTGGGTTTGTGGGTATGGATTTGGTGGCGGTGGTGGTGGTGGTGGTGTTGTTGGATTTTAGGTGGTGGTGGTGGCTGTTGTGGTGTGGGTGAGTTTTTTTTTTTTTTTTTTTGCTATGAGATTGATTTTTAGACTGATTGTGATTGTGATTGTGGTGGCAGATTGGCAGTGAAGGTGGTTTTGGTTGTGGTAGAGGGTGGGTGTGGTGGTTGGCTATGGTTGGGGTGTGGTGTTTGTAGTTGTGGGTGAAGAGAAAGAGACCAAAGAAAAGAGAGAGAGGATTACTTTTATTTTCTTTTATTAAGTAATTTATATTATTTTATTGGGTTATATGTAAAAATAGAAACTGAGATATAGGATGAGTTGTAAAATGAGTTGATAAAATAGATAAAGTGATGTTTAAGGATGAAAAATAGACACTTTTTTCATCCCCGAACTAATGCTCTTATGCTGAAAATATTTTTAGTTGAAAAATATTTCAAGAAAATGTCTTATTTTTAGGAGTTTGTTTGCGACTTGAAAAACATTTTCATGTATTTAGCTCTACAAAAAAATTACCTCTTGAGGATATTACTCAATATTTATCAAATACAAAACACAACTAACAAATATTTACATATGTTTTTAGCAGTCGGATGATATATATTTAAGTGCATTAGTTTTTGATAGGCTCATTTTATAGTGGATTAAGTTAATTTATTTGTGTAGCCAACTTGGTATGTTTCTATTTGAATACAACTATAATAAATTTTATACAACAAAAATATCCTATAAAATTATAAATCTCAATAAACTTACGTTAGAGGACCCCGTTGGAGTGTTTTTTTAGTAGAGTTACAACACTAGCAAGACCAGAGTACAGGAGTAGAGGGAGGGTGAGGGACATATTTTTTGGGAATAAACATGATTAAAGTCCTCCATCGAATAATAACAAGGAAAAAAAAGTAGTTAATTTAAAATAGTTGGGATTCAAACTCACAAACTTAAACCTTTTGGGTTAGTATTATCCTTGTATAATATATTAACTACTTAACTAGTCACTATCTCATGCGTTGCACTAGATGTTAAAACAAATTAGTAATTGCCCTAAAAATTACATTTATATATTCATAACTTTCGTATTTAAAAAAACTTTCACTTAAATTTAGCCAGACTAAAGTAAACTAAAATGCTACATTAATGTGGCTCAATAGGATTATAGTAATAATAAATGTTATGCTTAAGATTTTTGAGATTACAAGTTTCAAATATATATATATATATATATAGAATAAGTGCTCTCAAGTCTCAACCCAAACCGGGTTTATAATACATTACATAACCAAAATAAAACTACAAAAGGGTCTAACCTTTATAGTTGTAGACTGTAATTATAAACAACGGACACTAGATACACACAACCAATGTGGGATAAATATCCCTATTCTTAAAAATATTATTATTATTTTCGTGTGTATTCTAATAAGTATTACTGTTTACTAAAAAAAAAGAATAGGGATGTTTGTCCCACATTGGTTGTGTGTGTCTAGTGTCTGCTGTTTATAACCCTAATCTACAACTACAAAGGTTAAACCTTTTTATAGTTGTACTCTAGTTATGTAATGTATTATAAACTAGGTTTAAAAATACTATTATTATTTTCGTGTGTGTTCTAATAAGTATTACTATTTACTCAAAAAAAAAAAAAAAGGATTTTTATCCCACATTGGTTGTGTGTGTCTAGTGTTCGCTGTTTATAACCTCAGTCTACAACTACAAAGATTAGACTCTTTTATAGTTGTAATCTGATTATGTAATGTATTATAAACCCAGTTTAAAAATACTATTATTATTTTCGTGCGTATTCTAATAAGTATTATTATTTACTAAAAAAAAAAATAATAGGGATGTTTATCTCACATTGATTGTGTGTGTCTAATGTCCGCTGTTTATAACTCCAGTTTACAACTATAAAGGTTAGACCCTTTTATAGTTGTACTCTGATTATGTAATGTATTATAAACCCGGTTTAAAAACACTATTATTATTTTTGTGTGTGTTCTAATAAGTATTACTGTTTACTAAAAAAAAAAGTCTCAACCCAAGCTATCTTTTCCCATTATGAAAGTGCACAAAATGGATCGAATTGGACCAAATGAACTGCAACGGATTGAATGACTGAAGTAGATAGAATAGGACCAAAGGGAGTAAATAGGAGCAAAGTTGACCAAATATGACCAAATTAGACCGAATAGGACTAAATAAGACTGAATGGACTGAAGTAGATTTATTAGGACTGAATAAGACCAAAGTGAACAGAATGGACCAAATTAGAGTGATAAGACCGAATGGACTAAAGTAGACCGAATATGACCGAAGTGGATTTAATAGGACCGAATAAGACCAAAGTGGACATAATGGACCGAATTTGACCGAATAGGACCGAAGTGAATTGACTAGGACTGAATTAGACCAAGTGGACAAAATAGGACCAAAGCAGACTCAGTGGACCAAATGGGACTAAAGTGGACCGAAGTTGATTGAATAAGACCGAATAAGACCAAAATGGGCATCATGGACCTAAGTGGATCAAATAGGACCGAATAGAACCAAATTTGATTGAATAGGACCATCGTGGACAGATTGGACTATATAGGATGACCAAATAATACCAAAGTGGACTGAGTAGGACCAATGTGGACTGCATATGACCGAATGGACCAAGGTGAACAAAATTAGACCAAAGTAGACCAAATACGACCGAATGGCTGCCATGGTGTCCCTTAATGTATCCGTCAAGTCTCTTGCTTTTAGAAGTAAATGGTTGCAAGCTTCCTGGCTAGTTCAATTCCCATGGTTAAACTTAAACAATGATTAAGTGATTCACCCAACCAAAATCTAATTTTTTATAAGGACCAGTCAATTTCACAATTAACCAATCCAAAGCACGTTTGTTCATCATGCATGAATCTTTTAAGTTTTCCTAATTAAATTCAAATCGACAGTATACCTACCTTAATTAGTTCGCAAATGAAGTGCAAGAAATCTGCTACAAAGGCCTCTTTCCAAGTTTCCATCACTCTGAACTACCGACCAAGAGCCAAGACCTCAAAATTTTGTAAACTTTTGTTTCAATTTCATTACTTTAGTGAAAAAATATCTTCTTTAATCTTTTAATCAAATGTGAAAAAAGAATATTTTGCTGTGTGCAGGAGTAGAGGGTGGGTGAGGGACATTTTTATTGGGAATACACTTCAATAATAATGGAAAGAAAATTGTTAATATAAAATAGTTGTTTTGGGTTAGTGTTGTCCTTGTATGTTGTATTAACTATTCAACTAGTCACTATCTTGTGCATTGTGGTGGGTATTAAAACAAATGAGTAACTGCCCTAAAGATTAAATTTGCATATTCATAGCCTTTATGTTTAGAAAATCTTTTACTTAAATTTAGCCAGATCAAAGTTGACTGAAATATTACATTAATATGGCTCAATAGGATTGTAGCAATAATAAAGGCTATGCTTAAGATTTTTGAGATTACGAGTTTAAGATCTATATATATATATATATATATATTTGGATTTAGAATAGGTGCTTTCAACCCAAATCAATCTTTTTTCATTATATAAGTGCACAAAATGGACCGGATTGAACCAAATGGATTGCAATGGACCAACTAACCGAAGTAGACAGAATAGGACTAAAGTTGACCGAATAGGACCAAATTTGGCTGATTAAGACTGAAGTAGACTGAATAGGAACAAAGTGGACTGAATAAGACCGAATCAACCGAATTGGACTGAGTAGAACTGAATAAGACCAAATTGAACAGAATGGACAAAATAAGACTGAATGGACCAAAGTAGACCAAATATTCCACAGTAGACTTCATGGACCAAATAAGACCGAAATGGATCGAATAGAATGAATAAGACCAAAGTTGATTCAATTGGACCATAGTGGACAGAATACACCAAATATGACCGAAGTGGACTGAATAGGACCAAAATGGACCGAGATGGACTGAATAAGACCAAAGTGAACCAAATAGGACCGAATAGCTGCCATGGTGTCCCTCAATTAATCCGTCTAGTCTCTTGCTTTTAAGTTTTAAGGGTAAATGGTTGCACGCTTCCTGGCCAGTTCAATTTCCATGGTTAAACTTAAACCATGATTAAGTGATTCACCCAACCAAAATCTAATTTTTTTTAAAAAGGACCAGTCAATTTCACAGTCAACCAGTCCAAAGCACGTTTGTTCATCAGCGTGAATCATTTGAGTTTTGCTAATTAAAATCACATCGACAGTACACCTACATTAATTAGTCCGCAAATGAAGTGCAAGAAATCTGCTACATAGGCCTCTTTCCAAATTTCCATCACTCTGAACTATTGACCAAGAGCCAAGACCCCAAGATTTTGTACACTTGTTTCAATTTCATTACTTTAGTGAAAAAAGATTTTCATTAATCTTTTAATGAATCGAAATGTGAAAAAAGAATATTTTGCTGTGTGCACTGTACCAGGTTGACAATTTAGACAAGAAATGTGAATATTCATTAATCATGAAACTGGTGCTACTAAATTAGTTGATCTAAAAAATCTATCCAATGAGAGAGATGGAATCCAAGTATGAAGCCCTTGACGCAGCGACCAGCCAACCGAATAACAATTCGAGAAATTTTTTATTTTTTATTTTAATGTTTAATTTCGATGTTCATCCAAAATTTCAATAGCCAACCCATAAATATACTATATACTATTTGCAGATCATATCAATATTCATCCATCTGCTACACGATGGCGGGTCCACGTCAAATTTCAACTTCGGCACCTTAAAATTACCACATTAATACCTTCTATGCCAAAGCTACCTACAACTGAAACGTTGGAATTCATCAAATGCATGCACTTATCGCTAATCTTCAGCTTTATGGACAAAGTTGGCCTTTTGCTCTTTTTAGGCAAAATAAGTAGCATTTTGCTCCCCTTTCCAAGCTAATTAGGAAAATACACTTCTTTTGAAACTCAATTTTCTCAAAATCGAGTTTAAAAAAAAAAATAATAATAATAATAGAGCCATATAGTAGCGTTTTAAGGAGCTTATAGTAACGTTTTAAGGACCTATAATGACGTTTTTTAACTCGAGCTCCATGAGCTCAAGTTATAGACATTTTTTTTTTTACCTATAACTTGAGTTCATAGAGTTCAAGTTAAAAAAACATCACTATAATTCCTTAAAACGCCATTATGGGCTCCTTAAAAATGTCACTATAGGGCTTAACTCGATTTTCTGCTTAACTTGATTTTAAGAAAATCGAGTTTAAAAAGAGAGATATTTCCCTAATTAGTTTGGAAAGAGGGCAAAATGCTGATTATTTTTCCTGAATATGGCAAAGGCCAATTTTTTCCTCAGCTGTATATATATAATCTTTAGCTTGATAAACCTAACACAATAACACCACAAAATGTAGACTTATCATATATATACTCCTAGAAACTCAATAAAAATATTTTTTTTTCTACAAGATATAAATTCTATAATAGCCTAATTTAACTGTATATGTGTGTAAAATTCTCTTTTGAAGACTTGAATCTTGACCCTTACCCCTCCACACCTTACAAGAACTTTATACTTATGGAGTGACCATCATGCCAAGGGTGCATGGTGGTATAAATTAATTATACTCCAATTTTGTGTCAAAGTGTGTCATTTTAATTACACTCCAATTTTATACCAAGTTTCCTTCCAAATTTTCATTTATACTTTAACTTTTTTGTGTCAATTAATATATTTATATATAAATTTATGCATCTAAAGTTCTAAACTTAGAAAAAATAAATAAATAAATAAATAAAAACCTAATTTAAATTTATTACTTTTACAATATTATGAATGTATACATTCTTTACTTATTGGGTAGGAACCCACACAATATATATATATATATATATTGTATATGTAATTCGGATTATTCAATTTATTCTAAATTGGATCCGTACATATGCAAGGGTTATAACTGAATTTATTCTATGGAAAAATGTAGTACATTGGGTTTTTTTATAATTAATTTTAAATACATAATTGCAATGAATTTAATTATCCTTTGTAAGGATTATATTATTTATGCTTTATTGAGCAATACAATCATGTATTTGAATTTAATTGAAAAACTTGATTACAACACCTAAAAAACTGGATCTAAACTTTACCCATATTTTATTATGAATTGGGTTCAAGTTACACTTGATATAACGCTAAGTAATATTATATCACTCAGAATTTTGTTATAGATACAAATTTTGACAAATCTACAATTGTATTACATTTTTTTTTTCTTGCACCCTCCATACTTAAAAACTTTTATGATGACCATAGATCAATAACTATATCACCTATCAAATATTTGAATTTCAAGTTTTTATATTTTAAAACTATGCATAATAGATGAATTTATGGAATGAATAGTAAACAACATTTGATTAACACGAAATTTGGCATGAGTATTAAGAAAATAGAGAACATGTAATCAACAATGTTATTTTCAAAATATTAATCCAATAAAAAGTTATAAAGTGAGTAATATTACTTAGATTTATACCAAATATAACTTGAATCCAACTTTTTCATTCTCTTACATGAATGATGCATTCTACTATAAATTTAATTAACAGGACTCACTAAGTAATAAAAAGAAATATTTACTTCTGATGTACTAAATATTTATGTAAATATTAAGTAAACAGCCTAAAATAAAATTGAAGTGCCCTCCATTATTTTCTCTCACATTTTTTTTTGATAATTCGATAATTGGGGGAGAGGGAATTTGAATCCTCGATATCTTCGTTAAAAACATTAAAATGTGTTGCAACAAATAGCTGCTGTTAACATGCATAGTCCATTGGACTTTAGGCCTACTCTTATTTTCTTGCATTATGCATACACTTATACTGTACACATACTTGCATTGTACTCATACGTTTTGTGTTATTCTTGCACTCTTTTATTCTTGCACGGTTTATTATTCAAGAAATACAATCAAGCCTTTTGTATTTCTGACAGTGGCAATATAAGGGAGTTTTAGAAATCCAAGTCCAACGGCATATTCGGAAATTCCCATTTTCCTCTTACGGTCCACTCCAAGCCCTTCATCAGACTGATAAAAGAAAGAAATTCCCTTTTTTTTTTCCAAATCGAGAACAAAATCTTAAAAGAAAGAAAAAAGTAGCAGATGAATCTCAAAAAAATAAATAAAAAGAAGAAGAAGTAATATAGATATATTGAAGGCATTCATACGTACAAAAGAGATTTTAATTGATAAAGATAGTGTTTGAACCATAAATTTATTATAAAAGTACGAACTCAAAAAATAAAAAATAAAAAGGCTGATAATAAAAAATCATGCCAAAGAGTAAAACAAGTACAAAAATACGAAATAATATAGTGGAGTATATTGAAGAAAAAAATTGTCCTTGAGAATAATAATCCTATTCCTATCAAGGTTCTCCCATTTTACTGTTTTCTTTCTTTTTTTGGGGGTTACAAATATTTCAAAAGTGACACTGTTATTTAACAGGAAAAAATGGAGACAATCAAATCCAGTGAAATATTTCTGAAACAAAAGGTTTATGAGAATATCATTTATGCAAGGATGTCCCAAATTTTAAGCCACATAATATTAGTAGGCTTGACTAAAAAATCCCATGGTTTTTTTCCTTGCTTTCTTGGTAATTAAAGGCTAAAATCTTTCATGATCTTATCATGGTTACGCAATTTTCAACGAAAGATTCATCGTGCGAAAGACGGATAGTATTTATGTGAAAGATGTCAAAAGATGTGATGCATGTTCATTATGACTATTAAGACCCCCAAGTTGAAATTTTAATTTATAAACACAATATAAAAATAAAACAGGAATCAAGGAATCAATCAATAGTTTGCTTATGTTCAGCAAAAAAATAGTTTGCTTATGTCCGCAAACTAGGGGCAGGAATCCACTGTAAAAAGACCATCTTAAACTTCAAAAATCTCACCTCAGTTTTTTAGTCCGAAAGGTTAGTTGACAGTTTTTCTTCTTCTTTAAAATTTTTTTTATATTATATAAATTTAAGTTAAAATAGAAGCAGCACATGGTTGAAAACTTCAATATGTAGATAGGCATAGCATCAATGTCAAAGTAACATACTGCCAATTAAGCATTCAAGTGTGAATATTCATAAAAACAGTGCTACAACATGAATCATTTAATCTAGAACAAGACAAATAAAGACCGAAAACAGCTACCATATCCCTATTAATTTATTTTGGTGTTCACCAAAAACCAATCAGCCAACCAATTAACACCTCCTCATCCAAAGTTAGGCACCTTGTCTTCAATAATTTATTAGCTGCTTATTACTACCAATCTGCCAACCAAATAAAAAATCTACTCTCATCAACAGTGTCTTGAACTGATAATAGAGTACAAGCCTACCAGACAACCATAATTGAAAAGACCGATTGAGATCAAATCCCATGTAAGATAAAAACAGAAAAGGAAAGAAAATTTCCCTCAAATAAGAAAAACATTAACTTCAATTCAATTTTAAAAATAATTACAGGTGATAGAAAGTTGATTAAGTCCATGAGCCCTAAACTAAACCCAACCCATCATTTACACGTTCACTCCAAAGTCATTGATCTACTGCACAATGGCAGTCTCACATAATTTCTTCAATTGCTCTGGTTTTTCCAAGCTCTAGCTTGACGAAGCTAACCCAATAAATGATGGTTTAGCTTTTCGTTCTTTATTTTTTTTTTTCTTTTTTGCTAACCTGCTCTATGTTGTTTTAGCTCGAGCAACCTCACACATTTCAGTACTTCAATTCTTCAAATCAAATATACTGAATAACATATGACCCCATTACACACTGAAGGAAAAAAAAGGGTCCCTGTCTTAGCTCACTAAAAGAGTCTACACCATGTGACAAGATCCTCATTGCCCTGGTCATCGAGGACGGCAGAACAATCAAAAATTACACAACTGCCTGCGGCCTAATGCTTAACTTCACAAGGGCACCATTTATATGTAAAATTATAGCTTATGATGGTTCATCCTGCAACATCAATTGCCCAACATGTGCATCTTTATCCACATCAAACACAGAAATATTTTCTTTTTCTAATAAATGTGTCATGAACTCCTTCCTATGTCTTTCCCAGTGAATTCTCCACCTCCAAAGGATGCGGCTGCTGCAGCTGCCACATCAAGACCACCGCCAATTGATGTGATTAGAGCCGATAGGCCACTATTGGTGCTGCCACCAGCAGCCATTCCCAGACCTAGAAAGTCAAGGGTGGTTTGCTTTGGACCAAACACAGAAGGAGTTCCCATCATTAATTCCTTCAATCCTGAGCCACCATCACAATGAAGCCCAAGTCCAAGCCCTGCAGGAACTGAAGCATTGTCTGGTTCTACTTGCCGCTGACTCCAATGCAAACCATCTTGCTGCCCAGATGAAGATGAAGATGAAACTATGCCAAATCCACGAAGCAACGATGCATTTGTAGCTGCTGCACCCATTTGTGCAGCTTTCTGCAGTAGTGCAGTGGCAGACATGGCTGGTTGCGGTGGCGGTGCATACTGCCGACGCTCTTGCCCTGCAGTCCCAAAAATTGATGACCCATGATTGGTGGAGAGGCAGAGAGAAATAGGTTCTGTAGAGGGAGGCCGTGCAAGGTCTGTTGGGGGATCAGGACGTGCTGCCATAGCACGGATTAGGTCGCTAAATCCATGAGCTTGAGGAGTTTGCAAGCTTGCTGATGCAGTTGAGGAAGCAAATAAGTTTGCAAATACACTGCAGCTTGTACTGCCATTGCTGCTTGAGCTGCTCGTGCTGCTACAGCTCCCATTTAAGCCAGTTGTGACCGGTGTTTCTTCTACTATTTGTGTTTGATTTTCTGGTAACTCTGTAACAAAAGCCAAAAGAGAAAGAAGGAAAACAAAAGTGGTTGATTAAAACACAAAGCGATATGGAAAGTTAGGCTTCTCTTTATGAAGAACTTTAGAAGAAAAAGGAGAAACAATAATGGTTTCCTTTCTCTAAAACCACTTCTCCCCCTTTCTTTTTCCTTTTCCTTTAACTTTTGAATCACTTGGGTTTCTTTATCAAAGATTGTATGAGGAAATCCCTCAAAAGAAGCCTGTTGTTTTTATTTAGTATTTTATTAGCTACCCAAATCTCAGATGACTTATTCTTCTACTGTGATACATATCCAGATGACAACAAATATCAGTAACAGACAAAAACTACTAAACTCCAAGATCTAAACAGAAAAAGAGAGAACATAGATTTGTCGTTGGTTTAGACAAAATACACATCCGACAAAACCCAAGACATTAAAGATTCAAAATTTTCCAAATTCGTGTTCTATTTACCTGGACTCTTGATTGGCAAAACCGATGATATCACACCACTTGACTGTGGCTGTGGAGGAGCTGGTGGAGCTTGAGCTTGAGCTGGAGCTGGAGCTGGAGCTGGAGCAGGAGCTGGAGCTGGAGCTGTTGCTGGTGCTGGTGCCGGAACTGGTGTTGGTGGAGATGAAGCAACCGCTTGAATTTTGGTGTCTGACTCCGAATTTGGATTCGCTACTGGCTGAGTCTGAGCTCTAGCGCTCTCTTCTGCCAAAGCATCACAGAACGCCCGGTGCGTGATAAAGCTATCCCTCCTTCAAACAACAATAATATAAAAAAAAAAAAAAAAAAAACCAGAACAACTTCAACAATCCCAAAACCCCACAAAAATTGCATTAACGAACGGGAATTTAAATCAAACATCAAAAGCAAAATAAAAAACCTGGAGAACAAAGTCCCACAGTCGCATTTGTACTCCCTAGTGCCACAAATCTTGGAATGGGCTTTCCAATCGGACTGTACCGCGTACTTCTTCGAACACTTGTCACATTTCCACTTCTTCTCACCATGTTTTCTACAGAAATGCTTCTTTATCCCCGTGAGATCACCCAGAGCTCTTGATGGGTCGTGGTGCACACAAGATTGCTCTGGACACACATACACCCTCTTCTTCACCTCCTTGCTCGACCTCTGCCTTAGCTTCCATGGAAGATTGTGACCTCGCCGATGGAGCTGCAGATTCTGATCCCTCTGAAACCCTTTGTTGCAAATTTCACAAACAAATCGATTCGTAGCCATTAGGGTCTTCGGAGACAGAGCAATCACTTCCGCATCTGGATCTGCCACAACCCCAAAAACATGTCAAAAACCAAAAAAACAGTACTAAAACTCATATGGGTGTGTATATATTTTCTTTATTAATTTTACCTGGCATTCCAGGAAGGCTTCGCTTTTTCTTAGCGGTGGGCTTTGGAGGTTGACTCTGATTGCCAGAGGAAGAGACACTAGCTTCCCCTGAAGCTGTAGAGGAATTATCTAAGTCTACCGGCATGGTTACTGAGAAATCTTTGATAGGGTTTGCTTTGGAACTGTAATCTAATATGCAAAAAAGCAAAATCTATCTAGGACATTTATCATAGAATTCCAAAGAAAGCTTTTTTTGAACACAATGTTTAGGGTTTCCGTCTCTGCTCTGTCTTGCTTTCTTATCTACCAGTCAATCAAACCCTTTTTTATTTCTTTTCTTTTCTCTCTTCTTTACCCACCTACCAGCTCTGACTGGTCTCTGACCAAAATACACAGTATCCAAAGGTACCTCAATGATTAACCCCAAAGACTGAAAATAAAAAGGCTTTTTCTCTCAGCTCCCAGAAGAAATTAAATGAAACACACATACACAGAGAAAGAGAGAGAGAACCCCACAACCATCACCGGAAAATTTTTGATCACCGGCTTGTGGCACCGTGATCCAACGGTCAAAAACTGAATAAAAATATTTCAACTTTCTGGTCTAAAAAAACCAAAGAAAGTGAATAAAACGTTTAGGCAAGAATATTTTTTTTTTTGGGTCTTCAACTTTTCGGATCAATCTCAGTAAACAAATCCGATATTCCAGCGAAACAGAGTTAAGAATCAGACAAGACTCTGTTTTATAAGGCGGCTTAAGGAGAGAGAAACAGAAAAAAAAAAAAAAAAAAAAAGGAGAGAGATCTTGTCTTAAGGCTTGGAGAGAGAGAGAGAGAGAGAAAGATTTTGCTAAAGTCTTCGTTGGTCTGGGCGCTTCTATCTAACTTTTCAGGGTAAGGAAAATGATTAAAATAAAGGAATTAGATTCAGACGAAGTTCATATTTTTATTTTTTCAAAACTAGGAAAGTGAGTTTTAATTAGTGTTAATAAGAAGGGTTTAGAAAAGAAGCTTCTTCACTAAGTTTCTATTTACGACAGTGAATTTTAATTTTCTACCTCAATGTATTTCCTTATCTTATCTATCTAGTTGGCGAGGCCATGGTAGTTTGTCCGAGGGTAGAAACTAGAAAGTCTCATGTCACCATATTTTTCACAACTTTTATTATAATTATAACAAGGTAAATAACAAATAAAATAAAATAAATTTATATAAAAGTGATAATCAGTCCAACATAATACGTAAAATAATTATAATAAAAATTAATAAATTCTTATAAAAGTGACAACAATTAATCACAGTGGACCATACAGTATTAAAATTGTAACTTGCAGTACGAGAATCCCTTGTCGGAGGCCACTAACTGGTTGGACTTTACTGTTAGGTGTTTTGTCGTGTAGCGGATGTGCTTTAGGATAGGGGTTCCAAGCCGGTGCCTAAAGTCATAAAAGTCAAACAACTTTTTTTCTTTGATTTTAAACTTTTTAGAGTTTTTGGCCATTCTGATTTCGACACGTTTTTTTGCTTCTGCGGTCGAGCATCTTTTATTGGAACTCTAATTTTCTTGCACTCTTCCAGAACAGTGGTATTGCTGCAGATAAAGTTAATGCACACAAATTTTACTTCTTGTACCACAATTTTGTCAACAATTTTGACATTTAATTGTGAATTGTAAAGAAAGACGTGTGAATATATGCATAAAAGCGGTGAATTTAAGGTAAAGTAATTGTTCATCATTTTCAATTAAAACGGATTATTATGGTTCTGTTTAAATATAATTTATTTTATTGAAAATTAAAATTAATAAAAAATAATTTTTAAATTACTGTTCACACTAAAAATACTATTCATTTACCTATTTGCATTGTTCATAGGATGAACAATGCAATAGGCGCTGATTTAAAATAAAAAAATGGCTGAAACACAAAACGCAAAGGGAAAAACGCAATTCAAACGCTCATTATAGGATCTATGGTTTACAAGTTGGATCCAACGAAGGCCATGTGACATAATTAACTTTACTCGTAGAGTCGTAAAGAAAGTCTAATGACATAACTTTTGTATTATAATTTTTATCACAATTCTAATATTATTGATTGTATGCAGTAAGTGCCTATGAAAGCGATTGTCCACTACTTAATCAAATTATGACAAATGTTATGGTCTTATTATGTGTTTGAGTTTTGATTATACTTCAGCTTATTGTCTTTTTTCCTACTATTTACCGGTCTCACATAAGTTCTCTACTTATTTCATTTAACTTTTACATTTTATCTATAATACTTTTAGTAAAAAGCTAAATAAGCAATTCTCAAATAGACACTTGTGTGAATTTGGCAACTGATTATAAGCTAGGTTTTTGTTTAAATTATCTACTATTTGCAGGTCTTATACTACTTTTTGTCTCAACTTTATTTCAAATAATCTAACTTTCAAAATTTTAGAAATAAACTAATTTTTAACTTTTTGTCTTTCATTATACGAATAAGCTACCAGAAATAAGCAATTCTCAAATGGTAAAAAGGTCAGCTTATTACTTTTTTTTCCTATTATTTGCGGGTCTTATGTAAGTCACTTACTTATTTTATTTAGCTTTTAACTTTTATTTATAATAATTTCAATAAAAAATTTCAGCAAAAAGTCAAATGAGTTATTTCTTGTTTCCAAACAAATACTAGATAATTGTTAATCATAAGCTCCACATATTTTCAGCATGACTTTTGTTAGGGTATCTAAAATTTCACCAAAATTTTCACACCTAACCCCTATAAATTGTCACTCACCTATTTTTCAAAACACAAAATGATAAAGAAATATTGTGAAAAAATTTGTAAACTTTTTGGTGGCTATTGAGTTATTGTTTCAACTTTCAAGGTCCATGAGATAAGATCAATGAAGCCTAACATGAAAGAGATGTTGCTAAAATATAAAGTACTTGGACTTTTAGGCCATATGGCCCAAGAGTATTCTCAACAACTCTTTTTTTTTTTTGCCCCAGGTAAACTTGAGGTGCATCGAGAACCAAATAACAAGTTAAAGATGAAAGAAATCAGGCCCTTCTCTATCATGTGCAATAAGATTAAAAAAAAAAAAAAAATTGTAAGAAAGAGATGGGGATCATTCCCTCGTAACTACACAAAATCGCACAACTAGCTACACTATGGACAAAAAATTATCCTCCTTAATTGTGTGATTTACAAACCACTCAAAGAATAAATTCAAAATTAAGAGAAGTGTGACATTTACAATATTTTCATAACAAATCATAAGTGGTTAGTTATTATTGGTTCAAATTTGAATCTATCACTGAGATTACTTTTTTGCCCCAACAATAACAACTAATAAAAACCTGCCACTTAGAATTTATTGTGAAAATATTGTAAAAATGTTGTAGAGTGGACATAGCATTTCTCCAAAATTAATTTAGTCTTATCAATAAAATGTTTGATCGACCAATAAGAAGAAGATGATTATTTATGTAGTGGAATAATCACATTTAAGGCATCTCCTTTGTTGAGTACTTGTGTCGGTGTTAAAATGGATCAATTCACCTTGCAAAAATAACGAACTCAGTCATTTCATGAGGGCTTGACCATCTTCTCAAGAGGTAGATCCTCGCATTACAAATTCTATATCATGATACTATCAATTAAAGTACTAATAACATACAATCTTCTTTCTTTTCTTTCTTTTTTGTTATGAGGAAAAATATAGCATTCAATCTAAATGTTCTTATCTCAACAAAATAAGTATTGTCCAAATTTAGAAATACAAAATTTAAGAAAAATATAAATAAAATGTGACTTTGTTTTTAAGGGGGAAAGTATAATAAATAAATAAATAAAAACTATAGTTTTATCCATGTGACAAATTAAATCTTAATACTTTTAAATGTGCAACTTTAATCCCATACTTTCATTATTGTGCTAAACAAAACCCCTCCTATGGTCTTAAGTGTTTCACAATTTTCAAGTGTTTTGCATAATAGTGAAATTTTAAGTGGCAAGTTTGAAAGTATGAGGTTTAATTTATCACAAGGATAAGCCTATAGGTTTTATTTATGAGCAAAACTTAGGTACAGCAATTAAGTGTTGTTCCTTAGATTCATCTTTTAAAATTTTTTTCATGTGGCTACTTAACTAAAAAATACACTTTCATCAATGAAAAAAAAGCCACATGGCAAAATTTTAAAAGAAGAATCTAAGGAACAATATATAAGGTACTGTACATAAATTTTATCCTTTATTTATTTATTTTTGGACTTTCCTATCTTCTTTATTTTGAGTAAAGGGTTCGGGATTTTAGAATTTTAATGAATAATTTACCAATATAACTAATAAAATTAGTTTATTTACTAAATTCTATATCAAACTATTTATATGGTTAAATGCATTTGCTTTAAAAATGGGTCAATCCACCTTGCAAAAATAACGAACTCAGTCATTTTGAGTCGATCATGGGTTATATAGGTCAATATGAAATTGACCCATATATTAACCATGATGCTAAGTGGGGTATTTGCCAATTCGGTGGTGTGAGTTTAGGGGTTGGTTGTGTTGCAAGGAGAGAGAAAAAAAGAGGGAATGAGAAGAGTAACTAAACAAGGGGAAAAAAATCAATTTAACTTCTAAGTAACTTTAATAAAAATTACATTTCTTCTAGTCATGTTTAATTTACAAAAGTGAGAGAGAGGGTCAATTTTGTCATTTTTTATAACTCATAGGTCAAACAATAAAAAAATGGAAGTATCAAAAGTATTTTTGCATTCCCCAATAACTAAACAGGGGGAAAAAATCAATTTAACTTCTAAGTAATTTTAGTAAAAATTATTAAAAATTACATTTCTTTTAGTCATGTTTAATTTACAAAAGTAAGACAGAGGGTCAATTTTCTTATTTTTGATAACTCATCATAGGTCAAACAATAAAAAAATGGAAGTATCAAAAGTATTTTTGCATTCCCCAATAACTAAACAAGGGGAAAAAAGTCAATTTAACTTGTAAGTAACTTTAGTAAAAATTATTAAAAATTACATTTCTTTTAGTCATGTTTAATTTACAAAATAAGACAAAGGGTCAATTTTGTCATTTTTGATAACTCATAGGTCAAACAATAAAAAAATGGAAGTATCAAAAGTATTTTTGTATTCTTCCCCCCTCCCCCCCAAAAACAAAAATTGAGTAAGTCATTGTTAACACCATGTCATTGCCAACTCATCACAACTCATTTCACTTTCTATTTTTTAGTAGTTACAATGGAGTGGATGATTTAAACTCTAAATATATTGAAAACATTAGAAAGTGTCTACCAATTAAGATATAAGAATTTTGGCACTCATATCACTTTTAAGTTGCAAAGAAGTGAAGCTTTAAAAAATTATATTTTTAGAGTACAGATTAATGAACTTTTAGTATAAGTAGAAGACTTTTCTTACACACGAAGTAAGAACAGCTTTGGCTTATTACATTGGGCTAATATATCCCTAACATATCTCTAATAAACCCGCTTGAAAATAAGTTGGCTAATAAGTGGAACTCTAAATTTTGATGGGTGGGTGCTGCCATACAGTAATCTCGCTTCATTTTTAGAGTACTATAGAAATTCTTCAACATTTTGTGAGCAGTCTAATGATCAAAACACTTTTTTTGGGTTGTAAGAATGATCAAAGCACTTTTACTAACTTAAAAAACTAGCTTTCTGCTTGAAAAAGTCATAACTTATCATGGAAGACATAATTTTTAAAAAAAAAAAAAATATATATATATATATATATATAGTTTTAAAGCAAAAGTGAAAAAGTAACAACTTAGTATTCACTGATAATAAATTAATTGACTAAAAGCATGCATGATGGCTACATTACCGTTAAATCTTACTTAGTAAATTCATAAGAAAAAAGAAAAAGAAAGATTTATAGCATTCGTGAATTGGTACTTCGGCTGTCAATTTGGTGATAATTTTATGCAATTACGCAAGAAATAATTTGTGTGTTTGTATAAGAGAAAGATGCAGTTAGACTCAAGTATGACTAGTTTTCCATGAGCAAATAAATAATAATAAAAATAAAATAAAATTGTATACTAGTTTTCAAAATAACAAGTTGACTCGCAAAACTTTGCAATCCTATTGTCTACATGCATGTTGTAAGGAAAATTAGTAGGTGTTTTTGGTGTAAAATGGTGCTTCTTCCTCTCACATTCTTAATAAGTTAATTGTAAATATGAAAGAAAAAAGTATTACGTCACCGATTCACCTTATTTTTAGAAATACTTAATAATAATTATTTATCGTGGAATCATGTAATCAGACCACTTGTAAAAGGATTTTCAAACCAAATTCTAATGTTTCCACTTTTATTTATTTATTTATTATTGAAATCGATGCTATGTACACATTGTGACTTAAAAAAAAAAAATCCTGATGGCAATTGTTTTGCCAAATGGCGAGCTCTTATACTTCCTAAGGGATAGGAGAGCTGACCAGAACATTGGTTGAGGTGCACACATCCTTTCCTTTTAGATGGGTATAGTGCTTCTTTTAAATGTACTTGAGCAAAATTAGAAAGAGTTATTTATAGTAGCTTGTTTAAAATTCAACTAAAGGACGATTAGGTTGAGTTAAAAAAGCGATGGGAATTTGGGATACAACCAAAAAGCCGGCAAGTTATTCTACATATTCCATCATCACTTGCATTGACTTGGGTTCCATTTCTTTTTGTAGTTCAAACTATGCATTATTTTAGGCATGATATGGGACCTTGAAAACTTTATTGCACCTAGTTTAAAGACGGCAAGGACCAATCACTACTATGGTAATGGTATCAAAATTTTTAGAATAATTAGGTTTGAAGATGGACGGGCTTCAGTGAACCTAAATTTTACAGATTTTCAAACTCATTGCCTAATGAATCAAAGGATAAGCATCATAGATTCACACAGGCATACTAATTTAGAATGAGAATTTAGTTTCTAGCATGGACTTTTATGGCCACACAACTAGGAGTCTAGGCAATCTATTTGATTCATATATGGTCCTAGGGACATTTATACCTCCGGAGCTCTATGGTTATTCATCATCTTCAAGGGAAAATTATTGTGTACTCCCGGAGTACCATAAATACGTATTCCCTCCTTTCACATGAATGGTGGGTTCCAGTAATTAAATTTATGGTGGGACCCACCATTTATGTGAAAGGAGGGAATATGCATTTATGGTACTCCGGGAGTACCTAATAATTTTCCAACTTTTCAAGGGGTATTTTCTCAAAATCATATTTAATTTTAAAGGGGTATCTTATTAAAATCATATCCATTTTTTAATATGTCATCCAAAATGTTAGGGTTGCCCAAAAAATCAACCAATCCCTTTTTAAATGGATCGATTTTTAAACACATCATAGAATAATTGCCAAGCAAACAACGAGATAAGACTAAATAATAAGAGCCTAATAAAAATGTTCTTACAAATTTCAATTAATTGCAATTCTCAAGAGGCTTGTATCTCAACTTGTTAGTACTTTTGGGTGGGTTCATAAGGGATTCTAGCCTTTTACCCATATTTTTTAAAATATTTGGCAATATGCCTCTGTTTCCAAACTATTTAGGTCCGTGCCCCTGTTTTGAAACTCAGTTTTCTCAAAATCGAGTTTCAATGAAAAACTCAATTGGTTTAAAATTGAGATATGCCTGATCAAACTTTAATAATAAAAAAAAATGCATGGAACTCGAGTTTATGAAGCTTAAGTTCCATTTAAAATGCCACTATAGATCTTCTTGAACGTAGCTATAGGTTTGGGGTGATCAAACTTAAAAGCAAAAAAAAATAAAAAATGCATGGAACTTCAGTTCATGGAACTCGAGGTCCATTTAAAACGTCACTATAGGTCTTCTTGAACGCAGCTATAGGTATGGAACTCGAGTTCCATGCAATTTTTTTTTTTTTTTTTTTTTTTTTTTTTTTTTTTTTTTTTTTTTTTTAAGTTTGATTGCCCCATACTCGATTTTCTACCAATCGAGTTTCGTAACAGGGGTACGGACCTAGATAGTTTCAAAACAGGAGCATATTGTCAAATATTTTTAAAAATAGGGGTAAAAGGCTAGAATCCCCTGAGTTCATAACATTTAGGTTCAAATCTCATATCTCTTGTTGTAATTATCAAATTATTAAAAAAAAAAAATTGTGATATTACAATTATGACTAGGAATGACAACGAGTCGGGTTCGGGCCGGGTTTTTCCATACCTGGACCCAACCCGCGAGCCAAGACCCGTGGCTCGAACCCGACCCGTTTACTTAACGGGTTTTTTCTGGGGCCCAGACCCGCCCTCACCGTGCTCCGCGGGCCCTATCCAGTTAGGCCAAATTTGGGCCTAATTCTCGGATCAAATCATGGCCCAATCAAAATCAATTTTTTTTAAGGCCCAGATGCCAAAAATAGGCCTAACCAACTTAAAATATGAAGAAAAAAAGAAAAAGAAAAAGAAGGAAATATCTTACACCCGCTTGTGTAAGATCTTGTGTATAAGTATATGCATTATGCCATAGTGTTAGATTTTTCCTCTTTTTTTTTTTTTTTTTGGTAAAAAAAAGAGGAAACAAATTAGTTTTTTTTTTTTTTTTCCTCTTCTTTGTTAATACAAATTTTTCACCATCAAAAAAATAAAAAATACAAATCACAAGCCCAAACGTAAACAGATACACAAATCAGCTTGTTTTTTTTTTGCTCATCTATGTTAATACATATTTTTTACTAAAAAAAAAACACAAATCACAAACACAAAAAAAAAATCAATAGATCCCTATTTCGATTCTTTCGTATCCAATACTAGCATCAATATCGCTGAGCGACATATGCGTCGCGGCGGCGTGTGCAGCTGAGGCTAGGTTGCATAGATCGTCGGAGGAACACATCATTGTTTTGATTGACACAGATGAGTCTTACACTCAGCCAATAGGGAAAAACATCCGCTGGACTTTGAAGGATCTGGTGCGATCGGCTATGCCTGGAGAGTGAGAGTGAGTCTGTGAGGGTGGCTAAGAGTGAGTTCGTGAGGGGGGCGACGAGAGGAGCGCGAGACGAAGCATGAGATGGTGCGTGACTGCGTGAGGTGTAAGGCTGTGTGCTGTGTGAGGCAGTGAAGGACGAGGGTGAGGACTGAGGAGGTGTGAGCTGAAGGCATGAGATGAAAAATAAGGGAGAAAGAGGGTGAGGAGGCTGGAGGCGTGAGCTGAAAAATGAGGGAGTTAGGGTTAGTGTATATATATATATATATATATGGGGTGTTGGTTTTTTAGTAATTTCATAGTAACCGGGTCTTATTCGGGTCGGGTTTCGGGTTTTTTTGATAAAACCCGAACCCAATCCAGACCCACTTAGGGTTTTTTTTTCTAAAACCCATACCCGACCCTATTTTTTATCGGGTCGGGTAAAATTCACCCTATTAAGGTCGAGCCAGACTGGGTATTCGCGGATTGAATCTAAATTGTCATCCCTAATTATGACGGCAATGTCCTCACATAATGACTCGTGCACATGCAGTTTTTTTTTTTTTTTTTTTTTGTGAGGGAGTAACTGCGAAAATATTTGATCACTAATTTAATGCCAAATTTGAAGAGTTGAACTTGTGGACATTCGGCTGCACGTGAATCTTGCCCTTTTTTTTTTTTTTTTTTTTTTTCGAGAAAGGAATCTTGCCCTTTTGATAAACGTAGAAACAAAATTCTGCTACAAATCCCATCAAAAAAAAAAAAAAAAAAATTCTGCTACAAATCATGTCAACTAACACTGACGTGGAATAAAATCATATCAAGTAGCGTATCAAAAAAAAAAAAAAATCATATCAAGTAGTAGAAGATCTAAAAGGGATTTTTGCACATGGTAAAAAATGTGGAAAGACTCCTCTAACTTTGGGGACGAAGCCAAACCGACCTATTGTAGTTTTAATTTAAGTTTTAAAATACTTGAAATATAATTAGGAAAATTACCAAATTGGTCATTCCAAATGTGATTTTGTGTCATTGTAAGACTGAAGATCCAATCAAATACATGATGAGAACCTTTAAGTTTTAATGATCAAAGGTGGCTTCAAGCGTAAAGATCAAAGCTTCGGATTGAGAGATCATGCAAAATCAAATTTTTGTAGTTGATGGACATCTTTACAATCGAAGTGAATAATAGAATAATGAGAAGTTAATTATGATTGGCTCTAAAAAAAATCCTATTCGTTCAATAGAAATTTTAGGGCACAATAAAATCTTACAACATTTTCACAACAATTTTGTTTTGAGTTGTGGTAAGTCCATCTATAATCTTATTTTATTTTATTCACGGGGATAGACATTTTAGTTTGTTGTGAAAATGCTATCAGATTTTGTTGTAAATATAGAAGAACTCTTGATTCAAATCTAAAGAATGAATTAATTTTTATGCATGGAATAAAATTTAATAGTATATAGTTGAATATTTTAATTTTTCTAGTTAATTAACTATTATTATTTTAAATGGTTAATAAATTGATAACTAGAAAACCTAATCAATCCTATGAAAGATCTACCTTGAAAATGGCTTAAATATGATGATGAACTCAGAAGTCATAATTATCCCCCCTAAAAATATGGTTAAAAAAAATCTTAAATATATCAAAAGATTGAAAAATAAAATAATTGGATAAGAATGAAATAGGCATTAAGAGAGAGAGAGAGAGAGAGAGAGAGAGTGTGTGTGTGTGTGTGTGTGTGTGGAGAGGGAGAGCCCGAAGAGAAGGAACCCTTGACAAGATCAACACGAGAAGTAATTAAGGCCCAGCTGTCTATCAAACCAGGCCCGACCCAATCAAAGACAACCTAAGTACTTGACACACCAAAAAAACCGAGGGTTATGACCCGCCCAAGGAGGCCAAGGAACAGTTGCCCCTCGGGAGACAGGAGGAAGGTTGCACGAGTTGTGAGATTGAAAAGCCGAAGAGGACCATAATGATGTACAAACAAAAGAGGGAGGAAACTTCTAGATAAAGTATTCATCACCTCCACATTAAATGCCCTCCAACAACTCAGTTTGCCACATTAATGGCAGAATGACCCTTGAATAGTGTCTTCACAGCTCGTATCCTACTCTACCACCACCACCAAGGCATTGATAGGACAAGTATCCAAAGAAAGATTAGCAGCCCTCCAAGTGGAAGGCTGTGATGCAATTCAAATGGATATAAAAGGAAGGAAGATCCCACTTAAAAAGGGATCGGAAAAAGTTCAAAGAGAGAGAGAGAAAGAAAGAGAGAAGGAGACTAGAGTCATATTGAAAGCTGTATTTTTTTAGGGCAAGTGACCCTCAGCTAGCTCAATGAGAGAATTAAATAAGAATCTTTTTCTTCTTGTTTAATTTCTGTCAAGTGTTATCTCTATAGTTAATCCCATTTCTTTAGTCATTATGCAGCAGTTTTAAGGAATCAAAGGGTTGACCTGCAATCCCATCTCTGTAAATTAATTGTATTGGGTTCCCTTCTTAGCCCATCCTAGGTGGGCTAGGTTTGGGATCAAGCTCGCCCCCTACAATAAGTAAACTTGGTGGTTGATACTTTGAATAAAAAGTGAAGTGTTAATGCGCATACAAACCCTATATTTGGACATTATGTGTAACGGTTTACGACTTGAGGAAATGTATAACTATATTTATTTTCACTTATATGCCAAAAGACTAGTCAAAATTCAAATTAGTGTTTATTGTATTTACTTATAAATCCAATATCTAACTAGTAAACATATGTTATGGGACTTAACACATGCCCACACTACACACACTCAACAATCCAAACCACTCAAATTTGGGATATCACATTAAAATGAGGCCTACACCTTACATTTAGGTAGATTACTCATTTTTATTTTTAATGTTTCCTTGCATCCTATCACATGAATTTGCTAACATTAAGAGGGGGATTCCTTATAGGATTCTATCTCCAAGAAACACCCCTCCTCATTAAAAGGAGAAGAAGTCTACTCGTTTAATGCAATAATGCATTATTTTGGCTAAAAGTTCACGAGAAAACTTATTAGCGAGAACTCTCACTCAAGAGCCACCAAATTTAGAGAGTGAATCCCCATTTCCCCTCATCAAAACACCTTACAACCCCCATAAAATAATTCTTCACCCAATAATTGCAAACCCTTACCCAAATTTAAACCTAGAAACACTCAACTCCATCAACCCTTATGAGTTTGTTTCACCATTGTTTAATTCAAGGATCTCATCACCTAGCATTTGAGCTTAGATTAAGGGTTTTTTTTAGATTATTAATTACCTATCCAATGTAATTTTTCTTTTTTTATTTTCTAACTAGGAATTAAGGGGACATTAATTTTTCTCTAGTTTGTAACTGTGAAAAACCATGTAATTTCCATGTTTCATCTTTTTATTTAAATGATATGATATTTGCATTAATTTAATAAAAGATAGATTTTATTGGGTTTAAGGATTTTGTCCCAATAATAATTAAGTAATGACTCTATTGTACATTTAGGGATAAGCATTATATATATATATATATATATTTTTTTTTTTTTTTGGGGATGGGATAACCATTATCACTTGTGCATTCATTATGGGACTCATAAATCTAGGAGGGTACCCAAAAATCTTCTCACACCCATTACATAGGAGCGTATTATAACAAATATTTAATAAATAGATGATGGTTTTAAAAACCGGACCGGACTATCTAGTCTGACCAGTTCAACCGGGAACGGCCTTCAATCCGGTCCAATTATAGGCAAAAACCGAAAATAGCTTAAAAATTGGGAAAATTTGAAAACCGACCGGTTCAACCGAAAAACAAGGAATCGGCATGGTTGAACTGGTTACTAACCGGTTGGGATTTTTTGTCCTTTTCCCAGCCTAAAACTATGTCGTTTTGGCCAGGAACCTAAAAACTAACCCTAGAGACTAAAGTTCTAACTCCTAAACACTTTCACACTTTCATCTCACGTCTCATCTCAAGCTCTTTGCCTCATTCAACTCAAGCTCACTCTCTCTGAATATCCCTCACACTCTCTGCCTCACTCTCATGGTCTCATCTCATGCACGCCTTTGAAATTTTTTTTTTCCTTCTCATCCTCTCAGCGTCTGAACTCTGAAGTGTTCTAGGTTTTTTTTTTCTTTTTTCCTTCTCGGTCTCACCTCACCCTCTAAGCTCTGCTCTTTACTTCTTCATCAGGTAATATTCTTTTCTTTTGATTTTGATATTAATCATTTTCTTTTCTCGGTTCTTTTTTTGTTTTTTTCCAGCTTCATCTCAGATTCGCCTTTCATGTTCTTAACTTCATCTCAGCTTCTCCATTCCGTAACTTCACTGGTAAGTGGTAACTTCTATCATTAATTCTTCTTTCAATTATTAGTTTACAGAGTATGTTGTGGATTTTGTTTATGTTGTGGCTTTTATTTACAAAGCATTATTGTTTGTGAAATATAGTTTACTAAATATTTACAGAGTATGTTGTGGATTTGATTTACAGAGCATTATTGTCTATGAAATATAGTTTATAGCATTATTGTTTGTGAAATATAGTTTATAGAGTATTATATTATTTTTTGTGTATGTTGTGTTGATGAATTTATTTGTTGATAGAGAATGCATTATATGAAGAGGGAGCTTATCTAATCAAAGAAGGGTCTTCTAGCCATGTACAAGGAGGTTAGCTTATAACAATTCTTTGCCTAGTTACATATTTTAATTAGATTATTTATGATTTATGAGAAATGATTATTAGAATCGTTATTTCATTTATTATTCTTTGGTTTTGGAATTTGTATAGATATGGACAATGAAGTGATTGAGGATGATGATAACATCAATTTGGAATCATTTGGTGATGAACTTGATGCTCCTCCCGGATTTAGAGATAAAAATCATCCTATTCAAGTTGAAGATGAGAATGAGGATGATGATAATAATGCTAGTGGTGGAGCATTTGATTCACATGATGATATTGATTTCAATTTTCTTCGTAACAAATGAGGCTTGGGTCTTAAAACTTAGTAGTTGTTTGTTTGAAACTTTAAAACTTATTTGCTATTTGGATGTAATGAACTTATTTGCTATTTGCCATTTGGATGAAAATGTAACGACTAATGAACTTATTTATTTAGGTTTGTTGAAAGTTTATCATGTTAAGGATAATTGTTTTGTAATGTTATTATGTTAAATTCTTTAAAAAGATGTTATATACTTGTATTTTTTTTAGAGGAAACATATTTATTTCTATTGGTTTGTTAGTTTTAGTATATTAAAAAATTATTAATTATTTATATAATTTAAATATATAATAATTAAATTATTTATGATGTCACCAGTTTGATCATCGATGAGATTCTAGTCCGACCATAAAACCGATAATTAGCTCATTTTTCGGTTCTTTCACCGTACCGATTTTTAAATTCATGTCATGGATCTTAATAGATTTGATTAATTGATAAACAGCAAAACCAGAGAAATAGTAAGAACAAAGAAGTAGGCATAAAAATTAAAAAAAAAAAAAAAAAAAAAAAAAAAAAAAAAAAAAAAAAAAAAAAAAAAACAGAGAAATAGTAAGAAAATTTGTAATTCATTTAATAATAAATAAATATTTTAGAAAGGTACCTATTCGTCACAATCACAACTTCTGAAATCTGACATGATCGGACAACACACGGGTCATGCAAATTTTTTTAATACTTTCATGTGATGTGACTTTAGTTGAATAATATTGGATAAATAATGGTAGATAAATGTTTTATTTATTTAAATAAATTATTTTAAATTAGTTTAGTTTGGTTAGGAACTTAGGATTTGTTACTTTTATTGTTAAATTATCTATTAGTTTGTTTGTATAAATTTAGATGTTGACAATAAATAAAGCATAGTTATGAATTACTAAGTTATAAACTGTATATCGTGGAGGTTTGGACTCTTTCAAAGTATTATGTTTATAAAATTTTGGAAGCCTTGGTTACCTTGAAACAACTAACAAAAAATTAGGTATATAGCAATTGGTATGAGGGACAAGTTATGGATTAACAAATGAAACAATTGATGTTGGTCTCTCCCACGTAGGAGTTTTTTTCTCTCTCTTCAGTAAGAGCTCCTTCCTCCCTTAGTTCTTTTAACTGGGGGTTTTCTCTTTGACCACACTAGTCTCAGTGATTGGGTATGGTCAAGTTTTAAATCACTGAATGGAGCAGGCTGTGCTAGATGGTTTGCAGAATCTGTTACTCACAAAGGAAGAAGAAGAATGCATCCAAATCACGAACCAAGGCCGTGCTGAGCTACTCGAGGAGTGCTTTCTGAGCCTCTTTGGGAAGCTTCTGTCAAGCAGGATGCAGAACCAACAAGCTTTGAAAGGCACATTGAGAGCTGCTTGGAAAATGGGATCCGATTTAAGAATACTTGAGGTAGGCAATGGAATTTTACAGTTCAAGTTTGGATCGAGGTACCAGATGGAATGGGTTGAGAAAAATGGCCCATGGAATTTTGATAACAACTTGCTGCTGTTGTGTCGATGGAGAAAAGGACTCTCAGCGGCAAATATAACGTTCACGCACTCGCCATTTTGGGTTCAGGTGTGGGGGTTGCCTTTTGAGCTCCTGTCTGAAGAAACTGGAAAAGACATTGGAAACAGTATTGGTATCTATGTTGAAACTGATAAAAGATCTGGACATACAGACCAGGCGAAGTTTATGCGGATCCGAGTGGAGTTGCAACTTGATAAGCCACTTCGAAGGGGGGGGTACATCAAGAACATGGAGGATGATAAGGTGTGGGTTACTTTCAAGTATGAGAGGCTGCCCACTGTGTGCTATGTTTGTGGAAGACTGGGACATGATGACAGGCATTGTACGCAGACTACTAATGGTAAGGATGTTGCGCATCAGTATGGCGAGTGGCTTAAAGCAAATGGAAGTTTCGTTGGGAACCAGTTTAGAGTAAAAACTAAGAAGAATGACAATGCTGGGTCAAGCGGTGGAAGCGAAAATGCAAAACAGCCACTGGCGCAGGCGGATGTGGGAGATACAGCAACTGATTACGGTGGTGAATTTCAAAAATTAGGTGGTTTCCAAGAAAGTGAAAAAGCTGGTGACTGGGGTCCCCGAGGTAATGATGGGAGGTCGATTTGTCAGGAGGCTTGTCCTGTGCAGAGTTGGGATGGGACTGAGGAGCCTCTGCCTAACGTGTGGAAGGGAGATGGCACACGTGAGCGAAGTATGGAGCAGAACTTAGCTCAAGCAAAAGGGAAAGGAATAAGTTGTGGGGATGAAATTTCAGTTGTGGGCCTACATGAGGAAAGGAAAAAAAGGGATGAGACCGAAGTGACCAGCCCGCTGAAGCCCAAGCGCGATAATAGTGGAGAGGATGTTGTGGGCTATATGGATGTGGGCCTTAGTGAAGGAAAGAAGACAAATGCGAAGGGAAGGTGGAAGAAGCTTGCCCGTGAACAAGGCCTGGCTGAGTCTGGCTTAGCAGAAGCCCAAATTGTGGAGGAAGTTGGAAAAAAAAGGCCTAGGAAAATAGAGAAAAAAGAAACAGAGGAAGTTAAGAAATTGAAGAAGACGCGTGAGAATGCTCCTGGTAGTGTTAGTCTTATGACCATTGAAGCGGCGGTGTCTGCGAGTCAGCACCGCCGAGAGCCATGATCGCCTTATGTTAGAACTGTCGGGGGCTTGGGAACCCCCGATCAGTTGGTGCGTTGCGCGAATTGGTGCGACGTTGGGATCCCGCAATCGTCTTCTTGTCGGAGACGAAGAAAAAAAACCCAGGTATGCAAAAAATAAAGGTAAAGATTGGTTTTGAGAATGGCTTTTATGTCAAAGGAAATGGAAAGGGAGGGGGATTAGCTTTGTTGTGGAGAAGAGAGACAGACTTAGAAATCAAAAGTTTCTCTAAGCACCATATTGATGCGGTGATCACTGAGGAAGGAAGTGGCTTTAAGTGGAGGATAACGGGCTTTTATGGGCATCCGGAAACTCATCGTAGAAGGGAGTCTTGGAATTTCCTTAACACATTGAACAATCAGTATCGCTTGCCTTGGTTGTGCTTGGGTGACTTTAATGAGATTTTGTCAAGAGAAGAGAAACAGGGTGGTGCTCAAAGATCGTGGCAACAGATGGCGGGGTTCAAAAATGTAATAGACCGATGTGAGTTTAGAGACTTGGGATATCGTGGTTCTAAATTCACTTGATGCAACCAACAAGAAGGACAGGACAGAATCTATATGAGACTTGACCGTGCTCTTGCAACAGTGGACTGGCTGCAGCATTTCCATAACATAAAGGTACACCACTTGATTGATACTACCTCTGATCATTCCCCACTTCTTCTTACTGAAACTAGCACTGTATCTCAACATAAGAAGCGTAGATTTCATTTTGAAGCTATATGGATGAGAAGGGCGGATTGTAAGGATGTCATTGAGGAGGCTTGGAAGGATGGGTCATGCAGAGGTACTCCGGATGGGCTCTGTGGGGGCCTTAGACAATGTGCGTCGGCTTTGACAACTTGGAGTAATTCCAATTTTGGGAGAATTCCAAAGAAGATTAAGGAAAAAAAGGAGACATTGAGAAAATTAATAGAGCATGATCATGACGGGCAGAATGGGGTGGAAATCAATAGGCTTAGGAAGGAAATTAATGAGTTGATGGATGATGAAGAGGTGTGGTGGCAGCAACGGTCAAGGGTGCAATGGCTTGGTGAGGGTGACCGCAATACTAAATACTTTCACCATCGTGCATCGGAAAGGAGGAAGAAGAATGCAATCAATGGGTTATGGAATGAGAATGGGTTATGGTGCAGTGACAAGGAGAGCATTGCTGCAACTGCCATAGCATATTTTGAGGATATATATACATCTACCCATCCAGCCAGTGTTGATGAAGTAACAAACTTAATCCCAGCCAAGGTCACCAGGGAGATGAACAATGACCTTACCCGTGATTTTACCATGGATGAAGTCAAAGCTGCTCTTCAATAGATGCACCCCACAAAAGCACCCGGCCCAGATGGTATGTCTGCTATTTTCTATCAAAAGTACTGGGATATTGTAGGGCATGATACTGCTAATATGGTTCTAAATGTGCTTAACTTCAATGCTCCTTTTGCTGATTTAAATAGAACTAACATTACTCTTGTACCAAAAATTAAGTCCCCAACCAGGATGAAAGACTTTCGTCCCATTAGTCTTAGTAATGTGGCCTATAAACTGATTTCTAAGGTTCTTGCAAATCGCCTTAAGGTAGTTCTCCCTCACCTGATTTCAGAAAATCAAAGTGCCTTCCTGGCAGAGCGCCTCATCACTGATAACATATTGGTGGCTTTTGAACTAATGCATTACTTAGATCATAAGAAGTGTGGGAAGGAGGGTTACATGGCAGTTAAATTGGATATGAGCAAGGCATACGACAGAGTTGAGTGGATTTTCATTGAAAAAGTCATGAGAAGGTTGGGTTTCCATGAGAGATGGGTGGGCTGGATTTTGAAATGTATATCCACTGTAACTTATTCTGTCTTAATTAATGGAGAAAGTCATGGGTGTATCACGCCCTCGAGGGGGCTAAGGCAAGGAGACCCTCTTTCCTCCTACCTCTTTTTGTTATGTACAGAGGCCTTTTCAGCCATGATAGAGGAAGCAAATAATAACCAGTTGTTGAGTGGCATTTCAATATGTAGGGGGAGTCCTAAAATCACTCACTTGTTCTTCGCGGACGATAGTTTGCTATTTTGTAAGGCAGAGAGGCATGAGAGCCAAACTTTGGTGGAAATCCTGGAGAGGTATGAAATGGCTTCGGGGCAGAAAATCAATGCGGACAAGTGTTCTATTTTTTTCAGCCAAAATACTACACCCGATACAAGAAGACAGGTTATGTGCACTCTTGGCCCTATGCAAGATACGAGACATGGGAAATATCTTGGCCTCCCCTCTATAATTGGGAAGTCAAAAAACCAAGTCTTTGCGGAAATAAAGGAAAAGGTGGGGAAAAAACTTTCGGGTTGGAAAGAAAAAATGCTCTCGTTGGGTGGGAAGGAGATATTAATTAAGGCGGTGGCTCAAGCTATCCCGACATATACGATGAGTTGTTTTTTACTTCCAAAAGGCCTATGTGAGGATTTGGAGCAGATGATGAGAAGCTTCTGGTGGGGTCAGAAGAATCAAGAAGCAAAGCAGGCATGGGTAGGGTGGAAGAGAATGTGCAAGTCCAAATTGCAGGGAGGTATGGGGTTTCGCAATCTTAAGGCTTTCAATTTAGCTATGCTTGCTAAGCAGGGGTGGCGGCTCCTTTCCAATCCTAGTTCCTTAGTAGCTCGGCTTTATCGGGCTAAATATTACCCCACTGGTGATATCCTGAGTGCAAAGCTAGGTAGTTCACCTTCGTATGCGTGGCGGAGTATCTATAACAGCCTAGAAGTAATAAGAAAGGGCACTAGATGGAGGGTTGGAAATGGAAAAAAAATTCACATTTGGGAGGATAAGTGGCTCCCTACCCCCACAACATACAAAGTTTGCTCCCCCCAAAGAGACTTCGATGATTTCCCCATGGTTTCATCTCTCATAGATGAGGATACAAGGCGATGGAAGGCAGATCGGATTTGGGCACTTTTTTACCCTTTTGAGGCTGAAAATATACTTAAAATACCACTGAGTTATAGTTTGCCGAATGATAGCTTAATCTGGTTGGGCAACAAGAGGGGTGTGTTCACGGTTAAGAGTGCGTACTATGTTGCTTTGCCGTTGGTTGAAGAGCCGAGTGTGGGTGAATGTTCGAATGGTGACTTTAGAACCCCACTATGGAGGAAAATGTGGCACCTTAAGCTACCGGCTAAGGTGAGAATTTTTGCTTGGCGAGCGTGTGTTAATGGACTGCCGACATGCATGAATATGATGAACAGAGGTATTGATGTTACTGCTACCTGCCCTATATGTGGAAAAGAGGGGGAAAGTACAAAACATGCTCTTCTCTACTGTAAAAAAATCTGTGATGTCTGGTGGTGTTGGCAGTCATGCCCAATTAATCTCCTGATTGAAACAAATGATGTAGTGAATGTGGCTCTGCGAATTATGGAAGCTGGTACCTGTCACGATTTGGAGATATTTTTTGTAACGGCATGGTCAATCTGGTACAACCGGAATCAGGTGGTTCATGGGGCTCAAGGATCCTCCTCTGCTCATATCTGGGGTACTGCACAGCGAGCACTTGAAGATTACAATGTTGCTACTGCTATCAGCTTTGCTCGGCAGCAAGCTCCGGAGACTAGGTGGAGTGCTCCTCCTTTGGGTCTGCATAAGATTAATGTTGACGGAGCAACCTCTGAAGATGGAAGACCCTCTGCGGTGGGCGTGGTTATACGAGACTTCAAAGGTATGGTTGTGGCCGTTTGTGCAAAGATTCTGCCTGCACAGTACAGTGTGGAAGCCACCGAAGCCTTTGCCGTTGAACAAGGAATCCTGCTTGCTAAACAGAGGAGGCTCTCGCATGTCATCATTGAGTCTGACTCACTTTCGGTTGTTGATGCTATCTCCTCTAACACAATGCTTGGTGAGCTGCTGCCCATTATACAAGGAATCCTGCTTCTATCCTCTTCCTTTGATTCTTGGAAAGTAAAACACTTGAAAAGGGAATACAACAAAGTGGCTCATGAATTAGCCAAGATGGCCAGGGAAACAAGAATGACACAAGTTTGGTTTGATATGGAGCCTCCTCTGCTTCATTACCTTTGCCAAGTTGATAGGGCTAACTGTTAGTTTGTTTTTATGGTTATTTCTGCCCATCTTTGTTGTACTTCAATTTCTGAAGTGTTTTTCTGGAATACAAGTGAAGTTTTCACTTTCAAAAAAAAAAAAAAAAAAAAAAAAACAAATGAAACAATTGGAGCAAAGAATTGGCTTCCTTCTCTATTGTCACCAACAAATGCATTAGATGATGGAGAAAATGATCTAAGTTATTGAACGAGCTCAACATTTCTATATCACACAAAGGAGAGAACTTACAAGCTCATGCAAGCCAGCAAGGGCTAACCAGGAAAGGTACCGTGGCAATGACAATGGAGGCTCACAAAATGTTGGCAACTGGCAAGAATTATTGACTCGAGGAACAAAGGGGAAAAATTTTAAGACTACAAAATTTTTCACAATTTCTTGCTACAGTTGTAATGTGACAGAGTATAATTAGTAAAGAAAAAATAATAAGTTCATATGTAAAATATGGTTAACCATTCACTATTTATCATGTCAAAATTGTGATCAATAAATTGTGAAAGAATTTGTGATCATAAAACTAGTCACCAAAAGAGTAGTAAAGGTCTAGAAGGATGGAGGAATACAGTCACAACAAAATAAAAAAGCTTGAGCCTTTGTACCTCCACGTCATTCACCTGGGACAGCTAAATGCACGTCCATGCAAAAAATATAAAGCGCATAGAAGTTCTATGAGCTTTTTATTTTTCATCAGCCACAAAGCTCATAGAACGCAGGAATCTCACCAAACAATATTTAAGACACCAAATAGAAGAACTTTGTGGCTGATGAAAAAGAATAAAGACCCTTAAAACAAAGGTATTTTTCTAAAGGATCCTGTTATCAGTTAAAGAAAATTTTAATACTAATTTTATAATAATTATAAAAAGTTGTTAAAAAAATTGGTTACTTTTTTCTTTTTTTATAAATTTTTTTAAAAATAATTTTTCAATTAATATTCTTAGGATATTCGTTAATATTTTCATTAAAAAAAAAAAAGGAAGAATGCTAGTTATGTGCCTAATTTAATGAATAATAATGGATAAAATTGAGAACACAGCAGTTTATTTTACTACAATTCTGTTAGATGCTAAAAGAATACCAATGTGGTAGCTAGGACATGTGCATTTGAGTGATCATGGACAAACACGATGACCTTTTTTCGCTTTTGTTCTATGTAATAAAGTCTCCGATCAGCAAAAGTGAACCTTTTTTTTTTTCCTTCTTGCTGAAGTATTTTCAAAAGATAACAATTTAGAAAAAGTCTATCAGGGATATATAATAAATTCCAATTATCTGACAATTACCCATTTCTTTCTTTCTTTTATTGGTCCCCTCTCCTGTTCCTTTCATGAACTAGTTTGCCGGGTCAGACGTGTTGTCTAATGTGAACCCATATATCAACCATCGATCACTGTCCACTTCAACTTCAACAGCGACGGGAATGAAGTATCCACTCAACCCAAAATTAACATTAGAAGGGATAATGTTGAGGGAGAAGTGACATGCCAGTAAATCACAAACTTCACTCAGAAATTATTGTAACTTTTAAGAGAAGGTAACACATCAAGTTAAAAAATGCAAACCAGTGTCTTCGTAAATTTAGTTAAAAGTTATCTAATTTTTTTGTTTAGGACCTTATGTGCGTGTCTTTGTTTGAAACCAATGTCTTCTTCAATTAATTTAAACCTCGTGGTGGTGACTAAAGATCAAAAGTAGGGAGAAAAAAATGGAATGGTTAAGAAAACTTGAATAACATCTAGCAATGTCAATCATGGTTGACAAAACATCCAATAGAAAAGGTTTCCAATTAACCACGCAATGCGCCGAGGACACCATCCTCACGATTGAATGGTTCAAATTCTTCTCTATACTTATCAATCATGTTAAAATATCGTATCAAAAATATAGGAAATTAATGATTCAGAGTCATGTAGTGCTCCGGAATTTTTCACTTTACACCTCAACCAGAACAGCGATTTGAGATGAATATATAGGTGCATTCATCTGGCCAAAGCACAAAGGGTCAAGCTTGTTATGATTATGTAATTGACTTCATTGCTACAAGGCATTTGGTTCCAAGAGTGAACTTGAATTTAATACTCAAATATACATATTTCTGATCACGTGATTAGCTTTTTTCGGTAAATAATTATCTTCCTGTGATTTTCAAAAGTCAAATTTACATGGTTTTCCATAAGCAACTAGCTTAAGAGTTGTGAGTAAACAGTGGCGTGTGCACAAGTCCTTGGAAGGGGGCAATTCTTACATGGTCTCGGGGGCTGGAGTAGTCCTCTGGGCTTAGGGATGGCAATTTTGCCCCGCCTCGCTTAACCCGTCCCTCTCCGCTTTGCTCCACACGGGTTTTTCTTGCTCCGCAAAGGTGGTAGGGCAGGGATGGGGTGAGATTTTAGCCCTGCACCACGTGGCGGGGCGGGGATGAGTTTAGATTTTTTAGACCCAACCCGCCCCGCCCCGCATTGATAAGAGTTAAATTGTAAAATTTTCATACCCTAAAACCCTATTATTTAAACAAACATATCATCAGTTTATTTTATTCTACCCAACAAGGATTTCTACCCCTCTTTTTTTCTTTAGTAATGTTAGAAATAAGGTACCAATTTTAACATTTTCTTTTGTCTTTATTATAAACAAATTTATATACTATTGAATCATTGGTTTTGTATTATGAAATTTTTGTTTTTGTTATGATATTTTCTTGTTAAATACTTTAATAATATTATTCAATTTTTGCTAAAAATTAGTTTCATTTGATGGGATAAATTTATTTTTAATTTCAAGTATATTTTTATTAATGAAACAGGTTTTATTAAAAACAATTGCAATAGTTGTGGGCAGATTAACAAGAAGTAGAATTTTACGAGGTGGCGCGGGGCTTCATAGGGCCCCAAGGGGCAGGGATGGAGCAAGAAAATTTTTCACGTCATATGGGGCGCGATGGGGGGAATGAGATAAGAAAAAACCATGCAGGATAGAGACGAAAACCCCATCTTTTGGATCCGCTCCGTCCTATTGCCATCCGTGAGCTCTCACAAAAAGGACGGATGTTGCTCCAGGACCATGTAAGTTTTTTATTTTTTATTTTTTTTGGGGAAGGACCTTGATCTTGAACCACCAAAAGGTTTTGATAATGTTTTCTTAGTACGAGTATCAATGTTGATATTTTATTCTCCCTTTTTACCCTTTCATGAATAAAATAAAGGCATTTTAATAACATGCGATGCTAAAAGAAACAGATACCCTGTACTCTACTAGGGGGATTCACGTGGGTGTGTGTGATGGAAAGATGGTAGTGTGTATGAGTCGCATGATAAAAGCAACATTGCTAAACAACATTTCAGTGACACTATTAAATTCAATGACAAAGAGATTATAGTTAATTTTGGTAGCAACAATGAGTCATTATTTCATACTTTTGCAAGTCTAGTCACCACAAGTTTCCAATTGGCTACATATGATTCAGCCAATTATGCTACACTGGTCACATTGCTAGGCAACGTGCCCATTCCAGAATTTTCTTCCAGAGAAATTGCATTAGACAATTGATTATGGTAAAGCTTGTACTGTAGTTGTACAGGTGATTTAAGAAATGATCTTCAAACTGACCCTAGTAGTCTAGAGTTTTTTTTTTTTTTTTGAGAAATAGTAGTAGTAGTCTAGAGTTGGCCAGGCATTTTGATAAAATTCCTCATTTATCAAAGTAAGGTCCTATGCCCACGGTTCTCTCAGCCAAGCATAAGCACCTAACCTCTTAGCAAAGAAAATAGCATTTGTTACCTACAAGTTGCATAATTTTTTTTTTATAAACATCTGGTTTTATGTTAATAAGTGAAACAATAGGAGGATTTGTGTCATAGTAATTAATAAGATGATTGTTTGTGTCACAGACTCACAGTGCCAGTGTCTTAAACATAACATGCCCAATTGCAGGTAGAACCAACATCCTCTTCAGTTTCTTCACTTTTTTACAAAAAAGGACCAAAAAAAAAAAAAGATTAAGAAAAAAGGTACGCTTAGTTAAGTTCAGTTTTGTGAAGAATTCAATACGATGCTTTAAATTTTGGGAAAATACTAGTAAACACACTGTTCTACACATTCTTAGTTTCTTACACACTCTTAAAATGCACAAAAATTGGGACTTCACATTCTTAAAGTCATGATTTATGTGCATTTTAAGAATATGTGTAAGAATGTGTAGAATGTGTGGTATATATTTGTATATGGGAAATGTTAACGAGTGCCGTTGGAGTATTGGTTAATAATCCATTTTAAGAAAGTTTTGATATCACTTTTATGGGAAATGAAAAAAGATGTTAAAACATTAATTACTTTTTTTTTTCTTTTTCCATAAAAACTTTCTTTAATTGGATTGTTAACCAATGCCTTGCGGCACTCGTTAACATGACCCATTTGTATATACATGGATAGGTTGTAATAATAATATAAGATTGGAGAGTATTCATTTGTAAAATAAATAAAGTGAAAATTTGAATTCTAGAATTTTCCTTGTGAAAATTCAAGTTCCAGAAATTTCTATTAGTCTTAACTTCTGTTCAATCGATCGAAATGTTGAAGGAAATAATCCTGGAGTTTTTGTAAGATTTGATCAATATTCGATTCCTGGTCGATCGATCAAAAAAGATCATTCGATCGATCGAAAGTAACTCTCGATCGATCGAAAATCGCAGAACAAAGTTTTCTGTAGAATCTTCAAGTGACTGTTCTGAAAGTTTGAGAACATTTCAAGCCTTGTGAACGGTTTTAATGAAAATTTTAACTCTCTATACGTACCTTTTGAAGGGTTATGACCCTATGGGTATAAATAGAGGTTTGTGTTCACTTAAAAAAAAATAGAAGAAATTATGTGGGTATTCTCCAAAACTGCTATTTGTATAACCCAATAACTTGGTTGTATCCTGGGGACAAGTTTGTAAAAACCGTTTAGCAACTTGCGTTTGGGGACAAATATTGTCTAAGAATAACATTCAATTGTGCCTCCAAGTCAATCACCATTTACTTGATGTGTTCATCTTCTTCTTTCTCTATTACTCCTTGATTTGATAAAATCCCCAACAGAATGGGTGTGTATAATAAACACTACCCAATCTATATTAGAATTGGGTACTTGTACAAAGTAATTTAGTAATTTATCCTTTCTTAAATTCATTATGTTATAAGTATAGGTGTACTTAAAAATTCGTTCTCAGATATACAAAACTCCAATATAAGATTGTGTTCGAAGTATTAGCCAAAAAAACAAAACAGAAGTGTTCACGATATTGTAAATGATATTTATTTAACTTTCTATAATATTGTTGGGTTAAGATAACTTGACCCCAGTAAATTAATTCAATTACCCAAGTTGATTAATTAGGTTAAATTGCATGCAAATCGTGAAGGCACCAACAAATTACCAATTAAACTATATGCAGCATAAATAAAATTGACATGGTAATTTGTTGACAAATGGAGAAAACCTCTCGCAAGGTAAAAACCTCATTGGCTGATTTTAAAGTCACCACTCCCAATAATCCACTAATCAATAATCAAGCAATTACGAGTATAAGGAATTTTCCCACTACTCTGGCCTATCCCAAAATACCAACCTACAGTTGAACCTTTGCTTTAATACCCAATTGAACTTGATCTTGTAGTAGTCTTATTTCCTTTGATGCACAAATCTCCAATTTGCACCTAACCCTCTTGCACAGATCCCAGTGCATCACTAGTTCCAGCAACTTGAACGAATATTGTTGGTTGCAAAGTTTTTCACTTCATCAACAATAAAGATCAGGAAACACTTAGTTACAAAACCCTATAGCGTACAAACGTAGTAGCTTTTCACAGAGAAAATAAAGCTCTTGGTCTCTGTATTCATGTGTGACGGCTCTTAATGTAAGCCTTATATATATTTAGGATTGTGAGAAAATAAACCCTAAACAAATACATAAGTTTAGGCCGAATTTCAGATCTGGAAAATTGAAAATCGTTATTCTCGATAGATTGAGCTTCTATCGAGTCATCTATCGAGCTTCTCATTTAGTTTTGATAGCAGTATTTGTCGAGTTATCTGTCGAGACTTAATAAAACAGTTTTTCTTCATTTGTTTATTGGATCAATCTTCATATCTTTAATACGAACACTTGATATGCTTGAACAACATATTTCTTGATGTATTAAAATCAACTTAGATCTACTCAAATTACAAGTAAAGTGTATTTTGTCAAAGGATAACCAATTACATAAAATTATGACCCTAACAATTATTATTATATGTTTAAAGCTCAATCTCTTTTACAAATTACAATTTATTATAGTTAACCTACTTAATCACTACACTCATAACAATTTTCTTTTGGTGAAACAATTTAGGTGTTTTAATTTGATTGGATTTTTATTGGTCCCAATATTTTGGGAGAAAAAAATGCAAAATCCAGTAACATTCTTTTCTTTTAAAACATATTAATTATCATCATACAACAAACATTTTATATAATTTTAAGTGATTTTTTTAATAGGGGGCCTTTGGGAGCATTTTATAAAATTTTGGGACAAATGGAGCTTTAGGCCTAGACCAAGAGCTACTACTGCATTGAGTAAGAAAAAAAGTTGTCATTATTATGTAACACAAGTATGCATAAAAATTAAAATGTTATAGCATATAGGAAAGTGCATATATCATAAACAAAAAACTAATCAAAAGTCCATATCAAAAAAAAAAAAAAAAAAAAACTAATCAAAAGTCTTGTAATTCAATAGTATTATTATCTTATTCTCCCAATAAGAAAAATTTGAATTCAAATGCCCTCTCCTCCCACTTGATATACCACTTGGAAGTGCTTGAAACCAAAATCTTCTACATTGTAGCCACACAAAAAAAAAAAAAAAAAAATCATATTAAAACATAATTAAAGATTCTAACAAAATGTGGGTTCCAGTTAGCTCAATTAGTAAAGTCTCTGATGTTTGTATAAGAGATCTGAGATTCATTCTCCGCTTACACTAAAAACCGATTAGTGTCTTGATTTGATGATAAAAAGTTATTATCAGGAGCGGACATTCTTAAATTAATCGGTGTGCTAGAATTTAAAATAAATAACCAAATGGCATAAGATTTCTGTTTATTACTATGCAAACTTGGGAAATATAATCCAATCAAATAAAAATTATCATCTTATAGAAGATTTATAGAGAAGACGATGATGGCTATTGATTTTCTAAAAGCACATCAAACAAATTGTGATTTTCTGGAAGATAGTGATTAACATAGATTTGGTAGGGGGAATATTTTGTGATGGTTAACTTCATAAGATATTTTACACTCAAATCTCACATTTGTTTTGAGGTACAAACAGATACACACATAAGGGAGAGAGAAAATGGTTCTAATATAAAGACACATCACAAATTCTACTCAAAAGTCATGGTCAATTGAATCTCACATGATTTAATGGATTTGAGAAGCCATAATTATTTTTCTAAAACGAGAAGAAGTCATAATTATACTTAGAAAATAGGCCAAAATTAATTTTTCTAACAATAAATTTTAAGCATGTCGAGAAATAAAAATCTGGTATGGCCATTCATTAATGATTTAAAATATCCTTTAAAATATAATTGTGGGAGGAAACTTAATCTCGTCCCCAATCAGGTATTGTTCATTTAGGAATGGGCAGGGTCGACCCTTGCTCCCACTTGCACGGATTTGTTCAATCTCACATCAAGGAGAGACACCTCCTACCTTTATCTTATAAGCATTTGGCCTAAAGAAGGGTGCACCATAGTGTGTGTGCCTTTTTGTGGGAGGAACAAATTTTTTTCCAATAAAGTATTGTCCACTTTGGGATGGGCAGGGTCGACCCTTGCTCCCACTTGCACAGATTTGCTCAATTCTACATTGGGGAGAGACGCCTTCCACCCTTGCTTTATAAGCACTTGGCTTAAGGAATTGTGTACCATAGTGTGTGTGATCACCTTGCTCATCCCAAAGCGGACAATACCTGATTGGGAAAAGATTCGCTCCTCCCACAATAATGATTTAAAATAATTCATAAAATGAATTCCATTTGTTATTAATAAATATAAATATTAAATAGATAACTAATGGAAATTTTGATATTAATTTGTGTATCCATTCATTTGATATAGAAGTCTACATCTAATGAATAATTTTAAGAGTCTTGGTGAATTGTGTGCATCAAAACACATTTAGATCATAATCTGAATCAAGTTTGGGATAGTAAATTCCAATTAGTTCAATTAATAAAATATCTTATCCTCAAATAATGAGCTTAAAATCGAATCTCACTCTTATGGTTTCATGGCTAAACCAATATCTAACTCTGTTATACAACTATTAGAATATAGAAGTCTACATCTAATGAATAATTTTAAGAGTCTTGGTGAATTGTGTGTATCAAAACACATTTAGATCATAATCTGAATCAAGTTTGGGATAGTAAATTCCAATTAGTTCAAGGGTTGTGTTAACGGGCACCGCACGGTGCCTGTTAAGCACAACTTTTTCTGACAATTTTTGTTACTTTTTCAGTTCTATTGGTACAAATTCAGATTTTTTTTTTTTACTTTTTCTGACAAATTTATTTTGTCTTTTCTGTCCTTAACCAGTACCAAGCAGTGCTGGTTAACATTCTCCTTAGTTCAATTAATAAAATATCTTATCCTCAAATAATGAGCTTGAAATCGAATCTCACTCATATGGTTTCATGGCTAAACCAAAATCTAACTTTCTTATATAACTATTAGAGACTTTATTAGTTGAGTTAGTTGGAATTTACAAAACTTAAATATTATAATAACTCAAAAAAGAAAGAAAAAAAAAATAAAAAAGAAAAAAAAGAAAAAAAAGCGCCGATATATATATCAGCTGTGTGAGCGTTGAGCAGCAAAAAGAAAAAGGTAGAGCAAAATCAGGGTCCCCTTAGTTATAGTAAAACCCCAGCGCGCAAAACCTTGCAGCCCTTTCTTTCTTTACTCTATTTTTCGCTTTTGAACCTCACCAGTTACCGTAGCGACTGTTTCACGTACATAGAGATTTCGAGAGAGCATGGACCTGGACGACATAGACGGACCGAGCCAAGTTCCGTCTCGGACCTCAAGATTTGCGCCGAAGTCCTCCAAGCTGAAACCGAAACCGAAATCCGAACCCATATCGAAACCGGAGCCCCAAGAATCCGTGCCAAAACCAGAGCCACAGGAACTCGATGCCACCGCTCCGAATAAAAAAGAAGAACAAGAACAAGAACAAGAAGCGATTGCGGCAAATGCAAATGCAAACGCAAAGGCCGAGGCGTCGACTTCGAATGGCGCTGTGAAAATGGACATCGACGGCAAGTCGGGCGGCGGCGGAGAATCAAAGGAAAACGATGCAATGGATGAAGAAGACGGCGGCAGCGGCGGTGGCGACGGCGACGAAGACGTAGTTGTTCGCGAAATTGATGTCTTCTTCAATCCTGCCATGGATGACGGCACTAAGGTCTGTGTAGTAGTATTTCAATTTTCTCCTAAATCTTAGCGCCTTTGATATTTGAGAATACCTTATTTTTATGTGTGTGATATTTATTTCAGCTATATGTTATGCAATATCCATTGCGGCCGTGTTGGAGGCCCTATGAATTGGATGATCGATGTGAAGAGGTGCGTAATTTCATATAATTTTCTATCACATTGGTGCTTAATGTTATGTATTTTCAATTTTGCGTTTGTTTTTGTAGGTTAGGGTTAAACCTGTGAGTGCACAAATGGAAGTAGATTTGAAAATTGATGTTGATTCCAAGAATTATGACAAAGATTTCGGCGAACGGCTGGATATGACCAAGCAGGTCTGTTTCTACTTGTACTTTTCAAATGAGGATATATTTTGTTTACATAGTAGAAAAGAAAGCAGGGTTTCTTGTAGTCTTAACATTTCAATTGAAAATGTGATTAATTTGTGAATTTGGTTTGTTTGTATGTGTAATAAATTGTGGAAGATTATGGAAACTAACAACCTTGGTATGAGTGCATCGCACAAAAATTAACGAGTAGTCGAGGACTATTACTAATGAATAATACTAGGCGAGGTAGCATAGTCTTTTTATTTTTCCTGGAGGATGGATTGAGTTTGGCTAGGCTCCCTTATTTATTTATTTTTTTGTTGGATAAGTAGCTAATAGCAGGGTCCCTGACAGTGTTCTGCTTTTGCAATGAAGTTCTCATTTAGTTAGTGGTATCCCAAGTATTTAGGTAAATACCAATCATGAAATAGTCGATGTCCTCTTTTATCATTGACCAGTAGTCCGCTACTTTTTAGTTCAATTGTGACTTTTGTCAGGTCATAATTCTCATTATTTCTTGATTTTTGCGGTTGGGTTTTATGAATTTTTATTTATGGAAAACCACATTTATTGAGGCTGTTATGTCTTTGTAACCTGGCTTTTTTTTGTGCACACTGTAATATATATTTTCTGGTTTCTTTTTAGACTTTGTCGTCATCGTGGAAGGTGCCACTCAATACTGGCTATGCTGTTGGTCTCCTGATGGGTAATAAGGTATGTATTTATTGTTTTGTGATGTTTATCCTACTATATTTATGCTCTTGAGTGTTGCTGAAATTACATGAACTATGATTGGTAGATATTCTGGCATGTTTCGGAAGGCAGTCACTTGTGTGTTTTTAGGCTAATCAGCTGCTTTCCAAGATTTGCATGACTAGCAATGGTGCCACGTCATTTAGGTGCTTTCTAGTGGAATATTAATCTCAGAAGGTCTAGTCAGCTTGCAGGCTTTTTTTTTGGTTTAAATTGATTAGGGTAAATTATACCAACCTTTCTTTAGGTTCAAGGAAATGACAATCCCCGAACCTTTGCAGAAATTTAGCAAAGCACATGTATTTTTTATCAAATGAAAGTAAATTCTTTGATTTGCCGCTCATATAATAGTTTCTTAGTTCCCTATTTATCACAGAGTTTGGTGATTATCTAACTTCAGCATCACCTATTTATTCCACTCAATGTTAGAGTGGGGATTAGGCGTTTGATGATCTTCAATCAAGTACTGTTAGGGAAATGGTTATGGTGTTTTGTGGTGGGGACACTTTATGTGGGATGGGGTGATTGCCACTAAGTATGGGCTTTCATTGGGTGGATGGTGCACTGCTCTTGTGAGAGAGGCTTAAAGGTGTGAGTCTGTGGAAACATATTAGTAAGGGATGGACCATGTTTACAAACTTTGTGAAATATGACATTGGAACAGGGGACTGAGTTCAGTTTTGGGGGATGATTGTTGATTGTGTCAGGTGGTATCCCTTATTGGCACCCGGTTTCAAGCTGTGCATGATTGGGAGTTGAAATCATTGGATTCATTTTTGGATGACTTGTGCTCTGTTCAGTTATGCCAGCATTAGGAGGGTAGGATGATTTGGAGTTTGTCTAAGGCTCAGGCTTTAATGTTTGAACTTTTTACCATGCTTTGTGAACAGGTGGGGGTTCCTCCTTTCCCTGGTGAGTTATTTGGAGACTTAAATCTCCACCTTGGGTTGGCTTTTTTATTCATGTGATGGTGAAAGCAAGTTCTTAACAACATATAATTTAAAGAGATGGGGCATAGTTATTCTTGATTGGTGTAGCATGTGTGTGTTGGACATGGAGACAATTGATCATTTATTTCACATTGTTAGGTGGCTAGAGATCTATGGGGTTTCATGTGGTGTCTACTGGGTGATGCCTAGATGAGTGCAGGATTTGCTGCAGTGCTAGGCTGGTCTTCCTGTTAAAAAGGACAAATTGGCAGTTTGGGTTTGATTCCATCTTGTTTGATGTTGACTTTTGGGAGAGAGAAATTCTTGTGTTTTTGAAGACAAAGCTTGCAATTCATGAGCAACTTATTTGCATGGAACCAGGCTTTCTCTCCTTCCCCTGCCTGTGGTTTTGATTTGTTGTCTTTTCTAGTTTCTATGTTGACCTTCTCTCTCCTCTTTTTTTTTTTTTTTTTTTTTTTTTTTCCCTGTTTGAGTTCTCCGTACTGTACTCCGTGTACTTTGGCCTCATTTTTTTTTACTTCCGTTTAATGAAGTTTTTACTTCTTTACCGATAAAAAAGAAATGTTAGTTTGGTTTATTTATATCCTAGGATGCATAGATATGCCCAAAATGGCAAAGTACCTGTGTCCAACACTGTATAGGTTGGATATGGGAACAAATGTATACTATACATATCCAGCCAAGAAATTTTTATTTTTATTTTTTTATTATGGGTATGGCTACCACAAGGCAGCGGCATGGTCTCAGCGGAAAAAAAAAAAAAAAAAAGAAAAGAAAAGAAAAGAAGGGGATTTTGGCTGGAAAATAAAAAATAAAAATCGCACCAATGTGTTCCATGTTGTAGATCGCAGTCACCACACAGGAAGCCCAAATGTTGCCACATTGTCATTATCATTCTGCTCCTTCTTCTTCTTCTTTTTCTCTCTCTGGTTTGTCCGCCATTACCTCCCAGCTTTTTTTATCATTTCTTAGGTGACTTTGTTTCTTGTGCATCAACCATGTGAACTCTTCAGTTCACTTGATTTAAATGTTATTACTTAAAAAAAAAATCTTAGTACTTTCTCATGCCTGTCAATTGTTTTCTTTCTTTCTTTTTTGTTTTTTATGAACATAATGGACCTTTATTTTCTTAGAATATGATGGGCTTTTATCTAAATAGGTGCTGCTCTGCTATTATTTTTTGATAAGCTAATTATGTTTATCAATGTGTTTATATATTGGGTTGGGAACTAGCATATTAAGTTATTGTTGTTACTGAAAAATCTAAAATAAACACAAGTTATATCTATTGCCTTGATTTGATGAGGAGTTATGGAAAAAGAAAGGAAAAGTGGAAAGGAAAGTACCCACTTCTTGTTTGGATATGGAAAGGAAGCAGGGAAGGGAGAGCTCCTCTCCTTCATTGGCCCTCTTTTATAATTCTCCTAAAAGAGGAAGGGATTTGGAGTGGCAAGTAAAGTGATTTGAATTTTATTGTATTGACCAACTTACCCTTGCATTTTTTATATTGGTTAGTTTCATGCGTTCTTAATAGGTCTTTAACTTATGATCTCATCCTCTATCTCCCTTTTAGAAGGAAGGGAGATGCCATTTGAGCTAAACCTAAAAAGTATCTAATGAATCATGAGTTCAATACATCCTGTTTAGCAGAAAGATTGATGTTTCCTACTCATTATCAGATAATCACTTATTCACTAACCTCATGTGAGGCTAATAGTTTTCATCTCCCATCTCACGGAAAACCTTTTTTTCACTCCGCTCAGTCCTATCCACCTCTAGGGGTATTTTAGTGATTGGTTCTATAGGAACTGGGCAATCTTATTTGGTCAAATACGGAAATACCTAGCGGAAAGCTCCTATATTCCTTTCATTATTATATTTCTGAACAAGTTCCTGCATAACAAGCCTAAGGGGTTTCTTATTGATAATAGTGATGATATTGACCATGACCTTGATACGGAGTTGGTGCTTCTAACTATGAAAAATGCGCTAACTATGGATATGATGCCGAAAATGGACCGATTTTATATCATCCTTCAATTTGAATTAGCAAAAGTAATGTCTCCTTGCATAATATGGAGTCCAACCAATTGACCCTTTCATTGATTAAAGAAAAGATAATGGTATCATTTGTTTTAAGTTTTCTAACAATAGAGAAAATCCCTAGCCTTTCCTCTTCTCTCCCTTCTTTAACAATGGAATTTTGCTATTTTTCCCTTTCTCTGCATGACTCCCAATAGTAGTATAACCATTTAAGAGGTTTTGTCTACTTTGTCTTCATGCAGTTACACCTGAATTCAATTCATGCAGTTGTGCAGTTCCGACCGTCATTGAAACATCCAAGGGCTGGTGGCTCAAAAAGGAAGAACAATGTTGCAGGTGATGCAGAAGTTTCTGTTGAATTGGAAGAATCTGCTGAAGAAAAATCTGTTGGTTCATCTAAGAAGCAGGTATATATATTTATTCGATGCAGCCATCTAGTGCAGAAGAATATCTTTGCATGGATTTGGTGTTCATATTCATTTTGAATGAAATATGTATTGACATCATATAGTCTGTTATTCATCAAAAGCTTCAGGTTTTTTTCCCTTCTAGTTAGAGATGACATGTAAATTATTTTATTCTACAGTCGTTGATATGGGATTAGAATTAGCATTAAGCATTGGTGCTTTTGAATATTCTAGCCCCCAGCAGTTGTATTGCTGTATAATGTATCATTAAGATCTTTTTTCCTTGTGGGGGGGGGGGGGGTGGTTTCGTACTTTGATGCTTGGAAGTCTGAATCCAATTCATTGAAGCCAATTTTGTTGCCTATTGGGTTCTATTTATGCATATTTACCCTTTTCTCTTGATATTTAACTATTTTTTAGCTCATTTATTAATTTGTTTTCATTGGCTTAGAACAAGCGGATGGAGCCTTCAACCGAGAAAAAAACTGATGATGAAGAGGTACGTTGGTTGAACAAGAAATATCACAATTAATTTTTGATACATTATATTCAGCTTAGAATAAAAATTATTTATCTAGTTATTTTTCTCCCTTTTTTTTTTTTTGTGTTGGGGTGGGGGGTGTTAACTTTAGAGTGTTTTTTTTTTTTTTTTTTTTTTCTTCTTTTCAAACCTTTAACAAAAAGAAAATGTGTCCATGTTTAGTATGAACAGCCAAAGTTTTCTAATTACTTGCATGAAAGAATATGTATGCAGTGTTTTAGGAATAAGGTAGACCTTTTTCTTTGAATGTTATTTTCACTCTTCTCCCCCCTCTCCCCTAAATCAAATGATAACTTGAAAAATCAATGCATGTATAAGTTGATCAAAAGTTTCTATGGATTGTGGACCAGTGATAGTGTTGATAAAAGTGTCTAGTGCACTTAAGCTCATAGACCTCTTGGAGCCTAGGCTTGAAGTGCAATGTGTAAGTCTGTCCCTGATTGAAGTAAATCACACATTTTTTAAATACAATATATAATAACTTTAAATAAAAAGATTATATAAAAAAACTAATTAATTAATATAGTAATATATTTTGCCTATTAGCTAAAATAAATAGTACAATTACACAAAGTTTATAAGTTTCTAATTTTACAAAGTTTTTTCAATTTCATAAAATTTTATATAGTAATTTGAAAAATAATTATCAATGGACAATAAGATGATAATCTGGTTATAGAAATTTTGAATATAACATTTTATATAATCCTATTGTGCTTATAAAAATCATATTTGTGATAGCTATGATCGAAAGAAATATACTCAATCAAAATATATCCAAAAGCAAGGTAGGGCCAGGGGGGAAATATTAGTTATTAGTTATTACAGTTTGCAAGTCTTCCCTACATATATAATGTTATTAGATATTTTTCTTTTTCTTTGGTGAATATTCTTTATGCCTTCCTTTTTTATATAACTAATAAACTATTCTCATTTATGTGTCTGTGAATGTTTAAAATTTATAAAGAGGAATACAATGGTAGGAAAAAAAATAAAGAAGCAAAGTTTTAATCAAAAAGAAAAAAATATAAGAACATTAGTGTTACCTTTTCGAAGGTGATAAGAAATAATGATAATAAGATCTCAAATTATTTGTGTAATAATTATCATGGTTTGTGTCTATTGATATGTAATTTTTTTTTGGGGTGTAATATAGCACCTTAAGAATATTGCTTTTATAAGAAATCAATAGTCCATGTTATTTCCTTCAAGATCAAGAAATTAATTTTAATGATTTATATATTTTTAAATTTATCAAAACAAATGATTTATATATTTTTAACAAAAAAAGAAAAAAGAAAAAGAAAAAGAAAGCACGCCTTAGTGTGCTTTGTGCTTTCTCAAAAAGTGCCAAAAAAGCATGCTTGAGACACACTTCATTAAATGAGTTTTGCTTCAACCAAGTGAAGCATTTAGACCTCAGGGCTTTGAGCTTTAAGTGCAATTAAGCACTCCTTTAACAATACTATTGTGGACAAAATATGGGCTTTAGTTATACACGAGATTACTAAAGCATATAGTGGCAATTTGATAAGTGCTGAGAGTCTGAGATTTAGGTCCGAACTTAGACCAAAAAAAAAAAAAAAAGGTTTTGTGTACTGGTTGGCACCTCCTGCTGTTTCCAACGGAGACATCCATGGTTCAAATCTCCCCACCCCCAACTATTGAGTTATCAAAAAGGAGAATGTATCTCATGAGACCTCTCTCTTAGAACATGTGAGACCCACACATGTGAGTGAGATATCTCATAAGACAATCTCACAAGATAATTTTCCCTTATCAAGAGTTCATTTGTCATGAACATTTGGCTGTATGTGGATACTAGTTGGTTATATTTGGTTGTGCTGATATCTAGCAGTTACCGACTTTCCAAAGTCTGTCAAGTAATTTTTAGCAGTTGATGGGTTTATTAATATAGATAATGTATTTATATGGACACTCACAATAGTATTTTAACATGTGCTATTGAGGTTTTGAAGTCGGGCAAATTTGTTTACGGTTTCTAGGGATGTGCTATACTAATAGTACATTGGCCTATTTTGGTTTTTTTTTTTTAGTTATTTATTTTTAGAAGCTATGAAGTTTATACAACATTCCTGAGGTGTGATGCCTTTATTTTTTCCCCATCTTTGTTCTTAAAGTTCCGGCAGCTTGAATCTGGTACCCACTTATCCATTTGTCACATTTAAAACTCTTAAATTCAAAACTACAAATCCTTCAACCCATCAAATAGCCCTAGATAACCCACAAACAGCCAGAGTACTGTTCACGGGTTATTGTTCACAATCTTGGAAAAAAAACCCAATTCTTTAGATTTTCCGTTTTGTTTCATTCCCTAATTCTACTACTCCTTTTTACCTTTAAAAACCCTCTATTGCATAATATTTACTGGCCTTTTTCCACCAAACCCTAACCCAAAATTTTCAAAATCCTAACTCATCTGTCCAGGAATTCCAAATCTAATTTGATTTCTTTTCCTGTCCTATGTCAACTTGGACTCTTATTGCTCTCTCTCTCTCTCTCTCTCTCTCTCTCTTATGTACTAGCTAAGGTTAGTGAATTTCTAGTTCAAGTCCGCTACGGCTCAATGGAATTGGCAGTTTTCTTATGTGACGAAAGTACTCCTTACTCTTTACAAAACATTTTAGGGAAATTACTAATGTCCTCTGTAAGCACAAACAATTCATAAGATTGACCTGCCTGGCAGTGAGCATTTTTGTCAGTTTATGTCAATTGCTTAAATGTGTATGTATTCTGCCTCTCCTACTTGGAGCTTCGTATTTGTTCTTGAAAAGCTGGAACAGCGCTTAGCAGGTTGGAAGAAGCTGTACCTATCAAATTGTGGTAGATTAACACTAATGAAGAGCACTCTCTCCAGCTTGCCAACGTATGTTCTCTCCTTATTTCCTATTCCCCCGTCTATTGCAGCTTGAATTGAAAAATTGCAAAAGGACTTTTTGTGGGGTGGGATGGGAGATGATTTTAAATTCCATCTTGTTAAGTGGCAGCAGTTTTGTAACCAATTCAGGTAGGTGGTCTTGGCGTGTGGAATTTAGTGCTCTTTAATTAGTCTTTGCTGCATAAATGGCATTGGGGGTTTGCCATTGAGAAAGATGCTCTTTGGAGGAGAATGGTGGCTATAAGGTATGGTAGTGATTGGGGAGACAGGAGCTCATGGTTCTTGCCTCTGGAAGCTTATCATGAAGGTCTGGGAGCAATTTTCCGGTTTCATCAGATATTAGGTTGGTTTTGGGACTATAGTTCGATATTGGCATGATTGGTGGAGTGGAGAGCGAGCCCCGAAAGAGAAATTTTCTAGATTATATAGTAGGCTGGCTGACAAGAAAGATGCTGCTGTAGCTGATTTGTTGAGTTTGAGGGGGGCTCAGTTTCAATGGAATATCCCTTAAAGTATATGTGCTGTGTACTGTTTGGTGTTTTTTCGCATTCAAGTTTAATAAAAGTTTTACTTATTTATAAAAAAAAAAATTAAAAAAAGAATCTTATGTGCTTATCTGCCTGAAAATAAAGTTTTTGTAGCAACAATCCCTGTCTGGATGTTTATACATTGTATTCTGAGTAGCCATTTTATGTGGTTTGATCTGTTAATCCAATGGAAGTTAAAATGATTTAAAGGGTCTGAATAGTAGAGTAATATTGTAATCGATTCTGTATGTATAATGGATTCATGTTATATTTGAGACAGGAGCACGGGTAACAATAATAGATCAATGTTGTGTTATGTTTGAGACTGTTTATGTTAGAATGTTGATAGCTTAAATTTCCATCAAATTGATTTTGCTTTGACCTTATAAGTTATCTTTTTGACATGTGAATCGAGGTATTTCCAACTGGATTATATTTTTATTTAGTTTCTTGCTTATCACATGATACAATTTTATTTTCTGATTTGGTTATTGCGACTAATATGTTTTATTCTAGATATGGAAATTTGACTACATATGTGTGTTGGTTGGAATCAGATGTTTGGTTTGTTGTGTAGTAGAACTCTGACAACTTATTTTATTTTTGGTAATACTTGTTGCACATCGGTGGTACGGACACACAGGTGTGCAACAACTTGAAATTGTGTCTTCAACTCATGTTTTCAGTTGTTTGCCCACCTGTGTCCATACACACTGATGTGCGACAATCGCTGCTCTTTTATTTTATTTTAGTCCATCATTCTGGGATATTTCAAGACTTATCACTTTTTCCTTGATATATTTATGGCCATACAGCTACCTACATTATCGGATGCTTTTATTCTTATTGTTACATCTTTGCGGCAAATTGAGAACTGATTAGTCACCACTTGAATATTTTGTTCTTTCTTTTCTTTTCTTTTTCAGCCTTGGGTTGCTCTCAAGTACCATGGCTCAAAGACTGATTTCTCTGCCAGATATTTACAAAGAATGGTAGCACAAGAAGGCTCTCCTATACAATTTACAATGAACCCGTATGGCTTTTATTTAGTTATTGATACATATTATCTTCTTTTTCTTCTTTTTTTGGGTCCATTGTGCATATGGGTTACATAACGAGAGGCAGTCCTCTCATTTCCTCTAAATCCGTCTTCTTTCTTTGTGGGATTTGAACTTTACTAATGGAATTTGAGCTAGCGAACATCCACAATATATACTCCCTATGTCCCATATAAGTGATATGCTTTTCTCTTTGGGCTGTCTCAAAATAAATAACAGTTTTCAAAAGTAGAAATGCAATTCCCTATATTACCCTTGACTTTTTTTCCAAAAACAATAGATGATTCTTATTAAGGCCATGCCACCCCTAATATAAAGCACAGGTTATTTTAGGAAAATCACTATATCTTTACCTTTTCATTAATAGTTGTGCTGCTTCAAATGTTGCACTTATATAGGGATAGAAAGAGCATCATCTTTGTCGCAATTACTTCACCCATACGTCTTGCAAGTGTTTTAAACTTATTCTATTTAAAGCAATTATGCCAATCATATTGTCTAAATTTTAATCGTTGTTTGAAGGTCTGACTATGTTGACTCCTTGTGTCCTGGGGCTGGCAACAACAACATTAAGCCCAAAGGTCCTTCAACAAGGTATAGTTGTCCTTATTGTTCAGTTCCTGGATACTATCAGTAATGTTAAGAGCATTGTAGGTGTATGTATCTTAATTTTGATATGTTAGCTCTTTTTTTTATGTTCTGCTAAATGTTGCGGCTATTAAATGCTTACAAATTTCTATATATTGAATTCCTCTTGAGTGGGCTTTAGCGAATATTGCAGAATGCAATTATATGTTGCTTGATGAATGGTTTTGATGTGGGACAATCAAGAGAAAATTAAAAGATAAACCCTAAGAATCAGCACCTCGGGTTGCCTGGAATCAGCACCAAGCAAGAAACTTAGGCAACAACACCTAAGGTGTTAGGAATCAGCACTTAACTTATTGGAAAATCTCCAGTCTGAATTTCATTAATCAATTGTCTATCCTAATACAAAAACCAAGAGCTTATATAGAGCTAGAGCTTCCAAGAAATAAAGAGATAAAAGATAACAACTAATCCTATCTGAACTCAAATACTAATCCCTATCTAATCTCAAATCTAATCCCTATCTGAATAAGTCTACAATTATCCAATTTCCTATGAGATAAATACAAAAATTTGAAATTATAAGTTCTAAAATAATTTTGGTTTTGCTACAGTATCAGGTTTGGTGGCTTTTATGGTCTATATATTCATGCAAGTATATTAATGGAGAAGCTAGCATACAGTCAAATAAAGTTATAGTACCTTCACGTCATTCTGTTCTTGTGAAGTTCAGCATTTTCTGCTCAGTTACATTTCTGACATGTAACCGCTGCTACATTAATTATATTAATTCTATTGAGCATTTGAGCTACTTTCCAAAAAAAAAAAAAAACAAATTTTGTTGAGGTACCTGGTGTTTGTTGATAGGAATTTTATGAGCCCTTTGGTCTTTTGCCGCCCCCAGCCTCTGTAATTATAATACAGAAACTGTTTTTTTATGTGTTTATTGCCTTGCTATGTGAACGGAGACTGAAACACTTCAAGTAGGCGCTTTGCATGTTGAATTTTAAAATTTTTAATGGATAATGTTTCAGGCTTTTGCTTTCACTTCCTCTGGGAGAACGTATCAAGAAACTGCTCTGCGAGGTTTGCTGCTACTACTTAACACTACAAGCGTGAATTTTGTAATGATAATGTATTGGCACTTGCAAAGGAATGGGCACTTGTGTGTGTGTAATGATAATGTTGGACCTTTCTTGTTAGTCAGTATTCAAAATAAAATTTTGAATCTTTTTATCTTTTAAATCCTTGGTTTAGCTATCCAATAAATGGTTATGTAACCAAACTTAATAGTATATGCCATCTGCTATATAAGACCAAATTTAACTGTGCAATAGATACAGTCAACCAGATTTAAGCTTTTATGATCTTGACTGGAATAACTCATGCTATCAAATCAATTACAATGTTCTTGGTCCCTTTATAAATAATTGCCTTGTCTGTGATGTAAGTATTTTTGCTTTCTTACTGACTTTTGGTTCACAATATATGGTTCATTCCTGGGATACAAATATGTAAAGCAAGAGGAAGAGCAAGAGAGTAATGGTTTTGAAATTATCTTAGGGTTGAGACTATGGAAAGCATCTATACGTTTATATTATAAATAGTTTTTCACTTTATTTTTTTGCAATACAATGAAATAAATAAATCTATGTATCTAACTTATCAAAAGAAATAAAGTAGCTCAATGGCAATAAGTCCAATTCTCTAGTCCATTAGTTTGTATTCCAACCCTGATACTCATAAGATGACTGAGTAATCAAATTTGCTGTTTAAGTTGGTCTAAATTCATGAATTGGACTGCATTCTGTGTGAATGCTGTGCACATTCCAGAGCAATTTGCCACCTATGTGAGTAAATTCTGCATTCTAGGTTCACACAGCACAGGTTACATTGTTTATGTAGTCATTAATCTGAACTTCAGATCATTTTCTTATTTCATCAGTGTTACTTTCAAATGAAATTTTTAACCTTTTTTTTTCTCCACACATTCTATATAAAGAATCTTGACTGTGCTTTCAGACCCATTTTTCAACATTTTTTTTCTTGATTTTCTGTATTATTAATTTAGCTGCTTTTCTTAATAGGTGTTACTTTCAAATGAAATTTTTAACCTTTTTTTTTCTCCACACATTCTATATAAAGAATCTTGACTGTGCTTTCAGACCCATTTTTCAACATTTTTTTTCTTGATTTTCTGTATTATTAATTTAGCTGCTTTTCTTAATAGGGGCCTCCAGTTCAACGATTCAAATTTCTGAAACACTTTGCTCCAGATTACTCCAATGAAGAATTTTTGCTAGTCCTTCAGGAGCATGCTCTACTAATCCATGGAGTTTGGACTCCAAAAAGTATATTGCTAAACCAAGAGGGCAGTGAATCATACATTTTTAGGAATTACACCCTTCTGTTATTTAGGGAAAAATTAACAATTTCAGAATCAGATTTCCCATTAAGATTTATAAAAAAACTTCAACCCTTCCTGGAAGCTTTCGCTGTCAATAGATCTTCCTTTAAATCTAATGATTGGAAATTCAAAAGGCCTACTGATGATGCCTCTATAAAACCTTCCCCAGAAATTCTTAAGGCCCAAGATGATTTTTGGGCCCAAATGGAGAAAGATGTTTATAATGCTATTGGAATAAAAAAAGATAGGGCTCAGGAAAATAATGCTGTCTCAAAGCCTATCATGACTCGTATGCCTCGAAAAACTGGGAACTCTGATGAAGATTTGGCCAAAAATGCAAGTGTAGTATCCAGGGGGAGGAAGACTATGTCAGAAGAAGCCCGAGTAGCTCTCCCAAAGGTCCTCCCAAAAGTTTTTCAAACTCACAAGGTTTGCAGGTAGGGTTTTGGACCTTATATTTTTTTTTACATTTTACTGTAGTATAAACCCTTGATTGTCCATGGGCAAAAAAGAAAATCCCTTGGTTGTCATTTTTAATTACCTCTATTTTGATTTTCAACACCAAGCAGTCTTTATACTGTAAAAAATCCATGATAGTTGTCTGGTATGTGTATATAATGAACTTAATATTGAATGAACAACCAAAGATTAGACAAATCCTTTCCATAAATGCATACTGCTTTTTGCTTGCATCTATCTGGATTCAATTAATTTTGTGACACAGCCAGAAGAGCGTATCAGTGTTGGCAAGTAAACAGGTTAGAAGAGCGTATCAGTTTTGGCAAGTAAAGTAGGTTATAATTATTTTGTTTCTCTAAGGATCACATGTGATTTTATTTAAGGCAAGACACTCATATGGCTCTGAAGGTCCTCTTACAAGTATTTTAGGGTTGAAACAGTTACTAGTTTGAATGGAAAAATCAAAAGATAACCAATGATTTTAATGCTTTACAATTTTTGAAAACTCTGTTTAGTGTTAGAACTTGTTTTCTTGAATTTTATGTCTGTTGGGTTTTACTAGGACAAGGAGATCGTGGCAGTTTTGGTGGTAGGTCTATTGTAGTGGCAATTTAAGTGTTCTTCTTGTAGATAATTTGGTGCTGGTGGTATATTCAGTCTATTGTAGATTTCTTTGATTCTCTCTCTTTTCATTTGTAGTTTCCATTATTTGTAATTCTTTAGGCTACCCCATGCATGCTTTCTGTGTACATGATCTAGTTCCCTCTCATCAATAAAATGATTACTTATCAAATTTTATTTATTTTTTGATAAGTCAGAGAAGAATATTATTAAAAAAAAGAAAAGCAAGAAAAACAACAAAGAGTTCATGGTAGTGAACAAATGAAAAAGACGAACAAAAATACAAAAGAAGCCCCTAATCTATTCTAATAGACGAAAGAAAATCCATAAGGGTAGAACAATCTGATAGACCCCAACATCGAGACCAATCAAAGAGGGTCTGCTGGCAAAACTCTAATAACTGAACCACAGTTTTCCCTCATCCTCAAAAGACCGCCGATTCCGTTTGGTCCAAATAGTCCACATTAAACAGACTGGAACCAGATTCCAAATGTCAGAACCATGCTTTCCAAGCCAATGATACCAACAAAATAATAAGTCCACAACTGAATCTAGCACGACCTAATTGATCCCAAACAACCGAATCATATACATCCACAATGAATGAGCTATCAGACAAGAAAGTAACAGGTGATCCACAGATTCCGCATTACAACAGCACATACAACAACAATTTGCCAAAGGGCGACCACGAAGCATAAGGTTATCCAAGGTTAGACTCTGACCATGAGCTGTTGACCACATAAAAAAAGCCACCCTTTTAGGAACTTTAACTTTCCAAATGCCCTTCCAATGGAAAGTGGAAGGAGCTGCATTTCAAATCTTATGATAAAAAGACCGAGTCTCAAACTTCCCACTTCCGTTAAGATCCCAATGAAGCTTATCACACCCTCCACCCCTAGGAATTCGGGTTTGGATGAAATGAAGGAGGGAGTAGGAAGCCACTAACTCCCAATCATTAAATTCCCTATAAAATCGTAAACTCCACACTCTGACATTATCTCTCACTGAAGGGCTTAACACATCAGAAATGCAAGCCTCCTTATTGGCTGAACACAAAAATAACTGAGGATAAAGAATTTTAAGAGGAACATCCCCAGTCCACTTATCATGCCAAAAAAGAATACAAGAACCATCTCCCACCACAAAAGAGAAATGCTTAGCGAAATTTGCCCACCCTTCATTAATACTCCGCCATAACCCACACCCATGGGCCCTACTACAAGCTCTAGTGCACCAACCCCCTTTTCTCTCCCCATATTTCATGGCAATGACCCTTCGCTACAGATGAGTGGTTTCTTGCCCATACCTTTAAAGCCATTTCCCTAATAGGGCCTGATTAAAAGACTCCAAATTCAGAATTCCCAAACCACCCAACTCACGTGGTAAGCAAACCTTTTCCCAAACCACCAAAGGATATTTGAAATACTCAACTGATGAACCCCACAAGAAATTCCTTTGAATGCGTTCCAATCTAGTTGCCATAGCTTTAGGGATAGTAAAAAGGGAAAGGTAATAAATCGGAAGGCTTGAGAGGATACTTTTCAGCAAGGTGAGTCTACCACCCTTTGACAAATAAAGCCGCTTCTAGCTTGAAAGTTTCTTTTCCATCCTCTCAAGGATCGGATTCCAAATAGAGACTGTTTTATACAAAGTTCCCAATGGTATACCCAAGTAAATCATAGGCAAACTACCCATCCTGCATTGAAGAATATTGGCCAAAGACTGAATGTTACGCACCTCCCCAATAGGGACAATTTCACTTTTTCCCACATTCACCTTCAAACTAGTAAAGGCTTGAAAACAAGTCAAAACCAGTCTGATAGAAAGAATCTGCTCTCTAGAGGCATCATAGAAAAGAATGGTATCATCAGCAAATAACAGATGAGAAACATGGATACTAGTAGAGTTAATAGGACCTGCTTGAAAACCCTGAATGAAACCACCTTCCTCAGTTTTCTTCAGGATACAACTTAAAACCTCCATGATCAAAAGAAACAGAAGGGGAGACAAATGATCACCTTGTCTAAGGCCTCTAGAGCTACCAAAGAAATTAACAGGAGATCCATTAATCAGGACTGAGAAGCGAAGGGTAGAGACACAAGTCTTTAGCCATCTCCTCCATCTATCCCCAAAGCCCATCATCTCCAATAAAATAAAACAAAGAGTCCCAATTCAAATGATCATACGCTTTCTCAATGTCTAACTTACACACCATCCCTTGAGTACGACACTTCAGTCCGAAATAAGTTTATCCAACACCCGCCTCAATCTGTTAGCCAAAACCTTAGACAAAAGTTTATACACACTGCCCACTAAGCTAATGGGCCGAAAATCTTTGATATTTAATGTATTATTTTTCTTAGGGATCAAAGATAGAAAAGAAGCATTTAGATACCGTTCAAACTTTGAGCTCCTATGGAAATGATCAAAAAAGGCCATGACATCTATTTCCACACACTAGCATTTTTGAAAAAATGCCATAGTAAAACCGCCAGGAGCTGGGGCTTTGTCACCCTCCATTTCTTGAAGAACCTTTACCACTTCCTTCTTAGAAAAATCCCTTTCTAATTCAGGCCGCTCATCCTCCTCAACTCTAGCAAACTCTAAACCATCCATAGAAGGGCACCAAGTATCAGACTCAGTATACAAATTCTGAAAAAAATGGACCACCTTAGACCACACCTCTTCCTCATCCTCATAGAGGATACCATCCACCTTTATACCTCGAATATGATTAGTTCTTCTATAGGAGTTTGCAACCCGATGAAAAAAGAGAGTATTATTGTCCCCCTCCTTCACAAACAACATCCGGGACTTTTGTCTCCAAGAAATCTCCTCCAAAGAGGCAAGATGTGCAATCTCACCTTTGATCTGAATACGACGAGTTTGATCCTCCTGAGAAAGACCTGACATGTCCTCCTAGCATCCAAACCCAACAATTCAGAAAAAAGACATTTCTTCCTAAAGGCCAGATTCCCAAATTCCTCTTTATTCCACTTTTTCAAGTCTTCTTAAGCGCTTTTAATTTACGTGCCAGAATAAAGCTAGGAGAACCCGAAAAGCAATACCCATTCCACCATTGCCAAACCCTCTCTACAAAACCCTCTTCTTTCAACCACATATTCTCAAACTTAAAGGCACTCCAACCTTTATTAACACTACTAGCCACCACCAAAAGAGGGCAATGATCAGAAATTACATGAGGGAGTACCCTTTGAGACACGTTTCCAAAGTGATCTACCCAATCCACCGATGCCAAAGTTCTATCAATTCTTTACATACAACCAGTCCCCGAATCTCTGAACCAAGTAAACGAAGCCCCTTCTAGAGGTAAGTCCACAAGGTCAATGAAATCTGAAAAAGCAAACATAGCCGGACTAAAAGCCTCACAACAAAATCTCTCACTCGGATATTGAATGGTATTGAAATCTCCAAAAACACACCATGCCGTGTTCCACCTGGAGTGCATCCTTGTGAGCTCCTCCCACAGAGCACCCCGCTGATTGTCATCATTAGGCCCATACACTCTTGAGCAAGCCCAAAAAAAATCATCTACAACCCCCTTCAGGAAAACATTAACAGAAAACATACCAACAGCACAATCAACTTTTGCAAAAACTCTCTTGTCCCAAACCAATAACACCCCCCTTGCAGTATTGACTGCATCAAGAGCAACCCAATCTAGAAACAGACTACCCTAAAGGCTTTGAACAACAGAAGAGTTTAAAGAAGACAGCTTGGTTTCTTGAAAGCAAATTATGGGTCTGTTTGGATACAGCTGAAAACTGAAAATTAAAAACTGAAAACACTGTAGAAAAATAATTTTTAAATATGTGAATAGTACCGTGGGATCCATTTTTAATGAAAAAGTTGCTGAAAAGTGAAATTTGTGGATTCGTGAACAGTGTACAGGTGCACTGTTCACCTTGGAAAAGTCAACAAATGCGCGCAAAAAAAAAGAAAAAAAAAAGAAAAAGAAAAACAAAAACAAAAACAAAACGCGCTACATGAAAAACGTGGCCGCAGACGCAGCTTTCATTGCTATCCAAACGGGTACTATATCACACTTCCACTCCTTGAGAAGATTTTTACATACCTCTTGCATCTGAGGATTATTTAATCCCCTAACGTTCCATGATAGCAGCCGTACACTCATTTAAAACTAGTAATCGCCCCCGTACCTACTGAGAAGTCTCTGTTCCTCCCCTTAGATGCTACCCCATCATAATTAATAGAAGAAATCAAACCTTTGAGTTCCCTAAGCCCTTTTTGCTTTGAGTTCACAATTCCTTTAGAAGTCCCAACACTAACAACATCAACATAGTCTTGTTCAAGAAGACGAAACAGAGCCAGACATTGATCTTCGTGCTTAACAATAGGAAAACCCACAATTCTATAGAAATTTTTCATCAAGCTACATACCCATTTCGAATTTTTCACTGCTGACCCTCGAACCTCTCCCTCATCAGCTACCTGGATCACCTCCAACTCCTTATGATCAAAGGGATCCCATTTAGATAGAGGTGAGCACTCCAAAAATCCACTCTCTTCCTCTCCATGAAAAGAACCACTCGGATTTACTTCACTGTGCTTCCATTGAAGCAGAGGATGCTCAGACCCTACCTGTAACTGCTCAACCCCATCCAAGTGGCTCGTTGACACTGGCTCAGCAATGGGATCGCTCCATTTTTCTCCCTTCTCACCTGAAGCCACCGTGGAGTCATGTCTCTCTCCAAAACAGAGGCCCTCCTCACTACCTAGACCCGACAGAGGAGAAAAATAGTTATGAGCAGCACCCTGATCCCGATGTGCAGAAGAAATGACAAACCCAAGCCCCATCGGAGTATGGGTCTTGTCCCTCTTCCTCCGATTGGCCACTCTGGTGAGTGCAAAAGTTGATTCCGGCACCGCTCCTGTCACTGGCGACCCAGAATCGACAAACCCAGGTCCCATCGGAGCTATCAGGGTGTAGTAGTTTCAAAACGGAATGTAAATTCTGCTTTTGAGCCCGGTAAACTCACTAAGTTCGAGTCCTTCATATTTTTTTCCCACTTGGTTATTATTATTTATCATGTTTTAGGTCATGTTATCATTCAAAGTCACCTATGTAGCATTTTCTACCATTCATATTTATAGTATTCTGTAACTAGAGTTGAGAATTTCCCATGGAAAAGCATTTGGAAGCCTAAAGTCCTAAAAAAGTGGCATTGTTTATCTGGGTTGGTTCTTAGGGGAAAATTCTTATAGCGGATAACCGAAGGAAGTGAAACATTGTTTTGATGAGCTAGTGTTGTATGTGCGAGGGGGATGGGCAGATGGTGGATTACTTCTTGTTGCATTGTCTCATTGCAAGGGAGTTGTGGGATATGTTTTTTCTCTTTTTGGGGTTCAGTGGGTGATACTTGGAAGAGTTGTCAACTTACTAGCTTGCTGGCAAGGCCGTAGCGGGAGACATTGGAACAGTGAGATATGGAATGCCACCCGTGATTGCATGATGTAATGCATCTGGATGGAAAGGAATGTAAGAAACTTTGAAGGGTGTGAGAGGAAAAATCTATATCTAAAACTACACTTTCTAAGAACTTTGTTCAAATGGGTGTCGGCATCGGGAAGTTTCTCCTTCTCAAACGTATTAGAGTTTATTGATAATCCTACTTTTAAAGCTTAGCTGCGACGTACATCTAGTATAATTCCTGTGTAGTTGGTGCATTCTAGCATTTTCTTTTTTTTTTTGCTGAAGTTTTTGCTGAAGGCATTCTAGCATTTTCTAAACAAACTTATTACTAATAAAACTAAAGGTAAGCATTCTGCATGTTATGCAATTTTTTAACCTATTAATTTCCTAATCATTGATTAAAGAATGTCGATTTTTTTTCTTGAAACTTGCTGCAATAATGGATAGTAGAATGATAGTGTTAATTGCCTGGCAGCTTTCAACAGATATGCCAAGGTCTGCGTGATTTGGCACTTTCCCAATCTACACTTCCAAAGGCAGATGCTAGAAGGGTAGTTGATGCTGCATCTGGCGTTGATGCTCCAGAAGAGTTGAAGGAATTCATAAACCAAGTTGCAACAGAGATTAATGGTCGTTACGTCTTGAAGTCATCCCCAGAACACCCAGAATATGATCCATTGAGGTTATTTTAAATTCAAAGAATTGAGTTTCCTTTCATCTAATCTAACTTAAAAAGAAATTTTGTTATGTCCTTGACTGCCCAATTTTTAGGTCTAAATGAAGTTTTAATTTGAACAATCAAGTTCTTGAATTTTAAAGCACCAATATAACAGCAATTTGATGGACCTTGATGATGTGTTGTATACTTGTATTCTTTCTCATATGGGTTGATAAATATATAACATGGCATGCATATGAGAGAGATGAATACTTCATTGGCAATCCAGATGTTCAAGTCAATGGGCCAATGGACTCGGCCATTGTTGGTTTTCCAAATCTAAAGGGGACATTTCTATATGCTTTTTATAGGCAACTGCCTTTCTAATTCTTTTTTTTTTTTTTTTTTTTTTTTTTTTTTTTTTTTTTTCATGGGTCAAGTTAAAAAGATATTATGAGAAATAAAAAGAACAAATACAAAAGGGGCGAACAAGTAAATGTGTTTCTAAATGTAATTTTAGATATTCAAATGATTTAAGCAGCTATCGACCAATTCCATCACAGCATCACTAATGAACTTGTCTAGTTGAAACTATCTGATAATTGAAAGGGTTGGTTAGCTATATATGATGGAGGGCAGAGAGCTCAGTAGTTTCATGATGGCCTCAAGGTTACCATGGTGTGAGATGAAGGCTGTAGTGGCGATCAGGGTCTGTTTCTTGTGACTCTGAGACTATGGGTTGTGCACCTGCTGCAAAACATATTTTTGGGTGGTTTGAAGTAGTTTATAGATGTCAATTTGGGTTGTCAGATTAATAGTAAAGATAAGCTATCTATTTGTCTTTTTTTTTTTCTCTAAATTTATTTGTTTTATGATAATGGTTTGCCTTTCTCCAAATTTTCCCAAATATCATATTGAAGATTGGTTGCATGTGCAAGTCATGTTGTCAACCTCTCCATCTCCATCTCCATCTCATATCCCTGCCATTGTTGATGGGCCCACATGGCCGAGAATTTGAAACATAATCAAATTATGCCACAGCACTAAGCCACTAAGGTCTGTCAAATTCATAATAATTACTTGCTTAATAAAATTTAAGGATTTGATTGTTTGAATGGGAACCTTAGGGACATGATTGAAATGTTTGTGAAACTGAAAGCAATGGTGTTGATGCTCCTCTAATGGAGCCTTATTAATTTTAAAAAAGTTTGTGGTAATATTGCATTATACTCATATAGTATGTTCGTATGAAATGTAGTGCATTGAGGTTATTTGAAATTTTCCTTCTTCTCAATTATGTGTTTCTCTTGCAGGAAAGTTGTAATTAACCTTCTTCGTGGAGGAGGACCTGATGTGAAGCTTAGAAGGGCTGAGGTATCTGAAGCTGCCAAGATGGCTCTTAAGAGGGATATCACTAATACTGAATATACTAAGGTCACTAGTTAATTTTGTTTCTTCATTTTTGCTTTTGATCTTCTTCCAAATAAAAATAAACAATGATTCCTCTGTCCCAATTTAATTGTCATGTATTTTTTCCAAAAGAAAGTGCAAGTTGTTACTTCTTTGATTTCCTTTTCTACACTCACTTTTTTTTTCAAAAAAAGAAAAAAAAAAATCTTATTAAAAATCATGCCACTCTTAATATTAATTGAAGGAATTTTCAGTAAAACCAATACATTTTTAAGTTTTTAATAATAATCATGCTATTTCAAACTAGAACATCTATTACAAAATAAAGAGTGTAGTAGTTGTGGTAGTAATAATAACAACGTAAAGAAGAAAAGGAATTTGTTGTCTTTATAAGGGGTTGATATCGCAAAATTCTAGAGAATAGTTCTTTGATAGGATGGATCTGGATCCTCTCATGATCATGTGTACAAAATATGAATCATGTTTGCAGCGTTTTAGCTATATTTGATTTAATGAATGGCTTTCTTTCTATACCACAACAGGATTCTTTTGCCTTCATGTTGGGGACTTATTTATATTTGTATGATCACTTTACTAATATAACATTGTATGGTTGAGAATTCACCAACAGAAATCATGCTTCTTGTCATGAACATAAGAGGATTTTGATCCTTAAAGAGTATTACACTTCCAAATTTAACAAAAGTGATCTTCAAGGTGTGTGATGAGTAATGACCCAAAGATTTGGAAAAGTTTGGCACACAAGGTGGTTTCATCAGTTATTTGATAGTTATTTGGTAGAAGAAAGTATTTAGGGTTTTGATAGATAAAATAAATGTCTTGATTTTGGATTGTAGGGAAGAAAGAAAATAGAGAATTTATGGTGTTTAGGGACTATGAATAGTTCCCATGAATAGTTCACACGAAAGAGAAGAAGAAAATAGAGAAGAGAGTGGGAGAAAAGAACACATGAAGGTGAACATTCTTTAATACTCAATGTTAAAGAAATTGAGTTTATGTTGATATAATGGCCCAAGAGGCCCGATTATGTTGTAAGCCCATATAAGGCTAACTCTGGCTTCTAGTCTCTATATATACCCTATTAAGGATTCGCTGTAATAGTTGACTTTATTATACAATAAAGATATAGCTGTTAGGGCTTTCTTTTGTGGACGTAGGCCATCAAGCTAAACCACATAATTCCTTGTGTTATTCTTTCTTTTCTGCTTCCGCTTCTCTATATTATTTCATTCTCGTCTTTAACATGATATCAGAGCCAAGGTTGTTTGTAGTTGTTTGCTTGTGCAACCTACATATTTTTAACACTCAAAAAGCTCAATATTTTAATAAATCAATTGTATCTAATTATTGAGTACATTGAATGTGCGCGCACACACATATATTTGGAGCCCTCTATCAGATTATTTGGAGCCCTGTATTGGAAAAAATGGAGAAGAGGCTTGTAGGTTGATAGAAAATTTATTTGTCTAAAGGGGGAAGGCTCACCCTGATTAAGAGTACTCGCTCTAGTTTGCCAAATTATTTTCTCTCTCTATTCCCTATACTATCTAGCATTGCTAGGCATACTGAGAAGATGCGGAGGGATTTTCTTGAGTACTAGGAATTTTATCTTCTTTTCAGATCTATACCCTACAAAACATTAATCTTTAATTTGTTTTTTTTTTTTGATAAGTAATGGAAAATATATATTAAAGAAGAACGCGGCCCCGTACATATGAAATGTACTAAATAGGCAAAAACATCAGGAAACCAAATTACAATGAACAACCAAAACAGGAAGAGAAAAACAAGAAAAAGATGGTATAGCTAAACACCATTCGAGAAGAGTAAAAAAGAAAAAAGACTTAAACTCAAGAATGGACCGTTCGTGACCCTCAAAGCTTCTGGCATTCCGTTCCCGTCAGATACACCACATCAAACAGTGCGGCACCATCCTCCAAATAACTATATTACGATGACGCTTGAAATTACATGACCAACAATCCAACAAATCCACAACCTTTTGAGGCATCACCCAACAAATACCAAACAAGCAAAAGACCATACTCCACATCTCATAGGCCAAGGGATAGTGAAGGAGGAGATGATCAACAGATTCTCCACACCTTTTGTTTCCTCAAACCCAAACCACCATTACCACTTATCCAACAAATGTTGTATGAGAGTAGTAAGCTTCCGAATCCCCGTCCTTCTGCTAGCCAAAGGAGTACACACCTTCTCTCATCCAACCAAACAATGTTTGAACTCCTCTCCTAAACCACCACAGGATGTTATCAAAGGAAACTTACAAACGAATTTTTTGTAAGTGTCATGCTTTAATGTTTCACCATTTACAGAATTATTCCAGGTCACAGATAAAGGTTGCAACAAGTAAATATCATTAAATCTGTAATTTTAGATCTTTTATTAACTTTGATTCCAAAATATGAGCAAGGCATTGCTAGAGGCAACATGCAATGTTGGTGCTTTAGATGCAATGAAAAGTAATTAAAGGCTCTGTACCATGAACAACTACAAGTAAAGAATTCATTAAAAATAGTAGGCCGCCGGATACATAAGAACATGTACGGGTACACAAATGGAATTAGAAGCATATGATAATGATTAGAAAGTATGGCTTTCTAAATCTACATGCTTCAAGGCATACAATACTAAGAATGGAAAGTTAAGGCTCCCCGGCGCGTTTCTTTCTTTGTTTGGACAGCCACATGGGATAGGATCCTCACGGGTGATAACTTGCGGCTTAGAGGCTTTGATTTTGTTGACTGGTGTATTATGTGTCGTTGTTGTGGTGAGACAGTGGATCATCTGTTGTTACATTGTGGAAAGGCTTATCGACTGTGGTGCTTTGTCTTTAAGATTTTTGGGATTTCATGGGTTTCTTCATTTACGGTGTAGATTTTCTTTTTAGTTGGTGGAATTGGTTGGGGAAGCATTCTTCTTACATTTGGAACTTAGTTCCATTGTGTTTGATGTGGTGTATTTGGAAGGAACGCAATCGTTGGACATTTGAGGATTTGGATAGATCTGAGGACCAAATGCATGCTTTCTTTTCTGGTTCTCTGTTTGATTGGGCTAGAGCTTGGGGACTCACATCTAGCGACTCTCTTCCTCTTTTCCTTAGCTCTCTTTCTTTGTAATTTAAGTTTTTTATGTCTTTGCTTTTTCTTCCTTTTTGTAATTTGCCCTGCTGGTGCTTTTTGCATCTAGCAGTTTTTTAATATATTTTTTCTTACCTATCAAAAAAAAGAAAAAAAAAGAATTTGAAGTTTTATCTCTCTTTTTTTTTTTTTTTTTTTGTATAAATTTATCAAGTATAGCTTCCCATTCTTAGTATTGTATGCCTTGAAGCATGTAGATTTAGAAAGCCATACTTTCTAATCATTATCATATGCTTCTAATTCCATTTGTGTACCCGTACATGTTCTTATGTATCTAGCGGCCTACTATTTTTAATGAATTCTTTACTTGTAGTTGTTCATGGTACAGAGCCTTTAATTACTTTTCATTGCATCTAAAGCACCAACATTGCATGTTGCCTCTAGCAATGCCTTGCTCGTATTTTGGAATCGAAGTTAATAAAAGATCTAAAATTACAGATTTAATGATATTTACTTGTTGCAACCTTTATCTGTGACCTGGAATAATTCTGTAAATGGTGAAACATTAAAGCATGACACTTACAAAAAATTCGTTTGTAAGTTTCCTTTGATAACATCCTATGGTGGTTTAGGAGAGGAGTTCAAACATTGTTTGGTTGGATGAGAGAAGGTGTGTACTCCTTTGGCTAGCAGAAGGTTGGGGATTCGGAAACTTACTACTCTCATACAGCATTTGTTGGATAAGTGGTAATGGTGGTTTGGGTTTGAGGAAAACCGATTGTGGAGATGGGTAGTTACTATGAAGTATGGGGAGGAGTGGGGTGCATGGTGTTCGAAACTTGTTCGAGACACTCATGGTTGTAGGTAGTGGAAGAGTATTAGAATGAGCGAAGATCATTCTTTAGAGTGCATTTGGTTTGATGCGTGCACTGGTAGCCAAATCCAATTTTGGCATGACTGTTGATTTGGTCTCGAAAGCACGGATACCCCAGTTTTGCTCACGTACCAATATCTGATACAATATCCGTACCACATACCTTTGGGATAAAGTGCCGATATGTCTGGGATACACCCATGATACGATCATAACCCAACCTCCTGATTAGTGAGAGAGACCAAACTTGTGAAGATTTTGATTTATGTTTTTTATATATTGATTTCAATTTTAAACACTTATCTAGTTATCTTGTATTTACTCTTTTTTGTCTTGATTTGTATTCTAAACATCATTTAAAGGCCATAGATTCACTTTATTATCCATTATTGTTCTTAAATTAATATATGCTTAACAATATACAAAAATATATAAATAAAAATATCTTTAATAGTTAATTAATACATTTATCCTTGCCATATCGTATCCTAGTTTTTCTAGAATTGTTGTATTGCCATATCCCGTATCGTACCGTTCCCATACCTGTACTGGTTCTTTTTTAGTTGTTGGTGTGGAGATCAGCCTTTGAAGATGATGTATCTTGTACTGTTTGAAACTGCCATGGACAGAGTTGCCTCTGTGGAGTCATTGTTGGAGAGATAAGATGAGGGGTGGAGGAGGAGTTGGGGTGTGGGTGTGGGGTTCTTGAGGAATTTTAATGGTTGGGAGATAGAGGGGTGGGTTCATTCTTCCAACTGTTAGAATCTAATGTTCCCACTAGGGAGGGGGAAGATAGGATGAGATGGAAGCTAAAAAGAAGTGGAGAATTCACTGTGCATGAGACATTACGGGGCCCATCCCTTCTATTATTCCTTTGGAAAGCCATATGGAGGGTTAAGGCTCCTCAAGAGTTTCCTTCTTTTTGGTGTGGCTTTTGAGTTGTGGAGTTTTGTATTTAGGTCATTTGGGATTCAGTGGGTATTACTAGATAAGGTCTTTGATCTATTATGTGGGTTGCAGAATGGGGTAGCTAATCATTCTTTAGATATCGGAGTCTTGTTCCTTCTGTTTGTTTGTAGACTATATGCAGGGAGTGAAATTGATGCAATTTTGAAGATGTGGAATGCATGACAACTCAATTGCTAGCAACCTTCGCTAGTTCTTATGGTCTTTTGTTTTGGGTCTTACGGATAGTAATTATGTTCAATCTTTCATAGGGTCTTTACATATGTAGATAATTCTTCATTTTGTAATTCTTTTATGCATGGAGTTGTCCATTTTCAGTAAAATTTCTATAAAAGATCTTTGAAATCTGAAAATTGAAGAGATTATTGCTGCAATTGATGATTTTTTTTTTTGTTTTGTTTTTTTTTAGATAGGTATGAATGTTATTATCCCAAATCTCATTGTCAGTGTCAAATGGGGTTTTAAAGATTGTATCCTCTTCATCTCATTTCCACTTGTAGTGTTTTTTGTCCGTGTAAATTTATCCTATATGACAATCATCAGAATCTACTCTCACTCTTATTCCTTTAGCACAAATTCATGGGGTTTTTCTATCACCCGGGCATAAAATACTTTGTGATTTATTTTCTGCATTCTGTCACTTGAACATGCTACAGAGGTACTTACTGGAACTACTTTTAAGTTAGACCCTTTTGATGATAGTTTAAGTTCAGCTTACATGAAACGATTGGTTTAGGGATTCATCATCTTAATATTCAGTAACACTATATCACTTATTTTTGTACTTCTGGGTGAAATTTCTTCCACTGCTTGTCTCGAATATTAACAGAGAATCCTAGGATAATTTCCATCTGCAGATTCACAACGTCAACCACCTTCCCAGATTTCTGCACTCCTCTTTTACTAGTTATTTATGTTCTTAACTAAAATTATCATCTTTAAATTTTTATGCACACATATTGCGATGTCAATTACAGCTCATCCCAATAATAACATAATGGTCTTTGTGCAGGTTATGAGTGATATTTGTGTCTCCAAAGGCTCCGCGTGGGTCTTGAAAAGTAGTGACGGAAATTCAAAATGATCCTATACTGTTTGTTGGATTAATGACAAAAAAAACCATTACAAGGTACAGAGAAAAACAAGTTATCAGAGGATTTTCAAATTTTGATTTATCATATTGAAGTTTTTGATACCAAGTTATAAAAATGTTCATGCGCTCCCATTCATGAAAATGTTCTAAGATATTATTGGTGCATGCCAGTTGAGAACCTAAATAATTGTGGATAATTTGGGTGTTTCCAGTGAATTGATCTTTTTAGATGATTTCTCAAAATAAAAAGAAGTACCAATCAAAATAACATACATTTCCTTGATCTTTCTAAGACAAAATATATAGCTTTTGGAAATTATAATAGTTTGAGATTATGATAAGATGGAAGTTTGGTATATGTTTCATGTTAAGATTGAAGCATCTGGTGGCTGCAGTCATTTCTGTTCTTGAATTCTTGAGATTGTTAACAATAAGTTTCCTTTTGCAATTGTTAGCTAGCCTTTTGAAGGATCCGAAGATTGGCTGCTAATGTAATAGATAACTGTGTCTTCATATCCTTTTCTCCGTTAAAAAGGGGTTCAGCAGTGTAATTGGAAACGGAATTTCACTTGTAGAGCAGTTACGCCTCACCACATAGACAGTTTGTTGCGTCAAATTTTCATGGTTTTCTTGTGAGTTCCTTTTCTTTTCTTTTTTTTGGCATCATTTCCCTCTTGCACAAAACTCAAATTATGAATAGATATATCTTACGAAACTACTATTCATTGCTGCTAGATTATGATATTATTTGGATGCTTGGTTTCTGTCATAATAATCAGTTTATTAACATGTCATTCCATGCAGGTATGCTGTTGTGTACCAAGTGTACTTGGATGGTTGATGATTTTTTTGGTACCCATCCGCGTTTTACACAGACCTGGTAGTTTGGAGTACTTGTTAACAAGAAACTGGAATTGGTTGAAAGGTTGGTGGTGAAGCGCCTCGCTAGGTCCTTAAAAGGGCGAAGCGTCGCATTTTGTTAGCACTTGCACTGAGCTTGCCGTCCCCACTTAGCTCTAATGAGATATCTATATTGCTATTTAGTACATCAAACAAGGTCCTATTATCCATTTATGCCCCCGGGGGTTAAATCTTGCCAAGTGGAACATATTTTTGAATGAGTTACTTTATGTCTCTTGTACCATATATAACTTGGATTTTGATATAGTCGCATATTTTCAGAAAATCAAGTATAAATATTCTTCTATGGCTTTTTTTTTTTTTTTTTCATAGATCACCCACTAGAGACATAAAAAATGTGATTTTTTTTTAGAGAGTTTCAACCTATAGTATCTACTCTTAATGATACTAAAGACTTTACTTGTTGAGCTAACTGGAATTCATAAATATGATTTAAACTAAAGTAGTTCATTTTATGCTTCAGTCAATAATTATCCATATTCATTACATATCAAACGTGAAACTCTTCAAATATGAAAAGTGGAATTCTTCTCTAAAAAAAAAAAAGTGGAATTAATTCTTAACCTCTTAATGCAACAAACAAACTGCTAATATATCCTTTAAATATATATATATATATATATCCCTTATAGCATATATCTATTTGGCGGAAGGAGGCTCAAACAAAATGGCGTGGCATCCAATATAGGCAGCTTGTTCAAAGTCGTGTCACTTTACTGTGGCATTCAAAAAACGGTTGGAAGAAAGTATTGCAGCGATTGCTCAATATTATTGCTAAAGCCTCGTCAGGTTTTGGAAGTGTTCCGATTGTGCCTTTTACTGAAAAAATTGTGGGTTTCACGGCACTATTTACAGACCCATAAAAGTCATCAAAACACAAATTTTAATATAAATTTGGGTTTCACAGTGAAAATAAAGTTGGGAAATTGGTTTTGGCTTCAATGACTAAAACCAGTGCATTTGCATTAATATTTATACAGCTATATGTGTAAATCTGTTACACCTGAAAAGATATAGCAACAATTCAAATACAAGAAGAAAATACAATATTAATTACCAAAAAAAAAAAAAAAACAATTCAGATACAAGAAGATTAAATTTCAGTTGTATCCATTTCTATCTCAATATTCTACAGCAGCTCTAGATATTTGGTTTTATCTTGATCTTGAGATGATGAGATTTGAACTTAGTGCCTGTCTTTATCTTTCTCAAAACTAGCATCAATAGGATTAACTTGATCCTATTGATCTGTTATCTTAACAGCCCCTTGCAAGGTGATGGGGGTTGAACAACCATCAGCTTGGATTTGAGATAAACAAAACGTGATGAAGGCAATCCTTTGGTAAAAATATCAACAACCTAATCAAGGGTAGAGATGAACTTGACAATGATGTCACGATTGACTACCTTCTCGTGAACAAAATGATAGTTAACTTCAATATGTTTATTACGGGCATGAAAAACCGAATTAGAGGCCAATGCAAGTGCATTGACATTGTCACACCATAGCATAGGAGCTACCTTAAGAGGAATTTGAATTTCCTGAAGCAACATTCGCAACAAGTAAAGTTCAGTTGTGGTGATGGCTAAGGAACGATACTCAGCTTTAGTACTAGACCGGAAAACAACAACTTGTTTCTTAGCACTCCAAGAAATAAGATAATCTCCAAGGAAAATTGAAAATTCGAAAGTAGAGCGTTGATCACCAAGGCTACCAGCCCAATCTGAATCATAAAAGGCATTAAGTTGGAGAGAACCTTTAGAGTAGAACAACCCATGATCAGGTGTACCCTTAAGATAGCGTAATACACGCTTTGCAGCTGATAAGTGAGTTGAAGTTGGAGCATGTAGGTGCTAATAGAGTTGATTAATTGAGAAAGCAATCTCTGGACGAGTGAGAGTACAATATTGTAAAGAGCCAACAATATGCCAATAGACAATAGGATCATTTAGTAAGTCACCATCATATTTAGAGAGCTTAGAGGTAGAAGAACAAGGTGACTTGGAAGGTTTTGCATCAGCCATGTGAATGCGAGTAAGTAAATCTGAAATATACCTTGTTTGACAGATATGCAAGCCCTTTGGAGTGCGAGAAACCTAAATGCCAAGGAAGAGGCTAAAGAACCCAAAACTTTTAAAGGAAACTCCTGCTGCATGCTGCAAATGAGGGAACTTATTATGGGAACATGACTCTCGGTGATGATTATGTCATCAACATAAATTAGCAAGTAAACCTGGATAGCTCCGCAAGCATAGATAAATAATGATGAATCAACTAATGAAGCTTTAAATCCAAGCTCTAATAAGAATGTGGAGAGTCGCGTAAACCAAGCTCTTGGTGCTTGTTTTTAAGCCATAGAGAGCTTTATGCAACTGACAAACAAAATCAAGATAAGCATTATCAATGAACCCTTGAGGTTGTTCCATGAACACTTCTTCTCTTAAGTTCCCATGAAGAAAAGCATTGGATACATCCAATTGCCGAATTTCCCAATCAAAATGGATTGCTAAAGCCAATATAATTCAAATGGTAGAAGATTTGATTACAAGGCTGAAAGTTTCAGTGTAGTCCACTCCACTTCGTTGATCAAACCCCTTAGCAACTAATCTAGCCTTAAATCTTTCAACTGAGCCATCAGATTTGCATTTTATTGTATACACCCATTTGTTGCGAATGATATTATGATTTGGAGGGTGAGGACACAAGGTCCAAGTGACATTGGACATCAAGGCATCTAATTCTAGCTTCATGGCTACTCTTCATTGTGAGTCAGCAGCAGCCTTGCTATAGCATGATGGTTCAAAATCTTGGATAGTAGTGTGGAGGCCTTGGAAGGGGTATTTGGTGGTTTGGAATAATTTATAGTCATGAAATATTTTTGGCTGAAGAGAACCTATTTTAGAATTAATGAGCATTGGATGAGGAACAATGGGTTGAGTAAGTGGTGCATTAGACCTTGTAGAGGTTGACAGACTTGGAGATAAATGTGGTAATTGTGGTGATAATGATATGGAAGGCAGAGGAGTAGGAGATGTAGGTGGGCCGTGTACAAGTTGTTCATTTGCTGGTGCAGAATCAGGAGTAGGTGTTGTAGATGGAGAGTTTGGAAGTGTTGTAGAAGGAATTGAAGAAGGAAGATTTGAGAAAGTATTATGAGGAGGAAAGGGAAAGGGGAAAGGAACATCACCTGATGCATGAATCTTGGAAGGCAAATGTGAAGTAGCTTTATCCTTGGCTGGGAAGGAACTCTCATAAAAAAATAACATGCATAGCTATAAGTACACTTTGTTAGTAATAGGATCAAGACACCTGTAACCTGCATAGCTATATCCAATAAAAATACAAGGCTTAGATCTATATTCCAACTTATGAAGGCCTTAAGGACGCAAAAATGGATAGCACAAACAACCAAAGACTCTCAAATTGTTATAATTTGGCTCTTTATTGTATAACTTGAGAAAGGGTGACATATGATCAAGAATAGGGGTAAGCAAATGATTAATAATATAAACGGTTGTAAGAAAAGCATCAACCCAATAACGATTTGAAAGATGAGAATGAGCCAATAGTGTTAATCCAGTTTCAAGAATATGTCGTAACTTTCTTTCAGCAAGACCATTTTGTTGTGAAGTGTATGGGCAAGACTTTCGATGGACAATGCCATGCTTGGTGAGAAATGATTGGAAGATAAGTGAGGTGTACTCATCACTTCCATCAGATTGCAATTGTTTAATAGTTGTAGAGAATTGATTTTTTGCCATCAATTTAACACTTCAGATTTATTATAAAGTGGATAGAGCCAAGTATAGCATGAAAAGCCATCAATGAAAACCACATAATATTTGCATCTACTCACATATTGGATAGGTGAAGTCCAAATTTCAGTATGAACAAGTTGGAGAGGAGTAGTAGAGAGATGAGTAGATGAATGAAATGGTTGTCGTTTACTCTTGCCCAATTGGCATGAAGTACAAACACACATTTTTATTAAAGTCATTACAAGAAAGGGGTAAATGATTGTGTTTAACAACATGAGAAACAACATCAAAAGACGAATGACCTAATCTAAAATGCCACACCAACGAAGATGTTTTTATTCCTAACAAAATAATAAAAGTTCGGTTGCCATGAAGAGAGTTTCTTTGAAGCTGCAGTGGATATAAGCCATTTTCACTTTTCCCTTCCAAGAGAATTGCATGTGTTCAAAGATCCTTCACAAAATAATGAGATAAAGTGAGTATGAAGTAACATGCATTATCTAAACAGAATCTTTGAATAGAAAGTAAGTTGGAAGAAGCATTTGGGCAATGTAAGACATTTTCAAGATGCAAGTTTGAAGAAAAAGAGTGAAGAGTGATTGAACCTGAGTTTTCTATAGCAAGTCCTGCTCCATTTCCCACTTCTACTGTGTCAGTGCCTTGGAAAGGTTGCTGAATTGTCAAATTTTCAAGTTCATTGGTGATATGAGCATTTGCACCACTATCAACAAACCATTTTTGATCTTCAAAAGCAGCATTTGTATAGGCCACCATAGCTGCAAGTTGCGTTGGAGGATGTCTTCCTTGGCAGGAGTAATCCATGTGATGATAACAGTCAAGGGCTTGATGATTGGTCTTGCCACAAATTTGGCATGGAACACATGCACCATTGTTGAAAGGGGCACTACTATTGACTATTAGATGTTCCATGAGCATGTTTGGGAGTGAAGTTTCTTGGTTGAAATTTGGGTGTGTACTGCATCTTATTGTTGGGAGTAATTTGATTAGATCTTGGCTTGTTGGTGAACAAAGCGAAGTTTGTTGCATCAGATATAACAGCATTTTGTTGGTTGAAAAACATTTCATGATTCAAGAGTTCGTCTCTAAAGTCAACAAAACTCAATGGGTTGTCTCGAGTAGCAAGAGAGAAAGATGTGATGAAGTTGTTAAATGAAGGATTGAGACCATTGAGTGCATATGAGATGAGATCATCTTCAGGGAGAGGTTTACCAACTGCAGCTAGTTGGTCAGCCAAAGATTTGGCTGTCTACAAGTGCTCTGAACAAGTCTTAGAGCCTTGAGTTAAATTTTGCAATTGTCTCTTCGAATGAGCAATGCGAAAGCGAGACTATGAGGCAAAGCGATTGGCCAGTGCAGTCCACACTTGTTTCGAAGTGTCTAGTCCATAAATAGTAGACAATACATTCTCCGAGAAAGTAAAATTGATCCAACTAAGAAGATATTGATCCTTCTTAGTCCAAAGAGTGAATTCGGTATTAAGAGTCTTTTTACCTTCAACATCAACTAAAAATTCTAGTGGGCACGGATCAGAACCATCAACGATACCCATTAGTCCATTGCTGCGTAAGGCAGGAAGAAATCTTGAGAGCCAATTAAGGTAGTTGCTGCCATCTAACTTGGCAGGGATCCCTTGAGGAAAATTGGGAAGAAGAAAGGAAGGTGATGAGATATTAGTAGATAAGTTAAGGTTGGAAGCAAAGGAAGACATTGTCACAAGATCAAAAGATTATTGGTGTTAGTTTAAGAAGGCTTTAATACCATGAAAATAAAGTTAGGGAATTGGTTTTGGCTTCAATGACCAAAACCAGTGCATTTGCATTAATATTTTTATAGCTATACATGTAAATCTGTTAGAGCATTAGCATTGGAGAATGCTAATGCCATATCTAAGGACAATTTGGCATTTTAAGCCTTAAAATCCTTTGCATCAGACAATTGTAAACACAACTATTGCAATTTTTTTGCAATAGTGCTACATTACAATTCTAAAGTTAGAATTGTACTGTAGCAGTATTCTAAAAAATATATATATTTTATTCACTTTTCCCCCGAAAATTCTCTCTCCTCTATCTCATTATTTCAGTTCTCTTCTCTCTCTTCCTTCCCTGTTCTCCATTTGCTCTCTCCTCTCTTCAGACCCAAACACCATTCTCTTTTCAACACACATCACACATCATAGTGGCTCAGTTTTTCTGGTGGGTTGCGATCTGGCGGTTCTGTGGTTGCTTTTTTTTTTTTTTTTTGGCGTGGGTGACGACGTGGGTCACTGTGGTGGTTGGGTCCGGTGTTTAGGTCATGGTTGGGTCTAGTGTTTGGGTCGTGGTTGGGTTGTGGCTGAAGTGGGTTGGGTCTAGTGTTTGGGTCCAGTGTTGTGGCTGAAGTGGGTTGGGTCCGGTGTTTGGGTCGTGGTTGGATCGGTGGGCTGGGATTGGTTGATGGTGGGTTTGAAATAGTGGATCTGTTGATCGGTGGGTGGATTGGTTGGGTTGATCATCCATAGCTCTGATGGTGGCTCCGATGATAATTTTTTTTGAAAGGGTTTGCTCTAGTGGGTTTCAAATCAGTGGCATGGGCTGATGGGTTTTTGGTGCCGTAGCTTGGTTGTTGATGGGTTGAGGTGCCGTGGCTGTGGTTGTTGATGGGTTGAGGTGCTAATGGGTTTTTGGTGCCATGGCTGTGGTTGTTGATGGGTTGATCGGTGCTGATGGGTTTATGGTGTCGTGGCTGTGGTTGTTGATGGGTTGATCGGCGGCGTGGGTTTCTGATCGGTGGCTTGGGTTTTTGGTGCCATGGCTGTGGTTATTGATGGCTTGTGTGTTGCTAGAGGTTGAGGGAGAAGGAGAGGAAAAAAAAAGACTATTGGAAAGCGTAGGAAATGTGAGTCTGAACAAAAATTGACAGTTATAAAGAAATAATAAAGAAATATTAAAAAATAATATTTTAATAAAAATAGAGTTTTGGGATGCTGGAGGTATTGTAAAATTGTATAGTATAATGATAAAGTGGATTTTTAGAATGGTAAAATAGAGTAGAATTAGAGTTTTTTTATGCTAATGCTCGTACACCTGAAAAGATATAGCAACAATTCGAATACAAGAAGATTAAATTTCAGTTGTATCCATTTCTATCTCAATATTCTACAGCAGCTCTAGATATTTGGTCTTATCTTGATCTTGAGATGATGAGATTTGAACTTGGTGCTTATCTTTATTTTTCTCAAAACTAGCATCAATAGGATTAACTTGATCTTATTGATCTGTTATCTTAACACACAATATTATTCACACATTTAAAAATTATTTTGCTACAGTGTTTTCAGTAATAAGTTTTCAGTTTTCAGCAAATAAGCGGTATTAAATCTTTTTAGTCTAGAAGAAGAAGAAGAAGAAGATATTACTTCTAAATCGCGGGCTGGTATGAATTGGACATGGTTATTTGCAAGTGTTTGGATAAAAAAGAAAGCATCCTTGAAAGGTGCTTTCAAAAACCAAAACTACTTGTTTATGCAAATTTGAGGATTTGTTCCCCCCCACCCCCCCCCCCCCCCCCCAAAAAAAAAAAAAAAAAAAAAAAAGACTGTGGCATTGACTTATTGACTAATAGTAATAGTCTGATACAATACAGTGGCCTTCATTATATTCTAGTTGCGGATAATACTTATATATACCAAAAAAAAATTATTATAAAAAAAATCTTCACTCCATAATTAAAAAGAATTTAAGCAAAACTCAAGTAATTGACCAAAAATAGTTATAGTGACGCTACTGACCAAAAGTAGTTATAGTGATGCTACACGGCGTGCATCCAACTTAACAAACCCAACCTAAATCAACCCAAACTGACACCTTGGATTTTGTGGGTTGGTGTGTGGAGATTTTATTTTAGAGAAATGCTATGTCTATAATATTTTTAGTTTTTTACAACAAGTTCTAAGTGGTTAGTTTTTATTAGTTGTTATGGGTGGACAAAAATGTTAGATTCAAATTAGAACCAATAACAACTTACCACATATGATTTGTTGTGAAAGTATTGTGAAAAGTGTTGTGGACGTAGCATATTTATTTATTTAATGCTTGGATCAAGATGGGATTTTGTGGAATGTAATTTATATGAACCTATTTATAAACTTATACAATTAAATTTCAAGTCTATGTATGTATATTTGTAGACAAGTATATGTATAAAAATACAATGTTTTGTGTAGTTAAATTGAACATCTTGTCACAAGTTTATTCACGAACACATTATTATGTTTGAGCTTAACTTTTTAATAATAAGGCCTAAACTTGGGCTTGGGCTTGAGTTTGAGCTTGGCTTGTTCGATAAACTAATGAACATAAATAAGTTTTTTCATAGGCGGAGTTCGAGATGTTTATAAATAGCTTGGTTCATTTGCAGTTCTAGATAATTCTTCTTCAATTGCTAATAAAAGGATTATGGCCAAAATATACTATTCGTCTCCGAAATTCACTTAGTGAGTGCATTTAGTCCCTAGAGTTTCAAATAAATGCTATTGATCCCTCAAGTAAGCTATTAGTCATTTTTGTTAATTGTTGTTAGTTTCATTGCCTACATGGCTAATGGAGTAATGACGTGGTATATTTTTTAAATGATGTGACATTTGTTATTAAAAAAATTATAAAATTTATTTGACCCATTAGAATCCCATGAATATCAAATACTTGACCCGGTTCCTAGCAAGTAATACCAAATCAAATCTAAAATCCTCAAACTGAAACATATGAGAAAATGTAGCAAATTAATGCTCTCAAGAGCTTGTAGCTTTGATTATGTATTATTCGTTAGGAATCAGGTTAAATATTTGGTAATTATGGGTTTCTGACGGGTCAAATAACTTTTGTTATTTTTTTATTAGAAAAAATGTCACATCATTTTAAAAAATGTCACACCACAACTTTGTTAGTCATACAAGCAATGACACTAACAATAGTTAATATGATGACTAATAATGCCTATTTTTAAAAACTTAAATGTTTTATAACGCTCACTTGAAACTTGATGAATCAATTACACTCACTAGGTAAACTCCATGAGCTAATAGTATATTTTGGTGAATGATTACTTAGCACAAAAAAAAAAGTGGTGTTTGTGATAGTAACAAGCCAATTTCAAGCCTATCATAGAGATCCAAAGTTTTGGAATCTAACTCTCCAATTTCAAACCCAAAGTCTAATCAAATGTCATATTCAATATCCAAATAGACTTCAAGGTCCTCCCCTACCCAGGGATTAATTAAGGTCTTTTTTTATTTATTTATTTTTTTACTAGTCATATTCTTTTTTCCTTCTTATTTTGATGAAATTGAAATAGACAATGTTACAGTTAAAATGTAATTTCAACAAATCTAAAAGAGCCTATGGTGTTACTCATTTAAAATGCCATTTTACTAAATAAGTGATGATAATTGTTATTAACTAATTGAAAAAATGACATCATACACATTTAAATTGTGAAATTAAAAATTCATTGTAAAAAATTAGAGAAACCAATATATCATCACCTATAATATTATAATTGAGTATTCCTATTTGGTATCTACTAGGAATGGCAATAAGTTGAGGTTGATGGTTTCCAACCCAATTCGACCCTAAAGGGTCCGTTTGGTTGGGAGAGTGGAAAAATGGGAGGATAGAAAAGTGGAAGGATATAAAAGATTTAGTTCTCTCTTGTATGTGCTTGGTTGAGATGGTAGAAAAGTTGAGGGATGGAAAACTATTTTGTTTGGTTGAGAAGAAAAGTAAGAGGATAGAAAATAAAGTTTGTATAAAGTTACCATTATATCCAATTTAGGTAAAACAAAAATAATACATTATATTTTTATTAAAAAAAATATGTATGAATGATTTCTTCATAAAAAAAAAAAAAAAAAAAAAAAAAAAAAAAAAAAAAAAAAAGAGGATAAGAAGTTCAAGAACCCAAAACTTTAAAAAAAAAAAAAAAAGAAACCAAAACAATTGAAAAAAGAACGAGTGTTTTACGAACACAAAAGAAAAGAATTAAAAAAAAAAAAAAAAAGGAAGAAAAGACAAGGAGTTAAGGACTTGACTCACAAGTCACAAGCACGAAAGTTCTCATAAAAAAATAAAAAAATAAAAAAAAAAGGGGAAAAAACTTACATATAACACATCAACTTGGAGGGGGTAAATATGTAATTCAAGTGCTAAGCCCTGCCTTTTCTCTCTTTTCTTTCCAGTTTTCCTCCCAAATTGGGAGGATAAAAATTTATGGGCCCGCATGGATTTTTTTCTCTAATATTTTCCATCCTTTGTGTGTTTCTCTCCTGAACCAAACAAGGAAAAACATCATTTTCTCCCTTGTTTTACCCCTCCAAGCTTGTGACTTGTGAGTCAGATCCTTGACTCCTTGTCTTTTCTTCCTTTTTTTCCTTTTTTTTTTTTTTAATTCTTTTCTTTTGTGTTTGTAAAACCCCCTTTCTTTTTTCAATTGTTTTTTTTTTTTTTTTTTTTTTGAAAAAAAAAGTTTTGGGGTCTTGAACTTCTTATCCTCTTTTTTATTTTATTTTTTTAATGTAGAAATCATTCATAGATGTTTTTTTAATAAAAATATAATGTATTATTTTTCTTTTACCTAAATTGGATATAATGGTAACTTTATACAAACTTTATTTTCTACCCTCTCACTTTTCTTCTCAACCAAATAAAAGAGTTTTCTATCCCTCCACTTTTTTACCCTCCCAACCAAATACATACGAGAGAAAATTAAAAATATTTTCTATCCTTCCACTTTTCTATCATTTTTCCATTTTCTATCTTCCTACTTTTTCACCCACCCAACCAAACGGACCCTGATATAAAGGGTTTGTGATTTCCTAAATGGGTTTGGTGTGAGTTTGGGTTCACCTTTTTAAACCCACTCAAATTTGGTTTTTAATTTTAAGTATCCGAATTTGACCCAATTATGTATTAAATTTATGAAATGTCTTTATTATTAACTTTATTTACACAAAAACTTATGATTTCTATGATATAAAAGCTATAGAGGGCTTTTAAACAATTAGGCCGATCATTTCCAATATTAAAAAGGGAAAAAAGAAGTGAAAATGTCATAAATAGGTTGTTGTTTGACAACTCTATTCAGTTAATTTATTTTAAAAAAAAAAATGATATAAATAAGAAATCGACATCGTATGTTTTTCCAGGTTGTTTTTGTTAGCTAATACATTTTCAGGGGGGAAAAAAAAATCAAAATAGCAACGTTTGTAAACTTATTTAGCAAAACAGTATTTTTTTTTGGTATATGAGTACCAGTACTAAACTCATCTCTCCAATATACAAATTCCACATCCACCTCTATTCTAGACATCGTGTCAAAATGGAAATCATCTTTTGAAATGACTAGTTCCATGTTACGAATGCTATTTAACAAATAAATTTTTTTTTTTGTGAACCAAAAAAACATAGGAGAAGAAGGCAGCAACTCCTCTGCATTCGTTATAGTTATTGAACCATAGGTTATTGGTTCCCAAATCGTACATGTTCGACTTACAATAGTCATTAGTGTCATTGCCAAAAGCTTTAATCACATAGAGCATTCTCATCAAGAAGGGTAAAATATTTAGCATATACCATCTTAAATCTCAAAATTTTAGCTTTTAACACTTCACTTTATAATACATCATACATCAAACATTCTAATTTTTTTAACACTTCATTTAAATATTGTTTTTTTATTTACTGTTTCTTTCTCTCTGTCTCTCCCTTTCTTTGAAAACTCACCCCTTTCTTTGCAAACCCACACCCACGGCTAGCCGCCGGCCACCACCATAAAAAAAAAAAAAAATAAAACCACCCGCCGGCGCCACCACCATCAAAAACAAAAAAAAAAAACAAAACCACCCGCCGGCGCCACCATAGCTACAACTGCCACTGTCACCAATAACCACCCAAATCATAACCAAATCACAAACCCAAACCCACAACCTCTTCACCATTCACCACCAACAACTGGAAAAAGAAAAAGAAAAAAAAAAAACCCTCCAAAATCACAACCAAATCACAAACCCACAACCTCATCACCACCAACAATCGGAAAAGGAAAAAGAAAATCAACCACCGAGAGAGACCCACGTGATTAGAGACCCACCGATCAGAGACCCATGGCGAACGCTTAGCCGATGACCCACGACGATCTACCCTTAACGCAGATGCCCACGCCGGTCAAATCCAAAACGCCAAATCCATAACCCACACAACCACTGCCGAATCTACCATCAAATCACGAACTTTAAAAAAAAAAAAAGAAAAAAAAAAAAGAAAAAGAAAAAGAAACCACTGCGACAGAGATCGGTTTGCCTTGATGCTCCGGCTTGAATTTTGTCGGAGAGGAAGGCAGAACGTCGAGAGAGAGAGAGAGAGAGAGAGAGAGAGAGAGAGGAATGGGAACCTCAGAGCAAAGCAAAAATGGAGACGGAGGAAAGCCAAGGAATAGAGAAAGAAAAAAAATAAAAAGTAAAGTGAGCGGACCCCACGAAATAAAAAAATAATATAATTTTTACAATTGATGAACAATACGTCTCAAATTTGAGACCGTACTGTTCATCAATGCCAAAAATTTTGGCATTTACAATGTTTGATAAAGGTGGGTTTTTTGAGCTTGGGGTGTCAAATGCCAAATATTTGGCATTTGACACCCTTGATGAGAATGCTCTAACATTGCTTGTTGTAGCACCATTAGTGAAGCCATTGTTGTTGTCGTTAACAAATGATTTGTCTCATAAATAAAAGGTAATGTCATTGATTTATGAGTATTTCAATTTCAAAGTATCGCCTGCTTGATGAATGTTGTTGGTGACGAATGTTTGGCCGAAAGTTACGATGGTAAAAGGAGTATTCCAATCAGTAAAATGAATATTTCAATGTTGATGAGATGAATCTATTGACAGTTGGTCCTTGGAGAGAGAGAGAGAGAGAGAGAGAGAGAGAGAGAGAGAGAGAGAGAGAGAGAGAGAGAGAGAGAGAGAGAATATTGACTTTTGGGTAAGGAATAACTATTTCTCAATTTAGCAAAATAAGAGCATCCACATCCGGATTCTAAATCCTATCTCATTTTACCACCTCAAAAAGTCACTTTATCAATTATACAATACAATTTTAAAATTCTCCAACATCCCAACTTTTATATCTCAATTCTACTCATTAAAATAATATTTTTACATAATAAAATAATATATCTCAACATTACCATTATCCAATACTATACATTATTTATTCATTATTTATTCTTCTCTCTCTTTCCTTCTGTCCAAGATCCACAATCAGCACCACCGTTGCACACCACCACCACCACCACCGGCAACCCATACACTACCGTCAACACAAAAAAAAAAAAAAAAAAAAAACCCAGAGAAAAGACCTGAGCCACGCCACTGCACCTACTGCCCTCCGACCATCAACACAACCACCACCACCCTACCCCTGCTTCACTACCCATCACCCACCACCGCCAAAACAAAACCCATAAATTACCAACAAAAACCCAGCAAAATCAGACCCATAAATGAACAACTCACACCATAAATGAACAAAACCTATAAACCGATCTCTGCGCCGATCTCCACACCCAACGCCCAACGGCGATCTCCATATCCCACGCCCGACGGCAATCTCCATGCCCAACGGCAATCTCCACGTCCCACGCCCGACGGCAATCTCCATGCCCAACGGCGATCTCCACATCCCACGCCAACACCTATCTCCACGCCCAACGCCGATCTCCACACCACACCCAAACATCGTTCTCTACGCCAAACCCCAAACGCCGATCTTCACGCCACCACACTGATCTACAACGAGAGAGAAAAGAGAAATATTGGCTGGGTGGTGGCTTGCCATGGCCGGTGACAGTGGGTCAGGCCGTGGTTCGGTGGCTATGGGTTTGAGTCTGAAGAGAGCAGAGCTGAATGAGAGAGAAGGAAGATAGAGAAAAGAAACGGAAATAAAGAGAGAGAGAGAGAGAGGAGAGAGACAATTAAAAATGATATTTAGAAATAAGATTGTGCTACAGTAGCATCTTATTAATAAGATGCTACTGTAGCACAATTGTAAAAATTTTTATAATTCTGAATGTTTACCATTCCAAATGCTGAGTGTTTTTGGGAGTTTTATGCTAAACTTATCTTGCATTTGGCATATCCATGCCCGGCTGCGGATGCTCTAACTATTACTCATGAATGGCTGGCTATTCAACATAATGAAAGTGTTTTAGCTATGATTTGAATACATTTAACTGGTACACATGCATCAAATATGTCGATGGCTAATTTTACATCATAAAAGGCATGCTTTATGCAATAATAGATCTTGTAATAAAAAATTTATTTCGTAACTGTAACAAAGCTGTTAAAATTTTTGGATATAAATATACACCAATACGAAGAAATTTAAAATGATTGTTTCTCTCTTTTTAACTTCAAATTTTGAGTATCTGTTTTGAATTTGTTTTAAACCATAAAGTGAGGATAATTTAAGATTAAAGTCGATAGTATCCACTTTAATACTTAAAAATGGTAATGGATTGGGTTATGACCAAAAAAAAAAAAAAAAGTTCAAATCCATACTAACTATTTTACGAACCAAATATTTTTAACTTTAATCCCCCACACATCAATTTCATTTATATTTGAAAGAGCCAAAATTGTTCATTTATTTTACCATGAATTAAGTTAAACAAGTCAGATCAAGTTAAACCTAAAATTGAATATATTTAATAAAATTTAAACATTAGTAAACATTTTTACACTAAAAATTAAACAATATATTTAATAAAGAGGGGCATACTTTTTTTTTTTTTTTTTTTTTTCTATTTAATATAAAGTAATCCTCTAAAGTTTGGAGGTGATTGAATTTTACACCCTGAAGTTTCAGAATTTGGATTTTACCTCCTAAAGTTTGGTGATATTTGGATTTTACCTCCTGACGTTTTAGAATTTGGATTTTACCCTCTATGTTTTAGAAGTTTTTGGATTTTACTCTCTAAAATTTTGGGGTGTTTGGATTTTACATCCTAAAGTTTTAGAATTTGGAGGTGTAAAATCCAAACAATCCTAAACTTTAGGGAGTAAAATCTAAGTTCTAAAACATTATAGTGTAAAATCTAAATACCTCAAATTTCAGGGGGTAAAATTCAAAGTTTGAAATTTTAGGAGTATAAAATTCAATTATTCTCAAATTTTAAAAGTGTAATTTACAATTTACCCTAAAGTAATCATGCTTTACATAATATTCCGCATATTTATAATTTTTGATAAATTTGTTGCAATAATTAAGGCTATTGCATTCTGCAATAACTAAGAATATTGCACCATCGCATAAAAAAAAAGAATATTGCACCATGTAATATTTTTCAATGATTGTGATCAAAAGTTAAGAAGAAAACTTTTAACCTCAGCCACTAGATTAAAAAAAAAAGTTTCAAAAGTTTCAAAAATAGAAAATATAGAAGAAGAAGAAGAAGAAAAAAAAAAAAAAAAAAGAAAAAAAAAGAAAAAGAAAAAGAAAGAAAGCTTCCATTTTATTTTCCAAAAAACCTTTTATTTATTTTTAGTTTACCATAATACCCATCCCATCACAGTCTTTTTGGTGGGGTTTATCTATGAGCTCTATTATATAAACCCACCCCTTGAGCCCTAGAATTTCCATCTCAGCTCGTCTCGTTTTCATTTTTCGCACACCAATTTCCCGAGAAACAAACGCGAAGCTAGACAGTCACAGAGAGAGAGAGAGAGAGAGAGAGAGAGAGAGAGAGAGAGCAACCAAAGTGAAGATGTCTGATTACGAAGGAAGGTACGAAGGAAACGGCGAGGACGCCGACAATTATGGCGGTGGCTCCTCTCCTCAGCCTCGTGGTAGCAGCCATGGTGGTCCTGAAGATCACAGCGACACCAAGTCTCAGGTATAAATCAATATTCCATACGGTTTGGTTTTTAATTCATGTGTATGAGGTCGATCCGAAGAGTTAGCTAGTTCTTCGGTGAGAGATCTTGAATCTTTAGGTATTTTTGAGGGTAATGTTAATTTGGATTTCAATTTAGGGTTTCTGAATGGAAGAGATTGATTTAGCGTTTTTGCTGGATTTGAAATTGTTCTCTTCGTCTTGATGATGAATTATTCATTTGCTGCTTTGACTTGTAATAGAAGGTAGGATTTTGTGGTTCAAGATGAATTTAGGGTTTTATTTTTAAGGTAGAAGAGAGCCATGGCACATTGATTTCAATGGAATAATTTTCTAAATATATAGTGGATATGATTTTTTTTTGGTAATGAGTTTTATGGGTTTTGTTACTTATATGATCTTCAGAGCGGTCTAAAGTGTATTATAGGCTTATTTTTTTATCACTTTGTTTTTCAACTACAAAAAAACTTTGCATTGTAAATCTATTGTATTGTCGTAATTTTTCAATTCGTTCTTTCGAAATTGAAATATTGGGGACGTGTGATGATTTAGGGGTTTAGTTTTGTTTATTGTTAATGTTTTAATTGCTGCAAGTTGGAATTTCTCTACATTTTGTTTAAATTGTGGGCTTCAGTGCTTGCTTGTTCATTTTCCTTTTGGAGACAAGTACAGCATACCCTTCTGATCATCTACATTGTCTTGAAGCAGTTTCCGTGTTACGTAACTATTTATTCTATGCATGTCGAGATTTGCTTGAGAGTACCTTTCAATGCATGGACTTAAGGCGTAGTTTCCACATTTTGGGTTAATATTTATTGTTTCCCTCAAGGTTTTGTACTATTTGTTGGATCTATAAATACTCTTAATTGCACTTGTTCTACGTTCTTCTTTTGCTTGTTAACATTTGTTTGTTGGAAATGGGAATTGCTAATGAAACCGATTACTTGTAGCATGGTTCTCGTGATTATGAAAGAGAGTCTTCTAAAAGCAGGGAGAAGGATAGAGAAAAAGGGCGTGATAAGGAGAGGGACAGGGATAGAGATCGGGACCGTGATCGGGAGAGGGATAGAGACAAGGATAGGGAGAGAAGCAAGGACAGGGATAGAGATAGGGAAAGGGATAGAGACCGAGACCGGGACCGGGACCGGGACCGTCATCATAGAGATCGCCACAGGGATCGGGATCGTAGTGAAAGAAGGGAACGTGGCCGGGATAGAGATGATGATGATTATTATCGAGGGGGCCGGGACTATGACAGGTAATATACAAAATGATGCATTTGTCCTATATTTTTCTTATGTCTGCTAGGAGTTGAGGCTGTAATTCACTTGTGGATTGTGGTACTAAGGTAGTCAAAGGTGAAGGGTGACCTTAAGGCATCTAGGCCTTGTATCGCTTGAGGTGTGAGGCGGAAAAAAAGGTGCTAGTCTGAGTAAAGCAAGGCACTAAATTCTAAAAATATTTGTTACGTATAGAACTTATGGTTAAACCATATGTACCTAGTGTATTGAAATATGATAATGAATTGTTTTTAAATGTGTTGCATGAAGAAATTAGGTCAATCAAATGATTTCAAAATAGAATTAAAATGGTTTAGGCTCTATTAGTTCTTCTAACAATGGGTTTTACAACAAGCTTTTACTATAAATTCATTAATTTAATAATGAGTTTTACAACAAAATTTTGTAAATTAGTTTATCTAACAATAACTTCTATAACATGTTTTTTATTAAATTAATAATCTAATGATAGATTAAAACATTAAATTAAAAAATAGTAATAGAAATTGAGGATCTAGCATTAGCGCCTTTTCATGGCTTAAGGTGGTCGCCTTGTTCGCCTAGGCTCTAAAGGTGAGCGCCTCACCTCACCCGGGCTCCAAGGCAAGCGCCTGGCTCGCTTTTGATTACAATGTGTGGTATATTGGAAATCCTTGATAGTTGATTCTACATCCATATAAATTAGTGAACAAGATTGAGTGGTTCTGGTGCTCAATCTTGTGTGTTCGGATATTTTCAAAGTGTGTTTGGGACTTTTGGTTCTTTAGTTGATGGTTATTTATTGCTTGATTTTATTTACAGACGAAGGGATTTTGATAGAGACAGAGAGGAGAGGAGCAAGCGGAAGTCTCGCTCTCGTTCAAAGGGTAGATCAGAGCACAGATCAAGGTCACGTTCTCGGTCACGGTCAAAGAGGTAGGTTATGTGTGATATTAAGTAGTCAATCTGAGATAAAACCGGCTTTCTTTAAACTGGTGTCATGATATTTGTTGACTTTATTTTCTGAAACTGTTGTCTAATTTTGAGTTTTTTTTTTTAATTGAGTTAATTATTGAACTGTAGCCAATGGGCTTCTCTTTTTTAAAATTGGTATTTATTTATGGCAGTTTATCCAAGCCATTCTATCATTATTTTGCTATATAGGTCATGTTGAGACCTATTATAATCAGTTGTGTCAACCTTCTATTAGTAGGAGCCTTGTAATACTAGAGGTGACATTTTAATCTCTGGTCGACATTTGTATTTTAAAAGAGCTTGGCCAACTTGTTGCGTAACATTAGCTGATAGTTTCTGAGTTTTTTGAATGCATCTAATGTATTAAAAATACATTATTCTGTTTGATTTGTCATTTGTAGAGTTTATTTTGTAGGGTGTGATATTTCTGTATCGTTTATTTTTTGTGAGCGTAAATGCACACTAAACCATGGTCTCTATGGGCACTATCTTTGGTTGTAGAATACTAATGAATGGCCAAAGTCCTGAACATTGTGTAGAACCTTGTCCAGGTGTAAGGTACACAAAATGTTAGGTATGCTGTTTGTTGTTTCAGGCTCTTCTTTAATGTGTGTCTTTTTTTATTTAATTACCACAAGTGGTGGAGGGGGATTCAAACCAATTTCTTCCCATGGGGATACTGGGTACTGCCACTGAGCCACAAAGATCTTGACTTATGTGTGCCTATGTTTGTTTGAATGTATTTGGTTTATTAGGTGATGTTACCATTATCATTAGTAGTTTAGTTTGTGAAGTTTCTCTAAGTCTGATGCATTGATCTAGTGCTTAAATGAATTTGACATGTGTATATTGGTTATGTTCTTGGTATGCTGACAGTATTTACTTGCAGCAAAAGGATTAGTGGTTTTGATATGGCGCCTCCTGCTTCTGCATTGTTATCTGGTGCAGCTGCTGTAACAGGTAAATGTACCCTCTTATGTATTTAAGATTGTTATAATCTTCTTAACTGCCTTCTTTTTCTTTTTTGGATATAGTGTGGAAAGTTCGTATCAAATTACATGGTGTCATTTGGTAAGCTATATTTTGCTCTTTCATTTGCACATATAGCTTTTCAAAGCTGTGGTCTATGGAAGGACTGTACTTTTTTGTTTTTTAATTGGTGACATAATTCTGGAATCGGAACTGAGAGATGTTTCTGGTTTTTTGTTGTGTTTGGTGTTTGTTTTTTTTGTTTCTATGTCTTGTCTTTTGTTGTAAGAAGGCAATGTTGGGCTACTTGCCCCACTGTGCTGACAATGGGCGTGAGCCGACTTCTGTAGCTTTTATGTACAAGGAGGAAACAATGCACCGGTTTGATGGGTCTTGTTCGTCTTCAACCGGGAACTATTGCCTGTTTTGGTAGTCTTACAAATATTACCTCCAGAACTTGTATATAATGTATTCCTTTCATCTCCTTTGATAAACATTATTGAAAGAGGTTAGGTTGTACTTAATTTAATGGGGAGAGTACTCTTGATAAGAGTCATTTTGCAACGTATAAATGTAAGAGGTTGTATTATTATTGTTTTCTGAGTAGCAGTATAATTTCTTTAGCAGGTCAGATTGCAGGGGCTACTCCGGCTCTTCCCGGAATGTTTCCAAACATGTTTCCTATAGCAACTGGTCAGGTATACCCCCTCCCCCTCTCTCTCTCTCTATCTCTCTCACACACACGTGTAAAAGATATTCATGAGGATGCTTTAATTTTTATTAATAATGTCTTTTGTTGGAAAGCAGCAATTTGGAGCTCTTCCTGTTATGCCAGTTCAGGCAATGACTCAACAGGTTTGTTAGCACTTACGCAGTAAATGCTTTTCTTTCTTTTAAAAATATTTTAACCTCAAAATTTGGCTCATAATATCGTCTAATACGATTTGGTTTTAGGCTACAAGGCATGCTCGGCGAGTGTATGTTGGTGGGCTTCCTCCTACAGCAAATGAACAGGTTTGCCCACCTCTTTGATTGTCATTGTTCCTATCATCTGTAATCTATCATCCATAATCCATTCCCTGTCCTCTCCTACTTTTCACCCCCAGTGACAACATTCACCTAGTTTTCATTTATAAAGATTTTGCTTACCCAATAGTAATGACATAACTTTTTCTACTGCAGTCTGTTGCGACATTTTTCAGTCATGTTATGGCTGCAATTGGAGGAAACACTGCTGGTCCAGGTATGTCATTGTACGATTGATCTCAATTTGCATACATCGCCCGCTTTTTTATTGGATGATTTCTTGATTCTCTCTCTCTTGTGCAGGAGATGCTGTTGTCAATGTTTACATAAACCATGAAAAGAAGTTTGCTTTTGTGGAGATGAGATCTGTTGAGGAGGCTAGTAATGCAATGGCTTTGGATGGGATTATATTTGAGGTATTTCATTTTAACTTTGTTCAACGTCAAATCAGGATTAATATCTGCGTACTACTACCTATTACGGGCGAAGTTAATACATTTTATGATATTGACTTCTTTAATTCATTCTCTTTACTCCAGGGTGCTCCTGTTAAGGTGAGGAGACCTAGTGACTACAACCCATCTCTTGCCGCAACACTTGGTCCAAGTCAGCCCAATCCCAATCTGAACCTTGCTGCTGTTGGATTAACGCCAGGATCTGCAGGTGGGCTTGAGGGTCCTGATCGCATATTTGTGGGTGGGCTTCCCTATTACTTCACAGAAACACAGATCAGGGAGTTGTTAGAGACTTTTGGGCCACTTCGGGGTTTTGATCTTGTGAAAGACAGAGAAACAGGAAATTCAAAAGGCTATGCATTTTGTGTTTACCAAGATCTTTCAGTTACAGACATAGCTTGTGCAGCTCTGAATGGAATTAAGATGGGTGATAAAACTCTTACTGTTAGACGTGCTAACCAGGGTGCTAATCAACCTAAACCCGAGCAAGAGAATGTATTGTTGCATGCACAGCAGCAGATTGCATTGCAGGTGAAATCTAAATCTTATTTGTCAATTTGGTTTTTCTCAGTGTGTAGATGCATTCATTTAGCAACTAATTTGTTGTGTTTGTATTTCTGTAATATTTTATGTTAATTTGAAGTTCTAATTTTGGATCTCGGTTATAGGTTCATCCACTAACTCTCTTGGTTTTGCAGAAGCTCATGTTACAACCAGCTGCTGCAGTGGCCACCAAGGTTGTGTGTCTAACTCAGGCGGTTTCTCCCGATGAACTCAAAGAAGATGATGATTATCAAGATATTTTGGAAGACATGAGAGAGGAATGCGGAAAATTTGGTAAAACCTTGTTCTAATTTGTGATTACGTATTGGCAGACTTTGTTTTAAATTTAGTCAATTTCAACTGTTAAGGTTCTTTGCATGTACATATATTGATTTTCTTTGTGGTATATCTTTCTGTTTTACAGCTTTTTTGTAGTCCCACATTCTGCTTTAAAGAATCAGGCCTAATATACACAGACAGAAGCCTCCATAACCTTCTTTCTTTGTTCACCTCATGATGTTCCTTTGTATATTTTGATAAATTTTATGCATTTTGAATTTTTAATGTGATTTGCAGGTACACTGGTAAATATCATCATCCCACGCCCACAACCTAATGATGAACCATCACCTGGAGTCGGGAAGGTTTGTTCAGTTTCCTGCCTACATTTTCCTTCTTCCTGTAGTTGAATCTTTACAATGGGATAAGAAATCTATTGTTATTTGGAGTCCTAGATGTTATGAAGTATTGCTACTTTTTTTTCTTTCTATTTATCAAATTTTTAGATCAGGTAGAAATATATTTATATAAACTTCATATTCAATTGTGTAAGTTTGTAAATAGTTTAATAAGATATCAAAGTATTGTTTGTAATTTATTGATAATGTAAATAGTCTATTTCGTTCTAGAAATTATATATAAATTTTAACAGTACAAGGTTGGTGAATCTTTGTAAGTTTATAAAAAATCATTCTATCTAAATAACTCAAATAATATAATTTCAACTATAATATATTTATAGATTATTAGCATAAATTTGTGAAGTAATCAAAATTTTTTGGTTGGGCCTGGGTTAGTTTGGTATTAGTTTGGTATCCCGTAGTTTTCGGTACCTTATTTGCCAAATGTGAGACAAAATGATAAAAAATAGCTTATTTTCAAAAAAGCTGGTCTTGTTGGATTTTTATTTATAATTACTTTTTATAGTGAGTGTTTCTTTTTTTGGGAAAATGATAGCAAAAGCTAAAATTTAATCAATGGATCTTAATTTTAATCCTGTGTCCCCTTTTTGTAGGTAGAGGAAGTGCCATTGAGCTTGAGCTCATTGGCATTTGTCCCATACCTATACTATAACTTATTTAGTTCATTTGCTTGAATTCAAGATTGCTGAATACTGATCTCTATGCATATCAGGTGTTTTTGGAGTATGCAGACATTGAGGGTTCTACAAAAGCTCGTACTGGGTTGAATGGAAGAAAATTTGGTGGGAATTCGGTAGTGGCCGTCTATTATTCAGAGAACAAGTTTGCCCAGGGGGACTACGAAGGCTAGTTATTGTCTTGTATTTTAGTTAATGTCACATTGATATGTTCAATATTTGCTGAGGCATTCAGTTTAGATGGTTGAAAAATGTACTTAGTACACAGCCTATTGTTGATTTAGTGGAGTTTACTAATTAGATCTGCTATTGAATTAAGTCAATGAGCTTGTGTTGTCCATGTTAATTGGTACAAATAGCAAAATGCAGTTTGGATTGATACTTGTTGCATTGTCTTCCTTGATGGGCTTTGAGCAGTAATGCATTTAGCCGTCTTAAATTGAAAACTAGAGGGATTTCACGAAAATATTCCAGATTTGACATTCCATATTCTTACAGATTTTACTATAATATTTCATTAATCAAGTGCTGGTTTGGAATTGTTAGTAATAGTCGAAGAGTTTAGAAAATGGATTATGATGGGTGTGCATAGCTACTAATAGAGAATCACTAACGTTCAATGTTTTGCAGTATATGATTTGTTGCAAAATGTTGGTCGAACGTTGAAAATATTTTTAGTTGATTGTAAAACCAAATAGAGAAAATTATAAAATGTTCTACGCTAAAAATAAATGTAAAACATTTAACTTGTCAGCATCTCTTACCTAACCCACGCACGACCTTCCTCTGTTGCCTAAACCCATCTTCTTCTTATCCCTTGCATCCTTCTCCTCCCACCAGCAGTGCCAGCCTCCCATGGTCTGATTTTTGGGTGGTTGGAGTGAATTTGGTTGGATTTGTGCCAATTTAGTAGTTTAATGCCCGTATTTGGTGGGTTGTGAATTCGGATCTGGTTTTGAAGTTTGGTTTTTTCGGATGTGTTTATGGTGGTGGTTTATTTTGTTGTAGGGTCTTTTTTTTCCTCCCAATCTGAATTTTTGGGTGGTCGGTGCTGATTTGTGCAGTTGTACTTGCATTTGGTGGGTTCTGATAACTAGGAAAAAGCTTTCATTTTTCGACAAAACAAACACTACTTGTTTGGAATTTTTTTTTTAAAATTTTTTTTTTTCACTTATCACTCTTGATTCAATTTTCATCGTTCATCACTCATCACTTAAAATACCCTAATTTTCACTATCTCACCTGTTTGGACATTGTTTTCACTTCTTATCACTCAAATAATTCAACCTTTTTGTGGGACTCATACTTGATCATCAAGTCAGACCCTTCTGTTAGCCTCATAAAGCATCCCACTAAGCCATTATATGTACCTCTCAAAATGGTTGAAGTTTTTGTTCAATTACTCAGGCACAAATATGCATAGAGAACTATGTCTTAGACAGAAAACCAAAGAAGCAAAAAGAGAAAATCTTCAAATTTGAAGAAGTGGGTTTCGAAGAAAACTAGGAACAGAAGTAAAATGAAGTGGAAGAAGGAAGAGTGACACAGTGGCTCGACCAAGCGGCAGCGTGACCCAGCCTTGTGTCTTCGTGATTTTTTATTTATTTATTTTATTTTATTTTTTTATGGGTCTGAGACTGAGATGATGGTGTCGACGGTGGAAATGGAGAAGAAAAATAGCCCTGTGTCTTCTTGATTTTTTGTGCAGTTAGGGTTGTGTTTGTTTTGGGTTGAGGTTTGTTTTGGAGATTATTTGAATTGAAAATTTTGTAGGTATTGTTTGAAAAAAAAGAAAAAAAAAAGAAAAAGAAAAAAAAAATGATGATGAAGAAGACCAGACTAGACCCAACATGAAAGGGAAAAGAAAAAAAGAAGAAGAAGAAGACCAGTGTGAAAGGAAAAAAGAAAAAAAGAAGAAGAAGAAGACCACCCAAACTCATCGAACCCAGTAAAAAAAAAAAGGGTCAAAAGTTGTAGCTGTTGCTCTGACCGTGGGTCCCTCATGTGTGTTTAATTACGAAAATGTCATTGGAAATTGAGTTTTGGAAACTAAAAACACCTGAAATGTGTTTTCAATTTCCATAACTCATCACTCAAAAATCAGAGAATTGAGTGATGGAAACAAAAACTAAACAGATTTCTCAGTCGTGGGACCTGCATATTTTGAGTTATGGGTGATGGAAATAGAGTTATGGGCCAGAAATACAAAAACCAAACAGCCAAACAATAATGATTTCCAAATTATTTTCAATTATGCAATTAAACATTGCAAAATAAAAATATTTAATAAACACTGTAAAATGAAAATGTTTTATAGAAAATATTTTCAACGTAAAGTATTTTTCATCTAAGAGCATTTTACAGCAAATCAGAAACAAAGTGTCAGGCTTTTTATGATTGAAAATGAAAAGTATGGAACCGTGTAAGTCTTAACATTAACCTTTCCTTTAGCCAAATAAAATATTTTCCTCGACAATCTGCATTTTTATTGAGATTTTGCATCATTATAAATTGTGTTGTTAACTACTTTTCTTGAAACTAAAAAATATAGGGGAGTTTTAAAATTGACTTATTTTTCACTTCCCTTTTCTTGAGGAATATTTTATTGCAAAGCTTTCTTGTTAATCAGAACTCAGAAGCAATGTAAGGATTCCGCACTTAAACGGGTAAAATACCTGATATAGGGACGTGGTGTTTTCAAAAGGGTGCTGATTCTTTGCTCTTTGGTTTTTTTGAGACTCTTCCAAAAGTCAGGTGTTTCTTATGGTAGTGTTGTCACTATAGCATCCCAGTTAGATCTGTCCTTGTGGCTAGAGGGTTAAACCTTCCAACGTTCTGCCCTTTGTGCAATGCCCCTTTGCAATCAATTGAGCATGTTATGAGAGACTGCCCTTGCACTCGAAGGTTTTGGAGCTGCTTTCCCTCCCCTATGCAGTCCAACCTTTTCTATGGTTTGAACCTAGTTGATTGGCTAAGATTTCTTTTGATAAACGATTGGCTAAGATTCAATTGCTGTAGTTCCACCCCTTTACCTTCTTTGAATATTGGTTGGGGTATATTATCTTCTCTCGTGGGGTTTGGAGCCTATGGTTACATAAACATAGAGTAATTTTCAATCAAGACAGACCAGTAGACCAAATGGAGATCTTCTTCTTCTTCATTTTTTTTTTTGAGAATGTAAGAATTTCAACCTATGGCGTCCACTCCTGATTTAGCTCTTTATCATTTGATCAAGATACTAATCGGTTTTTGGTGTAGGCGGGGGATACCACATGGAGATCTAATGTCAAATGTTGTGGCTAAAACTCATGCGGTTGCTTTTATTGGGCTTAATGAACACTCTCCATTGGCTCGTGTTCTTATCCAAGTGAAATGGTGGTGCCCATCCCGTAACTCGTTTAAGCTTAATTCAGATGGTTCGTCTTTGACAAATCTTGGTCTTATAGAGGGTGAAGTCACTGAAGTGAAGGACTTGTTAGAGATGCTAATGAAGCTTGGGTCGGAGACTCAAGAGGGTATACTAGAGTTATTGGGATCACTAAAAGTGTAGTGGCAGAATTATTGAGCTCTAAGGGACTACATCAACCTTTGTCTTTCGTTAAACTTACCTGTTGTGAAAATAGAACTATATGCTAAGCTGGCTAATGCAAATGATACCATTATGGATGACTGCAGGGAAGGTCTTGAAGCTAATCCTTCCAGTAAAAATCCAGCACTGCTATAGCCTATAGGGAGGTGACCAAATGTGCGGGTGCCGATGCTCTTGCTAAGCATGGGGGCTCATTTACTCAAGAATTTGTTATCTTTATGGATCCTCCTATTGATGTTTCCCTTTTGCCCAATTTAGATAATTCTTGTATGTTGTATGAACGCTATGTTCTTGTTGGTCGTTTATTTGTTTGAATGAATTTAGATACTTCTTGACCACAGTCATTATACAAGGTATAATTTAAACCTATCTAAATGTGCCATCATGTTAGTAAACTAGGTTTACAAAATAGTAACAATAGGACAAGGAATTTCCTCCATTCAAGTACATTTTCTTCCGCAACAAATTTAGTTTGGTCAACTTAATAAAACCCAACCGGTTTTTGGCAACTCGTGAAACTTGGATGGTTTGTTTTCATCGGACTAGTTTTTTTTTTTTTTTTTTTTTAATTTAATTTTGAGGTGAAAAAAAAAAAAGTTTATAAGTTCTACATAGTACTGTTTTATGAATTTGTAGGATAATTAAAACAAAAAATTTTATAATGAGGTCGTACTGGACTTTTCAATATAGATAGTTTAAAGTAGCTTCGATTGTAAGCTATGAGATTAGAGCAACTAGTAAGATATGCAACATGCACAGAATGTAATTTTGAAGTTTGAGATTTGCTTTTATTCCTAGAATTTTAAGACCTGTAATGCAATAGGATTTTACGTAGCAAATATCTGGGCAAAGATCAATGACATCCTTTTGTTTTATATTTAGGCTCCGTTTGAGAGTTCATAAGGGAATGGAATGGAATGGAATGAGATGATCATAAGAGAATGAAAAGGAATGGAATGTATTTAAGTAAGGGAAATGAATGGAATGAAATGGAATTAAGTAACCTTGATTGGATGTTTTAAAAAAAAAAGAATGGAAAGGAATGAAAATGAATGGAATGTAAGTAATCTTGTTTAGGAGCAACATGGAAGGAATGGAATGAAATCATTTTATGATAATATTACTATTAGACCCCTAATTTAAAATAAATTGTTGAATATATAGGGGTATTTTGGGAGTTTTAGTAAAAAAATCATTAAATCTAATTCCATTCCCTCCCATTTCTTCCAATTTTGAGGGAAATAAAAATTTAAGGTTTTAAGGGAATAGAGAGGAATGAGTGTTCCCTCCTACCCATTCCATTCCCTCCCACTTAAACTTCCAAACAATGGAATGGATTTTCCAATCCCTCCATTAAAACTCCCAAACAAGAGAATAAAAGAATATTCTAAAATTATTCTTTTTATTTCTTTCCATTCCCTCCTTCCAAGCGGAGCCTTAGGGTTGTTACTTATGAAACCTTGAGTTTGAATTATATTAGAGCATTCCATTCGGTTCTCTAAAACTTGTTTTTAGCTATTTTGCATATTACTGTAGAACCAATTGCTTGAAAAAACCCCTATATCCGGTGTTCTTACTCTATTGAGATTTTTGCATTTGCTACATTAACATCTAAAAATAGATTTCCACGGTAGCAACATCTATATCTTAAACACTATTATTTTATTCAACATCCAATTATTTTAATCTCACAAAAATAAAAGATTATGAGATCTAAGATGTATTGTTAAATTAATAATGTAAAAAAGATAAAATCGCTTTTTGGTGATACAATTTTTTTTTCTTTTCTTTTCTTTAAAAAAAAAAATTATTTCCCTTTGATGTGAATGCTTTAAGTAGCTAGTTTTTTACACCTAATTTTAATTAATAATTTAGACATGCCTTTTTTCTTTCTTTCCAATTTTACATATTTATTTTACGATTTTTCAAATTTATTTATATTTATATGTATATTTAAAAAAAAATTGTTTAACCATGCAATTCAACTAGTAACTCACTAGTAATCTAATGAACTAGTTGTAGACAGTTTGATCCGGATTTAATAACTATACCATTATCTAACTTTTAGATAAATATGTTTTCAAAAAAAGAAAAGAAAAGATAAATACAATAATATTTTAAATTTATGACGTTTGTTCTATGGTGATTAATCTTTATCATCAACTATCTTTTTGTGTAGGTAAAAGATTGAACTTCAAATCTTATATTAATTAATAATAGACTTTACTAGTGAACTAATTACAACCACTATGCCTTATGTTTCATTTGGAAAACAGATTCCGAGGAAATGGTTTCCCATACTAACAAAACTGGGAACTACTTTCCACAAGTAATGCAGCAGCACAAGCACACAACATCTAAACCCTAAAAACACAAAACCCTCAAACAAAAAACCACTACTACTGTGCTACATACATAACTCGAAGTCTCGAACTTGAACTAGCAGAGCACAGCCACCTCTCCCATATCCCCTAAAAAAAATGTCCTCTTCCATTCCCCTCCGTCATCTTCGCCACCTCTGCACCACCACCACCACTCCCACCAATTCCGCCGCAATCTCCATTTCCAGAGCCAAATCAAAACTCCGAACCGAGTACGACCCTGACAAAGCCTTGGAAATCTACTCCTCTGTTTCCAAACACTACTCCTCCCCCACCTCCTCCCGCTACGCTCAAGACCTTACCGTCCGCCGCCTCGCCAAGTCTCGCCGCTTCGCCGACATCGAGTCCCTCATCGAGTCTCACAAGAATGACCCTAAGATCAAAGAGGAGCCTTACTTGTCAACTTTGATTCGATCCTACGGCCGAGCTGGCATGTTTGACCACGCCATGAGGACCTTTGACCAAATGGACGAGTTGGGTACTCCGAGATCGGCGGTTTCCTTCAATGCCTTGCTAGCGGCTTGCAATCATTCCAAGTTGTTTGATAAAGTCCCCCAACTGTTCGATGAAATGCCTAAGAGATACAGGTTTTCGCCTGATAAGATTTCGTATGGCATTTTGGTTAAGTCCTATTGCGCAGCTGGCTCGCCTGAGAAGGCAGTTGAGATTTTGAAGGAGATGGAGGAGAAGCGGGTGGAGATAACAGCGGTCACGTTTACGACCATAGTGGATGCTTTGTACAGGCAGGGGAAGAGCGAGGAGGCCGAGAAATTGTGGGATGTGATGGTGAAGAAGGGGTGTGAGATTGATGTCGCGGCATATAATGTGAGAATTATGTATGCCCACGGTGGTGACCCAGAGAATGTGAAGGCATTGATCAATGAGATTAGTAATGTGGGGTTGAAACCTGATACGATTAGTTATAATTACTTGATGACTTGTTATTGTAAGAGTGGGATGATGGATGAGGCCAAGAAGGTTTATGAGGGGTTGGAGGAAAATGGGTGTAATCCAAATGCAGCCACATTTAGGACTTTGGTATATTATTTATGTAGGAATGGGGATTATGAGAAGGGGTATAAGGTTTTCAAGGAGAGTGTGAAGGTGCATAAGATTCCGGATTTTGCTACGATGAAGAATTTGGTTGAAGGTTTGGTGGAAAAGAAGAAGATGAAGGAGGCAAAAGGATTGATACGGACGATTAAGAAGAAGTTTCCACCGAATGTTGTTAAGACATGGATAAAGTTTGAGGAGAAGCTTGGTTTGGCTTCTGTGGATGCTGGTCCTGACGAGGATGATGAAGAGGCTGCAGCATAAGCATTTGTGCATTATTGTTTTGGTTATTGAGTTGGATGTGTTTGTAGCTTGATCTATAGCTGCAAATGATTCAATTTGATTAATTTTGAGTTTTATGGATATGCTGATTGGCAATTTTAGTTTGTTAATTGGCTCTGGAAATTTAATTCTGTTAAGCTGTTTTGACCTGCGAATAGGTGTAAAAGCTTCAATATAATTAAACATCTAGTGATAGTTTTTGTTCCTCTTTGCTGGGCTAATAATTTGTAATACACTATTCTTCTAGTGTTTTTTTTCCCCTTGTTCTTAGGTTGAAGTTATTTTTTGTCAATGGCAATGAGCTTCACAATGCTCTGTTTGATGTTAGTTGTATATTGTTGTCTCTCTGTCTATACCTTCGCTCATTTCTTCTCGCTAGTCGTTACTTTTGTTCCTCCAGCTTTGCCAGGCATTGTGTGTCTCAAAATCTTCACAAGCTTGTTATGCCATTGTTGCGGCATTAACAAGATCTGTTTAGCATGGTGGGGGAAAGAACCACTGTTCACTCTGGTACAAGGCAGTACTCTGTATGATAAAACTTACTGTTAGATGTGCTAACCAGGGTGCTAATCGACCTAAACCCAAGTGAGAGAATGATTGATGTATGCACAGCAGCAGATTGCATTGCAGGTGAATTGTAATCTGATTTGTCAATTTGATTTTGCTTAGTGTGTAGATGCATTTAATTTAGCAACTAAATTTTGTGTATATTTATATAAAATCTTATTTTAATTGAACTTCTGATTTTGGTCCTTGGATCTCAGTTATAGGTTCATTCACTAATTTCCTTGGTTTTGCCGAAGCTCATGTTACAACAAGGTGTAGTGGCCACCAAAAATTGTATCTCTAACTCCAGTGATTTCTACAGATGAACTCATAGATGATGATGATTATCAAGACATCTTGGAAGACATGAGAGAGGAATGCAGAAAATTTGGTAAAACCTTGATCTAATTGCTGATTATTTTTCGTAGTCTTTGTTTTAAATTTAGTCAATTTCACCTGTTAAGGTTCTTTGCATATATATTGATTTTCTGTGTTATATCTTTCTGTTTTACAGCCTTTTTTGTAGTCCCACATTCTGCTTTAAAGAATCAGGCCTAATTTACACAAACAGAAGCCTCCATAACCTTCTATCTTTGTTCCCCTAAAAATGTTCCTTTGTCCATTTAAAAAATAGATTTTATGCATTTTGAAGTTTTAATGTGATTTGCAGGTACTCTGGTAAAAATCATCATCCCATGCCCACAACTTAATGATGAACCATCACCTGGAGTCGGGAAGGTTTGTTTGGTTTCCTGCTTACATTTTGCTTATTCCTGCTTTTGAATCTTTACTATGGGATAGGAAATCTACTGTTATTTGGAGTCCTAGATATCATGAAGTGTTCCTACTTTAAAAAAAAAAAAAAGAAGTTATAAAAAAGAAAAGAAAAGAAAAGTGTTTCTACTTTTTTTTCTTCTTCTATTTACCAAAATTTTAGATCAGGGAGAAACCATGGGCTGTTGTGATCCAGTGTTATGTGAACCTGTTATGTTTGAAATGGAATTAAGTAATATATTTTATCCAGACAATTAAGAAGTTCCCACTGAACGTTATTAATGTATGGAAAGGTTGAGGAGGAACTTGGTTTGGCTTCTGTGGATGCTGATCCTGATTAGGATGAAGAGGCTGCAGCATAAGCTTTTGTGGAATTATTGTTTTGGTTATTGAGTTGGATGTGTTTGTAACTTGATCTATTGCTGCAAATGATTAAATTTGATTAATTTTGAGTTTGATGGATGATGCTGATTGGCAATTTTAGTTTGGTGATTGGCTCTGGAAACTTGATTTGAAGCTGTTTTGAGCTGTGAATTGGTGTAAAAGCTTCAATATAATTAAATGTCTAGTGATAGTTTTTCTTCCCCTTTGTTGGGCTTATAATTTTTAACACACAATTCTTCTAGCTTGTTTGTTTTGTTCTTTTTACCTGCTTCTTGTTCCTAGGTTGAAGTTTTGTTTTGTCAATGCCGATAGCTTCACAATGCTCTGTTTGATGTTAGTTGTATTTTATCTTCTCCCTGTCAATACCTTCGCTCATTTCTTCTCGTTACTTTTGAGCCTCCAGCTTTGTCAGGCATTGTAAGTCAACATCTTGTTATGTCATTTTTGTAGCATTAACAAGGTCTGTTTAGCATGGCTGCGGAAAGAAGCTACTGTTCACTCTGGTACAAGGCAGCGCTCTGTTGACATCCTACAATTTGCAAAATTGTATCATAGCAGTTAGTTTAGGAAACCGGTTTGAGGTAGTTTTGCTATCCTTTGAATAATGGCAGTGTGTGGCTGTTGGATGGATGACTGGATATGATCGTGGGCGTTTGTTCACACTCGCACCTAAGCAACTTTGAGGCTTGCTTGAGGTTGATAGGAAATATGTTGTGAGAAAGGGCTAATGGATCCTGGTTCAACATTAAAAAATTTAGGATTACAATTTATTCCACACTTTACCACAATACTCCTATATAGCTATTTGTAAGTGGTGGACAAAAAAATGTTTGTGGAAACGATAGGTAGCCCATAGCCACTTAGTCTACCACATAGGATAGTTGTGGAAAATGGTGTGGTAATAATTTTGATCCTAGAGTAACTCATTCAGTATAGGTTTGACATGTTGCTAAGTTCCTGCCATATGGCTTGCCACCCATGTTATTGAATGGTCTTAACTCAGTGGCTGACGGCTTGGGCGACTTAATGGGTTTTGCCCTTTGTTGCCAATGGTTAGGAAAATACTAAAAGTAGTACTATTACCTAAAGCTCACAAATTAATGTGTCCATAATTGTGATTGATATTAACTTTAATTACTGGATTAATGTATGTTTGAATTGTTTTTTAATGCTTCACGGCACATTAGTTTGTAAACTTTATATAATAAAATTTGTAACATCTCTAACATCAATCTAATAGTTAACTCCTTGTTCTTTTTTTTTGCATAGTTTTCTTCTAATTTTTTTAAAATTTAGTTTATTTAATTTTATAGAGTTATTTTCATGGTTTTAAAAACTAGACCGGATCAGCCGGTTCGGCTGGTTGAATGGAGAATTGGCCACTGGTTTGGTCTAGAAAAACCCTCCAAAATTGGTCAAAAATCGGGTTTGACTAATTACCGGAGGCCAATTCGGATTTGCGTTCGGTCCGGCTTTTAAAATCATGATTATTTTACCTATTATAGGTTTTTTGGACTATTAATTGACATGGCATGAATTAAGTAAACCATTTATAGAAATCGTATGTGTAGTTGGCATTTAGTGGCTTTGTCATTGATGAGTATAGATAAAATTATGAAATTACATGCAATCTCACACTAGAGATTTAAAATATAGAGATCAAAGTCAAATGACCCTAAAGTTAGAAGGTATAATTTACAAATTTTTAATATTAAAAGGTGTGCATTTTTTTTCCCCAAAATATAGCTTTCAATTTTCATTATATATATATATATATATATATATATAGAGAGAGAGAGAGAGAGAGAGAGAGAGAGAGAGAGAGAGAAAAGGTAGAGGTCTAACTTGAAGTGAAGCACGACATGAATCATTTAGTCAGCTCAGTAGTTGCAAAGCCACATCACCTACTCGGCAAAACCATTTTGCCTACTTAGTTTAACTTCGATAATATCAGTTCATCAAATGAACTATTAAATATCAACCAACAACAATGATCTTTACATAAGGAGCTAATAAAAACACAAATATAATTATATGACCAAAAATCAACACTAATGGTTACAAGTTGTTATATGTAATTTAACATCACAACAAAACTCAGAAAAATGGTTTTAATCACAGCTTAAAATATCTTTAAAAGTTAAAAACGAGGAGAAACAAGATATTCCACCTTTTTTTTTTTTTTTAGTTGAGAAACAAGATATTCCACCTTGATACCTGATTTTATTTTTTTTTGTTATTATTATTATTATTTGCATTCATTGATTGTTATCCAACCAATCATATCATATTCATGAGTATCCTCACTGATAACATTGTTACCCTAAGTTGAACAAATAATTACCTTTTTTTTTTTGGGGGTGTTTTATTATAAAAAATTTATAAATTGAAGTAATAATTAATGTAATCGACATCACTTTAATAACATATTAAATAAATATTGAATTACTTTTTAGTGATTGGTGACGTATTAGTTTGTCACTAATCACTAAAAAAACACACTCTTTTTCTATATTATTAAAAAAAAAAAAAACTTGTTTGCTTTTTGTGGGAAATCAAAAAACTAAATAGTTCTTGTGCAATTTGTTAAAATGGTAGACTGTGAAAAATAAATTACTGAATTATTACTTTCACATAGACCTATTTTTTTTTATCTATTACTCACAATCAATCATATCAAGCTTGTGGTATAAAAGTTGTGTTCCATGAGTCTTTGTACTTAAAAAAAATAAAAATAAAAATAATTACCTCCAAGTATAGTAGAAACCTATAGTAGATAGATGGTCCATAATTTGGTATATAATGTATATGGCCGACGAGATCCAGTAAGCCCAATATTAAATGGGTTCACCACCCACTGGCCCAACAGATCAAGCACCTCACCTTATGGCCAGTGATTACTCCCAGTCCCAGAGAGCGGACCTTGTTGTCGTAGAGGTAGCGCTGCGAAGCCCTTCGCAACTCTTTCAAGGGAGAGAGTCCATATTTCTGTGTCCAACTAAAATAGTCTGAGAGAGAGAGCGTGAGGGTTTCACAAAGAGAGTGAAGCTTCTTCGCTAAGCCTAGCAATGACGACTCGAATTGCTCCCGGAGTTGGAGCCAATTTGCTGGGCCAACACTCTGCCGAGAGAAACCAAGACGCCACTGCTTATGTCGGCAATCTCGACCCTCAGGTCCTCCTTTCTCTTTCTCCTTTTTATTTATTTACCATCTTTGGAATTTCAGTTTTGCTTTTTTTTTTTTTTTTTTTTTTGGATTTGGTTGTAGTTAGGGTTTTTAATTATTGTTGTTGAACTTGGTTTCTTCTGTGTTTGATGTTTGCAGGTGTCGGAGGAGTTACTTTGGGAGTTGTTTGTTCAAGCAGGCCCTGTTGGTAAATGTCCACTTCACTTGTTTCTTTTCTTAATTTAGTTTTATAGAAATTATTGACATTGGTTGTGCAACATGCTTTTTGTGTTTTTACTTTTGTTTTGGGAAACCTTGTTTTGTCTGTAAATTTGAAACTCCAGATCATAATTTTTTTTTTTTGCTTGTTTTGGTATTGCATCAATTCCCAATCTACTTCACCATGAGCCCCCGTAGCTAAGTGGCACTGTCTGGTCTCCTTTATATGGGAAACCAGTGTTCAAATCCCCCTCCCCCTACTTGTTGTAACAATTGAATTATCAAAGAAAGAGAAACCCAATCCACTTCTGGATTAGCTTAGGCCTTTAGTTTTACTGTTATTTCGGGCATCATGCTTCTTGTTCTATGCCATCCATTAGATGTTAAGCTCCCCATTATTCTAATCTTCTTTTGGAACTTTATTTCGCCTCGCCTAATGGAAAGGGAAGAATAGATTATAAATGGGCCTGTTAAGATTCATTTTTGGGGAAAATGTTATTGATAAACCTTTTCAATCAAATGGGTGGTGGTATTCTTTGCTGATTATTGGTTTATTCTGTGTTTCTTTTATTTTTGTTACTGTATATATATTCCTTTAATCTGCTTGTAAGACTGCCCATATATAATCTTTCCTCTTTTCTATGTCAGTGAATGTATATGTTCCCAAGGATAGAGTGACAAACTTGCATCAAGGATATGGATTTGTGGAGTTCAGAAGTGAAGAAGATGCTGACTATGTAAGTGTTGATCACTTACTGTGATCATGCTATCTTTAAAAATTTCAAGTTCATGTTAAGATTGTATGGGTTAACTGCAAAATTTTACTGTCAGCTTCCTTCATTAGTTCTTTACCTTTGAGTCTTTGACCAATGACTTTGCCCTGTTAACAACCATGCAGGCAATCAAGGTGCTAAACATGATTAAACTTTATGGAAAGCCAATACGTGTGAATAAGGTATTTTTTTTCCTCAACTACTGTTTGAGGGCATTTTTATAATTTGTGTTCTATATAAGTTATGAAGCTCTGTTACATTTGAAAGGGTTTACTGTTCTGTCCTGACATCTTTGTATCTGTTTTATTTGATTTGATGAATTATTGCTATGTTTTTGTTTTATTTTTCTTAGGCATCCCAAGATAAAAAAAGCTTGGATGTTGGAGCAAACCTTTTCATTGGGAATCTTGACCCTGTAAGTTAAATTCTATCAGAGTTATGCAATTAACACAAGCTAAGTTACTGGTTATAGCTTTGTCTTACATTGATACTCTTTACAGGATGTGGATGAGAAGCTTCTATATGATACTTTCAGTGCATTTGGAGTTATTGTTACAAATCCTAAGGTTAAATTTCTGGCTTTTCTTTTGCGTAGTTAAAATATTTTTACCTGTTTCTAAAATTTTCAGAAATTTAGAATGATCTTATACAAACTAGCTAATCACTAACAAGGCTGTTGGTGTTCTTATAACAACCACAACAACAACAAATTAAATTCAGGGTTGGCCACATGTATTCTTCTCATTGTAAAGTTGAAATGGGACGATAATAAATCTTTCTCCCTTTACAACAAGCAGTTGGGAACCACACTTCATGAAGTGGAGGTCACTAGTTTGAATCTCCCCTTTTTCCCCCCTAGGGTACAAAACTCACTTATCCACCCCCACCCTAAAAAATATATTAAAAAAATTTCTTTCAGCCCTAGAGTTTATATAACCTCGTTTGTGCATATCATTTATTCCTTTGTTTTTATGCAACTTTTGAATGTGCCCTTAGCTTATAGTCATCTATAATCTCATATGCCTATGCATTTTTGTAAATTGTAGGTTTATTCATTATTTTACCTTCATAGCTTCATGCATTTTATGAGGTTGTGGGGAAGCTTTGAAAGTATGCTAAATTAGCGTTAGTCTGGTTCATGTGATAGGAAAGGAAACTGAATCTATCAGATATCCTTGATATGGTAAATCCAGAAAAGGGTAAATCAATGGAAGAAGCAGCTATTTTTTGCTAGGCCTTGCTTTCTTCTTTCATGGAAGCAATTCTATAATCTGTAGAAAATTGGAGAACAGTTTCTCTGTCTTTTTTTTTTTTTTTAAAATTTTTTTTAATTTTTTATATTTTATTTTTTATTTAAAAAAAGAAGAGTTGCTTTGTCTTCTCTAAGTCATTTTCTTATACATTTGCTTCTTTCACTCCTTGCATTGTCCTAGAAACTGGTTTTGTTAGCTGCTCCTTTGATAGCTTTAGCTATATTGGTATTGCTTTATTCCCCTATAAATTTTTTGAAAGGCCGTATAGTTACTATTGATGAAATACCATATTAGGTAAAGGTTTTTGGTATCCTACAAATAAAATTTTTACTTAAAGTCTACCTTGTCACATTCTAACTTCTGACATAATCATCTATAATTTGGTATATTAGCCTATCCCCAGTGTTCCAAGTTATTGGGTAAGTGGTGTATCACATTCTGTTCCAGTTCTGGTACCACAATGACCCATTTTCTTGGTGAGTTAGACCATTATCCTCCTGAAGTTAAGTTTAATGGTAATTCGATCATGGAAATCTTAGTGTTACTTGATGAGCATTTTTGTGTGGCCTTCAACTCTCCATGTTGGTTTTTCTTATTTGGGTTTATTTTTGTTTTAGGAGAACTGGATGTGAACCCCTCTTAACTCTTAAGTGGGTTCCGATCTCTTCCTGCCTCTCTTTGCATGGCACAAGGGTTGGGCTCAAACATTTCTACTGAATGCATAATTTTTCTTCTAATGTATGAATTCTACTGATTATAACTCTGACTGTTACATGGATTCTGATCTTTAGCACTTGTCTTTTTCCAGATCATGAGAGACCCCGAGTCAGGAAATTCACGTGGTTTTGGGTTCATTAGCTATGACTCTTTTGAGGCATCTGATGCAGCTATTGAGGTATTTGTACTTTGCTGATAGTTTCATATCCTCCAAATCTGTGTGAGAAACATGAGGTTTAATAATACAAGATTTAGATCAATCATTAGTTTGTTATTCAGTCTCCGGTTTATTATCTATTTTTTATATCTAAATTGAGGTCCACTAGGTTATAGCTTGATGCCTAGTCTTACATGATCAACAATTCGATTGGATCTACATTTAAAAAAAAAATGTTTTTATTAGTCTTCTATGATCTTATTTTAATTACATTGAGAAAGATATTCTAGTTTTGTGACATATACTAAGACATAAGTGACCCATGTCACTAGCATCCCTGTCTTAATTATTTATGAGTTGATTTGGTATTGATCTTCTTCTAGGCAATGAATGGCCAATATCTTTGCAACCGTCAAATTACAGTGTCATATGCATATAAGAAGGATACTAAAGGGGAGCGTCATGGTACTCCAGCAGGTTAGGATTTTTTAAGCTGCTACTTTTAGTAGGGTAAAATTCATGCTGTCATCAAGAACATTGCTTTGTTTACATGCTAAAATTATATTGCAGAGAGAGTTTTGGCTGCAAGCAATCCTACTGCCCAAAAGAGCAGGCCTCACACTTTATTTGCTAGTGGGCCTCCAACACTTTCAAATGTTCCTCAGTCCAATGGAACCATGCCTCCACGCCCCTTTGCAAATGGCACTGTTGCTCCAGGCCCAATTCCTGCATTCCGACCACCACCACCACCTCAAGGTGCAGCATTCCCACCTATGCCAGTAGCTGGACAGCCACCTTGGCAGGTTCAGCCACAGCAACCAGGTCAGACAATCCCACCACCTATGATGCATCAAGTCCAGCAGTACAGGCCAGCTCCCCCGAATATGCCACCACCCCCTCCACAGGCAGGTCAAGCTCCTCCAAGGCCTCTCCCACCACCAATGGGAATGGGAGGCCAACCACCTATGTGGCGTCCACCACCACCTCCACCCCTACAACAGCAGCCTGGTAGGCCCCTAATGCCACAGTCATCAATGCCTCCGCCTCCCCCTCCGAATAACCCCAATAACCCTCCAATGCCTTCATCTTAAGTTGAAAGCTTGAGATTCTTCTGCAAGGCTCTGTTACTCCATATAAGGTCTTGGATATTTCTTGCTCAATTTATTTGTTCTGAATTAGGAGAATGCAGATTGTAATATGTACCGCACTAATTAACAAAAACAAGCTCTAATTTTGACTAGAAAGGATATTTATTTTTGGAATATAGTCTTTTTTGCATCTTCGGCCAGAAAGAAGTGCAATTACTTTGCTAAAGCATCCCCAATTCTAGGTAATTTTTGCCTGCATCGGCCACTAGTTGGCCTTCATGTTCAAGTCAAGTCAAACATTCTGGCGAATTACTAAGTTCTGCTTGTACGAGTTAGGGACATGGAAACCATTTAGACCCAGGTTGGAAGGGTCTGTTGGTGTAGCAGCTTTGATTAATGCGCACGTGCATTTCACAATTTGGGGAATGGGATAACTCCCTTGATCCTAATAATTATCATCCTTTGTCCATTTACGTTCTCTTTTGGGTCTAAGGGAAATTGTTGTTGCACACATGAAAGTGCACACAGCCGTACACACAAGGGATGAAATCATGGGTTTAAAACATGATTTCAGTTATAATTTTAATTTGTTGAAATAGTGTCTTGAAAACAAGATTTCACAATTTAACTGAAATCGTGTTTTGAACTCATGATTTATTGATTTTGCCCATTGCGTGTATGGTTGATTGGTTGTGTGGACTTCCATGTGTGTAATCAACAGCACCCTTTGGGTCATTTTGGACCTAAATTTTTTCCATGTAATTATAAACCCTAAATATAGGACCCTAGGTTTTCACTTTTCAATAAGAGATGGAATAGGGTTATAGGAAGTTGAATAACTTGCCTCTATATTTTATGATATTGATACTGAAATAGGGTTTGTTGTGACCCTGTTCCAAGACATTTTTTCATCCTGACGAAAATGTATTAAAGAGAATGTCACATCAAAAGGTCTAGTATATGTGTGCAAGTCACTTGAAATGAAACTCGAGTCGAAAACCAATTCAAAGTAAGATAAGACTTTGTGGATTAAGATTCGAGATTTGGAAATGCCTTACTTAAGAAGACTCTCTTTTTTGGTCATAATGCAAGTAACAATGAAAGACGAAAAACTAAAGTGATTACAATTTCTAAGAGACTAAGGGCTCGTTTGGTTTAGAAATAGCTTAGTTTTCATAACTCAGTTTTCAAAACTCATTACTCAAACCCAAAACTAATAACTCTTAACTCAAACCTTACCTTCACTCAAAAACTGCAAAACATTCGTTTGGTTTAAAAACTCAATCACATATCTCATTCTAATAACTCAACTTTTTGCCAAAACTGTGGACCTCACCTACTAAAAATTGGTTCTTAGTTTTTGAAAACACTCAAATGTTGTTTCCGAATTCCATCACTCAAACTCAAAATTTTGAGTTTTGAGTGATGGAAACAAGTACTCAAAACTAAGCCAAACACAAGATTTTTTGTGGGACCCACACATTTTGGAAACTCAGTGATAAAAACTGAGTGACATCACTCAAAATCAGTGTGATCCAAAGTCAACTGGTTCGAGATGAACTGGTTTGAAGTGAAACATTTATAAGCAAACTAATTTGAAATGTACTGATTCAAAGTAAACTAGTTTGAGGTAAAGTAGATCAAAGTGGCTTGGTTTGAAGCTAACTTATTTGAAGTAAATCAAGTTAGCTTAAATCCTAAATCATAATTCTAACAACAAATTGAGTGAAAGCAAGCATAAATTCAAATCAAAACAGAATAATAAATAAATATGACGTCAAACTTAACTAAACTTGATTAAATAGGATTACAAGTTGCAAGGAAAGTACTTACAAACATAAATTCTTCGCAAATCCAAAGAACTAGAAGATCTTCTAAGAATAAGTACAAATGATTTTAGAATTTATCTCAATAAATTCTCTTATGTGTTCACGAAGTCCTTTTCATGCAGAATGAACCGATATTTATACTTGAAGTCGTAGTAGTTATTTCATGTTTGACTTTTCATGTGTTGTTCCCTCATTGAATCTCACAACCACTTGTCATGTAGCCAATTGGTCTCAATAATCTCTTATAACTTCCTTGAGGCAATTGTTCTCATGTTGACTACGTCAATTAGCACATATCATTGTTGTATCTATGTGCTTCTATAATTGCTCGAGGTAACTAATTCTAATCTCTTGTAACTCCTTCTGGAAAACTAAAATAATGCCACTTGTCAGCATTTCAAGCATTTTCTGACTGTAATTTATTTTATTTGGACTACCACATCATCCTTCTTTTCCAGATTCATCCCCTATCATGCAACATGTTTTCTATAAATTGTTATTTTTGGCCCTAACAATATGTATGTAATTTATATGCTTGTATTTAAGTATTGATCTAAGTAGTGCCACATCAAAAGTACTAGTACATGCATGTCATTCATATGCTTGTATTTAACTACTGTTCTATGTGGTGGTCCAATAACTCAATCTAACTACGTCTTTATAAGCTTCTAGCTAGGTCCCTAAGCTACACGAGATGTTTTGCGCAAACACAAGAAAGATTTTAATTAAGTGGCTTGAAATATTATACTTCAACTAGTTCTTTGAACACTGCATAATGAAAAAGGTTGTACATCACCTCTGTAACTTTCGTCCAACAATTATTTAATGTTTCACTGGCTTTAGTTATTATGTTGTGCAATAAAATTGGACTCATAGTTTACCATCAATTTTCTTGATAACAAATAGTGGCAGGAAAAGATTTGTGGTATTCACTGCTGAGAATTAAGTTATATGTATTATGTATAGAGATAAGAATTTTTATTTATATATTTATTTGAAGCTATTACAGATACTGAGAGAAAAATTCTATACAAAATTATATTCTGACTGATGTTAGATACTTGGATCAGCCTGAGTCAAAATTTAACAGGTTAAAAAAAAATCAGATTCCTAGGTATGACAAACTGGTATTATGTGTAACGGGAATATAAGTATGTAACATTCCTCTCACACGTAGGTGACACCGTGACACAAAATAAAAATTCACCAACTCAAACCCTTAGAAGGTGCAAGATTACCTTCCAAACCAAATATCAAAAATGGCTTGCAGTTCTGTGAACCTAGAAATCATTCATTGGTGGGGCTCCTGAGAATGTTTGATTATTTGCATGGTGACAAGAATACAGGCAGGCTAGTTGGAAATATCATCAGTTAACAAACTAACATGTCAAAATTTCATTGGAATGCTGAAGAGCTGTTTTAAATCTAATCAAGAGTATTTAAAAGCGTCTTGTAAATTTGGACCACAACCAACTCAAGGAAGCTACTTTTTCATACAAAGGATCTCAACCAGCAAATAAGTGGAAACATTACAGCTAGAAGTCCCAGGTGCTCTCAGCATTTAGTTTCGGTATGTGTAATCCCTTTGCCAAATCGAGTGATGCGGAGATCTGAAAGGTAAAACAGAGACTTAAATCAAGATTAAATTCATGTACAATGGGACAATATATCCCACATGTAAATTAGCAGTAAAATATATCCACTGACAATGGGACAATGGAGACCATCCTTACAGAAGAAGCAAGTTTACTTGGGAAATATTTGCTAACCAAGCTGATGGAGTTTAAAGTTCTTGACAAGAAATCCAAAGAGTTTATAATAATACAATGATAGAAAAATCACAAGAGAAAAAGTTAGAAAATAAAGAACTTTTTGGTTAGGAGTCATTTATTTGATGATAACCTACACAAGTCAAAGAGGTTCATATTCACCCGAGGACCAAAGTAGCTCAAATTGAATAATACAAGCTAAGCAATTTTCCATGACAAAATCAGTAGATTTGTTGTAAAATAGGAAAAATGTATATTCATATCCAAAAGGCATAATTATCTGTTCTAGAAGTTGGCACAAATCATAATTGGAGTTGAAAAATATTTTATACAGATTTCTGTCATGATTTATCATCCTCATTGATCGATGCCCATAGCTCAAAAGCCAGTGGGTACATACCGATCATTGGTGCTAGATGGGAAACATAGAGACTCAAAGTAGACTTGATCAGATAGCCCCTGTTGTCCACTTGTATCTTAAATAAATTGTTTGACATAATTTTGTCATCATAGAGCATGAGTGAATATTCAGTGCTGTGGAACATTTACTAGGAAGTGTTACCTCAAAACTTAGTCACTAAATCCAGATGTTCCATATGTGCACCATGGCATGGACAAGGTAACACAAGTGGTTCCAGAAATGCAATAATCAGACTAAACCATTAATCCTAAAAATTCAAACCAACTCAAACCTTCTGGATATCATGCAGGAAAATATGTAGGGGTAGCTAGAAGAATGGGTGAATATCATTTGCCACAAAACAATAGCGCTAAAGCTAGCTGAGGAACAGAAGCAGAACAGCAACCATGGCTCAAGAGGGGACCAAAAAAAAAAAAAACCCCAATTAACTAAAATTCAAACTTCCTTGGAGCTTGGGTCTTGGCATTAAGTCATTTCAAACTTTTGAAGCCAAGAACACCAAAAATATGTAAACTCAACCTATGGCTAGTTATCAGGAATATACATATATAAAGCTTTACAAGTCCAAGTAATTAAAGGGCCCTTCTGAGAGATAAACATGTGTGCTTAAAGGAAATGTATTAGGCCATTAAGATAAGATAGGGGATCGAATTAACTAAACTTTGGTTAATGGGGTAGATTGCAAAAACTGATTCCAATTACCAATATGATAATGCTGCTAGGCAGTCTCCACCCAGGGTATCAGCAAGATTTGCATTTCAAGGAGAAGTTTTGATATGCACGACATTTTTTTTTATATAATAAACAATAATAATAATAGAAAAGGCATATCAGACATCTGCATAGAAATCAACAGTCTTGCTCCAATGAACACTTGTATTCGCCCCTAGTCATTATCATGGATCATCTATAAAATTATTAGTCTCCACAAACTGAAAACTATAGATGGCCTCAGGGATACACTATATTGCCAAACACATATTTTATACATACAAATACATGCACACATATAAAAACCAAATCCTGTGTTATAGTTTTGCATAAACCATTTTGGCAATGTAAATACAATAATAAATACCAAAGAAATGTTTATTACAGCAAGTACGCCACTTGTTTAAGTCAGAAATGAAGAAACCTAATGCTCCAACCTGAAATGCCACATTGTGGGATAAATGAGTTTTATTGATCTACATTAATTTATGATTTTATTAATCAACAATCCAAGAGCAAAATTTGTGCACACATGGAGTCATCTGAAATTTAAAGCCCATGGTATAACAAAACAGGATTCCTTCTAGCGCTCTTGCTTATAGTTATAATGCTTAATCAGTCAAGTAAAAGATGAATGCAACCACCAAGTTCTTGTTTTTAAATTTCCAGTAAGGATATTTATTGTGCCTATTGGATATTTTTATAGCATTCTAATTCATGTTAATAAATATTTGAGTTCATTTAAATTTTAAATTTTGCACCATAATCAGGAAAACTATACGATAAAGTAAACTTGTAGCACCATTAAGAGCCAATACAAACAAAAAGATAAGTAATACATGATAATGCCATACCTTGAATCTTAAATTTTCGTTGTACTTGGAATTAGATGACCACTCCAATCCCAAAGCCTTGCTTGACGTCTTATATGAAGCCCCGATCAAATCACCATCAAGAATCCTCTGAGACATAGTGAAGTCCAAAGACTTCTTCCCAAAGTCATAGCATGGCTCCAATGTCATCCCTCCATGTGCATAGCTATACATCAACTTGCAATCCCCAAAATCAAATGCATAGTCAACCGATAGCTTGTTAGCTGAATTGAGCTCAAGCATTCCATTCAAAGAAGTCTGGTTCTCACCCATCATGTGAGTGTAAGTCAACTTTAATGGTTTGTCCAACACCTTCACTTTCTTTTTGAATTGAAACCGAAAATCCTGCACAAGAATCACCCATTCTATTCCTTTTTAGAATCCTCAATTCTCAGTCTTTTGCACAAAGAAATTCGGAATCAGGAAAAACTAGATGCCTCGGATTTCAAGTTTTGGGTTCTAAAATATTAATATAAAAACTCTTTTTTTTTTTTTTTAATAGTTTGCTGAGACCTGTCTAAACAACTAGGCAGGCATGCCTCACAGTTTTTTTTTTTTTTTTTTCATGGGAAAATACTAGTACACACCCTATTACACACAGTTAGAAATGCACTGAAATCGTGACCGATTTCTAACTTGGAATTACACACGTTCTTACACATACTTGAAATTTCTTGAAACACACACTGACCCACTTCAACTTAAGACTTTCCAACTCAGGTCCCTCAAACCGTACTGTCTCTCCAGTTGTTTTACAATGCAAAAGGAGATAAGAAAAATGTTTTACAAACCCAAAGTTTTCTTTGATAGATAGAGAAGTGAATAACAGAGTACCTTGTTTGGGAGATCATAGTCTATGGTGAAGGAGCCAGGCTTTTCAACTGAGAGAGAGAGGGAGTCTAAGGTGGGCCAGGTGGTGGCGGAGATATCGTCGGTCAGAGAAGCTCGAAGGTCTACATCTCCGGCGCTCACAACGACGGTGCCGGAGAAGCCTCTGTTCTCGCTGTTGTAATTTTGTCTCAGGGAAACAGACTTAAGCATCATCTCTCTTTTGTTGTGTGCAGAGACAGAGAGAGAGAGGGACAGAATTGCAAGGAGAGGGTTTTAGGGGGGTTTTTTAATGGCAGCCAAACTGCCAAAGCCCAGAGAATATTTTTTAAATCAGGGAAAATGCCAATCAATGTCTTTACTCTTAAAAGAAGTATTTTTATAAAAAATTTTATGGTTTTGAAGGCATGTTTGGTAGAATGTAAATTGCAATAGTAGTTGTTCTATGTTTATATTTTTATTACACAGTATAATAATTATTTATGATATCTATTTTTTAAAATAAGGAAGAGTTATTCACCTCTAAAAATGTTGTAATAACATTTTTTTTTTTTGAGAATCTAATAACTATTCCTTAATAAGTGTAATGATTTATTAAATTAATATATTTTCAAATAAACAAACTTTTTATATGAACATAACAATTATGGGAAAAAAAAATTATCCAAAAATAATTCATTTTTCTCTCAAATTTACAAAAATATTATTTTTTAGGAAATATAATTATACGAGTAAAATATTTCTTAAAATAGATATTAAGTTTTATTCTAATATAATAATGTTACAACTCACAACCAAACTTATTAATAGATTTAATTATTCCATTACAACATATTATTATTATCAATAATAAAGATTAGCAATCATGTTGTAATTTCCATTCAAAATACTAAACGTGCCCTAATAGTTTTTTTATATTTCCATAAAAGTGATTAAAATTTTCTTAAAATAGTCCATTAACTAATGCTCTAAGAGACCCGTTAACTAGACTCTTAAATTAAAGCTTAGATTATTTATTTTATGTTATTCTTTTTTATTTTTAAAAATAGCATATAAAAATATATTAATATTATATGCGAATAAAAGTAAGGTTAAAAAAAAAAAAAAAAAAAAAAAAAAAAAAAAAAAACTAAACATCATGCAGCAATGATATTTCCCCCATGTTTCGAAACACTAGGGATCAACGAACCACAAGTGGTCCATCAATTGGTTCATCAAAGCCTCCTCTGGCCATGAACATGATGGTCTCCATAGACCCTCACTTGACTTTGAAGTACTAGACCCAAATCCAAACCCAAACTAAGCACCAACAACAATAACAACCTTTTGAGGATGAGAATGGTGAAGCTAAAGGCAATATCATCAAACAACAATTTGAGGGTAGGGTGAAGCCCAACGAGGAAAGAGGCACAATTAAGTGTTGTGGGGAGTATCAATGGATAGTCTGAGAATGAATTTAAATTGCATTTTTTTCCCAAATTACTGGTTCAACAATTTTGAGGCTTGGTGATAAAGGGTTTTCAGCCTAATAAGTGTGACAGGACTGACGAATTCATCTCTCATAGAAGACCTAAACAATTACGAACGAAGACATCCTCGGACGAATTGAGCAGATACCCACATCACTGACGAAAACAACTAGGCCATTTAATACGGCCAATTACAACCAAAGCGGTTACAGAGCTAGTTGTATGAGCTGTTGGAATGCATTGAAGTCACACCACAAAACATAAAACGTTACCAAGAGGGACATTAAGGCCACCATAACTACTCCAACGGTCAAGAGTTGCAAAAAGATATATAAGGCCCTCACAATATCAACACAAGGTATGAGAAAATACTGAGATAATTTTGCTTCCATTTTACTATTCTGTTTTACTTCATAAAACTCCTTTGTGTTAACTTTGGCATCGGAGACGTTGTGGCAGGCACCACACCGGTGACCATCCTTGAGAAGACATACACGTGAACCGTAGATTGATTCCATCTGCTGACTGATGAGCTTACGCCTCATTAGTTTGGCGCCGTCTGTGGGAATGACATTTTCGTATTTACATTTGAAAACGTAGTTTCCATCAACTTCTGGATTCAGATGGAGTCTAACCAAGATTCCGCAGCCTTGGCTCAGCAAGTCCAAGCTCTTGCAGCCACCGTTGAAGAACTTACTAGGCAAAACCAAGAAATGAAGTTGTAGCTTCAACAGAAGGAGAATCGATCTAAAGACAACTTGGAAGACGAAGGAGACAGTCATAGAAGAAGCAGCCATCGAGGACCTACTAATCCAGACGAACTGAATTCAGATCTTTTTAAAGAAATGAGAAAAGAGATGGACGAGCTAAGGAACGCCATAAGGGAGAAAACAGATCGAAGCGTTGATAGATTGGTAAGAGCCATAGATTTGCCCTTCACTGCAGCAGTCCTAGAGTGTCCAATACCGTCAAAATTTCACTTGCCTCAATTTGAGCCATTTGACGGATTAAAGGACCCCCAAGACCATCTTAATACCTTCAAAACGACGCTGGGTCTTCAACAGCCACCTGACGAGATATTTTGCCGTTCATTCCTCACTACCCTTAAGGGAGCTGCAAGGAAATGGTTCACAAAGTAGCCAACATCATCCATCGACAACTTCGAGCATCTAAGCAACGCCTTCTTGCGTCACTTCATCGGGGGGCAACGTCCGAAAAAGCCAGCAAACCACTTACTTACTATTAAGCAGGGAGAAAAGGAAACCCTGAGGTCATATGTAAAACGCTTCACTCGGGAGACCCTGGAGGTAGACGAAGCTGACGATAAGGTGCAGTTGACTGCTTTTAAAGCAGGATTAAGGTCCAGAGATCTCGTGTCTTCACTCGCGAAGAACCCTCCAAAAATGATGGCATAAATGCTCCTGAAAACACAGAAGTACATGAATGCTGAGGACGCATTAGCAGCCATAGAGGATATAGAAAAGCAGGGAGACAAAGGGAGGAAAGACGACGAGCGTAGGGGGCAGAAGTGAAAGCGCCCAAATTGTCGGATCACTGACGGGAACATGAGAAAAGATGATAAGAATCCTCGAACGGTAAAGTTTACCCTTTTAGTTATGCATGTTGACAAAATTTTAACGCAAATTAAGGACAAACTTACGCCTCATCAGTTTGGCGTTAGGCCGTCCTGGCTGCAAAAGAGAACCATACATGGATGGTTGAAGAGAAGATGGAGGATAAGATAAAGACCTTGGAGACAGTGGAACTGGTTGAAGGAAACGCGACAAAGACAACGAAAATAGGGACGACACTAAGCCCTACGATGAGAACAAGGCTCGTCGAATTCCTTAAGAGAACATAGATATCTACGCCTAGAGCCACGAAGACATACCAGGAATATCTCCAGAAATTATTCAACATAAGTTGAATGTAGACTCGGAGAGAAAGCCCGTACAGTAAAGACGAAGGAATACTGACGGGGTTAAGACTTGGAAGAGCGTTAGGAGCTAAGAACCTGTTAGTTCAAAATGATTCGAAGCTGGTGACTGGGCAGATCAAGGGAGAATACGAAACAAAGGAAGAAAGAATGCAGAAAGACCTCAGGCTGACGAAATCTCGAAGATAGCATTGTCAAAAGAAGGGGCGACCGACATGGGTTTGATGCTGGAAGTCTAGAAGCGGCCCAACATTGAAGAAGTTCCAATGTTTGCAATCCAGAGCACAAACAGCTAAATGACACCCATTGTATCTTTCCTCCAGGACAGGCACCTTCCACAGAATGCCGACGAGGCTAGAAAGGTTAAGAAGCGAGCAGCCAGGTTTACGATCCTTAATGACACTTTATACAAGAAAGGCTTCTCCATGCCTTACTTGAAGTGTGTTGACGAAGAGGAAGCTAAGAACATCCTGGCAGAAATCCACGAAGGGATTTGCGGAGATCATGCTGGCCCTAGATCTTTGGTAAGTAAGGTTATTCGAACAGGTTATTTCTGGCCTATTATGCAAGTAGATGCAGTGGAGCTTGTCAAGAAGTGCGACAAATGCCAACGATTTGGCAATGTCCAAAGACTTCCAATAGAGAAACTGACGGTGATATCATCCCCATGGCCATTCGCACGATGGGGGATCGACATCGTCGGTCCACTACCTCTAGGTAAAGGTCAGGTAAAGTTCCTGCTAGTTGCTATTGATTATTTTACAATGTGGGTCGTGGCAGAGGCACTAGCAACCATCACTGAAGCAAGAATCCGGAGCTTCATGCAGAAGAACATAATTTGCAGGTTCGGGATTCCAAGGACGATCATATCAGACAATGGACGACAGTTTGATAGCCAAGGCTTCAGAGATTTCTGTTCAAACCTGGGCATCAAGAATCAGTTCTCATCCCTGGGGTATCTACAGGCAAATGGGCAGATAGAGGTGACGAATCGAACATTACTCAAGATTATCAAGACCAAGCTGGATGATGCGAAAGGAGCTTGGCCAGAAGAATTACCCAACGTCTTATGGGCCTACAGGACCACAGCAAGAACCCCGACGGGAGAAACCCCTTTCAGGCTCACCTATGGCACTGAAGCAATGATCCCGGTCGAGGTAAGAGTAGCCAGCATTAGACAAGATGTATTCAATGAGGAAGACAATGACGATCGTCTGCAAATCAACTTGGACTGTCTGGACGAAGTAAGAGAGAAAGCTTCTAGCAGAATGACGAAGTACCAGAAGAGGATGGCCGACTACTACAATAAGAGGGTAAAGCTCAGACGACTTGAAATAGGTGACCTCGTCCTGCGTAAGGTCACCACAGCGACCAGAGACCCTGCCCAAAGGAAACTTGGCCCCATATGGGAAGGACCTTACCGAGTACCCACTACTCCAAACAGGGCAGCTATCACCTGGGAACTCTAGATGGACAGAAGCTCCCGAGGCCATGGAATATTGAGCATTTGAAGAAGTACCACCAATAAGAGTAACAAATAAATGTATTCATTCAGAAAATTAATAAATGAGTTGTTCAGCTAAATGTTTCTCTGTAAGCAGGTCTATTCAATTATAGTCCACAAAAAGCCAAAAATGGCTAAGTAACAAGATTCCGCCTTGACGGATATAAGTTACTGATGAGTACGAAAGAATGATGAGATCTCTAAAAGGGTGTAAGTCACAAAAAGTCAAAAATGACTAAGTAACAAGATTCTGCCTTGACGGATGTAAGTTATTGACGAGTACGAAAGAATGACGAGATCCCTAAAAGGGTATAAGTCACAAAAAGCCAAAAATGGCTAAGTAACAAGATTCCGCCTTGATGAATGTAAGTTACTAACGAATACGAAAGAATGACAAGATCCCTAAAAGGGTGTAAGTCACAAAAAGCCAAAAATGGCTAAGTAACAAGATTCCGCCTTGACGGATGTAAGTTATTGACGAATACGAAATAATAACGAGATCCCTAAAAGGGTGTAAGTCACAAAAAGCCAAAAATGGCTAAGTAACAAGATTCCATCTCGACAGAAGTAAGCTATTGACGATGACAAAATCCTTAAAAAAATGTAAGTCATAGGAGCAAAAGATACTGGCAAAGAAAAGGGAAAGTAAGAGTTTCACCAAGCACACAACATGGATGATTAAAAGATCCCACTAGCATATCACAAACCAAAGAGCGTGCAATCAGAAGTGCAAGTGAGTACAGAGATGCAAATTAAATTAAGACCCAAAACAAATAGGCAAATTGTCATCGTTTTTACAGCTAAAGGCCCATAAACACTGGGCTAAAAATATTGTTCCCAAAATAGATGAAAGTAAAATTGTTTTGAAATTATATTTACAAAAAGCCCAAAAGACATGACGGGCAACAACCAAAAACAGGAGGAAAATTTTCATAAGTAACAGGTTCAGGCACTAGCAACTGAGGAAGGATCACCAACGGGGGCATCGCCAACCGGAGCATTCTTAGGAACATCACTTTCAGGAACTGAGGATTGGGCAGCCTCGTCAATAGCCATCTCTTTGTCCACTTCTTTTAAATCCAGGCTCTCTATATCAACTCCAGTAGGGTGCTTGACCAAGTACCTCCGGAAAAGCTCAAAACTTTTGAAGTACCAACTGAAGAGCACGGTGTTGTACTCGTCGGTAGTTTGGAAGGCTTCAACAGATCTGGTAGCAATTGTCTTGAGCGACTCCTTGGCACTTAGAAGTTGCTCGTCCTTTTCCAAGGTCAATTGACGTTCGACTCTAAGGTCATCACTTGGAGTCTTGACTTTCTCCTTCAAAGTGGTAGCCTCATCCATAGAATCAATAAGGTTTTTCTTCAACTTAGAATTTTCCCCCTCCAGAGCTTGCATCTTCGACACGAGAGATGCCAATTTGGCCTCTTGAGTAAGGTACTCAGAGGCGATATGCAAACTTTCCCCCAACACCTGAAAAGAAATTTACAACCGTCAGTCAAAAAAAAAAAAAAAAAAAAGCTGCATAAATACTCTACCTGAACAAATTTATGGACGTGTCCACTCGTAACATTGTTAAAAGGAACTCCAGAAAAGACCTTTAGTTCATTAGTAGTCACAACGCCATGGGCCCTGTCCACCGCCAGTCTCTCGTCTCCCCAGATGGTGGACGGGATGGAGTCCACCTTCTCCTTCTCTTTGCCTGACAGGCGCGGCTTTTTAGAGACGAGAGTAGGGAGCTCTTCAATTGAGGTTGAAGGAGAGGCAGTCCTCGTCGTTTCAGTACCAGAAACGATGGGAGTGACGGAGACAGTCGGAGTGATGGAAGGACTTCTCCCAGTCACGCGCATAGTCTTCTTTCCTATACTAGACAATGGCTCGTCTTTTTTCGCCCTCATCTTCACATACATGTCCTTGTTAAACTTGGACGTCATTTCTGCAAGAGAGAAACACTTACTCTTTTTTGAAAAGTATGAATGAAAAAGCCAGTACTGACGAATCTAACACTTACTTTTTTTTCCTTCAATATTGAGATTGCGTAGGACGAAAGCAGAAGGTTCTGGCCCAAGACAGTAAAAGGCAAGTGTCCTTGGGTTGACAAGGTCGTCCAAGCTCTCGATCGTCTGCGCGTACTCAATCCCCCTCTGTACTCGCTCTTTATACCTGCTCTTGAGCTTGGGCCGTCTCTTAATTGTGCAAAGCAAGAAGTAAAAAAGATCAATAGCCATAGTAGTATGCACAATAGAATTTAAAGGACAGGGAGAAATATTGACGCACCTAAAGTCGAGGTTTCCCACCGACGAAGCAACCTCGGAAGATCCCTCCAAACCTCGCCAGAGGAAGTCTTAAAATCGTCCCTAGACATGAAGAAAAATCTGGACTTCCAATACCTGAAAGACGATGGTAAACCTTTGACAATCCTAGTTCTCCTTTCCCAGGGCACCAATTCATAGTACCCATGCTCCCTAGACGCTTTTAAACGATACAGATAAACAAGCTCGTCAACCTTGAGCATGTCCTCGTCATTGGTGGCCAACCATATTCCCATACAACTGATCAATATCTGCCACGAGTTGGGCATAAGTTGCCCAGGAGCAATACCAAAGCGGTCTAAGAGCTCCATGAGGAAAGGATGGACAGGAAATCTCAACCCACAGACGAAGGCAGATTTGTAAAAACAAACCTCCCCAGGAAAGAAGTGATAGGCCCGATCTTCCTCACTAGGCAGATGAACCCTAACTTGCTCTGGGAATTGAAACCTATCTTTAAATTTGCCTAGCGTATCGACATCCAACCCGCACACCTCCTCAAGAGTATAAAAAGCCTTAACTTCTCGAGGAGTAGAGACGGCTGTGTCTTCCTCCACTAGGTGACCGCTAGATGACAACCCAGTCTCGAGCTCACTGGACCTAACCTCAAACATTATTTTCCCCTCCTTCACTAGATCCTCAAACCAGTCAACTGACTGACGCAGCAAGGGTAGCAGATCGGCCAATGCAGCAGTCAGGCAATTACCCTCGTAGACGAAGTTCTCAAGATGTGGGAAAATTCCCAATGACCCCCTAGTTGCGCAAAAAGAAATGAGATTGAGGGGCAAGCTATCCTAACCTCAGAACCACTGACCATGGAAAAACTAGAAAACACACAAAAGAAGGAAAAAATCTAAAAACCCCAAGACCCAAAAAGCCAAACACAAAAAGGGAGAGGGGGCAAATAAAAAATCCACCACAATATGTAAAGAACAAAATGAAAAAAGAAGTGAAAAGAAAAACATACCTCAAAGAAGAGAACCACCGCACGGCGCACCAGTTTGGAGGAGGGTTGCAGAGAAAAGTCGGCGAAGAAGATGCTCAGAACAATGATTGAAAATTTTTGAGAAAAGTGAAAAGAAAAATGAGAAGGGAGGAAGTTTAAAACTAAGACTTTGGAAACTGAAAAAAAAACAGCGGGAAGCCCAATAATCCCAATAATTGGAGCATTAACTCCACCAGTCATAATATGCCACGTAGGCTACAACCCAGAGAACGCCGCCACTACGCATTTAATGCGGAATGAAACCCCAAGAGTCACTTACCATTTGAAAACCTTTCATATTCTATGGTCGTCATGCCTAGACGACCACAGAATCGGGGGGGCAACTGACAGGACTGACGAATTCATCTCTCATAGACGACCTAAACAATTACGGACGAAGACATCCTCGGACGAATTGAGCAGATACACGCATCACTGACGAAAACAACCAGGCCATTCAATACGGCCAATTACACTCAAAGCGGTTACAGAGCCAGCTATATGAGCCGTTGGAATGCATTGAAGCCACACCACAAAACATAAAACATTACCAAGAGGGACATTAAGGCCACCATAACTACTCTAACGGTCAAGAGCTGCAAAAAGATATATAAGGCCCTCACAATATCAACACAAGGTATGAGAAAATACTGAGATAATTTTGCTTCCATTTTACTATTCTGTTTTACTTCATAAAACTCCTTTGTGTTAACTTTGGCATCAGAGACGTTGTGGCAGGCACCACACCGGTGACCATCCTTGAGAAGACATACATGTGAATCATAGATTGATTCCATCTGCTGACTGACGAGCTTACGCCTCATCAAAGTGTACTGGTAGTGAGATCGCATCATGGTGTTATTATTATTATTATTATTTTTTTGGCAAGCGACGAGAAAAAATGGTGTGGATGGTTTGCTGGATCTAGGTTGGGTTGGGTTAGGTTTACAATATCAATTGTAAATATCATTGTTTGGCTAGTGGCGGAAGCAAAAAATTAAGTTCTCTCCGTGAATTATTACAACGCAATTGTTGCTTTTAATTTCTTCCTTAGTGGATCTCGTCTTTTCAATAAACAATGTTTAGGTGGACCAAATTTTTAGCCAAGTTAATACATGTTTATAAAACTCGTTTCTTGTGGGTTCCAGTTAGCTTAGCTGGTAAAGTCTCTAATTGTTGTATAAGAGATTTGGGTTCAATTATTGCTTACACCAAAAATCGATTGGTATCTTAGTTTGATAATAAAGAGTTATTATCAGAAGTGGACGTCATAGGTTGAAATTCACTAAAAATAAATAAATAAATGAAACTCGTCTCTTCAACATGTAACTTGTCTAGCATACAATTCCAAAATAGGCTATTTCCCTGTATAAATTTCAAACAGTATTAGTTGCCAAATAATTTTTAAAGATGTATTATTAATCAAAAATTGATGTATAGCCTTTAATAGTATTATTAATAAAAAATTATGTACGACCTTTAATAATAATTATAACTAAAACAATTTTCTTTTATTTTTATTTGTTACTTCATGCAAATCAGAATGGTAGACAAGTAGGGGCACTGATGAAGGAAGCTCGTTTTATAGTATCCAAAGTTGCAGAAGAAACTATTAGTTCCCTTTTCAACAACAACAACAACAACAACAACAAAAAAAAAAAAAAAAAAAAAAATTACAAATTACACCCCTAAAGTTTAGAGTTGATTGGATTTTATGCCCAACATTTCAGAAACTTGATTTTACACCTGAAATTTGGTTCTGTTAGCAATTCACCCCTCACGGTTAGTTTCTGCTGTTTATTGACACATCACCATGCTGACTTGTTTTATTTTTGCCAAATTAAACCCAAAACTACATAGTTTCAGTGATGACCCAATTAAAAGTTGGCACAATCAAAATTACGTAGTTTCATGCCTAAACATAAAATACAAATCTCTAGCCTAAACATCACCGTTCAGGCCAAATTTTAAAACAAAAAACTAAGAACCACGGAGAAGACCTCTGAGGATGTGACCTCTCAGGCCTTTATGCACCCTTAATTACTTCTTGACTCTAAGCAAGAAAAATGAATGAAGTATGCTGTCTGCTCACCTTTTGTCTTAGTGTTTGTCAGAAACCTCTATTTGAAGCGAATATAAGACTTGGGGAGATTTTATCTGCATTTGAATTTTTAATAATGAGTAAATGAATTTGGTAAGCATTCTAATGGCTGTGTAATTGACGAGAATTGTTTTAGTTTGCCTATCTTTTCTACCTATGTAACTTTAATGGTGAATCTTAATTTGCATTTTTATGAATGTTTGAAATGTACTGTATATGTGATGTGTCCATAAAAAGGAAGTTTGCAGTTTTCTGTGGTCCTTAAACATGCTACTGTTTCTTGGGATATGCATAGACAATGATGCAATCCACTGGTGTCCTACTTTCTCTCAGGCATTGAACTATTGTCCTAGTTTATAGTTCTGTGCAGAGCAGTGTAACTCTCCTCTGCACGGGTTTGGGAGGTTTGGGTTCATGGGGTATGGGTTAAGGAGGTCAGATCCTCAGAGGTCTTTCTCCGTGGTTCTTTGTTTTTTGTTTTAGAGTTTGGCCCGAACGGTGATGTTTAGGCTAGAGGTTTGTATTTTAAGTTTAGGCATGAAACAACTAGTTTTGATTATGCCGGCTTTTAACTTAGTCATCACTAAAACTACTTAGTTTTGGGGTTGATTTGGCAAAAATAAAACATGTCAGCATAATGATGTGTCAGTTAACAGCAGAAACTAATCGTGGGAGGTAAATTGCTAACGGAACCAAACTTCAGGGTGTAAAATCAAGTTTCTGAAACGTTGGAGTGTAAAATCTAGCCAACTCTAAACTTCAGAGATGCAATTTGTAATTTACTAAAAAAAAAAAGAAAAGACTATTAGTTCCCTTTGGCACATATTTTTCATCTTTTCAAAAAATGCGTATCTTACAAAAAAAAAATTACATTTTTAAGAGAATTTCAACTTATGACGTGCGCTCTTGATAATATTCTTTATCATCAGGCCAAAACACTAATCAGTTTTTGGCTCCAAATCTCTTATTCAACCATTAGAGACTTTACAAGTTTAGTTAATTGAAACCCAAAAAAAAGTACCTAGAAAAAAAGTGAAATTAAAAATAAAAATAAAAATAAAAATAAAAAATTTGAAAAGGGCAGTTTGAAAATGCTGTACCAAATGGGTCCTTAATTGTTGGCTAGAAGGGCTTTCATCAGTTGGGCAAAAAAGGTCATGCGTAAGCCTGATAATTTATTCGTACCAAGATTGAGCCCAATCCCCGGTCGATTGTATGCTTGCTCTTGGGCTGAAACCCATTCAATATCAAAACAGAATCTGTAAATGCATCTTTGCTCGAACCCATTCTGACCAAAAGGTTTATGGTCCAAACATACAGACAGAAAGTGAACTGGACCTTAGCAGCCTAAAAATATAAAATTTAAATATTTGATTGATAATTTAAATATTTATCTTTAATCTTACTAAAAATTTGCAAATATTAAGAATATAATAAAAAAGTGCAATCTAATAAACTTGTCAAAATTCACATTTAATGAAAATATATAAAGGAGTTTGTAGCCAAATATTGTTAAAAGGAAAAAGTTAACAGATGTTTTAAGGATATTGGATTAAAAAGATATTTTTATGAACTTTTTATAAGAAAAGTAAAATACAACTGATTATTTTATTTTATTTTTTAAAAAAGGGTTGTCAAAATTTTTCTAAATTAGTTCATTAACAAATGTTTTAAAAGTATTTACATCAATATTCTCAAAATTTTAGCTCAATTAACCCAAAAAATACTCCACTATTTCTAGTTTAACTATTTATGTTTTCAAAGATATATATCAACCTTAATACTACATCACTATTTCAATTAAATATTATTTCCTTCATATTCATATTTTTAACCTCAAAATCAACCATTGTCCATCACAGCCACACAGACCCAGTTGGATTTTAATACCAAAATCCACACCTACCTTGCACAACCGCACACCCAAGCAACATAACCCAACAAAACCCACATAAAAGCCCAGCAATCCACAAACCCCAACCACCACAACGCCATCACCACCGCCACCGCCACCGCCACCTACAAAACCCAACAACTACTTCCACAAATGCAACCCAAACCGATTAAATCCAACCAAAACCCTAATGGACCCAAACCACCATTTGTGACTCTACCACTGTCATTCATCACCCTCCATCTCTTCTGTGTTAGCTGATTTGGGTGTGGGGAAGGGAAGATCAAACGTTTTCAGAGAGAGAGAGAGAACAAAATGGTGTAAAAAATGAAATAAAAAAGTAATAAATTTTTGTGTAGCTATGAGCAGCATCATGGTACTGTTCATTGTTATGTTTTTTAGGTTAGTTTGGTAAAATTGACGTGTGAGTTTTTTTTTTTTTTGATACCTGATAAACATATATATTAAGATGAAAATACAAAATAGGCCAAGCTTATGTAGAGTTCATTGTTATGGTTTTTGGCTATATTTCTAGCTTAGGACTAGCTAAATTAGTCTAATGCAAATGCTGCTCTAAGTCACCGTTAACAAAAACCCTTGTTAAAAAAACCTTAACAATTATTCATAAGTCCCGAGGTATGGTGAGATAAAATCCTACGTGGCCAAAGTGGTTTTTTTTTTTTGTTTTTAAGAAAGTGGTTCTGAGCTTTCACAACTGTGACTAAGTGATGACACAATAAAAAAATAATGAGCATGCTAAAGATCCAGATTCCAGATAAGTAGGATCCAAAAGATCTAATCTTCAATTGCTTTGGGAAGCGAGTGAGCATTTTCTTTTCTTTGGACAGGTGAGGAATCTCTGATACCGTGAGTGCACCATGCTTCACTGAAATTACCACTAGCAGTAAGACTTCTTCATTCTCTTTGGCCGAGGGTAAATTTTGTGGGGACTTTGGCGTGGCCTTCACGAAACAGTCACAGATACCAGAGAGAGAGAAACATTATTATCCCTTAACAGTATTAGAGAGAGTCTCACTTCTCACCTTTATTAGTGCAGTGTTCCGTCAGGCCTTGACTAATGTTAGCAATTCTGAGACAAAAGAAACAAATAGATGTGCACAGTACTATGTACACAATAAACGAGCACAACCTGACTCACCTGAAGCTTCATTTATGAATGACGATGAGGGCAATTTCGTTATCTAGTATTATTATGTTGGACTTCGTTGGATGGATGTGATATTGGGAATTCCATAATCTACGATGTACTTGTGTGTTGTGACCTAATGAGACCAATTTCAGTATATCAGCATGTGATTATTGTACCACACTGTTATATACGTGGAAATGATCACCGGAGGGATTTATTTTATTTTATTTTATAAAGAGACGAGGTAAGTTTATTTTGCTTTATACTTTGAGTTTTATTAATAAACTATTTAAAAAAATGTTTTATGAAAAGGTAAAAAAATAACTAACTGTTTTGATAGCATTTCTAATTTTTCTTAAATTTTATTTTTTAAAATAAATAATTAATGCATGTTGTAGGACATACATTAACTAGATTCTTCTACTTTAATGTGTTATAGTTAGTTCAACAACAACTTTTTTGTTATGAATAAGGGACATTTGTTCAAATCTTCTTGCCCACAAAAGGATATTAAGGGTCCGTTTGGATACAGCTTATTGTTGCTGAAAGTTGCTGAAAACTGATTGTTGCTGAAAACACTGTAGCAAAATAATTTTTAAATGTGTGAATAGTATTGTGGGACCCACTTTTAATATTAAATATTGTGTGAACAGTGCGTGTACAGTGCGTGAACAGTGCACGCACAGTGAATTTTGTGCCCCAAAGTCAAAAAAGCCGGCCAAAAAAAAAAAAAAAAAAAAAAAGTGAAAACGCAGTGCAGAAAACGTAACTCCACAAAACCCACTATCCAAACCCACACTAAGCCTCCGTTTGGGTTGCACTTTTGCGTCTGCGTCTGCGTTTTCTGCCTTTTTTTTTTTTTTTTCTTTTTTTTTTTTTCACGCGTTCCAGCCATATTCTACTGTACACATACTGTAGCGGCTACTGTTCATTGAACAGTAGCCGCAAACCTTGACTTTTCAACCCAAAATTACTGTTCACGGACCCACAATTTTCACTTTTCAGCAATTTTTTTTTATTAAAAATGGGTCCCACGGTACTATTTACACATTTAAAAATTATTTTGCTACAGTGTTTCAGTTTTCAGTTTTCAGCTCTATCCAAACGGACCCTAAGTGTAATGGTGATATGAAATATAACTCTCATTTGTGCTACTCTTGACTATATTTGAAATAATTTTGGTATAACAAGCCATGAAGGAGCCAATCAATGTAAAGACCATTTGCGGTTGTTTCCCTTGTTGTACAATATATTTATTGGATAGAGAAAAAAAAAAGTATATTAGACCCCCTTTAATTGGAAGAAATAGTCATTTTCAAACAAGATAACAATAACAAGAGTTTGTTTCCAAACGAAAATGATGAGACACTATCTTATTTAAGGTTATAAATGGGAAATACTTAAGTAGTCTTTGAGTACTGGGCTTTCACAAGGTGGATGAGTTCCATGGTGGGATCTATGTGTACGGCCCACTCCTTTTGTGAGAACTCGAAGTAGTACTCCGAAATTACCTAAGTATTTTTCATTATAAACAAGTTGAACTAAGTCGAGCCGTGTATTAAAAATTTAGACTTGTTATTTAATTTTATTTCGAACATGAGGTGAGTTCAAATTCATTACCAAACAAATTAAATTACATGCTCAAGTTTAGTTCATAATCTTGACAAATAAGTTCGAGCTTATTCATGAGTTACTTAATTAATTTTATTTTTTCATATATTATACAGTAATACAATTACTAAAAAGTATTACCTCCTTACAAATGTATGAAATTTGTACTTGAACTTGGTTGATTCGCTAAACAAACAGACATAAACAAGCACTTTTTACTAGTGCTCTAGCTTCTTCGTAAAAAGCTTTACAGGCCTAATCCTACTTCATAGCTACAAAAGTCATGATAGTTTACGACTAACAGTGAACAGGAGGCCCCCACAGCTTGGAATAAAAGTCCCATATCTCATGTGCAGGAAAATAATTAGCGTGTAAAAATGTTGGGGATTGCAACTCGGCTTTTCAATCCGTCTGCCAATGCCTGGTTGATCAAAGCTTATGATCATTGGTCAAATGGGAAATGCCTGATCAAAGATGTTTTGGGTCCCAACTCAATCTTTCATGTTTCAAACACGCGTTACTACTTACTATGTCGGAGTACTTCATCTGAAATGACCATGCTTGTCCGCCAAAAGTGTAAAAGCGTAAACTCGTTCATCAGTTGTCACACCTTCACATAGCTCCATTGAATCCCAATAGTTCCCCTCTATTCACAATGCCCATAAGTTTGTGAACACCATTTGTTTCATAATTATTGTTGTGACCTATTGTTAGTTTCATGTATGTGTCATAAAAGTTGTTATAAACTTCTAATAATGGGTTTATATGAAATTAATTTTTTTTTTTTATAAATTTTTAACTTCGATAATTTGGGTGAGAATTTGAACCATCAATGTTCCTACTAAAAATATCAAAACGTGCCGACCAATTAAACTACAAGACACTTGACATGAAAATAATGTTATTATAACTATAATTTGTTACCTGTTATTTATATTGAAAAAAAAAATTATGTTTTTGACATTATTATTTCGTTTAATATAATGAGCAGGGCTTCCATTTCGTTGGACTTGATAGAAAATTGATATGTGACATTTGGTTCTTTAACTTAACCAAAAAATCAAATATATTCATATTTTTTTGCACTATACTTAGATTAAAAGATAATTCAGTTTTTCTTTTAAAAAAAAGTTTGATTAATGTTGGACTCTTGTCTCATATCTACAGAAATTATAAGGTCCTCATGGTGGAAAAGTGACGTAGTCCACTATTCTACTAAAAGACTCCTACTTGTTTAAAATTGCTGAGGTGAATTTTTTTTTAAAATAGAAACTGATTACTAACTCAGTAATTTTTTTAAATAAGTGGAAGTCTTTTAGTGGAATGGTGAACAACTGATGTGATCTACCGTGAGAACTGTATAATTTATCTATATCTACACAGACTTAGAATATGTAAGTTTATTATCTGATTGCTCTATTTTTTTCAAAAATTTTTAATCTCGTTATTGTTAAAATTTATTTGATTTCCTTTATTCAAGGAAAAATATAGTAATGATTAATTCTCACCCATTGTGGGGGTAAAAGCCTAAATTTGTATATTGGGTTTTGGGCTTTATCTGAGGACGTGAATATGTCCGAGGAGGAGCACACAATTGGGAGAGGCCTCAAAATTGAGAATCATATAAGGAAAGAATGGAGGGATATACTCCGAGGACCTTACCCTTTCTTGGATACGGTAAATATCGGTCAGAAACGTACTCAAGCAGCGTGGGTGACCTTCCAAGAAGTTCCTACGATAAGGATGAAACTCAGACACTTGTAAGGGTAATAAGAGCCCAGAAATATCTAGTAGAAAAGCTACTACCACCACATTAAATGCCCAGCAATCATTTTTCTAGCCGCATTTATGTGGAGAAGACCCCTGAACAGTGTTACATTGACAACTACAACTCACAGAAAGCCAAAGAAAGTGGCTGATAGGACAGGTACTCAAGTAGCAACCAAAATGGTTGACAAGTGTATGATCAAGATGATCTGTAAGGGACTATATAATGTAAAAGACCCCCCTGTGAATGGGGATTGAAAAACAAAGAGAGAAAAGATTGGATCAGTCAGAGTTATACTTGTAGACTTGCAATAGTGATCTACATGAATAATGACCTCCTCGGATTTGACATTTATCCAGTTGCACATGTATTGCTTTTGCATGATCGTTTGTTAAAGCCCATATTAGCCGTTAACAATTTTGTTTGAACCTAACTTTTTAACTCACTCTCTATAAATTTATTGTAGTGGGCTCGCTGGATCAATACCCAATTCGTCTTTGGGCCTGGACCTCAAGTTGTGTCCTTACACCCATATTTGGTCGCGTTCTAGTAGTGTTATTACTTCAAAATATTAAGCTAAATTAATTCGTATTTTTAAAATATAATTTTATTAATTCTTATATATATTATCAAGAGCTTTTGATTTATTTTTAATACTTATATATTGTAGTTTAACTTTTAAAAATTAGATATATCCAAGTTAATAATTATATTTGATACGCTCTTTAGAAGAAAAGATGTTGAAAATATAGAAAGCAACACGCTTTTGGTTTTGGATTCTACTCTTAAAAAAATTCAATCTCCAAAGAGTATTTTAAAAGGGAAACCACTAATAACTTTAGTTCATCTTTACATTTTGATCATCAAATAGAAGTTCATCTTTTCATTTGATTATTTTGGTTCTTTAAAATAACATGGCCAATGGTTTTAGTTGGCGATATTTAGTTTTTATGCATAACATTTTAAAGCTTCACATATTAAGTCCAATAAAACTAATAGAAAGAGTATTAGAGTTGAGAAAAAGTATTAGAGTAAGAATGGTTATGCACAATTGCTAATGGTTACATCAAGAGCTAGATTAAAAGATATATAAAGATGCATTAACACCCCAAGGGCTACATTTATGGCTAAGATAATGGGACTAATTTCTAGAAAAATATTTATAACTAGAAAAAAAGTAAAACGAGATGATTTGTTATCTTAGCATTATCTTTATTATTCTGAAAAGGATTCAAAGAGCCCTACGAAGTAGAAACACGTTGACTAGTTCTAGTGGATGTTCTCCTACAAAACAAAGCCTCCCAAATCTCAGAGAAAGCCTGAACGATAACCCCATGGTGTTCCCTATCATTCAAAGACAGAAAACAATGCAACAGCTGCTCCAAATCTTTCTCATCAAACATCTGCTTCTCCAATATCATCTCCATCATCGACCTCTTGAAGTCCTCGTACGGATCCTCCGACTTCTTCACCACCGCGAAGCTCTCTCTCACTTTCCCTTCCACCGTGCAGGGTATGAGCCTCTGGAACATCGAGAGCCTCGCCGGAGACTCGCTCTCCGGCGACGAAAGCACCAGCTTCCTCTTCGAAACGCACCGCTTCTTAGACTTCTTGGTGGATTTTCGCCTCAGCATTGGTGGCATCTCGCGTATGGTTTCCAAGTTGGGGTTGTACTCGGACGAGGAATCGGTGGAGAAGCTTCTAGAAGATGAAACTAAGGTCTCGGTTTCTTCGTCATCGTAACCTTCGCTGCTGAACAACCCGCTATCTACGCTAGAAGTGCTGACACGGACTTTGGTTGTCGTCTTCTTCTTTTTGGCACGTCGTTTTTTCTTTTCCGCTGTTGGAGGAGGAGGTGGTGGTGGTGGCGGAAGAGACAAAACGTCGTCGTCGTCGGAGTTTGATTCGCCGGAGACAGAGGAGTTGTAGATTTTGTTGCGGCGAGGGGTGTCGTCGTAAACCTTGGCGACGACATGCCACTCCTCTTCTTTTTCCCAGTGGAACTCGAGGGTTGATTCGGTGTGGTCGTCATCAGAGAGAGTAGGTTTGGATCTGAGGCCGCAGCCGACCGATATGAGAGCAGATGACACGTGGCGCCTCAGGGAAGAGTGATGGGGTTTGGGGGTTTGTTGGAGGTTGATGAGTGGAGAAGGGCGGAAGAATGAAGGGACGGGATTAGCTGGGAGAGTGGAGGGGTCTTTGGAACAGCAGGATTGGAAGGATGGGATCACTCGTGAAATTCGGAACTTGAGCCTTTTGGCCATTTTTCTGCTTCTTTCGACTGTTAATGCGTGTGAGAGAAAAGTGTGGTTTTTATATAGGGACCAGGGACCTAGCTTGGTGCTAATTTTTGAGCTGGTTCACCCAAAAAGAGGACCAAAAAAAAAAAAATTTGAGCTTTTTTTTTTTTTTGGTATGACAATTGAGCTATTTCATGAGGTATTTATTCTTAGAGACTGAAAACCATTTTGTTACAATTTACATAAGTATCTTGTATGAGTTCATCATTGTTACTTAATAAAAAGTAAAACAATTGATGAGATTATGACAAAGTGTATAGTGAAATGTGTAGTCTTAAACTTTTTGTTATTTCTTTTTCCTTATGCTTTAGGTTGGGCTAGATTAGTTATAATTATACAATAAAAATTAATGAAAGGGTTATGTTAAAAATACTACAACTTTTATATCACAAAAAAGTATTTTAAATATTTATTTAATACGTTATTTAGTTTTTCAAAAAAAAATTAATATGTTATTTAAGTAGTATTAATCATATTTTTGTTATGTCAGTTTGACTTATTATTGTATATATATATATATATATATATATGTTTTGTGATTGGTAGTATATCAATTTGTAAGAGTATTACATATGTCTTACAAACTAATATGTCATTAATTACAACAATTAATTCAAATACTCATTTGTTATCGTGTTAGAGTAGTACTAATCACAACAATTAATTATAACATGCTGCTAACTCTACAGCTTGAACCTTTTTTCCCATAGGCCTCCAAACACCTTGTACATAGGGAGGTGCCAATTTAGCTACAAGGCCTTTAACTTCTAAAAAATATTTAAATTCTTTGTTATTGACAAATCACACCTACACACAATGAGCATTGAATTTACGAGTTTTACCATTTTATCATTTGTTTTGATTTTATTCTTTTATAGGAAAGGAAACAGTTGCATTTTCATTAGAATTCATTGACAAATTCTTTTCTTTAATTTGCCTTCAGAAAACACAACTTCCAAATAAAAAACCCAGTTGCATGCACCACACGTACCACACTGATGTTGTTTTAGTAGACACTAATCACTAATGTAATGATTATATCTATACCATGTTTCGGACACACACAAGAAAACTTCAAATTATCCCAAACAAAACACTGATATGGAGCAATCTGGCAAGAGCGTCTCTAGGCTTGTAAGAATTCTCTACTTTTGAAAAAATTATTCATACTTTATCGTGTCCAATGCTTGCAGGTCGAAACTGTCACTTTCACTTGTAGGTGTAGCCTTCACCAATAATATAAATATTCAACTGGGTATTCCGAAGCTTTTTCCACTGGTATACTCAAAACTAAAAATATTCTAAGCTAGCTAGCATGGTGTTCTTCCTTTTCCATGTTGTGTACTGACTACTACTAGCTTTTCCTCTTATCTTAAATTATTTTTGGAGGGAAGCTAAATATATAGACAAGATAGCCACAACATTCCAAGACAGATCCTGAAAAATGACTATATCATCATCAGGGTGCATGTATCCACAGCCCGTACGCTTATTTGGATTCTTTGGCAGATTGATAGATTGCCCAATACTGAAAATTGCTAAAGACTTCATGTAAAGCAATTTTCTTTTCTATAAAGTTCACTTATTTTTCCCATAAAAAGAGTATACTTATAACTTATTTTCTGTTAATTAAAAAAAAAAAAAATACTGTTACACACTTAGACTGATGTAAAGGAGTGTAATGATTACATTGTACAGATACATTACATTTTTTTAATGAATCTGCAGAGATACATCGCATGAGATTAAAAAAAATGTTCCAAATCATAAATTATAATTCAAATTTAACTACCATATAAATGTAGATGGTACCATTAACAGGCCCTGGCCTGTCTCCCAATTAATAATGGAGTGACAAAAAGGAATGGAAACAAAAAAAATACACTCGTGTAATTCAGGAAAAAAAGGGAAAAACACACTTACACTTGGGTAAAAGAACAGTTTAACTCTGCTCTCACTGCACCGCTCCATAAACATGGGGTGACAAGTGGTTTGCTTTTGGCCTGAAATTCTTGCTTTGATTTCGAAGCTACTAAATAATTTATAATACTTTACAAACCGCTCCAAAGAATTCACTTGTACTGTTTCACATAATCTATACCTTTGTGGATAAGAATAAATTAGCATGAGTTTTGCTTGGGGGGCCCTGGCAGAGACCTAGATTTTTTTAGCCTGGATTAAATAATTTAACTCTTGCAGACTATCACCTGCTTTATTAGACCCTTGTGAGTTGTGAGTAGTAATGTCCTATTGCTCTTGACTAAAGAACAGTCGAATTGTCAAAAAGAGTAAAAGCAAATCGTGTACTCTCAATAAAATGCATTATTATATATTGTAACCCTTCCAAAGCGTGTAAGAAAGGAAAGGGTTCTAGCATTTTTTGGCCAAGGATAAATGATTTTAGGCAGGGTAGACATACAAAGACAAGTCAATCCAATGACGCTCTCTGTCTCAAAGACATGGTGGGGATCCAAGGAAACAAAATCATCTTTGCATGCAAGTGCCTATCTTTTTGGCCTTTTTTCTTTGTCAAATTGGGTCGTGGTCTTTCGCAAAGTTAATGCCCGTTTTATACAATCAACAAATGTCTCCAAGATGGTGCGTTCTCTGTATCACCCCACTCTACCCCTATGCCTCAGCATGTCGGCAGAGATTTTCTGAAATTTTAAATGTTATTATTCTCAGGATAAGCCAAGGCCTGCAAATTGGGCCAGACTCAGAGAGTCAGAAATGGTATTTGCCTAGAGGCATATTTTTGCTCCTCATAGCATTAGCATTGGACCAAATAATTAGTCCATCTAACATTTTACTAATAAACTCCTACATACACTGATTTTTCCACACACTCACACACCTCCTCTCATGTCACTTGTAGAGTTACTACATGAGCTCACCTCAAAACACCGGATATGGGAAAATGCATGTGAACAAATCAATATTTTTTTTCGACACACTTACCGCTAGTAAAAATATCTAAGTTACACTGTATAGTCAAAATTACCTAAACTTTGCATTTTTTATTTTTCAACTCTCTTTCTCTCTCTCTCAACGGAATGTGTGATCACCACTCTGGATCCACACCAACCCCGACCATTGGATCACATTGTAAGATTGGTTTGAATCCTAATTTTAGGATGACCAACCATTTAATTCAGTGCATATGATGTCTTTCAGAAGCTAGATGAAATGCATGCAACTACGAGTTTGTTTCACAAAGAAAAAAAAAAACCAATCTTTAATATGTAATACAGATCAGTAATAAGTTTGAATTCGACTTATTTTTGAAATAAATTTAAATGAACAGTTTTTATCTTTTAATACTCACCCTTCTTAAGCACATATTACATTCAACCATAGAAATTTTTATCAGAAAAAAATAAAGGAAAAAAAATCCTAATTCGCAACATTTTTTTTTTTGTTTAACGAAAAATAATCCCAAAATTAGGATGAGGTAGATAAAGCAAGTGTGCAAGGACTATGCCTATGCCCAGGACAGTGAACGAACATTAAATAAGGGCCCATCATCAAGCTTTTTTTTTTTTTTTTTGGATAGGGCCCATCATCAAGCTTGGTTGGTGCAATACGCAAATTTAGTATTTATGAACAGTGATGCCAAGAGTGCACTTCGGTCACAGAAGCCATGTGCTATCTAGATTCCCGCTCTAAGAAAATGATGTCTACATCGACGTTAATTTTTTTTTTCCTCAAAAAAAGTGACAACTCAGTACAAGTAGTTCATATTAATTTCTATCAAAAGCTCTAGATTTCAAATGCAATCAAATTTTTTTGACAATTTTCCCTCCAATTTGAGATGCATGAACTATTTTCAACCCATTTTAAACCAAATCAAATTCTCTCATAAATAATAATTCCCAAAACTCATTGTTAACTTCTTCATTTTTTTTTTTTTTTTTTGAGAAGGTACTCATTGTTAACTTAATAATGTGTATATATATATACAAAATTTTATTCTCACTATCACGTTTCAAATAATTAAAAACTAGCTGTATTTTTTGCAATAAATTTTCCTTCAGATTGAATTTTAATAATTTTGTTAAAAAATGTAATACATAATAAGATAGACAAAATTTAACTACAAAATTGATTGTAGCCTAAGATTACAACTTTACTCAATAAAATAAATACTATTACATATTTTGAAAATCTAACCGTTGAATTGTATGTTCTTTATACTCTCAATACACATCTCAAATTTTGTGTCAATTAGATATTATTTACTATATAATCTATAAGCTTATATTTTCTGCATAATTTTAAACTACAAAAACTTGCAATTTAAATAATTTATTGATGACATTGTTATTGATCTTTAATTTTTTAGAAATTTTGTAAGTATGGAGGATAAAAGAAAAAGATGTAATCCAATGGTGAATTTGTCAAAATTCATCTCCAATAAAAAGATATCGAATAAGGTTGTAGCCTAAAGTTACAACCAATTTTGTAACTAAATTTTGTCATAATAAGATTCATTTTAATGTAATAGCACAATTACGTTAAGATATAAAAACTAAGTATATAAAAATGTCAATTATCCACCTTATTTGTCTATGAGGACAATCAATTTGCATACTCTATGAACAATGAAATTAAATGATTTCAAATACTTAAATTGTTTATCTCATTAATTACTTTTTTAATAAACCAAATTCGAAACCCTTCATTCAAAATGACTATAATTATGCCTTAAAAAAAAAAACTATAATCATTTATTTATAATATCTACAAATGTTTGTCTAGTTGACTTTATAGGAAAAATATAAATTGATAAATGATGACTGTTATTCAACGCATTGATGCGAATGCAGGAATTATAAGCTGTTTTATAACAGAAAGATTAATATTAGAAGGAAAAACTCTCTCTCTCTCTCTCTCAACTTTTTATATCAGTTGGAGTTTTCATAAAAGTGAGCACAAAATTGAAAAATAAAACTAGACAGATTTTGAAAAGTAATAAATATAATACTTATTATATATACAAGGAAAATTATAGAATACTTATAGAGTATAATAATTGTGTACTCTTTCTTCTAATATGAATTTTGTATACTACCATGAATTTAATTAACGTTGGTTGAATAAGAGATTTGGGGTTTAATTCCCGCTTACACCAAAAACTGATTAGTGTCTTGATCTGATAATAGAAAACTATTATTAAGAGTGGACACTATAGGTTGAAACTATCCCTAAAAAAAATTAAAAATAAAAATAAAAATTAATGAGATTTACTATTATGTTTGTAGGGTCACAGTTTGTTGCCTAAACCCAAGATGTATGAGATTGTGAGTTAATGAGCCCAATACAATAAATTTGTAGAGAGTGGGTTAAAGAACTAAGCTCTAAGAACTAAGCCCTAGTGAATCTAATAACGGCTAGAATGGGTTTGAAAGACAATCATGCAAGAACAAAGCGCGTAGGATTGGGTGAATGTATTGTCCGAGGAGGAAAATCTTTGTATAGATCAATGGAAATTATTACAAGTGTAACTCTGGTTGCTATAATGTTTTTTCTTTATTTTTCCGATCCCCCTCTCATGGAGGGTCTCTCACATTATATAGTTCCCTTTAGACTATCTTGATCTTACACTTGTTGATCATTTAAGCCCTCACTTGAGTGCTTGTCCTATCAGACACCTTCTCTGGCTTTCTGTGAGTCGTGGCAGCTAAGGCAGCATTGTTCAGGGGTCTTCTCCACATAAATGCAGCCAGAAAAGTAGTTGTTGTGCATTCAATGCGGTGGTAGCAGTTTTTCCTTAGATTCCTCTGAACTCCCATCCTTTTTGCACGATCATATTGCCTGTCTCTATCAGTAAATCATCCTGGAAGGTTATCTTAAATGATAAGGTATATGTTTAATCTATGCCTTACTTATCTGAGGAGCTAATCCTCTTAGGACCAACTTTCTCAGCCTTCTCATTTGTATTTTACTTACGGGGTTCTGAGCTTGACACTCCCGCCGCTTTTTATCCTCCTCCGATAGACAAGGTCCTCGGCCAAGCCCAAGGCCCAGTACATGAATTTGGGCCCTTATCTCTACAATAGCCCCTCAAAATTTCGATTTTTTCCTCGCATCTGAGGAGGAGAAAACAGGGTTTTGATCTGTTAAGGGTTAAGAAAATCAAATCCCTAGGTTTACACATGTGGGGGTACCATTTTATGCACCTCATAATTGCCACTGATACTTCGGAGCCCACGATACGTCATTAATTGCTCCAGGTGGTGTTATGTCCCCCGCATCTAATGGTGGGGAATCAATCTGACGGCTGATATTTTCCTTTAGATTCTGAGCGGGATAACTCCCACTCACTCTAACTCCCTATATAAAGTGTTTGAAGGAAATCCTTTTCCCTTTACTTTACGCATCTTTCAAGCTCTTCAGAGATTTCAAGCACTCCAACGCACCAAACTCTCTGCACTCCCAAGCTTCCTTAGCTTTTTTCCTTAGAGATTCCCAAAAGATTTTTCTAAAGATTCAAGATTTAGAACACTCATTTTCGTAAGTATCTATCTTTTTAAACTTTCTTTTTCTCTTCGGCCAACCTTCTCGGCCTTGTTTCTTTTTTAGAAGACTCTCTTCGCGTCATCCACGTTTGCTTAGATGGGTAGATTTAAGCATTTAGTAGACTCTCCGGCCGGAATGGAGGGATTTAGGGCCATATATCACATCCTACAGGAAGTAGCCTTGCAATATTGCGCCCCAGACCAAATACTTACCAATAAAGAAGTGGATAAAGTCGTCATTCCTATGATTGCTTTCATAGAGGGAGGAATGACGCTTTCCATGGGTAGGATAATTAGGGATTACCTAATTGGCCATAGATTGACTCCCCATCAATGCACTCTTAACCTATTTAGGGTCTTGGGCTACATAGACGCTCTCAACGAGCAGATGGGCTTAGGGCTCATGTGGCTTGATGTGGTTCATATGTACGAGTGCCATAAGCTTGCCGGCACAGGGTACTATCTCAAGTCTCGGTCTGACACCGTCAGATTGATATTATGCCTTCCTAAGTCAAACAAAGGCATGAATGATGATTACCTCATTGCCTCCAAAGAGTGGCATGACAGTCTTCACTGCCCAACTCTAGGATTAGGTCCCTTAGTTTAGCCTCCTAACGTTTTGGGTTCTCATATGATAGTTTTTATTGATCTAACCCCCCTTTCCTTCTTTGATGTTTTTGTAGATAAGGACCATGTTGCTCCAAAATTGAGTCTAGTTAATATACCTGGTCTCAACAAACTGTTACGTTTCGAGATATTTATAAGCGAAAACGACCAGTTACGGGTTGCCCCTTTGATTTTGGACTACAAGCCTCTATCTCGTATATTCCAAGATGCAGGCCAAGCAATAAGGGCTGGTGATTCTCGGTTGAACCATATAGATGTGTCCAAGCCAGGGTTTCTAGCTCAAAGAGACCTTTCGCTCGTTGAGCTACCTATCCAATGCGTCCTTCCGGAAGTAGCCGCTTCGAGAGAAGGGACAGACTCTACACATTTATCCCTCTCGGCCGAGATAGACCAGTTCCACCTTGAAGACGAAGGTGATGTTCTAAGTGAGCCGGTAGAGCTCTCGGATTCTGAGGCTAATATTGATAGACTCTCCGCAGCCAATCCTCCAAGACTTGTAGTCGCTCGGATCGAGTCTAGTTCAGAAGAAGAAGAAATGGCTTTGAACCAAAGGAGAAGTCTGAGGCACCTTATGGCCTCAAGGAACAAGGGGACAATTGTACAGGAGGTCCCTCAATCCTAAGTTCCTACTAATCTTCCATCTCCCCCTCAGATCCCTACCGACCTCGGGCTGAAGCCAGTTCTTAACTTGAAGAAGAAAAGGCCCATTGAGGTGCTTGAGGAAGGTGAGGTGGGCCTACAGAAGGGGACAAAATAACAGAAATTGTCCAAAGATGCCCGGGATAAGAGGTTCGAATCTGTGGATAGCCGAGAAGAGTAAAATAGGGCTGATGTGCATACGACACAAAGTACATGGTCTCCTCAGCTGGAGATGGATGGGACTCCCATCCCTTAGAATGCCATAGTCTGAGATTTCTAGAAGCGTCGAGCGGGATACATTGCTGAAGCCCTAGAGCAACCTTTTGCTCCTTCCAAAGGATATGGAAGCTTACAGGTGCTTCAAGTAGAATGACCTCTTCTTGTCCTTGAAGAGGGACCTCGCTATGGAAAGCAATTTACACACTCATGAACTTTAGATGCCAATTTGTACTTTCGTTCTTTCTTTACTTTTTTTTTTTTTTTTTTTTACTTAGGACATTCTTCCGTTGTTTTCGTGCAGCTTACTCAACAAGTTTTTGTAGCCGAGGAGTGGGTCTGCGAAGCCCATAATGAGGCCAATGCCAAGGCTCTCTCCTATCCTGAGGTGGAGAAGTCCTTGGGGGCCCTCAAACAAGAACATAAGGGGTTGAGCGAAAAGCTCAAAGAAGCGATCAAGGCCCACAAGAGCACCGTGGCGGGTCTAAAGTCCGCAAAGAAACAGGCCGAGGATCAGCGCCAAAAGCTGCACGTGACTGAGATTAACTTGGCCATTGAAAAGCAGTTAATTAAGATCTTAGGGCTGAACTCCAGAAGGTACGGGAGGATGCCCAATTAGCCAAGGAGGTAGCGAAGGCTGAGAAACAAGCGTCTTACTTGCTCGGAGTGGAAGAAACGCAAGTTAGGCTCGTTGAGGAACTTTTCGAGGTTTGCAGGGATTATTGCAATGTATCATGGGGTAAGGCCCTTGATGCTACAGGCATCCCAGCATACTCGGTATGGAGGCAGCCTGGGAGCGTATACTACCATCAGGATACCCGTGCAGCCCCCAATGCCCTCCCTTCTTCTACCGACCCTACTCTAGAGACCTCAGAGCAGCCCCTGACCATCCAAGCTGCTGATCAAGGCTAGGGGGCCGAGGGGGTTAAGGACAAGAGCAAGGGCGAGGAGAATAAGACCTTAGAAATGGCCAAAGACGCTGCTAAGGCCAAGGAAGGTGAAGCTAAGGCAAAAGAAGTGGAGTCTAAAGATAAAAAAGTTGATCCTAAGGCCAAGGACGGTGCCACCTCCTAGCCGAGCCAGAAAGAGGACCATCCTGCCCACAAGACCAAAGCTTAACCCTTAGGATTTTCTTGTAATATATATATATATATATATTTCTTTTTTGTAGTGGCATTTTGTCATAGAACATAATGTATTCCACCCTTCTGATCAATGAATGGACTTTTCTTTCTATCTCTTGTGTTTTTATATGTTTTCATCCTTACTGCTATTGCACATGAACTTGAGGAGTTGTCAATTTAGTTCTAATAAAAACTAATAAAAATATCCTGTCAGTGCAAATAATTTGACTAAGTACCACTGATGAAGAGGTTTACCCCACATTGGTTCTTTGAATTACTCTCTTTGTAATGAGGGCTGAATCTAATAACGACTTGTAATGAACTTACACTTGGATAAATAGTCAAGGCAGTAAATTTCCCCCAAGTGTTATACTTTTAGATCTGCCTTGACACTTAGTAAGAAACAAGTGGGTATTATGGAGTGTTAATTTCCCCCAAGTGTATGGTTCGAGAAGGCACACACAACTATTCTATTTAAACTCTTACAAAAGGTGTTATAATGTGTTAAATTCCCTATAGCATCTGGTCCGAGGATTTCAGGCATGACTATGGTTCGTTTTAAACACTTAGAAAAGGTGTCATAGTGTGTTAATTTTCCCATGGCATCTGGTCCGAGGACTTCAGGCATGACTATAATTCATTTTAAACACTTAGAAAAGATGTCATAGTGTGTTAATTTCCCCATAGCATCTGGTCCGAGGACTTCAGACATGACTATGGTTCATTTTAAACACTTAAAAAAGATGTCATAATGTGTTAATTTCCCTATAGCATCTGGTCCGAGGACTTGAGACATGACTATGGTTCATTTTAAACACTTAGGAAAGATGTCATAGTGTGTTAATTTTCCCATAGCATCTAGTCCGAGGACTTCAAGCATGACTATGGTTCGTTTTAAACAATTAGAAAAGATGTCATAGTGTGTTAATTTCCCCATAACATCTGGTCCGAGGACTTCAGATATGACTATGATTTGTTTTAAACACTTATAAAAGATGCTATAGTGTGTTAATTTTCCCATAGCATCTGGTCCGAGGACTTCAGGCATGACTATGATTCGTTTTAAACACTTATAAAAGATGCCATAACAGAAAGCACAAAGCCTTTATATAACAAATGAACGTGTTGACAAAGGAAACTGATGCGAACCTCAATCGACACGCTTTGAGACCCAACAAAAATATTGGAATACTTGCCCAAGAAAGCTAAAAATTCAGTTTTTTTGATAGAAACCTTGACCCAACGTTTATAATCGAAACGCGAACCAAAGGTATAAGTAATAGACCTTGACCCAATGATTATAATGAATCACGAACCAAAGGTATAAAGTTTGAACGCCACAAGGAAGAATCCCTGATAAGTTCACAGTTCTTGAAAAACCAAAAGAAGAGCAAAGTCTCACATTTTCTGATTTTTATTCACTAATCTCTCTATTACAATGAGTGCATGCTATTTATATGACATGACTGGAAATAGAAAATATAAAAAACGTACTGAATAATAAAACCCTAAATAAAAGTTGATTTGGTCTGAAATTAACAGATCCAAAATAGGAAAAATAGCTAAAAACGTTCTAAATAATAAAAGCCTAAAATTAAGGTAGATCTGGTCCAAAACTAGATGCTCTAGACTAGGAAAAATATCTATTAACTGATATGGAGCTTGAAAATCAATCAACCATTAATCCACACTATAAATCATGCCCAATTAAGCCAGATCAGCCCTCAATAGTTTGGATTAAATTTATTACGCCTTCATCTTCCTTTGGGCCAAGCTTGGAATGTCCTCCGTTAGAATCAGCCCAAATCTCTTGAACAAGCCCATTAAGTGCTTCTTTGATCTTCTTGGATCTTGCTTTAGTAATAGGCCCAACTGGAACATGCAATGGATCCTTGAATGCTTGTTGATTCTTATCAGAAACTCTTATTAATAATAATACATTTTTAGGTTGTTTACATTCGAAGGGTGTGGTATTACATACTTATCTAAATCTTTCAAAAAATATACTCCTACACCAGCTACCGAGGTGATGCGATATGATCATTCCTAACTGGGCCCTAGTTTTTCTCACGCTGGGTTCTTTGCAGTACCTAGAACCTTTCTCAACACCAGATCACCAGGTGCTAATGGTCTCAGCTTCATGTTGGCATCATAACCCTGCTTGAGCTTGTGTTGGTAGTATGCCAATTGAACCATTGCATTTTCCCTTATCTCTTCAATCAAGTCTAAGCTCTTCTCTAGCAGTCTGTTGTTAGTGGTCGGATTGAATGAGCTGGTTCTTAACGTTGGGAAACCAGTCTCTAAAGGGATAACAACTTTGGCCCCATATGTTATTGAGAAAGGAGTCTCTCTCGTTGACTTGCGAGGTGTAGTTCGGTATGTCCAATATGCTCATACACTAGCCACCGAGGTGATGCGATATAGTCCTTCCTAACTGGGCCCTAGTTTTCCTCACGTTGGGTTCTTTGCAGTACCCAGAACCTTTCTCAACACCAGATCACCAGGTGCTAATGGTCTCAGCTTTACGTTGGCATCATAACCCTGCTTGAGCTTGTGTAGGTAGTATGCCAATTGAACCATTGTATTTTTCCTTCTCTCTTCAATCAAGTCTAAGCTTTTCTCTAGCAGTCCGTTGTTAGTGGTTGGATTGAATGAGCTGATTCTTAACGTTGGGAAACCAGTCTCCAAAGGGATAACAACTTTGGCCCCATATGTTATTGAGAAAGGAGTCTCTCTCGTCGACCTGCAAGGTGTGGTTCGGTACGTCCACAGGACATGTGGTAGTTCATCCACCCACTTTCCCTTCACATCGCCCAGTCTCTGCTTGAGTTCGTTGACAATGACTTTGTTAACAGACTTGGCTTGCCCATTTCCTTGGGGATAGGCTGGGGTAGAATATCTATTTATAATTCTTAAGTCACAGCAGTATCTCCTAAAAGATTTGCTATCAAATTGAAGGCCGTTGTCCGAGATAAGGGTACCAGGGACTCCGAATCGCTCGACGATGTTCTTCCATACAAACTTCTTGGCATCCATATCCCTGATGTTTGCTAGAGGCTTGGCTTTGACCCACTTAATGAAGTAATCCATGTCGACTAGCAGGTATCCCTTGTTCTCTGCTGCCTTAGGAAAAAGGCGTATAATGTCTAAGCCCCATTAAGCAAATGGCCAAGGGCTTGTTAGCGAATTAAGGACTCCCCCTGGTTGGTGTATGTTTGGTGCATGTTTGGTGCGAATTTTTGGCATTGGTCGCACTTTTTTACATACTCTTGTGCTTTCTTTTGCATATTTGGCCACCAATAGTCTTGAGTAATGGCTTGGTGTGCCAAAGACCTGCCCCCAATGTGGCTCTCACAAATCCCCTCATGTAACTCCTCAAGGAGTAATTCTGTTGCTTCAGGGTCTAGGGTCACAGTTTGCTGCCCAAGCCCAAGATGTATGGGATTGTGGGTTAATGAGCCCAATACAATAAATTTGTAGAGAGTGGGTTAAAGAATTAGGCCCTAGTGAATCTAACAACAGCTATAATGGGTTTGAAAGACAATCATGTAAGAACAAATCGCGTAGGATTGAGTGAATGTATTGTCCGAGGAGACAAATCTTTGTATAGATCAATGGAAATGATTACAAGTGCAACTCTGGTTGCTACAGTGCTCTTTCTCTATTTTTTCGATCCCCCTCTCATGGAGGGTCTCTCACATTATATAGTTCCCTTTAAACCATCTTGATCCTACACTTGTTGATAATTTAAACCCTCACTTGAGTGTCTATCCTATCAGACACCCTCTCTGACTTTCTGTGAGTTGTGGTAGCCAAGGTAACACTGTTCAGGGGTTTTTTCCACATAAATGCGGCAAAAAAAAGTTGTTGTTGTGCATTCAATGTGGTGGTAGCAGCTTTTCCTTAGATTCCCCTGAACTCCCGTTCTTTTTGCACGATCATATTGCCTGTCTCTATCAGTAGATCGCCCTGGAAGATTATCTTGAATGATAAGGTATATGTTTGATCCATGCCTTGCTTATCCGAGGAGCTGATCCTCCTTGGACCAACTTTCTCAGCCCTCCCATTTGTATTTTACTTACGAGGTTTTGAGCTTGACACCCTCGCTACTTATTATCCTCCTTGGACATACAAGGTCCTCGGCCAAGCCAAAGGCCCAGTACATGAATTTGGACCCTTATCCCTACAATGTTTATGTGAGAGAATAGAATAATTAAAAGCAAATATTGTATTCTTGAGATATTCTATAATTACCCACATAATTAAATTAGAGAACAACCATCAACATTTCCTTTTCTTTGACATTGAAGAATGATTCTATGATAGATAAAAGGTCGCCTTGTAATGTTAAAGAGTAGGATTTTGAAAGGGATATACATTAATATTTATTCGAAAAAAGATTTTATTAGAAGATAAGTGAGCTTTAAGAGAGAATGAAATGGTAGAAAGTAGAAACACAGGGAATGAATTGGAGAAATTGTTTAACAATTAAAAAAAAAAAGAAGAAGATGTTAATTACGTTGAGGATTTAAAGAAGAAGAAGAAGAAAAGGGATCAATGTCCTTTCGTGCTATTAAAAAGTGAGAAGTGTAATTTTTTTTTTCAGAAATAATAACATTAAAAAGTATATAAGAGGTCAGAAAGGAGTGAATCAGATTCTCTTGTGATTTTATGGAAAGATAAGACTAATTAATATTTCATTCATCAAATATTGAATTCAGTGTTTCTACTTAAATTAGTATAAGGCTACGGTTACTAAAGATTGATGTTTACATATAGGCACACAAGAAGAAACAAAAGAATTTTTAGAAACAACTACAACAAGTGTAATCACAATGGAGGAGAGCAGTGCGAAAAACCATAAAAGTTTCAATAACTATGCTTGTGCCTGTGCCGTAGTTGCCTAGCTCCATGATCTCCTTTATATTTGGTTACGGTAGGTACTCCTTTCTTTGGAGGTCTTTGAAATCTAAATCCTAGTATGTGATATGTTTATGGTAATTGTATATCACCTGTAACTATATTTTATTGTTGTTACAACTTACAACAAAAAGTTTCACCACTATGCATCCTTAACGTAATGATCACTCTATAAAGACAAAATTCTGTGGAGTGGAGGAAGGGGAGGAGGGGCAAGGGCCAATTTTCAAGTCTCCAAGGTGAAGGTTTATACACATATACACTTAAATTAAGTTAGAGTATAATTAAACTATAAAAAGAAAAGTTAATGGAATGCCTTAAGAACATTGGTTTAGAAAGTATTTTTAAAAACTTTTTATAAGAAAAGAAAAAAGCAATTGATTTTTTTTTTTTACGACTAAAATGGTTAATATTAACAAATGTTTTAAAAACACCTGTTAAATGGAACCTTTTACTAAAGTAGATGTATACACATTCATGTTGTTTGTAGTACTTTTTTTTGGGCAATTGATGACACATTTATTTGAATAGCTTATGCAATAGTAGTCTATGTATATTTTATGCTTTTTTTTAAAGGTTGTACCCAAATATAAGAGTTCCCCCCCCCCCCCCCCCCCCCAAAAAAAAAGAAAAGAAAATATCGATCAACAAATCTAGTGATTAATTAAAAAAAAATCTTAGGCTAGGTTTCCTCCATAAAAAAGAAAAAAAGAAAAAAAAGGGAGAATTTTTAGAGTTAATATACAATCTCAATAGACTTTCATTTATAAGAATGATCAATGAAGTAGTAGATTTTGTGAGTAAATAATGGAATCCCTGACTTTGTGAGTAAGAATGATCAATGAAGTAACTTTACATTTTAAGGATGTTTAAAAATCATTCAACATTGATGATCTATGCAATTTGTTTGAAAATTTCTATTATCAAGATTTTATTAAGCAAGAAAAAAAAAAGCTCATTTGAGACTTCAATTGTAAAATTATGACTTTGATTTGTCAAATTATTAACATGGAAATAATAATTGATTAAGTTTTGCAAACAATTTGATGATATATACTGATTATTTATGAATTTTATTATGTGAAATATCATTATTGAGCATAACTTTTATAGAAGACGCTAATTTTATATATATATATATATATATATATTTGTATAGCAAACCATATTACTTTGTTAACTCAATAAAGTTTTAAAAAATTATAAGTTCTCTTAAAAAATGATCTGAAGTAAGGGTGTATATATATAATTTCAAGGTTGATAATTTTATATGTAGTATTATATATATTTATTATGACTTACTTTTGTATTAGAAAATTAATGTGTTATATTTTTACACACGCATATATATATATATATATATATAATTTTTTTTTTTGTGGAAAAGGATGGTCTAAAACATCATTGCATTAAACTTATCTAAAATTTCATCTTCTATATCTTATACAGATAATGGTGTAATGAGTGGAGCAATGATGTCCATAAAGGAAGATCTCAAAATCAATGACACCAAACTGGAAACCACTGCTGGAATCTTGAACCTTTGTGCTCTTGCAGGATCTATTGTTGCTGGAAGAACCTCCGATTACATAGGTCGCCGTTACACAATTTTCCTAGCCTCTATTTTGTTCATGCTAGGTGCAATTCTAATGGGCTATAGCCCATCCTTTGCAATCATTATGATCGAAGGTGCACCGCTGGCATTGATGCAGACTTTGCATTTCTGATTGCACCAGTTTACACTACTGAAATTTCTTCTCCTTCAACCGAGGTTTCTTAAGCTCCCTTCCTGACCTTAGACTTAGCTTTGGAATCTTACTTGGCTATATATCAAACTATTTTTTTTTTTTCCATATTGAGTTTGAAACTTGGATGGAGGATAATGCTTGGAATTGCAGCAGTCCCTTCACTTGCTTTGGCTTTAGACATCCTAAAAATGCCGGAGTCGCCAAGGTGGTTAGTAATTCAAGGTCGTTTAGGAGACGCAAAAAAGATCTTATTGCAAATATCTAATACTAAGGAAGAAGCTGAAATCCGATTCCATGACATAAAATTTGCTGCTGGAATAGATGTAGACTGCACTGAGGATGCTATAAAGCTTCCTAGCAAGGCTTGCGGCAAAGGGGTTTGCAATGAACTGTTGTTTAGGCCTTCCCCTTCTGTTCGTCGAATTTTATTTGCAGCAGTAGGACTTCATTTCTTCCAGCATTCAGTTGGTATCGATGCAGCGCTGTTATATAATCCAAGAATCTTCAAGGCAGCTGGAATTATTGACAAGAACAAGCTCTTGCTTGCCACGATTGGGATAGGACTTACAAAGACTCTATTTATGTTAATAGCCACATGTTTACTAGATAAAGTTGGGAGGAGACCTCTCTTGCTAATAAGCACTGGGGTATGGTTTTAGCCCTTGTAGGATTAGGATGTGGCTTGATCATGATGAACCACTACAAAGAACAGCATTCATTGGCAATGAGCCTTAGCATTGCTGCTACTTACACATTTGTGGGATTGCATTCTTTAGGGCTTGGGCTTGTGACATGGGTCTATAGCTCTGAGATATTTCCTTTGAAGTTGAGGGCACAAGGGGCCAGTATTGGGGTGGCTATAAGTAGAGGCATGAATGCAACAATTTCCATGAGTTTTATTGCAATTTATAAAGCAATTACGATTGGTATGACCTTCTTTATGTTTGCTGGTATATGTATGGTGGCTTGGGCATTCATCTATATATTCTTGCCAGAGACAAAGGGAAGGTCCTTGGAAGAGATGGAGATGCTCTTCAACAGCAAGGCTAGGACAGAAAACACATAATGGCAAGGGGTGCAATGAAGAATAAGTGATTCAAAGAGTTATTTTGGTGTTAAAGTTGGATCTTGGTGTTAGAATATAAAATTAAATAAAGCAATAAGACTATATATGTCGAATGTTTTGTTTTCATTTTTTTTTTTCATATAGTTTAGGGTCTCAAAGGCAAGTAACACATTTGTCACTTGTCTATCCAAAACAAAAGCACTTTGGCTTTCTGAAATACTTTGGAGAGTATGATTTTCAATTTCTTTGCTGAAACCTTGGCTATGATTTTCTACAACAAATTATATATATATATATATATATATGCTAATGTGATGATATTTAGTGAACCATGCTACATTCTTCTCATAGACCAAGCAATACCAAACTAAATTTTAGACCAAGCATAAAAAAAAGATTTTTCCAAGTGTTACAAAGGATCCTATTTTGGATGGTGTTTTTTTAATTTTAAGGCTATTCATGGGTCGGGTATGATCATATCCTCCCAAAAAATCACCTTACTCGACTGTATCGAGTCTTAGAATGCATTCTAACATGTTTAGTGCATTGAAGCATTGGACACTAGCCTCACCATTTTTCTATTTTAAAAATATATATTAATACCTTTCACGGATCCCAATTCGGGGTTGATGTTTTTTCCAATCACCAAAATTCCTAAAAGTGTGATGAGATTTATGCGTTAATTTTTTTATATCACATCCCATCACACCCACATATACATAAATCTCATCACACTTTTAGAGATTTTGGTGATTGGAAAAAAACATCAATCCCTAATTGGGATCATTGAAAACTATTAATATTTAAAAAAAAGAAAAGAAAAGCCTCCGAATATGCGCATCACAGGTTTAATGAGGATAGTTTTTTCCAATAACATAAAATAAGTGATTAATCCCAACATCTTGATTGAATAATGTAAATATCCAAATCTACTATTAAAATATTCTTTTTTTTAATCACTTTAAAGCCTACAAGGCATTTACTATTCAGGTAACAATACTTTTAAATTTCATGATTAATACGATACAAAATTAAGACTCATTTTCAACTAAAATATTTTTTAAAACACATTATATATATATATATATATTACCAAAGTAATACAATTCTTGAAGGAGAGAATAAAAATAATTATGAATAAATTTACAATTTTTAAAGAATAAGAATTTAAATGAGAAAAGAATGGAGGAAAAAAAAAAAGACTCGAAAGAAAAAGTATTTGTATCTTAGGCTGTGTTTGTTTTGGGTTCAAATCATTTCCGGAAATGCTTTTTCGTAAATGTGGGTGTTTGGTTGCGCATGGAAAATAAATTTTCTGGAAATTGGTTTCCTTTGACCGTGTGTTTTACTCCCTTGACCCGGAAATTGGTTTCCTTTGCTATTTTCACTTCAAACCATTTCCGGGTCTCAAACGCGTAAAGAGAGAGAGAGAGAGAGAGTTACCGATCCACCCAAAACCAATCGCACCCCAGCACCAACACCGAGATCGCATCACCACCGAAGACCGATCCACCTAGACCGATTGCACCCAAACCGATCCACCAAAGACGCACACCCTAGACCGATCGCACCCCACCAAGATCGCATCACCACCGATCTCATCGGCGCCGTTGTTACCTATGACTAATCTCATCGGCGCCGTCGTATCGGTGCTGTCGTTACCTATGACTGATCTCATTGCCCTCTCATCGTTACCCATGACCGATCTGGTCGCCCTCTCGATCTCGTTGTTACCCATGACCGATCTGGTCGCCCTCTCGATCTCGTTGTTACCCATGACCGATCTCTCCCTTTCCCTCCATTTTTGATCACTCTCTCTTCCTCGCTCTCTCAGTTTGACCGAATGGTGGATTTGATCGAATGGTGTTGTTGTGATTTTTGTTTTTTTAAGTTTATATGTTAAAATTTCTATTATAAAATTTGTTTGGTAACTGAGAAAATGGGTGAGAAAATGTGAGAAAATAGTAGGAAAATAGCATTTTCAGAATGCAACCAAACACATGAAAATATTTTCTAGAAAAATTTGAATAATACAGCCAAACACTTGAAAATATTTTCCTTTCCCGAAAATAGCATTTCCAGAAAATATTTATTTTCCGGAAAATATTTTACATGAACCAAACACAGCCTTAGGCTGCAAGGCCTTAACAATGCATTAGCAAAAGATCCATTGATTTGATTATCCGCTTCCATTCTAATCGTCAATGGACATCATAAGACTAAATGGCCCAGAATTTTTGCTAAACCTATATTATCACTTTACAAGTGTGGTTCCTCTTAGCAGACATCGGGCAATGTTTTTAATAAACCCAACTTTGCCAGTACGATCAAGTTGGTACGAAAAAGTATTTTGTATCAAATGATATCACGTGAATTTTGTATCAAATCATATTACATGTCTCACACTTATTGAATTTTAATACCGCTAACATGATATCATTTGATACTAAATACTTTCTCGGTTGATACGGTATACCAGATTTTGGCTAGTATCATGTGAATGCATAGCAAACTAGCCAAAATTTGGCAATGTTCTTCTTTCTTTTCTCTCTTAATTAATTAATTAATTATTTCTTTCTTTCTTTTTAAAGATTAGTAGGCCAAAATCTATACCGTATCAACCAGCTCGTACTAGCAAAGTTAGGCTTTTTAAACAAATATAAACCCCCTCGAATATGCTTCAAGATGCACTGGCTCAAGTATTATCTGAGTTATGTACAAAAAGAAACTAGATATGAAAAGAAATAAATAATTGACCTAATCTGATTATGATAGTTGTCCTTTTCCGCATGACAGAGAGATGCTGCCTTTATCGCACGGAAACATATTGGCACACCTTTATTTTGTAATGAAAGCCTGATGATAACCTAAAAGTATGGTTACACAGTTTTATACATATAAAATAAAACAATTAAAACTGTGACTTGAAGTTATTAATTATGTAAACAGTTTGTATGTATTAAATTCCTTTAAAAGTATTGCAATACAATGGTAAAATTATGTGAACATCAAAACTACTCATCTGAACAAATTATAAAAAAAGAAAAATAAAAAAAAAAGAATCCTTTTATATTAGGGGTTTTTATTCTCTCCAATCTATTTAACGGCATACCTAATATTAGTATTAAAAAAAGAGAGTGAATTTAGGGTAGTACAATTATAAGTTGACACTTAAAAAGCATGTTGTAGATTTAAGTATATATTTAGGTGTGCCTCCTAATTATAAGTTTCTCGCAAGCTTTTCCTATTGTTTATTTTTCCTGCAGCTTGACACCGAATGTAGACTTTTGACCAAGTTCTAGGGCTACTTGCAAGACATGTCAATCTTTAAGTGGCGGTTTAGATAACTTTATATGAAGCTCAAAAAATAATTTTTTTTTCTTTTTTTGACTGAAAAAGGTAGACAAAGTGGGGGATTGAAATGTGGCATCATGTAAAATGAAACATGTAAAATGAAAGGAAGATTATACATATCCATAAAAGTCAAAAAAAGCTTCTACATTTTTTCCCACTGAACCTACCAGGCATGTAACCACCAAGAACCTTCGTCCATATCACGTATATGATGTGCCCATTAAAGATGGCCCCAAGATTTGGACGTCACACGTGAAAAATGGGTGCCAATAATGGCATCTCTGCTAGAGTAGCGCTTTGTACTCTCACATATATAGGGATAGATTATGATCTACCCGTGAATCTCATCACAAGGCGCACTTCCTATATATGTGAGAACTTGGAGAATTATTTTAGAATTATCTAAAAATTACCCTTTTTATTTGGTGGAGTTAGAAGTTAGAGCATTGGCATTAGGTGTGCCAAATGCTAAAATTTTAACATTTGACACACCAAACACCAAAAATATACCTTCATCGTATGTTTCATAATTTCTCTCTCCTCTCTACTAGGATATAATGTTTAAATTCTAAGTTAAGATAGATAAAATAATTTTTTGGTGTATTAAAATAAAATTTGAAACTCATTTTTTGGTTGACCATATAAATCAGCACCACAGTACGGTTCATTAGCATCCGGTTTCTACAAAATATCTCACTTTACCATTTTAAAAGCTACTTTATACATTATATTATACAATTTTACAACACACCCAACATTCCAACTTTTATATTTCTATACAACATATTAAAATAATATATTTACACAATAAAATATATAACCCAAAACAATAAATAAAAAAAACATTAATTTAATTTTGTGGTGAGTCAGGGAGAGAAAGAAAAAGGAAGATGATTTTGAGGTGAATGAATAAAAAAAATTATTTTAATTTTGCAAGTGAGCTAAAGTACCATCATAAATTTAGGATGGTACTGTATTACAATTACAAATTTTTTTTACGATTACACAATCCGGTAATGGGCTTTTATTATACTTTAATCCTAAAATATAGCATATTATAGCTTATGCTCTTTATCTATATATACCATATCATATATTTCTTGACTCTCGCATTGTGCATTATTTACATTTTACAGTATAAGTGACAGTGGCCACTCCAATAGTTTGGCCATGTGCCACCTAATCAAGAAACTGGAAGAGAAACCATTATATTATGATTTCTATTTCCTTCCATTCATAATATAGTACATTTGTTCTTTTGATTTCAATGCTTATAATTTACTTCATTATCGTTGAAGGGTAAAACTTAGTATATTTTTTTAGGTATTATGCTTTATATTCAACCATGTAATTATATTTACTAATAAATTATATAGCTGAATTTAATTATTTTTAGAAAATCGCACTGCTTTTGTTGTAATATTGGTCGATATAACAATGTAATTGAATTCACTTTAAAAACCTAATAATACATATATATATATATATATATATATAATAGTTACAAAATTGTACCTAAATTTTATACTTAATTAATGTTCTATATATCTATAATTTTGGTTCAACTTTTAATATTAATGTTTTTGTGTGTTTCTTTTTTTGATAAGATTTTTTTTCCGACTAATTTTATCTTTTGATAACGCCACCTTTAATTCTAGAGTTTAAATAAAATTCTACTTATATCTCCAACGTGCTCTCCTGTTGCAGAATATATATCCTATACTATACATTTGTTTAATTTTTCTTTTTTTTTTTATAATCACATTTGTTTAAAAAGAAAACATAAAACAATATTCAACTCAACAGTCAATACCTAAGATAATGTATTGCCTTACCTGTAAGGTTATAGTAATGTTTTCTTTAATATTGTTAGTGACACATATGTGCAAGTATGTCCACAAAAACCACCAGCTTTAACCGGTCAATTTCCAACTGCATGGCTATGTTAGGCTGGTCTTAAGAGACGTGACTTCTGACTCAAGTATGACTTTTGCTTGTATGTGTAGTGTGCACATTGCCTTCTCAATCTTCTTTATGCTCATGGTTGGCGAGGGGGTTTTCACACTGGGGTGCCATGGATTCCGCCTGGTGTGGACTTGAACCTACCATCGTTAACCGCTGCACACACTATCACACAAGTTCTTCTCACAGACGGCGCCAATTGTAGGGTTACGGTTTGCAACCCAAGCCCAATAAGTGTAGGATTATGGGTTAATGAGCCCAATACAATAAATTTGTAGAGAGTGGGTTGGAGAACTAGGCCCTAGTAAGTATAACAACGACTAGAGTGGGTTTGTAAGACAATCGTACAATAACAAAGTACGTAAGGTGAGATGAATGTACTGTCCGAGGAGACAAATCTTTGTATAAGTTGATGAAACTGATTACAAGTGCAACTCTGATTGCTACAGTTTCCTCTCTCTATTTTTCCAATCCCCTGCCCTCTAAGGGTCTTTTACATTATATATCTCATTCCCAGTGATCTTGGCCCTCAATTTGTCAATCATTTAGGCCACTACTTGAGTATCCGTCCCATCAAACACCCCTTCTAACCCTCTGTGAGTTGCGGTAGCCAAGGAAACACTGTTTAGGAGTCTTCTCCATATAAATGCAGCTAGAAAAGTAGCTGCGGAGCATTCAATGCGGAGGTAGCAGCTTTTCCTTAGATATTTTTTGGATTCCTTCCCTTCATGTGTGTTCATGAAGTACGCTACTAACAATGGAGCCTTGATGGAGGTGAAGCTCGTCGTTGGAACTTGTACCTGAGTTATATTTGTCGTAGCTGAGGAGAAATTTCTCCACTGATAGCTTTCTACTCCTTTTTTGCTTATGAGACTCTAAACTGATGTCCCTCAACTAGCTATCCCTCCTCGGACATGCCAACGTCCTCAGATAAGGCCTAAGGCCCAATATATAGTTTTGGGCCCTCATCCTTACAATAGTCCTTCAAAACTCCGACTTTTCCCCCTTAATCCGAGGAGGAAAGGTGGAGTTTTGATTTTTAAGAGACAAAACCATATATTTCCTTGATTCACAAATGTGAAATTACTGTTTTGCGCGTTCCATGATTGCTTCTAACACTTCGGAACCCACGATGCGTCATTAATTGCTCCAGACGACACTTTGTCCCCCGCATCTAACGGTGAGGCACAGATCCAATGGTTGATCTTTCCCACCAAATTTTGAGCGGGATAACTCCCACTCATTTCTTCCCTCTATATAAAGCTTCAAGGGCAGTCATTTTCCCTTCATTTCATAAGTCTTCAAGCTTTCAGAGATTCCAAGCACTCAAAACTTACAACGCTCCCTAAGTTTCCAAGCTTTACCACCCTCTCTTTCTTCAAGAGATCCTTGGAAATCCTTTTAAAGGTCTCAAGGACTTACACCAGTACTCATCTTTGTAAGTATTTATTTATTCAAATTCCTTTTCTCCTCAGACAACCTCCTCGGCCTTCTCCTTTTCTAGAAAACTCCTTTCGTTTTTTTTTTTTTCTTTCTTTCTTAGGGTATTTGAATGGGTAGGTTCAAACACCTAGTTGACTCTCCTACAGGTATGGAGGGATTTAGAGCCAAATACCATATCCCACAGGAAGTGGGCTTACAATACTGTCCCCTAGATCGAATATACACAGAGAGAAATTAGGGTAAAGTTGTCATTCTAATGATTGCCTTATAGAGGAAGAAATGATGCTTCCCATGGGTAGGATAACCAAAAACTACCTGCACAACCACAAGCTATGTCCCCACCAGTGCGCTCCCAATCTATTTAGAGTCCTAGGGTGCATAGATGCTATAAACGATCAGATGAACCTAGGTCTCACATGGCACGACGTCGTTCATATGTACAAGTGTCATTCTCTTGCAAGCATGGGATATTATCTCAAGTCCCGATCAGATGTCGCTAAACTGATATCTTGCCTTCCTAAGTCTAACAAGGGCTTGAAGGATGACTATTTGGTCTCCTCCGGGGAGTGGCATGACGATCTTCCCTGTCCAACCCAAGCAAGAGAACTAGGTGGGGCACCTTAGGACTAGTTTCTTTGGGCAAGGGACTTAGCCCCTTTTTAGTCTCATTCCTCTTTATTTTTGACACTCCCCCCCCCCCCCCCGGCTGATAATGACTTTCATGGGTCTGACCACAATTTCCTTTTGGGCTGTTTTTGTAGATAAAATCCATGTTGCTCCGAGGATCAGTTTTACCAACGTTTTGGCTTTCAATTACTTGCTGAGGTAGGAGATATTTGTAAGTGAGAATGGACAGCTATGGGCCGCACACCTGATTTTGGACTACGTGGCCTTTTCCTGCATATTTCAAGACGCAGACTAGGCAATAAGGGCTGGAAGCTCTAGATTGGCCCGGATAGACGTTTCCAAGCCGGGGTTTTTGGCTTAGAGGGACATTTCACTCATTCAGCTACCTATTCAACGTGTCCTCCGAGAGGTAGCTGCTTTGATAGAGGAGATAGCCTCTCCGAATCTGTCACTTGACATCGAGATTGACCAGTTCCAATTTGAGGAAGACGAGGAAGAGAAAGCGACCCCTATAATCCGACTTGCGGATTCCGAGGACGAGTTGGATAGGCAATCTGCTACCCAATCTCCCAGGCTCGTCATTACCCTTACTAATCCTAGTTCTGAGGAGGAAGAAGCAATGGACGTCAAGCTAAGGAAGGGGTTAAGGGCTCTCCTCGCCGTAAGGAATCAAGGGGGATCGTCTAGAGATACCCCTAAGTCTCAGGCTCCTGCCAACCTCCCGCCTCCACCTCCTCTCCTCGTAACTTCGGTCGAATTGCTCCCTAATCTGGACCTGAGGAAAAAAAAGGAAGGAGCCAAAAGTGTCGGAAGTGGAGGAGAGGGAGATGGTTCCTCCAAAGGGAAGAAAGCAGCAAAAGACCACCAGAGTAAATAGGGGCTCCTCGGTGGAGAGCAAAGAGGACTCCCTTAGGGCCGACATGCGCCGTTCGCAGCACGTTTGGGCTCTAATGTTAAAGTTGGATGGTGCCTTTATTCCCTAGGATGCCTCGGTCCGTAATTTTCAAGGAGGGCATTCAGGCTATGTCGCCGAGGCCTTTGAGCAGCCACTTCTCCTGCCCAAGGACATGGATGCTTATAGGTGTTATAAGCAGCCCGATCTCTTCTTGTCCCTAAAAAGGGACCTTGTTATGGTGAGTGCTTCGGCATACCTCTTAAGTTAAGCATTTAGCATCTCCTTTATTTTGTCTCACTCATGTGTTACCTCTATGCAGCTCACCCAACAAATTTTTGTGGTCGAAGAGTGGGTCAAGGACGCTCACAATCAAGCCAAGGTGGATGCCTTCTCCTGAGCTGAGACCAAGAAGCAACTGGGGGCTCTAAAGCAGGAGCAAGCTGAGCTGTCTGAAAAGTTAAAAGAGGCAAATAAAGCTCACCTGAGCACTGAGGTGGGAATAAAGACCATGGAGAAACAGGCTGAGGATCAACGCCAAAAACTACATAAAACCAAGATCAACTTGGCCATCGAGAAGCAAACTGTGTTGGATCTGAAAGCGGAGCTGAAGAAGGTCAAAGACGCAGCTGGGGCGGCCAGGGAAGCCGCTGAGGCCGCGGCGGCTGCATCCTATGAACGTGGGGTGGCTGAAACGGAGAAATGGCTAGTGGAGGAAATGGCTATAATGTGTAGGGATTACTGTGCCGAGTCATAAGGAGGGGCCATGGATTAGGCGGGGGTCCCTGTAGACTCCAAGCTGAGGAGGGCCGAAAGTATTTTTTATCCCGTGGATATTTGTGAAATTCCTGAAACAGACCCTCCTCTAGAGCAACTCTTCACCACCCCAGCTCCCCCTTCCGATGTAGAGGCTTCTAAAGGGGCCGGGGTGGGCGAAGAGGCTCAGCCACTTACGAAGGCCAAGCCCTTCGAGGACTCCCTTACAATCAGGGATGTGGTCGCCTAGGCTAGGGATGTGGAGCACAAATCTTAGGTTAAGGATTCTCAAACCAAGAAGGCTGATCCGAAGAAGGCTCCTCCAAGGACTTAGGTGTAGGACTTCCTTTTGTAGCAGTTTTTTTTTTTTTTTTTTTTTTTTACATGTTTCTCTGTAACGGCGTTTTGCCTTGTCTTGTCTTTCCTTTAATCAAATGAATAGACTTTTACTTCTATTTCTTGTGTCTTTACTTCATATACTTTCAGGCTTATTGTTATTGCAAATGATCTTGGACTGTTGCCACTCTAGTTTCAGTAAAAACCAACAAAAACACCCTGCTACTAGCGCAAGTAATTTTAACTAAGTACCAATGAATGCTTAATCTAATAAAGATAAATAGTGAACTCTGTAAATAATAAAAGGGGGAGATATCCTTCACGTTGCTCAATACTTGAATAAATAATTAAGGACTTTATCTTACTCAGAGTTATCAATCTAGAGATTTAGTCATAGTCTTAGACCTGTTTTGACACTTACAAAGTTGCCATTGAGTGTTAATTTCACCCAAGTATGTGGTCTGAGAGACTTGACATAACTTAGGATTTGTTTAACACTTATAAAGATGTCATTAAGTGTTAATTTTCCCTTTTCATTTACTCCGAGGATAGCAGGCATGGCTAAAGTTCAGTTTAAACACTTATAAAAGATGTCACAGTGCGTTAATTTTCCCTTAGCATCTAGTCCGAGGACAGCAAGCATGACTAAAGTTCAGTTTAAACACTTATAAAAGATGTCACAGTGCGTTAATTTCTCCTTAGCATCTGGTCCGAGGATAACAGGCATGACTAAGGTTCAATTTAAACACTTATAAAAGATGTCACAATGTGTTAATTTCCCCTTAGCATCTGGTTTGAGGACAGTAGGCAAGACTAAGGTTTAGTTTAAACACTTATAAAAGATGTCACAGTACGTTAATTTCTCCTTAGCATCTAGTCCGAGGATAAATGGCATGACTAAGGTTCAATTTAAACACTTATAAAAGATGTCACAGTGTGTTAATTTTCCCTTAGCATCTGGTCTGAAGACAGCAGGCATGACTAAGGTTCAGTTTAAACACTTATAAAAGATGTCATAGTGTGTTAATTTTCCCTTAGCATCTCGTCCGAGGACATTAGGCATGACTAAGATTCAGTTTAAACACTTATAAAGAAAGAAAAGTAGGAAGTGCGATGCCTTTACGTAACAAATGAACATATTTGACAAAGAAAACTTTCATTAATAATAATACATTTTCAAGTTGTTTACATTCCACGGGTGTGGTATTACATGTTTATCTAAGTTTTCCAAAAAATATGCTCCTACACTAGACACTGAGGTAATGCGATATGGTCCTTCCCAATTGGGCCCTAGCTTTCCCCATGCTGGGTTCTTTACAGTTTTCAGGACCTTTCTCAACACCAGATCACCAGGTGTCAATGGTTTCAACTTCACGTTGGCATAATAACCCTGCTTGAACTTGTGTTAGTAGTATGCCAATTGAACTATTGCATTTTCCCTTTTTTCTTCAATCAAGTTTAAGCTCTTTTCCAGCAATTCGTTGTTAGTGGTCAGATTGAATGAGCTGGTTCTTAACATTAGGAAGCCAGTCTCCAAAGGGATAATAGCTTCGACCCCATATGTCATTGAGAAAGGAGTTTCCCCCGTCGACCTGCGAGGTGTGGTTCGGTATGTCCACAAGACATGTGGCAGTTCATCCACCCACTTTCCCTTTGCGTCGTCCAACCTCTTCTTAAGTCCGCTTACAATGACTTTGTTAACAGTCTCAGCTTGCCCATTTCCTTAGGGATAGACTGGAGTAGAATACCTATTTGTAATTCTCAAGTCATAGCAGTACCTCTTGAAGGATTTGTTATCGAATTGAAGGTCGTTGTCTAAGATGAGGGTGCGAAGACTCCGAATTGTGTGACAATATTCTTCCATACAAACTTCTTGGTATCCACATCCCTGATGTTTGCTAAAGGCTCAGTTTCGACCCACTTAGTGAAGTAATCTGTGCCGACCAGCAGGTATCTCTTGTTTCCTGTTGCCTTAGGAAAATAGCCCACAATGTCTAAGCCCCATTGAGCGAATGTCCAGGGGCTGAACACTGGATTAAGGACTCCCCCCGGTAGGTGTATGTTTGGTGCAAATTTTTGGCATTGGTCACACTTCTTTACATATTCTTATACTTCCTTTTGCATATTGGGCCACCAATAGCCCTGAGTGATGACTTTGTGTGCTAAAGATCTGCCTCCAGTGTGGCTTCTACAAATCCCCTCGTGTAACTCCTCAATGAGTAATTCTGTTGCCTCGGGGTGTATGCATAGCAGGTATGGCCCGGAGAAAGAGCATTTGTATAACTTTTGGTCCTCGAACAGCCAGAACCGAGGAGCTTTTCTATGTACTTTGTCTACTTCTGATTTCTCTTTGGGCAGGATATCCTTTTTAAGGAACAGTACTATAGGGTCTATCCAGCTAGGCCCCACCCTAACTTGGTGAATATGGACCCCCTCTCTGTTCATCTCTATGGGCTTACATAGGTCTTCTATGAGGATGACCCGAGGTAAGCTCTGTGCCAAGGAGGTTGCGAGCGTGGCTAGGGAATTAGCATGTGTGTTTCTGCTCCTAGGATGTGTGACAAGCTGAAAGATTCGAATTCTGCTTGTAGGTACTTGACCTGACTTAAGCACCCCTGCATTCTTTCATCCCTTGCTTCAAACTCTCCTTTGACTAGGCCGACGACTAATCTTGAGTCCAAGAACATCTCTACTGCCTTTCCGCCCAATTTTCGAACCATGGTCATTCCCACCAGCAGAGCCTCATATTCAGCTTCGTTGTTGGTGGTCGAGAATTCCAATCTCAGCAACTTCTCGATGGTGATCCCTTCGAGGGATACTAGCACTAACCCCACTGTGAAACCCTTCTGATTTGCTGTACCGTCAACGTATACTTTCCAAGATAGGGGCCCCTGCTAAGAAATCATGCCAACTGATTTTTCATCCATTTGTTGTGCTTTCGTTTCTTCTTCTAATGAGGGTTCAGCAAACTCGGCCACCAGATCCGCTAGGACTTGGCCCTTGACAAAAGTGCGAGACATGTATTTGATGTTGAAAGCCCCCAAGATTATGGCCCATTTAGCGATCTTCCTTGTATAATCAGCACTCGGGAGCAGAGCCCTGAGCGAAAGCTAAGTTAGGACAATAACCGTGTACGCTTGAAAGTAGTTGGGGAGTTTACGTGTAGTGTGTACCATTGCCAAAATAGCTTTTCCAGCGGTAGATAACGGATCTCGGCCTCATGTAGTGACCTGCTCACATAATAAATAGGCTTTTGCGTGTTGTCGTCAACTCATATCAAGATCAAGCTTACAGCATGAGTGGCCACAGCAATGTAAGTGAACAGGACCTTGTCAACCTCAAGGCTGGACATAATAGAAGGCCGAGAGAGATAGTCCTTAAACTGTTGGAAGGCCGAGGCACACTCCTCGATCCACTCAAACCCCTTCCATTTGTTTATCAGTAGGAAGAAGGATCGGCACCTATCCGCTAACCGAGAGATGAATCGATTCAAGGCAGCAATCATTCCAGTCAGCTTCTAGACTTCCTTGGGGTTTCGAGGTGGTTGTAATCTGTTGTAAGCTATTGATCGCTTTAATCTGGTCCGGGTTAACTTCAATTCCCTTGTGGGTTACCATGTAACCCAGAAATTTTTCAGATCCCACACCAAAAGAACACTTTGAGACGTTGAGGCGCAACTTGTATTTCCTCAGAATGTTGAATATGTCTCCGAGGTCTCCTAAGTGCTTGGACACCACCTTACTTTTTACCACAATGTCGTCTATATAGACTTCAATGCTTTTGCTTAACTATAGTTCAAACATCCTGGTCATCATCCTTTGATAAGTAGACCCTGCATTCTTTAAACCGAATGGCATCACCTTGTAGTGGTAGTTTCCCGTGGGGGTGACGAAAGCTGTCTTCTCCTGGTCATCCAGGGCTAGTGGTATTTGGTGGTATCCCTAAAAGGCGTTTAGGAAGCTCATCCGAAGATGGCCTACAGTTGCATCTACCAGCTAGTCTATTTTAGGCACAGGGAAAAGATCCTTTAAGCAAGCCCTATTCAGATCTGTAATTCCATGCACACTCACCATTTCCCACTCTTCTTTTTCACCACCACGGTATTGGCCAACCACTCAAGGTAAAATACCTCCTTAATAGCCCCCGCCTACTTTAGTTTCTTCACCTTCTCTCTGACAGCATTAAAGTATTCCGTGGAAGAGTGTCGAAGAGGTTGCTTCTTGGGAATAACTGACGGATTAACATTTAGATGATGACAGATGAAGTTCGAGTCCACCCCCGTAGCTTCGTAAGCAGTCCATGCGAAGACATCAACATTTCATCTAAGAAATTTTAGTAGCTGTTCCTTCTCTAGAGGAGGCAGCTGAGCCCCAATCTGAAAGAATTTATTCGAATCGTCACCAATAATAACCTTTACCAAATCTTCGCACTTCACCTCTTTGGCCTTCCCATCGATGGATGACGCCAGATCTGTTAATTGCTATAAGCCTTCAGTACGGGCCGAGGACTCGGCCTTGGGTCGATGCCAGATGGTGCCCACCAGGCATTGTCTAGCCACGAATTGGCTCCTAACAATCTCTTCAATTTGACCCCCCAATGAGTATTTCATCATCTAGTGCAGGGTAGATGAGACAGCCCCTAGAGCATAAAGCTAAGGCCTGCCGACAATGGCAGTGTAAAGGGAATATGTGTCCACCATAATGAAGTCCACTTCCACTACTTCTGAGCCGGTCTGTATGGGTAGCTTAATCTGACTCTTCGGGATGACGACCTTCCCATCAAAACTCACTAGGGGCGAGCTGTAGGGCGTTAAGTCCTCTGGTTTCAAGTTCAGCCCCTTATATAGGTCGAGGTATATTATCTCGGCACCACTGCTCTGGTTCACCATCACCCTCTTCACTTTATATCTCCCAATCTTGAGGGTAACCACAAAACCATCGTCGTGGGGTTGGATGGTTCTGATTTTATCCTCGTCTGAGAAGCCCAAAACCAGTTGGATTTCCAGTCTAGCCTTCTTTGGTTCTCGCTTTGTGTCCTCGGCGGATAGCCGAGCCACATACATCACTCTGGAAGGGTAGGATCCAGTTCTCCCTAAAGCAGCGAAGATGACATTTATCGTTCCCAAGGGAGGTCTCGAGGAGTCATCTCTTCGAGATTCCGAGTTTGTGTGGCTCCCTTGACCACTGGAGTGGTGCAAGAGTTGCTTTAGCGTTCCTTCACGGACGAGCTGGTCTAGGTGGTCCCACAAACTTCTACAATCTTTTGTGGTGTGTCTGTGGTCTTGGTGGTACTGGCAATAGAGGTTGTGGTTGCGCCTTGCGAGGTTTCCTGCCATTTTATTTGGCCATTTGAAGAATGGCTTGTTCTTAATTTTCTCTAGAACCTGATGCACTAGTTCTCAGAACACAACATTGATTGCCTATGGATGGGCAGACCCTGACCATCCGACAAAATCTCTCCATGTTCAGTCGTTATTATATCGATCCGACCTGAAATCCCTCCTCTCTTGAGGGATAACCAAAATCTATACCGTATCAACCAGCTCGTACTAGCAAAGTTAGGCTTTTTAAACAAATATAAACCCCCTCGAATATACTTCAAAATACACTGGCTCAAGTATTATTTGAGTTATCTACAAAAAGAAACTAGATATGAAAAGTGTTGAGGTTCAAATTTGCTCACAGTCTAAGGCCCAAAGAAATAGCACATTGGGCCAATTTCATGGAAATGAGCCTAGAGAAAGTAAAAAGGGGCTGGGCTTATGTAATGAAGAAAAGAAAAAGAAAGAAGGAAAGGATGGAAGGTCCAAAGGATTGGGATCCAAAGACCCATGGAAGGACAGAATTTAAAATGCATAAATTAAAAGCCCAATCGGCCAGGATCAATAAACCAAAAGGAGCCCAAAGAGCTAGGCCGGGATCCTAGAAGTCACTAGAGTCCGGGGATCCATGAGATGTGCAACACAGTATAAGTAAGATTGAAGCAGATTCAAAAGAGGGATAAAAGACAAAGAACATGCGGGCCTCATGCGCCAGACATGCAGTGGGATCAGAAAGTACAAAAGCAAAACATGCATGAATGAAGGGGCTGTGCCCCAAGGTCTGCAGAATGGGAAAACCATAAAAGAGGCAACTAGAAGGGAGCTTTCAACCCAGCAGTATATGGATTCCAACTATTCGAGAAAATGACAAGAATGGAGTGCAACCAAAAGCTGGAAGGGTGAAAGAAAGGGCCAAATGGCTGAAGATTAGCAACCTAAGGAGAGCTTGAAATAGAAAAACAGCTATGGGGCTTTCAACTTAGTTGCACCAAAAGAAAGAAGTTATGGGAAAAAAGGAAACGACCAGCCCCTAAGCAAACTGACACAGCACGAACTCTGAGGGGCAAAAGGGAGAAATCACTGGTACCCTAGAACCCTAGAGCTGCACTATAAAAGAAGGGGAAAATCCTTGCTAAAGGGGCAGATTCTCGACTTATTGATTTTTATTCCAGACATTCATCACCATTCTTTTGGATTTCTAGAAAAGACATGGAATTGCAGAAAAAACTCTGTAAAGTTTAAGAAAACAGAGAAACTACTCCCGATATCCCAGAGACAACCACTATAGCACATACTCGGATTCAAAAAATTCAAACTTTGCAAGTCTTAGAAGCTTGAATAGCTTTCAAAGTTTGTAATTTTTGAACTTAGTTGAACCTTGTATCACGTCTTAGTGAGCATTGTATTCACAACTAAAGAAAATTAATAAAATGTCTCTCATTGATTAGAGGATCCCTAACCTTTTGTTTTACTGTATCTTTATTGCTGTACATTTCCTTGCCATTTAAATTGTCATTCAATATAGACATTTTTGCTTGTTAGTTTAATTGTGTTGTAGGAAGCTTGTTTTGTGCACCACTTGGTTCTTAAACAGCCTGTTAGTTGCAGTAAACCAAGCCTAGTCTACCAAGAACAATTATTTAGCACAAGATCTTTAGGCCACTGTGCTAAAAAAAGGGGCACTCTCACAAAAAGAAAGAAATAATTGACCTAATATGATTATGATAGTCGTCCTTTTCCGTATGACAGAGAGATGCTGCCTTTATCGCACGGAAACGTATTGGCACACCTTTATTTTGTAATGAAAGCCTGATGATAACCTAAAAGTATGGTTTTACATAGTTTTATACATATAAAATAAAACAATTAAAACTGTGACTTGAAGTTATTAATTATGTATGTGGGGGTAAAAGCCCAGGATCGTATATTGGGCCTTGAGCTTTATCTGGAGATATAAGGTGTCCGAGGAGGAGTAAGTAATTAAAAGAAACCTAAAACTCAGAATTATAAAAGATGAAGTGGAAGAAGATAGTCCGAGGAGAATCTCATTCTTGGACAGGTTTAAATACTGATTGGCTCTGTACTTCAGCAATTTAGGTAACCCTCCAGGAGATTTCCACGACAAGGATGATCCTTATACACGTACAGGAGAGATAAGAACCCAGGAATATCTAAGGGAAAAGCTACTGTCACCACATTAAATGCACAACAACTACTTTCCTGGCCGCATTTATGTGGAGAAGACCCCTGAACAGTATTACATTGGCAACTACAACTCACAGAAAGCTAAAGGAGGTGGCTGATGGGACAGGTACTCAAGTAGCAACCCAAATGGTTGACAAGTGTAAGGTGAGGATGAGCCAAATAAACTATATAATGTGAGAACCCCTCCACAAAAAGGGGGGAAAAAAAGAGAAAAAAAAGATGAGAGCAATCAGAATAATACTTATAAACAATGACATTGATTTATATAAAGAATGACCTCCTCGGACATTGAAGTTATCCAGTTTTACATGTTCAATTCTTGTTTGATCATCTATTAAAACCATACTAACCGTTATTATCTTCGTCAGAACCTAGCTCTTGAATTCATTCTTTACAAATTTATTGTATTGGGTCTATTGAGCCACAATCCAACTCTTCCTAGGCTTAGGCCTCAATTTGTGACTCTACAATGTAAACAGTTTGTATGTAATAAATTCCTTTAAAAGTATTGGAACACAATTGTAAAATCATGTGAACATCAAAACTACTCATCTGAACAAATTATTAAAAAAAAAAGAAAAAAAGAAAAAAAAAATGAATCCTTTTATATTAGGGGTTTTCATTCTCTCCAATCTATTTAACAACATACATAATATTAGTATTAAAAAAAAAAAAAAAAAAGAGTGAATTTAGGTAGTACAATTATAAGTTGACACTTAAAATTTAAAAAGCATGTGGTAGATTTAAGAATATATTTAGGTATGCCTCCTAATTATAAGTTTCTCGCAAGCTTTTCCTATTGTTTATTTTTCCTGCAGCTTGACTACACCGAATATAGACTTTTGACCAAGTTCTAGTGCTACTTGCAAGACATGTCAATCTTTAAGTGGCGGTTTAGATAACTTTATATTAAGCTCAAAAAATAATTTTTTTTCTTTTTTTGACTGAAAAAGGTAGACAAAGTGGGGGATTGAAATGTGGCATCATGTAAGATGAAAGGAAGATTATACATATCCATATAAGTCAAAAAAAGCTTCTACGTTTTTTCCCACTGAACCTACCAGGCATGTAACCACCAAGAACCTTCGTCCATATCACGTATATGATGTGCCCATTAAAGATGGCCCCGAGATTTGGACATCACACGTGAAAAATGGGTGCCAATAATGGCATCTCTGCTAGAGTAGCGCTTTGGACTCTCACATATATAAAGATAGATTATAATCTACACGTGAATCTCATCACGAGGCGCACTTCCTATATATGTGAGAACCTGGAGAATTATTTTAGAATTACCTAAAAATTACTCTCCTTATTTGGTGGAGTTAGAAGTTAGAGCATTGGCATTAGGTGTGCCAAATGCTAAAATTTTAACATTTGACACACCAAACACTAAAAATACACCTTCATCGTATGTTTCATAATTTCTCTCTCCTCTCTACTAGCTCTCTCATATATCTCTCGTCTCCTCTCTCTTTTTATTACTTTTTGTTTTTTTTTTTTTTAATAGATGGTGAGTGTTAATTTAGAATAATATTAATGTTTTTGTGTGTTTCTTTTTTCTTTTTTTTCTTTTCTTTTTTTTTTGAAAAGATTTTTTTCCGACTAATTTTATCTTTTGATAACGCCACCTTTAATTCTAGAGTTTAAATAAAATTCTACTTATATCTCCAACGTGCTCTCCTGTTGCAGAATATATATCCTATACTATACATTTGTTTATTTATTTTTTGATAATCACATTTGTTTAAAAAGAAAACATAAAACAATATTCAACTCAATAGTCAATACCTAAGATAATGTATTGCTTACCTGTAAGGTTATATTACTGTTTTCTTTAATATTGTTAGTGGCACATATGTGCAAGTATGTCCACAAAAACCCTAGCTTTAACCAGTCAATTTCCAACTGCATGGCTCTGTTAGGCTGGTCTTGAGAGACGTGATTTCTGACTCGAGTATGACTTTTGCTTGTATGCGTAGTGTGCACACTGCCTTCTCGATCTTCTTTACGCTCATGGTTGGCGAGTGGGTTTTCACGCTGGGGTGCCATGGATTCCGCCTGGTGTGGACTTGAACCTATCATCATTAACCGCTGCACTCAATATCACACAAGTTCTTCCCAAAGACGGCGTCAATTGTAGGGTCACGGTTTGCAACCCAAGCCCAATAAGTGTGGGATTATGGGTTAATGAGCCCAATACAATAAATTTGTAGAGAGTGGGTTAAAGAACTAGGCCCTAGTAAGTATAACAACAGCTAGAGTGGGTTTGTAAGAAAATCATGCAATAACAAAACACGTAAGGTGGGATGAATGTACTGTCCGAGGAGACAAATCTCTATATAGGTTGATGAAACTGATTACAAGTGCAACTCTAGTTGCCATAGTCTCCTCTCTTTATTTTTCCAATCCCTTGCCCTCCAGGGGTCTCTTACATTATATATCTCATTCCCAGTGATCTCGGCTCTCCATTTGTCAATCATCTAGGTCACTACTTAAGTACTCGTTCCATCAGAAATCCCTTCTGGCCCTCTATGAATTGCGGTAGCCAAGGAAACATTGTTCAAGAGTCTTCTCCACATAAATGCGGCTAGAAAAGTAGTTGCGGAGCATTCAATGCGGAGGTATCAGTTTTTCCTTATATATTTTTTAGATTACTTCCCTTCTTGTGTGTTTATTAGGTACGCTACTAACACTAGAGCCTTGATGGAGATTAAACTCATCGTTAGAACTCGTACCTGAGTTATATTTGTGTAGCCGAGGAGGAATTTCTCCTTGGATAGCTTCCTACTCCTTTCTTGCTTATGAGACTCTAAATTGGTGCCCCTCAATTAGCTATCCCTCCTCGGACATGCCAACGTCCTCGGAAAAGGCCCAAGGCCCAATATACAGTTTTGGGCCCTTATCCCTACAATAGTTATATGCCACATTGGCACCAACCAAACCAATTAAATTTAATCTCTTTTTTAAATTGCATGTTTTGTTAAAAAATTTATTGTTATTTTATTCAAATAAATTGATAAGAACAAATAATCTATCATTTTTATCTAAAAATTATTGTAATAATTTGGTGTAACCGCAAGCACATCCGAAAAAAAAAGAGAAGAAAACTTAGTCTTAAAAAACAAAACCATAGGTACGTTTAAAAAAAAAAAAAAAAAAAAAAAAATCTATCCTATTAATTTTAGGCTTTGTTGATAACATATATATATATATATATATATATATATATTTTAGAGACAAACTAACCGCTAAATACATACACTCTAATTACACTCTCTCATCAAGTTCAAACACATGACTTAACCCAAAGTACCATTACAATGGGGCCTAACTTTTGTACTAGTAGAATGAGGCTTTAAGTAATGGTAAAGAGTAGACAACACCCACTTTATTTCTTTGTTGATAATATTTAGATATACACAAATTACACAATTGTTTGTATAACACTAACCAACTAAATTTAATCTTTTTTCAAATTGTATAACATAGGTTACATGTTTTGTTAAAACACATATTGCTATTTTATTCAAATAAATTAACAAGAACAAATAAACTATTTTTTTAATTTTTTTTCTAAACATTAGAGTAATTTTGTAAAACCACTTGGTGAAACCACAGTTTTTAAGCCTAACTTTAATTTTATATATATATATATATGATTTCCCCACTGTTATTTATTATTTTTGCACCCAATTCTCATCTAATAAGAGCCACGTAAGACTCATCACATAATAAGAACCTTATGAAAGAGTTAACCTAGGATCACAATCAGTCACAAATCAATTTTTCTTCTAAAAAAAAAAAAATTACACATTAATTTTCACAACTATCTTATATGTGACAAACTGCAATTGATTGCATATCACTTTCACATGAACATATCATATATTTTTTTTCACTATTTACAATTAGCCACACTAAATAGTTGTGAAAATGATCAGTGTAAAATTAGCTACGATTCTAGAATTTTTCTAAATTAAAAGATAAACGATAAGGAGCATTTTTATTGGGCTGCTGATTTTTTAGGTTTTTGGAACCAATCTGTAATGTGCATGACTGCATGGGATCTTCTCGGTAACTTCTAGTGCATTTGAAAAGAGGAAAAGGACCTCTTAAGCGTATTCATGTCCAAATACAATTATTAATTACAAAGGTATTTAGTCTTTTTTTTTTTTTTTTTAATTTGACTACAAAATTAGTTGTAGCCTAAATGTATAACTTCCTTTAAAAAAATTAAAATTGCTACATATTTTGAAAATCTAACCGTTAGGTTGCACGTTCTTTATACTCTTAAGTCTTAACACATATCAAATTTTATGTCAATTAGATGTTATTTACTATATGATCTATAAATTTATTTTTTATGTATAATTTTATATTATAAAAACTTGCAATTTAAACCATTGATTGATAGCAGAATTATTGATCTTTGATCTTTTAGAAATTTTTGCAAGTATGAAGAATATAAGAAGAAAATGTAATCTAATGTTAAATTTGTCAAAATCCACATCTAATAAAAAAAAATTAAGTGAAATTGTAGCCAACAACTGATTTTTTTTTTTTTGGTCGTAATTAATATGCATGGTCATTGGCATATGAAACGGAGGATTGTGGTTATACATGTCAGATTGCACATCACTCTTATCCAAAATAAATAAACACTATAAATGTGGCGGGTTGACCGTTATAATTTCGACAATGAGTGATTAATTAATACCTGGAAAGTAGGCCAGTTCTTTGCTTACCGAGCTATATATCTAACCTAACTTGATTAACTGATCCGATCTATTAATACATGTTTCACTTAAACTTAAAGTGCTGCCTAGAATGAAATGAGAAAATATCTCCGTATCATACCAAACAAGATTATATGAACTTGTACAAGTCTTAGTGTATATCCTCAGTTTTTTCTATTTAATGGTGAGACAAGGAAGAAAGATCACACTCAGACAGACACACTCGCACAAACAGGCCTCATACACGCCCAGAGAGAAGACTGCAGATAGGGGAGAGCCATCAATAAAGCATGGTTTCAATGGAGGATGGTTGTGGAGAAAATCAGGCAAGGTTCAACAAGTATGCATGTGCTTGTGCAATGGTTGCCTCTATGATCTCCATTATTTTTGGTTACGGTAGACTCTCTCTCTCTCTCTCTCTCTAAATCATGAGTGATGCTATTGATATTCAAAATTAGTATGTACATAAACTTACAAATTGATGTTACATTAATGTGATTTGGATATATTTATTTATAATATTGTTAAAGTGACACTAACTCACATTCGTTATTAAGTCACTTTATACTAAAAATCTTGTAACTCAACTGAATGAGACATTTCTTAATATTTTATAGACATCTATGGTTGAAATCTCTTGTATCCCTTTGTCATTATCAAATTATCAAAAAAAATTTGTAAATCCTTTTATGGTAACTTTAGATTTTCCCCAAATTATAGGATCTAGTTTTGGTTTCCTTAAATATAATGGTAACAAACTTATAACTATACACGCCAGTTTTCTATCTTCAAAAATGACAAAAATAGATCCCTTCTTTATTCCCTGTAACTTTAAGGAATCCAAAAGTATATATATGTTGTCCTTTGGCAAATACCATACAATATTAACGCTTCAAATCAATATATAAGTTTTTTCTACTCTCCATATGCAACAATTGCATCATTCAGCTATAATAATAAAAAAAGGATGATACATTTCTGTAATTTAAATTTATAATAATGTCATATAGAAAGTGTCTCCTGTCACGTCTTACAAGAATATGAGCAATGAAAGTATGAAACATAAATTAATGCATTAGCTATATATTATAACTTCAATTTTCTTGTGCAGATACTGGTGTAATGAGTGGAGCAATGATATTCATAAAAGAAGATCTAAAAATAAATGACCCACAAGTTGAAGTTCTGGCTGGAATTCTGAACCTATGTGCTCTATTAGGTTCCCTGGCTGCTGGAAGAACATCTGATTATATTGGTCGCCGTTACACAGTTGTCTTAGCCTCCATCATTTTCTTGCTTGGTGCAGTTTTGATGGGTTATGGCCCATCTTATGCAATCCTAATGATTGGAAGGTGTGTTGCTGGCATTGGTGTGGGCTTTGCACTCATGATAGCTCCAGTTTACTCGGCAGAGATTTCTTCTCCTTCATCCCGAGGATTTCTAACCTCCCTACCCGAGCTTTGCATTAGTATTGGAATCTTACTCGGTTATTTATCCAATTACTTCTTCGGAAAATTGACCTTGAAACTTGGCTGGAGAATGATGCTTGGAATTGCAGCAATCCCTTCACTTGCCTTGGCTTTTGGCATTGTAAAAATGCCAGAATCCCCAAGGTGGTTAGTAATGCAAGGCCGTCTAGGAGACGCGAAAAAGATCCTATTGCAAGTATCTAATACTAAAGAAGAAGCCGAAGCCCGTTTCCGCGACATAAAAACAGCTGCTGGAATTGACGAGAATTGCTTAGAGGATATTGTCAAACTTCCTAGTAAGAATCGCGGTGAAGGGACTTGGAAAGAACTATTGCTCAGGCCTTCTCCTTCAGTGCGTTGGATTTTGATGGCGGCCATTGGAATTCACTTCTTTGAGCATGCAACAGGAATAGAGGCAGTTGTGTTATATAGTCCAAGAATCTTCAAGACAGCTGGGATCACTAGCAAGGACAAGCTTTTGCTCGCCACAGTTGGGGTAGGGCTTACAAAGGCTACATTCATATTAATAGCAACACTTTTTCTTGACAAATTTGGGAGGAGACGCTTACTTCTAACAAGCACGGGTGGTATGGTTTTGGCCTTGACAGTTTTAGGCTTTAGTTTAACCATGGTGGAGCATTCTGAAGAGAGACTCGTGTGGGCACTGAGCCTCAGCATTGTTGCTACGTTTACATATGTGGCTTTCTTTTCTATTGGGCTTGGTCCCATTACATGGGTCTATAGCTCTGAGATATTTCCTTTGAAGTTAAGGGCACAAGGAGCCAGTATTGGGGTAGCCGTGAACAGAGTCATGAATGCTGTCGTTTCTATGAGTTTTATTTCAATTTACAAAGCAATTACAATTGGTGGGAGTTTCTTTATGTTTGCTGGCATCTCTGTGTTGGCATGGGGTTTCTTTTATTTCTTCTTGCCGGAGACTAAGGGAAAGTCCTTGGAAGAGATGGAGGTGCTGTTCAGCAAAAACACTAGGCCTAGAAATGTAGGTATAGAAACTCAGCAAAGAAGCAATGTGTAACGTACAAGTGGGAAAGAGAAACCTGGAGACTCATGTCACTTCTTTGTTAAACTACGCCATTATAGTAAGTTCTTTGGGTAGGAAGAGTGTTGGGGATCAAAGTATTATAAAATTACTGGTTGTAATTTAAACTTTGTTATGTTCCTAGTTCAAATGAATGATTGGAAATTGATCATTTGGTGCAAAAATGGAATAGGTACTTCTATAGGCCGGGCAAAATTCAAGCTAGAGAAATATATAGTATGGGCCTATGGCCTTGCCTTGAAGAATTCAATCCAATTTACAGTTTCCCAAATCCTTTGAAAATGGCTTAAAAATAGAGTTTATGTTTATCCAGACGCGCACCAAATAATAAAAAAAAAAAAAAAAAAATCACCTGACGACATCATTTGTCAAATAATAGTAATAATTAATATAATTTAAAGGGAATCATACATCTAAAGGTTCAAAACATTTTCTAGAATTTAAGTTGCAAATGGAAGTAAGATTGAATTAATGGCAATTAGTCTGATTCAAAGTACGTACAGAATGAGACTTTTACAGTTCTACTCATCATATATATATATATATATATAATCCCGTTCACACTCCCATCCTCCTTTTTCTCTGTGAAAAGCATTGAAGTGTTCAAATTTGTTTCAGTCTTTTTCTTCTTGATTTTTATGCCACCACTACATGCATTATAGAGAAGATGGACGAAAATAAGAAAATAAATGAATGTTGAAACTGAAGATTATTTGAAATTAGATGATAAAGAGCGTGTTTGGCAAAAAAAATTTGTCTTGCTCATTAAATTAAAAAAAAAAAAAAAACTAAACTAGTATTTTTTATCTTAAGTTAGTTTTTATCTTTTTATCGCACATTTAACATAAAAACCATTTAAAAAATGATCTTTTGTGTCATACTAATTATAGGTCCGTGCATTGCACGGTTTTATGAAAAAACTTATAAAATATATGTATAAATAATTATATATTTTAATAATTATTATAACAAAATAATTACTAATTTGTTAGTGACTTGAAGTATTGTTAAAAATAATATTTTTTACATTCGGAAAATCTTTGAATACCTATTTGTACACTATGTTTTTAGAGTATCCTTGTTCTTCTTCATCATTGTTCTTTATTAAAATCTTTAGACATAGTCTTATAATTGGCCACTTTTAAGAGATAGAACTATCCAGAGAATAATAACCTTTAATTTGTTCTAAACATAAATTCATATAATACAAAATTTATTTGAGAAACAAAAAGTAAATGAATAGTTTGAATTGTAAGAGAGACACTATGTGTAAATGAAAAAAAAAAATGCAAAGCTCTACATATAGATTACACACCTTTCTTAGGATGCTTGAAATCTTTTATGGCAAACTTGGAAAACAAAATCAAGAAAAAAAATTAAACCGAGTTAAAAATAATTAAATTGAACCATATAGATTGTAAAATTGCATATGAGTCTATGACCATTTAATACTCGGCTTTAAAATATATTTTTTTTTCTATACAAAGCTATCATTTCCACTTTGATTTTACTACTTTAGTCAAATAAGTTCCATAATCGCAAGGAAAAAAAACTATTTTATAACGATGGCCCAAGAGTAAAAATAATCAATGCATAAAAATGATTGATATTGGAAGAATGACAACTATAATTCTTTAAAAAAAAAAAAAAATGATGACCTTTTAAAGATTCTAAAAATTTAGGAATTAAATTTCCAAAATTTTGCAATTTAAAACCAAAAAAATAAAAATATTAATGAAGAATTTGTTGGGAATAGAAAATTACACTAATAATTAGCAAAAAAATATTCATTAATGTTGCAAACGGATACATAATGCTATGCACACTTTACATAAATAAATGCTAATATTCAAAATAAAAATAAAATGTAAAAAGGGAACAACATGAATAAATCATACTCGACAAAATCTATTTCATTTTGTTTGATAAATTATGTAAAGACTGAGTTTGAGCACTTCTACTGTTTGGTGAATTAACTCAAGCCCAACTCGCTCGATATAATAAATTTATAGAGAATGAGTTCTAAGAACTAGGTTTTAGCACGTGGACAATGATTAATATGGTGTTCAAGACAATCAAACAGGGATGAACTGAGTTTATCCAAGAAAAGCTGGTCTCGGCCCAATCCGAGGAGCTTTATTCTAAGAAATATTGAATGACTCTGATTTCAGGAGTTCTCCAGGTTGTTCCCCTCTCAAGGCTATGGTGGGTTTTTCCTATTATATAATCATCTTTAAACGATCTTAGTCTTCCACTTGTTGATCATCCAAGCCTATATTTGAGTGCCTGTCCCATCAGACACTCTTTGAAGCATTCTGTGAGTTGCGGCAATCTAGACAACACTGTTTAGAAATCACTTCCTCATTAATGCGGCCAGAATGCTAGTTGTGGGCATTTAATGTGAAGGTGACAGTTTCTCCTTGAATTGCTCCTCCACCATGCTCTTGTGACTGTCCCATTGTACTTGTCCTTTTCCTTGGGATGCTCTAGGAGGTTGCCCTTGATGATGTACCGCCCTTCCCTCCTATGATCTCGGCTGGCCGAGGACAGGAACCTCCTTGGCAATGTCTCTTGGCAACTTGGGCCTTCTACTTTCATCCTCAGACGTTTCTACCTCCTCAGCGTAAGCCTTAGTCCCAATATAAAGTGGGCTGGGGCTGCTAAATTCTTAAGCCCCACAAATTATATAAAATAAATCTCATTAACTTAGTTTTAGTGCTTTTAAAAGATCTAGAAAAATAATGAAGCGTATACTTTTGAGCCTAATCACATCTAGCAAAATAATAAAGCATTCAAAATATTAAAAGGCAATTTAAGTTCATATATGCTTGCATGAGATACATACCGGTCCATAGTAACAATGGAAGCTTCATCTTGAGATGAAGAATCAATGTAATGCCAATAAAAGCTACCTAAAAAGTTAAAGATTCGATAAAGATAAAAGAAAAAATTATCAAGTGTAAATAATTATCTCACTAAAATAAGGGGTAAGATTTCTTTCTAAAACTAAATTAAATTGATAATTCCAAATTAAATTTTAAATTGATAATTATTTAAAAAAACGTACTAAACAATTGATAAATCCAAAATTAATATAATCTTGATAATATTATAAATTAAAATTAAAATTGATAATTCAAGAATACATGTGTAGAACATCTTGATAATTTGATGTAACATAAAAATCAAATAAGAAAATTGTTAAAATTAATCTACTAGTTCTAACCATATTTAATCATTAATTCTAAGACCCTAAGCATATAAATTAGATCAAAGCTAAGAAAATTAGTTTGAACAAAAGGCAATCAATACACAAAAGCTAATCAATTTAATAATAAAAAAAATACAATACACAAAAGCTAATCAATTTAATAAAAACAAAATACAAAAACAAAGAAGGAGCCTTCAAAAACTTGACAATGTTTTCGAATGTTTTGAATTCATTAATTAAAATCACATGAAAACAAAAAATCAATAGTAACACCAAAGAAAATAATAATAATAATAAAAGAAGAAAGAATGCACACCTGCATTGTCATGGGATTTAGGCATTCACATATTAAAGTAATCTTCACTCCTAAAAGGATATATAAGGTTATATATATTGGTAGAGTTCCATTTGAAATATAATTCATTTAAATCTTATTGCAATTAAAGATTTCTAATCAATATGTTTGTTTTTATCCCATAAAATTGGAATTAAAGAAAGGTCATATAAATAGAATGAAAAAAAAAATGATTCAACATAACGTAAAATATAAAAAATTTATAAAAAAAAAAAAAAAAAATTTAAAAAGAGAGAAAGAGAACGTGATTGATAGCTATAAGTGATTATGATAGATTTGTTTTTTGGGATAGATAGAGATTATCAAATTAACGAAGATATATACTATTTCTTGGGAACGATTTATAGTAGAATTAAAAATTTGAAAATTAGTAAATTAAATTTTTGTATGTTAAATATTATCCCTTAATTTAATAAATATATCCTAACAAATAAAAAAAATAATGTTAATTAGATAATAATTATTATCTAAATTCAATTTTTGTATGTTAAATATTATCCCTTAATTTAAGAAATATATCCTAACAAATAAAAAAAAATAATGTTAATCTAATTGTATTTAATTGTACGCAATTCTTTGATATTATATGAAATCTTATGTGTATATAGAAGAAAACCATTGTGACTGTTATTTGATAAAGATTTGACTTGGTTGAAGTTAAAGTGTGCGGTAATGAAAATAGGGTTGGTGAATATGGAGTTCCAAGATTTGGAAACACACCTGAATCGGAGCATAGATTTCACTGGTAGCCAAGTCAGGATGTCGTACACAACCTCGTTCGGGAGATGCTGGGACATCATAGGTGGTTTTGCTCTATTTGTATTACAAACTCAAAGAGATTGAAGGGTTTGAGTTTTAGAATTCTGATCTGAGATTAGGCAGGGAATGCATGCCAAATATATCTATCTTTACGTGAAGCTCTACAATTTTTTCCCCTCATGTTACTTACTCTACATTTTGTTTTAGGAGAATACGAAAGGGACTCTACAACTTGAGCTAGGATTGAGCAAGTTTATCAATATCCAAGTTCTTCTTTGAGCCAATTATTAACGATATACAACTTTTTATTTTTTTATTTTATTTTAAGAGATAAACTACTTAATGATAAAAATGAATGAATTAGAGTCTTGATAGTATATTATTTCTTTTTAGTTCTTTAAAAATCTAAAATTTTAATAAAATTTCTTCAATTTGGTGAAGCCACATGGCGTAACCACAGCATCTGAACCCAACTTTTATTATATACAATATGATTTAGCAAATAAGCTACTAAATCTAGGAAATGGCCAAATAGATGCTGATATGGATATATGTTTGTCTAATTAGCATAGGGAAAAACTTTGTGAATAATTGGGATAGCATATTTTTAATTATTGGTTTATTTTGTAAAATTTAAAAAATTCTATGTTGTTAAGCATTCAATAACTACTTTAACTTCAGGATTTAGAACTATCATGGATTTCACACTGATATGAATTATAAAATACAATCAAATAGTCATGAGACTTACTTGGATATGTTGAATCAATTCTCTTGAGATCCAATGAATAATAATAATTCTCTGTAGGATTGGTTTCTCTCTCTTCACTTTTTGTTTTATACATTCAATTTAGTCAGATTCAATCTATGATGGGAAAATTGAATACCTTAATGGATAGAGAGAGGACCAGTTTCCTAGTTTACTTTAATCTCTACTTCACCATCAAAGTTGGAGTCACTTTAGAAAACTGCTTCTCTAATTAACTAATCAGATAAGACACTAATAAATATGCCTTTATATCTCCATTAAATCTCTAACTTATCACATGTGCCTCGTCACGTGGGCCACCATTTTTTTTTTTTTTTTTTTATGAACGTGTGGGCCACCAAATTAATTTAGTCTTTCATATTTTACCCCACCATTAAGTTTGCCAAAAAAAAAATGCAACTCTACCTAAAGAAAATGAGAATTTAGAATATTGTACATAATTTATCAATACATACATACATACATACATACATACATATATATATATATATATATGTGTGTGTGTGTGTTGTGGGAGCAAATGATTTGAAAACATTCAAAGGCCCAAAGGCCTTGCTCGAAGATGATCAAAGGCGCACACATGTGTCAACCCAAGTCTGACACGTGGGCTAAGACCGAGGAGGGAAGACATCAAGACCATTCAAAACCGGACTAAAACTTAGAATAAGAGGTCCGAGGAAAGGAGGCCAACTACTTTGTCATCCAAGGAGCAAATGCACCTCGAGAGTACCTTATGTAGCTCCCTGCACTAGAAAGTAAAGCACTGTGGAAGACACCAAAGTCTACAAGCAACGGAAAGGGGAAATATCTGGGAAGGTGGCTATCATCTCCACATTTAATGCACTGCACCAACTGACTAGCCACATTTATGTGGAAAAAACACCTGAACAATGACTCTACAACTCACAACTCTCTCTATCACCTCCAGAAAGGTCTTGATGGGACAAGCATCCTAATTATTCCCTTGAGACGTACAGATGGAGGGCTAAAATGCAATGGAAAGGACTATATAAGGAAAGGAACCCCTCTAGAAAAAGAGGATGAGAAAATTTTACAAAGAAAGGAGAGAGAGAGAGAGAGAGAGAGAGAGAGAGAGAGAGAGAGAAATAAAGACCCTATTGTAAAAATATCAGCTTTGACTGTTAATGAACAACCTCTCCTCGGGCCTCGCCGAAGAACAATTTATGCTAAATTTGTTTCTCTTGCGTTCATATTAACTGTGTTAGTCTTGTTATTCTCAAGCCTGTAATTACTTAGCATTGCAGTTGACTCGAAAAACCCATTCTCTTACAAATTTATTGTGTTGGACTTAGAGTAGTGGGTTCCACTATTCTAAGTGGACTTGGGCCACTTTTCTAGTCCTTAAAGATATATATTGTACATAAGTTGACTTAAACAATAAACCAATTAATAAGTTATACCAAATAGACGGGCTTATAAAAGAGTCAAGTTGAGCTAAAAATTAAAATTTCATCAAGCTTGTTTATTTTATTTTATTTATTTTTTATGCGAACAACGCCATATTATTAAGAAGAGGATAAAAACAATACATCTTGAGACACTAAGTTCTCAATGAAACTTGGAGTTTCCTCTAGCCAAATACTAGAATCAGACAAATGCCTAGCATATTGGGCTAACCCATGGGCAACTTTGTTACCAGTCCTCCAGGTAAAAGAAAAGTTACACTCATTAAACCATGACGCCTATAGCAATGCTCTCAAAATAATATTAGAAATGCTTGCAGGTGGGATGGCTAAACCAATCAACGATTGGTAAACCATCAAAGAGTCACTTTCAAAATTTGTTGATCTAAAGCCCTTGTCACACGCAAACCTCAAGGCTTCCTCCATCGCTTCATACTCAAAGCCGCTCGAACTGACCCCAAATGATCATGTACAACTACTCCAATTCCCACTGAACGCAGATTTTCCAAAATAGCACCATCCACATTTACTTTAAAACCCGGAGAATGAGGAAGTGACCAACCAAACTCCGACTCTAGTGAGTTAATTTGAACCCTATGATTAGCAACCTGAAACTCCTCCAAATAGTCCGAAGTCCACCTAGCAATCAATGAAGCTGATTTCCGCGAGCCACCTATCCAAATTTCATTCCTGTTAGACCAAATTCCCCATGCAATCATGAATATCTACTTCACATTCCGAGCATACCAAACCACGTTTATGAATTCATGTATCTCCCCCAAATTAGCCTCTAACCCAAGGTTTGAAGCTTTCCACACCTCCTGAGCTCTGGTACAATGCCAAAACAAATGACCCGAAGACTCCACAGCCACTCCACATTCCTCACATACATCATCCCATGTCACTTTCCTAACAAAAAGGTTCGCTTTAGTAGGCAAAATATTCCTGCAAGCTCACCAAGTAAAAACCTTAACTTTATTTGGCATAGGCATCTTTCAAATACACCTCCAAAAAGATGTTAGATGCTGGGACGTAGAACACTCACCCCATTGCAGCTCACACAAAGAATTGCGAGTGACCTTATAAGCACTGCTCACAGTAAACTGACCCGATGAAGAAGGAGCCCAGATCAACTTGTCAGCTAGCAACGATGCACTAAGAGGAATAGACAGAATAGCCTCAGCATCGAAGGGAAGAAACAACTCATGGATGAGGTCTGATTTCCATGTTGCAGCAACCGGATCAATAAGAACAGAGACTGAAGCGTCCTCAGGGAAAAGACAAGGGGGAGTAGCCAATCTATACGACAAAGGACTAGGTAGCCACTTATCCCTCCACAATTTTGCAACCTCTCCATTACCAATTTGCCAGAGACAACCAATTGGGACAGTCTTTTGAGTAGCCATAAAGCTACGCCAAGAGTAAGATGGATGTTTTCCCAAAGAAGCATTCAGGAAATCATTATGAGGAAAATATTTATACACTCGGTGGAACAAAGAATTTGGACAAGTCTAGAGTCGCCACCCTTGCTTTGCTAACAAAGCAATATTAAAAGCCTTCAAATCACGAAATCTCATCCCTCCTTCCTTATCCCAACTTAGCCATGCCACTCCATTATCGTTTTCGTGCTGCCCCCACCAGAAACGCTACACCATACCAGCGAGCTCATCACATAAAGCATCAGGGAGCTTAAAACAACTCATGGATGAGGTCTGATTTCCATGTTGCAGCAACCGGATCAATAAGAACAGAGACCGAAGCGTCCTCAGGGAAAAGACGAGGGGGAGTAGCCAATCTATACGACGAAGGACTAGGTAGCCACTTATCCCTCCACAATTTTGCAACCTCTCCATTACCAATTTGCCAGAGACAACCAATTTGGACAGTCTTTTGAGTAGCCATAATGCTACGCCAAGAGTAAGATGGATGTTTTCCCAAAGAAGCATTCAGGAAATCATCATGAGGAAAATATTTGGCCTTATACACTCGGTGGAACAAAGAATTTGGACAAGTCTAGAGTCGCCACCCTTGCTTTGCTAACAAAGCAATATTAAAAGCCTTCAAATCACGAAATCCCATCCCTCCTTCCTTATCCCAACTTAGCCATGCCACTCCATTATGGTTTTCGTGCTGCCCCCACCAGAAACGCTACACCATACCAGCGAGCTCATCACATAAAGCATCAGGGAGCTTAAAACAACTCATAGTGTATGAAAGAGTAGCTTGAAACTAGTTTTCAGATAATACTTTTTATATTTTACGTGTTTGGCTCTCACTTTTAAGAACAATTTTCAAAATAGTAAAACAAAAATAATTGTTTGAGAGACCATTTCTATTTTTGAGATTATAAAAATAAAAAATAAAAAAAAAAAGTAACGTGTAAAATCTGTAGATTACTTTTTTGTGAATAATGATAAGTGAATAAAGCTTATCATAGACTTTTTTTTTTAAAAATGATAAGTTTCAAATTTGAAGGTTGAGAATTACTTTTGTGATAAAGATAAACCCTTTAATTTAAGAGATAAAAGAGTTTGAATAAATATGTAAAGTCCATTGTTTTCAATTTATTTACAACTATGAAGAAACATTTTCTATATCCTGAAAACACCCCATTGGCTGTTTTCAAAATCCTATTCTAAATCAAGAAAATAGAATACAATTTTTTGAAAACTGTATTTAGAAAATATTAACCAAACAATAAATTCAAGTGTGGGACCCACCATTTTTTGAATTGCAAAACAAAAAACTATATTTAAATACTCTTACCAAACAGGCAATGCACAAATTGAAAATTAGGTTCTTAAAAAATTGAAAAAACTTTATAAGTTCATGCTTTTAAGTTTTAACTGGGATTTTTAAAATTAATGGTTAATTGAAACCATTTATTCAAAATTTTAATTAACAAAGATAGAATTTGTCTATTTCTTATTGATAAAGATAATCACTTGAAGTAGGACAACTTTTTTAAGTTTATATGATATTTAGAACATAACATATCCTGTATCCGGAAGAGTAATATGACAAAGGAGTGTATTTAGAAAAGTTGGGTTAATGATTTTTGATTTTTTTTTCTACCCTTAAAATATTTTTTTTAAAAGGATCTTTGCCTGTGGCAAGTTTGTCATTGAGAGAGAGAGAGAGAGAGCATTGCTTTGCATTTTTTTAGAATCAATTATTGTTATACTCGTCTTACTCTCTTAAATGAAAATAGAAAACAAATTAATTTTATAGTAATATTTGTCGATAATATGTCCGAGATGTTAATATATAATATGATGTGGAGACATTATTTTGATTTAAAACCTTAAAGTAAATAATATATATTAAATAATAATTGCTATTTTTTATTATACTTTACCACTTAAGAATAAATAATTTAAATATTTGGCAGTAATTTCAGAGTTTTTTTTTTTAAAAAAATCTATTTATTAGGAGTGGTTTCAGAGTTGAGTGTGGAAGATAGTTGTGGGTATTTGACTCCACACAAAGGATATTGTTTGCTTTGAGGACTCAGGCCCTCACGAATTTGTTCTTGCACCATGGAGAGTCCAAGAAGGGTTTCATAGTCTCGGCCCCTTGAACTGGTATCTAAAGCCTTTGATCTTAGTCCCACATGTGTTGTAGTGGTACACTAGTGTTAGCTCTAGAAGCATATAAGGCACTAGTGGGAGGGAACTCTATCCGATGTGGGACTAAAGCCAAAGGCTTTAGATACCAGTTCAAGGGGCCGAGACTATGAAACCCTCCTTGGACTCTCCACGGTGCGAGAACAAATTCGTGAGGGTCTGGCTCCCCAAAGCGAACAATATCCTTTGTGTGGAGTCAAGTACCCACAATAGTTAAATGGATTGATATAGTATGACACGATGTATTATGCATGTTCATATATATTAATGTTCTCATAACAATAAGTCAAAAACATAACAAATTTTATAATTTTTTCATAATTAATGAAGTGATAAGTTATGATTGATTTACAATGAACATAATATCAATAGTAGTTGCATGTAAAGTAATTATGCACATATTATAGCACGTCACCTCATAAAATTTGAAAAAAAAAATAATAATGAAATTTTTTGTGTCTGGAACATAGACCTTGTCGTTTTCACATTTTCAAGACTCCTATGGATAGATATTGCGTTGACTGTTTTAGCCAATATATATTTAAGTCATGTAAATTATCTTTGCATAAAGATTGGCAAAAAGTGAGTCTTTTTTTTTTTTTTAGTAAAAATGTAAGCTTTCCTTTCAATGAGCCTATTATTACCAGTTTATTTTGCTTATTATGTAAAAGCAAGATGTATATGTATATATATATATATATATTTTTTAAGTTGTAAATTTTCTTTTCAAGTAAAAATAAACTTCTTTCTCAAAAAAAAAAAAAGTAAAAATAAACTTATCCAACCCTTAATGGTAATCGGCTTTTGTTATGTGACAAAGTGACATTTCTATATGCCCCGCATAGCTTCTCATAAAAGTAATAATTTTAAGAATCCACTATGATAAAATTGTCATGCCCTCCAATACTACTAAATTGAGCATAGAAGTGTTCATGTTTATCGGTTAGACAGAACATACATATGTCACCAATTTTGAGAAATTGAATCCATTATCATAAAATTGCAATGCACCCAATCAGGGGCAGAGGGCGGGGAGAGGTTAGGAGGGTCATGGCCTAACTTTCAAAAATCCTCCCTTCCTTTTGTATTTTTGGTAAAAAAAAATTTATATATTTAGCTTGGTCCCAATAAGTACATAACTTAATTGAGTTCCTTGTTAGTATTCATTGAGCTATTGACTTGCGATGTGCTACATGTTTCACAATAATTGGAAAAACTACCACATACCCTTGATATGATAGTCACTCCACAAATATAAGTGCTCGTGAGGTGTGGAAGGCAAAGAACGAGGTTCAAGTCTCCAAGAGAGAGCTTCACACGCATATACACTTACATTAGGCTAGAATAGAATGTCTATCTTGTATAAAAAATAAAAAAAATAATAAAAAAAAGTAATTGGAAAAATTGAATTTTTTTAAAATGACAGCTAAAGTACTTGATTTTTATGTCCACTTTTCAGTATACAATTAGTAAAATTATGGAGTATGCTACACACACGACCATCTCGACAACAAATTTCACGTGTTGAATTAGCAGATTCCTCATAAGGCTTTTTTTTTTTTTTTTTTTTTGGATAAGTTTGTTTTGAAGACGTGGATTAATAGGAGAATGCTTGATTTTAAAAATTAGTACGGTCAAAGAACCAAAAAAGTGACTGGATACCAGTTTTTTGGTCCAATCAAAGTCGAACCAATGGTCCAACCGGTGACATCATAAATATTTATTTTATAATTATAAAAATGTATTGTAATATAATAACTAAACCTATTCATTAGTTTGGTTGTGAATAATAACATTGAATGAATCTTAACATTTATTTTAAAAAATATCTTACTCATACAATTATATCTCCTTAAAAATTGTTATTTTTAAATTTAAGAGAGATATGTGCTATTTTTTATGATTTTTTATTTTTATAATTGTTAGATGTATATAGAAAGTTTGTTTATTTGGAAATATATTAAGTTTTGAAATTATTGCACTTACTAAGAAATAACTAATACAACATTTTAAAGAGGAATAGTTATTCCACATTTTATGAGGAATAACTATTCATAAAAAATTATTATTCCTTGCAATAAAAATATAACCAAACTAAAGAATAACTAAACCATAGAAGTAACTATTACATTACAGCACCTATTACAGTCTACCAAACATGCCCTTAGTGATACCTTTCATTTAGATTTAATTATTTTTCTTCAAAATGGCCCATCACGTATGTTTAATTGCAATCTTAAAAATTAAAGTTTATTATTTATTTGTATGTGTGTGTGTGTATATATATTAATGAATCAATGTTAGAGAAAAATTAAGTACTTTTTAAGTTTATTCACTTAATTAATTAAAACTACTATTTTTTTCTAATCATAATTATCATAAGAAGAAAAAAAAAACAAAATTCTGTGAATATCAAAAGGTAAATCATAATTATCAAGTAGTGGTAGAGCATTCGCATCCATAACTTCCACCCTATTCTATTTTACCATCTTAAAAAGTTACTTTATCAATTATACCATGTCATTTTACAACACAACCAACATCCCAACTTTTATTTTCCTATTCTACTCATTAAAATAATATATATTACACACTAAAATAATATAATATATTCTAATACAACTCTCTCTTTGTCTTTCTTCTCCCCCATCTCTCTTTCACTTTATCAATTAAAATATATTATAATTTTTACTAAAGTGCTGTAGGATGGCACTGTAGCACAATTGTAAAAAAAAATTTGCAATTGTAAGATTTTACATGTTCGGCTGTTAGGCTCTTTTTGTACCTTTATGCTAAATTTTCCCTACATATACCATTTACAATTGCCAATGGGAATGCTCTAATATATATTATACACTAGTCACAAACCCGTGCTATGCACGGGAACCTACTTGTTTGTGTGGTAGACCCATCTTACTTCAATTTGTGTTACAATTTGATGAAGAAGTCATTGCTTGAACGTGTAATGACTTACAAAAAATAACTAAAAAATTCAAATATTAAAACTTCTGAAAGGACATCTTAGAAATTATTTAAACAAAACAAAATATATATGATTACACGATAAAGAACTATAAGAGAAAGAGTGGTTCAATTCAAAAGAATAATTCATGACTATAACTATTGAAATCTATCGGATAGTTTCAGATATTGCAAAAATATGAATTTGAAAAATATAGATGTTAAAAAATTCCAAAAGGTATAAATTTTAAAAAAAAAAATCAAAAAATTTAGAGCTTACAAATTCTAGACCAAAAAAAAAAAAAAAAGTATTATGTGACTACACAATAGGAAAATATAAGAAAAATATGTGTTATCCTCAAAAGAATAATTCATGGCTATAGTTATTGAAATTTGTCAACTAATTTTAGATATTGCAAAAAAAAAATAACTAAAAAAATCCAAATGTTAAAACTTTTGAAATATATATATATATATATGACTACATAATAGAGAAGTATAAGAGAAAAATTGATTGTCGAAATCTACCAATCATGTTCAAATATTGCAAAAACTAAAGCAAAATTCAGATGCTACAACTTCTAAAATGCCACACGCACACAATTAAAGAATTAGAAGATTTAGAGCCTAGAAGTTATTGAAACAATTCAAAAATATATACATGACTATTCAAAAGAGAAATACATGTTCCCATAAAAGAAAATAAGTTTTAATGGGTCTAAACTTTAAACAATGAAAAAAATGGAATCATAAATAATTATAGGTATAGGTTTGGTGATTCATAGTTGTATAAAAGGTTGTACCAAGATCACTTTTTAAAAAATACATGAAAAATCATAAAATAATTTTTTTTTTCTCACCGGTTACTTTGTGCTCCTAGCAACCCTACAAAAACAAAAGGAAAAGGGAAAAAAAATCCATGGAAAACCATTAACAAAATTTTTTAATGAGTCTAAACTTTAAACAATAAAAAAAAAAAAAAAATCATAAACAATCATAGGTGCAGGATATATGGTTAATTGTTATATATTTATAAAGCAAAAGAATTAGAAAACCCAAATTAAAAAAATAGGAAGAGTTGTACAAAGATCAATGGTTGTAAAACACAATCGTTAATCGTTATATATTTATAAAGTAAAAGAATTAGAAAATCCAGATTAAAAAAATAAAACAGGACGTACAAAGATCAATGGTTGTAAAACACAATCTTTGGTACCCTATTTAAATGGAATTTCAGATACTTGTCATGTGTAGGGTTGTCCATCCAATCCGATGACCCGACCCACCCAAAGGATTCGACCGGATCCGACCTGAAAACTGACCGACCCGATCATGTTATCGGTCGGCGGCAGGTCATTTGTTCCAAAAACCGACTCCTGCAGGTTGGTCATGGTTTTCCATTTCCCAAAACCCAAAAACCTGATCCGACCGATGTTCTACGAATTTCCAGCAAAAAATTCCAGATTTTGGCAGGATTTTCCAGAATCCGGCGATATTTTCCAAATTCCGGCCTCAAATTTCCAGATTCCGACTTCAAATTTTCAAATTCTAGCAACAAATTTTCATATTTCGACAACTTAGCAAGTAGATCTAGTGATATTTCGTCTGAATCTAGTGAAATCTCACCAGATCTAGTGAGATCTCCGCCGGATCTGGAGTTTTTTTCTCTTGAAATCAACTATTTTGGCCGGATTTTTCACCGTGGACGTTCCAACCGAACCGACCGTGTTTTCGGCCCAAAACCGACTACGCAAATCCGACTCCCTGACCAGTCAACTGCAGGTCAAGATTTCCTCAACTTAATCCTACCAGGTCGATCTCGGGTTGGGCACAAACCCAATCCGGACCGACCCGTGGACACCCCTAATCATGTGTCTCCCATCAAGTTTGCTTGGCAATAAGTACATTTATTTGGATATTATGCTTTGGCATTAATTTTCTTATTTTGCTCCTCATCCTTAGCTCATAGGGTTAAATAAGAAAACAAAGATTAGAGAAATAAAGCAAAGGTCTTCAAAGTCAAACAAGAAAACAAAGATGGCTTGTGTAGGTTAGCCTATGGATTGGGAATGAGAAAACAAAGATGACTTGCGTAGGGAAATAAAGCAAAGGTCTTCAAAGTCAAACAGGAAAACAAAGATGGCTTGTGTAAGTTAGCCTGCGGATTGGGAATGAGAAAACAAAGATGACTTGCGTAGGGAAGAGTTCTAGGGAAAAAAATAATTTTATTTAAATAAAATAATAATGAAGAGTTTGAGTTTAAATTGGATTTGTTATAAAGATAGAGTTTCATTCATGGTTAAGTTCAAACTAAACAAAAATAATTTTATTTAAATATTTTGTTGACATAAAAAATTGTAAGAGTTTCAAATTCTTCAATTATATATATATATATATATATAAATTATAATGTTTTTTAGAAAAAGCAGAATTACAATCAGCGCTAAGTTAAACAAAAACTAAAAGTCAAGGCTTAAAAGAATATCAAAATTATGTGGCTGTCATTGATTCCAAATTAAAAACTTAAAAACAAAGGTGTGCCTCTCATTGTTTGTGGTGTATACAGCCAAGTTAGCAGACTAGCAGAGCACACAGTTTGTAAGAGTAGAAGTTCAGTTGTTTTGTTTATTAATCTCTCTCTCCCTGTTTCTGAAGAAGCAGCTCATTTCAAGAAATTCAAGCAATACTGTGTTCGTGCTTTGCTTTGTGGCCTCTCCAGCTCTCCTCCCCCAAGTCCAAAAAATAATTTTCAACCTCTCTTTTTCTATGAATATCTGAAAATCTCTCACTCTTTGTGTGTGAAGATCTGTGTTTCCACACCTGGTTTGAAATCTTGATTGCTCCAAGAGGCTATGCCATGCTTTACTTCAGTCTTCACAGAAGCAGATCCAGATATGTTTCGCTGATTTAACAAAACCGGTTCAACCATCCCGGTTTAACGGTCAGTTACCGTTTTTTCCGTTTTTTTCTTCATTTCCGGTTTTACTGAATAATTGGACCGGACTAGTGTCCGGTTCCTGGTTGAAGCGGTTGATTTGGTTTTTAAAATGATGAGAAAGTGCCTTATTATATAGGCATTTTAAGTAAAATTTAAAATATATTTTTACCCGGTTGTTTATAAGGTTTTTATTTGTTAAACCTAAAATTTAGAGTATTTCTGAACCAAATAAAAGTAAAAAGGCATCCTCCTATAAATAGTATAGAGGATAGACTAACAACATGTCATCTTAGTGTGTCTCAAGACTTATTAAAAATAATATATATCTATTTTTTTTTTTTGAAACAATATATATATATATATATCCATTTTAACTTCACAGATTTAAAAATAGTATTAAAAGTTATTTGTCACGTTTAATTTGAATAGTCGTTGTCGAGTCCAACAATACCCCCCATATTATATAATAAGACATCCTTATCAGCTGTCATATTAATTTTGAGTCATCAAGCTAATCCAATTGAAGTCCGGATTAGCCCAAGAACAACTTTGAAACGAATATGACCCAAAAATAGATCAACGCTCAGCCATATCCAGCCCCATAATCTTCATTCTTCACCCCCCAACATCTATAAATACATAATTGGAGAGCTCAAGGGAAACTCGCCCAGGCGAAGTTTTGGAACTCAATTACATCTCTTATCATTTGGTCTGGCTTCCCTTATTCTCTACAGCAGAGGAGACACTATTATTCCCTCTTGAGTCTTTGCCTCTCTAACCATTTAACTTTGAAAGGATGACGATAGCGATGGCGGAGGGTAAGGCGCAAGATGTGAAAACGTATAACAGCTATTCTCTTTCCTGTACAATAGTGATCTCTATGATCACTGTTATATTCGGCTATGGTAAGTTCTCTCTGCACCGTGTGTTTGTTTATGGCAACCATGAGAAAATAAAAGTCATTGATTAGTGATCTTAATATTAAGTGCTAAGACTGCTTCATATATTCGTGCTTAGATCATAACTATATGCATCTTTTTCTTCACTTTAAGATTTTTTTTTTTTTTTTTTTTAATTCATATTTCAACTTTACATAATAACCAAGAGCGATCCAACAAATTTTGAGCCTTAAAAGAAGATATATTTAAATGTGGCCTTTTTGTTATCACTTAAATAATATTTAACTAGTATTTAATATCATAATTTCTTTATAACAAAAATTTATTCATTTTATTTTGTAATATGCTTTTTTTTTTTTGAAAAAATGCTAAAGCTATAATAAATTTTACTAAAAAAAACTTTCAAATGATGTAGAAATGAATGCAATTAGTGACACTTTAAGAAGATAATATATAAGTATTTGAATGAATGATATTAGGGTTATTATGAATTTTATAACATGAGGCTTACAAAAATATATCATTAATCACAAAAAATAATTCAAAAATGCATCTAATAGGTTATTGACATTCACATATTATATTAATTGTCATATCAATTTGTAAAGTTTTCAAGTAAAATTAATAATATTTCTAGCATTTTCCTATCTGAATTATTTATTGCGATTAGTGACACATATATTTGTAAGGAAAAATGCTAAAGATACAAATTCTTTTACAAAAACTTTTACAAACTGATGATGTGGTGATTTCTCAACAAAAAAAAAAAAAGAAAAAACTGATGATATGGTAAATGATTATAAATAAATAAAAAAAATGATGTTATCGGTAGCCCAAATAAGAACCAGTAAAAAGTTGATCACAATAACAGTTTATAAAAATATTGTAAAATAGTTTATAAAACTATAACATTACTCTATTTGTAAGACTCATATATTTAAAGTTGTATTATTTCTAGCATTCCTCGACACTTTGAAACTTCTTAAAAGTAGAGAAAAATTATAAAACTAATTTTTTTTCCTATATCTCTATTTTTTTTTTTTTTTTTTTAAATGTACTCCATCAATTTTTGCCTCAAAATTTGAGGCCTTCCTCTGATAGAGGCCGTAGGCGGCGGCCTAAGTGGCCCTAAGGCCGGCCCTGATAATATCGAGCATGCGTGAATGGTGACTTTTAGTCAAAATACGACCTTTCCGTGCAACGATTTTATCATTTGAAAAAAAAAAAAAAAAAAAATCTAATGAATAATAGGGACTGGATATTGCCTCGTCCTTAAATCACTCCCTGCATGATAAGCCTGCTAAATACAAGTCACATCTTCTGTAACTATAATCTAGCACCTAAAAAAGTGTACTTAAATTTAATCCTTTATGATTTTCAAAAATTAAAAATTAATCTCTTTATTATTATTATTATTATTACAAAATTAGTTATAATTTAAAATTATAACTTTATTTAATATCTTTTTATTAGATGTGAATTTTAACAAATTTATTATTAGATTAAATTTTCTTCTTATATCTTTTGTACTTGCACTTACAAAATTTTTACAATATCAAAGATCAATATCTATGTCATCAATTATTTTTTTAAATTACAAATTTTTATAGTCTAAATTATGCATAAAAAATATGCTCGTGAATCTTATAGTAAATAATATCTTATTGACACAAAATTTGACATATGTGTTAAAATTGTAAAGAACATGCAATTTAACAGTCAACTTTTAAAAATATATAGGAATATTAATTTTTTTTAAGAAGTTGTAATATTAGATTACAACCAATTTTGTTGTCAAATTTTTTCATTATTGCTATTATTATTATTATTATTATTATTATTATTATTAGGTTAAAATGTAAAACTTACCTTCTAAATTTTTTTTCAGATTTCATTTCAGTTCTCTAACTTTGCTTTCATTTATTTCAGTCTTTTAAGTTTCAGATTTATTCAATTAAGACCTTTCCATCAACTTTTATTAAAAATTTAAAAAAAAATCTAGAAAATATTTTTCAATCATTAATTGAATTTTTGTAATTAAAAATTTTTGAAGAAAAATCTAAAAAATTGATAAATTAACCACAACATATAACAAAAGTTGATGAAAATATCTTAATTGAATAAACTTGAAAATTAAAGGACTTAAATAAAATCTAAAAAAACTTAAAGATTTAGTTTTGTATTTTATCATTATTATTAATATTATTACTATTAGCTTTTAATATATATATATATATATATATATAGACACACACACATATATATTAACTCTTCACCTTAATTATTCAGATACTGGTGTTATGAGTGGTGCCATGGTATTCATCGAAGATGATCTAAAAATCAGTGACTTCCAAGTATCAGTCCTGGCTGGAATCCTCAACATATGTGCTTTGTTTGGCTCTCTTATTGCTGGGAAAATTTCAGATTATATTGGTCGTCGTTATACGATTGTAGTGGCCTCCTTTATTTTCTTGATTGGCTCTGTTCTAATGGGTTGGGGCCCAAACTATGCTGTACTTCTTTCCGGAAGGTGCGCTGCTGGCGTTGGCGTGGGCTTCGCTCTTATGATTGCACCAGTTTACACTGCGGAGATCTCTCCTGCTGAATCTCGAGGCGCTCTCACCTCTCTACCAGACGTTGCCATAAGCTTTGGCATCTTAATTGGCTATGTATCAAACTACTTTTTTGGCAAATTGACTTTGAAACTTGGATGGAGGGTGATGCTTGGAATTGCAGCGCTCCCTTCGCTTGCCTTAGCTATAGGCATCCTAAAAATGCCAGAGTCACCAAGGTGGCTTGCATTTCAAGGCCGTCTAGCCGAATCCAAGAAAATGTTGCTGAAAGTTTCTCTAAGCGAAAAAGAAGCCGAAAGAAGGTTCCGGGACATCAAAATTGCAGCTGGGATCGACGAAAATTGCACTGACGATGTTGTTAAAATTTCAAAAACTAGTAAAAACGAACAGGTTTGGAAAGAACTGTTTTTGAGGCCTACCCCTGCTGTACGAAGAATTTTATTCACAGCAATTGGACTCCATTTCTTTGACCATGCAACAGGTATTGAGGCAATCTTGTTATTTGGTCCAAGAATTTTCAAGAAAGCTGGAGTGCATAAGAAGAGCAAGCTGTTGCTTGCCACTGTTGGGACTGGGATTATAAAGACCGTGTTTATATTTATAGCCACGTTTTATATTGACAAACGTGGAAGGAGGCCACTCTTGATGATAAGCGCAGTAGGTATGTTTTCAGCCCTAGCAGTAGTAGCAACTGCACTCACCATAGCTGAACAGCATGACGAACCGCTGTGGGCACTGGTCGTTAGCCTTGTTGCAGTCTATACATTTGTGGCTTTCTTTTCAATGGGGATGGGTCCTATTGCATGGATCTATCTCTCAGAGATGTTCCCCTTGAGGGTCAGAGGACTTGGTGTTGGAATTGGGGTTGCTGTGAATAGACTTATGAATGCTACAGTTTCTATAAGTTTCATTTCACTCACCAAAGCACTCACGATTGGCGGGGCCTTCTTTCTGTATTGTGGTTTTGGGTTTTTATCTTTGTTCTTTATCTATTTCTGCCTGCCCGAGACTAAGGGAAAGACTTTGGAAGAGATTGAGGCTCTCTTTAGCAAGAAGAAGAAAAATGTTGATGCAGAAGCTATGCAGCCCAACCCAAACAAATAGGCAATCGTAGGAGTTGCTTGTGCTTTTCTCTTCTTTTTTTCCCTTTTTTGAGGGGGGAGTGGTGAGGGGATTGTTTGAACTTGTGCATGCTGTAAATTACGCTCGTTTGATAAATAAAGATTAATAAAATTTATGTAATGTATGATCTGCACTCACTAAGCAAGGCAAAGGTACTTCTTACGCACCTTTATTTCCTAAATAATTACTTCTGTAGAAGGGTGTACATTATTTTAATCCATCACAATTTAGCCCAATTTGATACCTTTTTTTTTTTTTTTTGTTGAGAAAAAGCCCAATTTGATACCTTGAATTAATTTTTTATGCAATAACGGAGTCAATATTTTGTTATTCAAGGACCGAATAAGAATAAGATTATTATTATTATTATCATCATCATTTTAGACTAGTTTCTCAACAAAAAAAAAAAAATCATTTTAGACTATGTTCCTACTATATTTATGTATGGGTTTGGTTAATATATATGCTCTTAATAATTTATTTTAGGAAATTATTTATGAAAAATTGAAAAAATTGTCAAAAAAGTTAATAACTTGTTTATTTTCTCATAAAAGTTTTTCTAAAATAGTTGATACTTTTATTTATAGAAAATGGAGTGATTTGTGAGAGAGGGTGAATTAGCCCCAAGCCTAAGACCTTACTAAGTCCAACAGACTAATACTCAGCCCAAGGAGGGTATAGTTTGGTTGGAAGGAGAGTAAAATCTGAGTGGGTGATTGTCTGGCATACCCCTTGGTCATTGTGTCTGTTCAAGATCTGGCAACATTTTACAAGATCTAATAAGACCTCTGCTAGATGTTGCAACTTGCAAGATCTACGCCAAATTCGACGAGATCTTCGCTGGATCTGGTGAGTTTTTGGGCCTCCCTCTTTCGTTACTGCTTTCAATCAAAACGACTGCCCACCAAACAAGAATCCAATTCACCTAACCCTACTCCCTTGTCTATCAACGGCGAGTCTGATTTTTCACCATAAACTCGACTTGAGCTGACCTGTGAACACCCCTAAAAGAGATTGATGCAAGGTCTGAGCACAGTCAAAAGGAAGAAGAAAAGAGTATAACAGAAATAAGAAATTAAAGAGAGAGATTGAAAGCTAAGAATTGTTCCTTGCATTTTATTACAAATAACATAGTTTATAATTACTCAATCACAACAAAATCTAACTGAATTAAATAACTAATCCTAACTAATTCTAATATGTTATAACAGACCAAGCCATTTCAAAGGAGGTATACACAACATGTGGCTTTATTATGTTACTTTGGATAAATGGTTTGTCATTGTGGGAGATAAATTAAGGGCACCTTTAGTATGTTGTAATAGATATTGTAATTTTTTTTTTTTTTTTTTGAGGAACAAATATTAACTAAATGGTTATTCAAACTATTCAATTATTTGGTTACATCTTTATTATAGAGAATAATTATTTCTTAGTAATAGTTATTTTTTAAATTGAGGAATAGGTATTCCTTAATACATGGAACAACTATTAAAACTGAGACATTTTTAAAAAAAAAAAATACTAAATTTTCATATGCATCATTTTTTACAAACTTTTTATACATAAGAATCAAACTTATGAATATGAACAGTTATTGCATTACAACATTTTTATTCCTAATAGTAAAAATTAATGTAATCTCCATTTAATGTACCAAACAAAATTCTCTTTATAAATGACAAGTCATTTTGTGATTTCTTCACAAAATGGCTTGTCATAGATTGTGTCATGTTGATTGCTTGAAGTGGATTGTCAAATGACTTGAGCTCCAAGCTATCTAACTTCCCCCTCAAATGAATTAGGGAGAGAGATGCCATGAATTTTGGCCCATGTTTCTTGAATGAAAGGTGACATTTATATAGGAGGGGGGCTGGGAACTACAAAAGTTTCCTTGAACTCATGAAGTATGCACAAAAGTACCTCATATAAATAATTATGGAAAGAAAAATGTCTAATGAACACAGTATACACTTAGAAGTCACGATTTTTGTGCAAAAGTGGTGAGTATGTGTAATATTGCCTGCTCACTCCCAAGTGCAAGAGATCATAGCAATATAATTTCTAGAGTACTAAGGTTGAACCACAAGGAGCAGAGTAAATTCAAAAACAATGTAATTAAACATCACTTTTGGTGAAAAAAAAAATTCTTGGTGATTATTAGCAATTAAATAACAATTAGTTTAGATCAATATTATAAATACTAAGGCATCAGGATATTTCCCTATATCGATAAATTCTTTGTGATCTAAGAAAATATATATTTCATAACTGATTGTTCTTAATCAATGAAAAACCTATGATTCAATAGAACTAAGACAATCCAAGAATGCATGATAACTTAGATTAACAATGGGATTAAAATAGTTTTTAGAAAAACTCATTCATTTTAAAACCTAATTTCTAATTGAAACTATGAGAAATTCATCTAAACAATAAGAAAAATATGATTGAATTTATTGAAAGCTTGGAAGAACTCATACATAAAAAGAAATCTAATTGAACGATCAAATATATTGTCATCTCAAAGCTTAGGAAGAATCACAATGAACTATCATATCATATAAAAGAAACATAACCCATAGCCCTAGCTGAGAACTTAGGCTGCCTTGAGACAATAAGAAAAAACAAGTTTTGCATCTCCAAAATCTGTTTCCCACAACCCACATTCAAAACCATAACATAAAAGAGAGCAACAAAAAACAAAAACTCTTTGACTATTTAATTTTCGTAGACCAGATTTTCATCGACCACTTATGGGTTAATTTAGGCCTTCAAAAAGTGTGAATTTTGAAAAACTCAAAACTAGAAAGTTGTAGAGATTTAAGTCACTGTTCCAGCCCATCTAACCTTGAGTCAATTGGATTTTTTAAGAGAGAGATATGCCCAAAATACTAATGAGTGCTCAAATCTAATTTTTCCTTTGTTGATTAAGTCTTTTCAATTTCTTTCCTTAGTTTAAACCTTCCAAACATGGTAAACAACCCAAGCACTCCAGTTGCACCTCCTTAGACATTTAATCATGATATTAATGGTCCTTTAGCTCCTTTTTAGTTTTAGTTCAATCTCTATTATCCCACAAACTCTTATAAGCTCATATTTCACATGATTTTTTGAAAATATATATATATATATAAAATTAAATGCAATGAATAACATTTTATTCAAGAAATTATGTAAAGATAAATAATAAGTATTAATACAAATCATAGCTTAATTATACAAAACATAGTAACAAGGAGATAACGCACAAATAGATATATAATGAATATACATTTTAAGGCATTATCAACTATGTGTGTAAGTGAGTATATGAAATAGACATTGCTCTTATGCAAATACATGAAAGTATTATATTTAGTCATTCATGGATTTATTTATCAAGTTTTTGGGGGCATTCCATCTTGTTTTGTAATGATTATTTGTTTTGTTTCTTATTATAAAAACAAATAAATAAATAAAGTTCATTTGCATTGTTTTGTTTATTTAACAGAGTACAAGGTGCAAATCATAGCTTAATTACACAAAAACATAATAATAAGGAGATAATGCCCAAATAGATATATAATGAATATACATTTTAAGACGTTATCAATTGTGTAAGTGAATATACGAAAATAGACATTGCTCTTATGGAAATACATGTCATTGTGCTTTGCTTGTTAAAAGTGTAATATTTAGTCATTTATTGATTCATTTATCAAGTTTTTAGGGCATTCCATCTTGTTTTGTAATGATCATTTTCTTTGTTTCTTATTATAAAAAGAAATAAATTAATAAATAAAGTTCATTTGCATTGTTTTGTTTATTTAACAGAGTACAAGGTGCATTCTTACAACAGAAATGTTGTTTATTCTCAACCTCTTTTGGAACATACTGTGAACTAGTTTTTTTGCCTCTCGTTTTTGTTTGTTTCTCTTGTTAAAGTAAATTTTTGAGTCTTTAGCCAGTCCAGCAAAGACTGAGTACAAAAATAACTTGCTATTTGTTGGGCTTGGACCCGTAGAATAGAAACTTAACCAATCAAATCCTTGCATAAATTTTACCCACACGACACCTACGACCAAGGAGGCCCTCTCATTCCCGTTTACCCTCTTAGCACCTTCTTTTTTTTTTTTCTTTTTTCGTTTTTTTTTCCTTCTTTTTTTTCTTTTTCCCTAAAAACAAAGACGTTTAAGCCTCTCTCTCTCTCCCTCTCTCTCTCTCTCTCTCTCTCCTTCTTGCCTCTCCAACCTAACCATCTTCTTTCCAGTTTCCACATCTCTTTCTCTCTGTGGGACTAAATTACATGAGGAGACTTTGTCCGAATATTGATAGAGAAGATGGCCTTGAGACAGTTCTTGAGGTCCCTATACCAGAAGAAATGTTCACAAGCATGGGGAGTAATGTAACAATACGATGGGAAAACATGCAAACATGGATGAAAGCTCAAACAAACAACAAATGGTCATCATCTCCAATCATTGCTGGTCGCTTTAACGAGCTACGTTTCCTGCTTTACCTGGTTGGATCCCCACTTATTCCCCTTCAGGTCCAATTGGGTCACTCTATCCACCGTCCTGTCAAAGATTGTTCCATTGTACGTACCACATATTCATTATATATATACATCACAAATTCACAACCCCATATTATATATGCTATCACTTTGTCCTGTTCATTGCCTAAAGAAAAGAATCGATCATATATAATCTTCTAAAAGGATTTTAGAGTGGTCTTCTCTTCAAATGCAGCGACTTTTCTTTTCTTTGGGCTGATCAGGATACAAGGGGAAATTTGCTGCACTAATTTTTTTTTTTTTTTTTTCTTGGCATGGGATGCTAGTACAAGGACAAAACTTAATAAAGTTTTTTTTTATGCATTGTAATTTAGGTTCTCTAATTTAATTTAATTTAATTTATTTACTTGTGTTAAGTATTTGTATTAATCAATAGAATACATAGTTGAATTTAACAACTTTTTTTTTTTTTTTTTAAATTCGATAGTTACAACGGAAGATGGGGAATTTGAACTCTAGACGTCTCAGTTGGAAACACCAACAGGTGACAATTGAGCTATAATGCTATAAAATGATAATAGAGAAATTCATTGATCTAATTTTTTAATTGGTAAACTTTAGGATTCACAATGAGTATAGGACTAAATGTGCCACATATATAAAAGACTAAATGCTACCATCTTTATTTTAAATGCTTCAAATTAATTTGAGATATATATTTAATGTTATTATTCTTTGTTGCTGATAATCGATTGTGAAAACTGATAAGTAATGGTTACTTGAAGCTATTTGAATGTCATGTCATTTGTTACAGGAAGCTTCAACAGCGAAATATATAGTGCAACAGTACACAGCAGCAACGGGAGGGCAACCGGCATTAAACTCAGTGCAAAGCATGTGTGTGACCGGGCATCTGAGGATTAGAGCCTCGGATTTTCAACAAGGAGGAGGGGAGGACGAGTGTGTAGAGTTGAAAACGAGTAGAGAAGAGATTGGTGGATTTGTGCTTTGGCAAAAGAATCCTGACTTGTGGTGCTTAGAGCTTCTTGTACCTGGGTGCAAGGTCATCTGTGGCAGCAATGGTAAGGTTTCATGGCGGCATTCCTCTAATCAACAGACACCCATTTCAAATGGTCCTCCCAGACCCTTGCGCCGTTTCCTACAGGTCTCTTTCTCTCTCTCTCTCTCTCTCAAAACTTATGTACATGTTTCAATTTGAAACCTTTCTTGACCTCCATTATTATTCTAACAGGTAGAAAACATAGAAAAAAAAATAGAGGGGAAGGTGTTGATAAAACTTTGCGTCTCAAAACTTTCTTCTTCTAAACAAAACTCTCTTTATAAATAGAGCTTTCCCTATGTACCATGCATCTTAATTTGTTCATTGTTGTCAAATCAAGTTATGAATAATTCCTAGATGAAACAAAGAGTTTTATCAATAGTTTTTTTATTTTCTACTTTATTACTTTCCAGAATCACAGAAATGAAATAACGAAGATGGAAAGAGACTTTAAATTGAAACGCTTTTATAAATTTGAAGCTGTACTGGATAAAATTAAAAATGTAGGACTAATCTGAAACATTGGGTAAACTCTACTACCTAGGCCTTCTTATTATAATTTTCGCTTACCTTTTAACAGTTAACACACATATTCCCTGTAATAATATTGTGACAAAAATTTGGGACAATTATCATAAATCAGCTCTCTTTCTTTTGTTGTGCTCTCCTCTTAGTTAAGAAATTCACACCCTTTTTCGGCTTTCGGTAGATGTACTTAATTGTGACTTGCCATAGGTTTTCCAGCATTTTTCTACAATCATACGCAAGAATCAAAATCAGAGGTGATGGATTGTTATTATTAGTTAGCCACATTATGGTCAGTAAAGATTCAGTTTCTTCTACTAACACTTTCTTAAATTCCTTATTCCAAGCGAGTAATAAACCGAATTTAATAGCCCATACTTCAAGTTATACTTCTAGTCCATCCTAGAGCACCTATTAGTACATTTTTAATTTCACTGGAGGAAAAGGTGGACATTGTTTTGAATTCAGTGTGTGTGAAAGAGCTAAATTGATGATTTTCAATGGAAGCACAAATTCATAAATTTATTTTCATTGTTTTGACTTGTAAGTTAGCACTTGTAATATGAGAATTTTTGTTTTTTTGGCAGGGTTTAGACCCAAGAGCCACAGCCAACTTATTTATGGATGCAATGTGCATTGGAGAAAAAATCATAAATGACGAAGACTGCTTCATACTAAAGATAGATACAGGGGCAGCAATTCGCGAGGCTCAAAGCGGTCCAAACTATGAGATCATCCACCACACAATATGGGGATACTTCAGCCAACGTTCAGGCCTTTTGATTCAATTTGAAGACTCGAGGCTGCTTAGGATGAAAACTCAAGCTGAAGAGGACGTGTTCTGGGAAACCAGCACTGAATCAGTCATGGAGGATTATAGGTACGTTGATGGTGTAAACATTGCACACAGTGGCAAGACTCACATCACGATTTATAGATATGGAGAGCAATCTGCTAACCACAAGAGGGAGTTGGAAGAGAAATGGAAAATTGATGAGGTTGATTTCAACATATGGGGCTTGACAATGGAAAGCTTTCTGCCTCCAGCTGAACTAGGAAAAAAATAATCTAGCAAAAAAAAAAAATATATATATATATATATATACTTGTAGGTGAGTCCACTGCCCCAGCTCAATTAATGGAGTGTGCTTGTGCTCGAACTCTCAACCTTGGACTCGTAGGATAATGCATACTATAAATGATTAGTATTAAGTTAAAAAAAAAAAAAACAAAATTTAGATACTAGCAAAAGCATGCTAGTGCTCGAACTTTCAATATTGGACCCGCTAGATAATTTATACTGTAATTAATGAGTATTAAGTTTTTTTTTTTTTTTTAAGTGTAGATACTAGCAAATCGGAAAGCAATGCTTTGATAGTTGATACCACCCAAAAAAACAATCAATTAAAGAAACAAAGAACATTTCTTATTTAGCTGCTTAAGAGTTTTGTTTTATGTTGCATTGCTTTTTAACGTACATGTATGATATTGTGAGGCTTTTCCGTAACATATCTTAAGATGAGTGTTAATTTTTTAAATCTCTTGTCCTTGTCCATGTGGTGTTACGGGTTACAACTTATATTTCAAACATTTATTTGACCTAAAACAAAAGGTACATTTTATCGGTGGCCTGTAATTGATTTAGGTTTAAGGATGCTTTTAAAGTTATACAGAGAGGAGTATTGTGTTCAGAATCGTGAAGCATTGTTTTCAAGCACCAGATCTAACAATTTGATTTTTCTCACCCGTTTTGGCTGTAATCAAAGCTTTCATATCTTTCTCGTCAAGCTGTTTCTCCAAAAAAAAAAAATCTTTCTCCTCAAGCTGCAAAATAATCTTATAATAGAATTTTTTTCATATTAAAAAAAAAAAAAATGTTGTATTAAAATTTACATTAAGTGCTAATCATACCTGTATGGACCCGTTTTGCAACCCAAGCCCAAAATGTAAGGGGTATTGGCCTAGTGAACTTAGTACAATAAATTTATAAAGAGTGGGTCAAAGAACTAGGCCCTAATGAATTTGAAAACGGCTAATATGGATTCGGGAGATGATCAAGCAAGAACAAGGCACATAGGACTGAATGAATTCACTGTCTGAGGAGGTAAATGTTGTTATAAATCAATTAAACTGATTACAAGTGCAACTTTGATTGCTACAATATTTTTTTTTTATTTTTCTGAACCCCTCCTCATGGAGGGTTTCTTACATTATATATATCCATTTAAACCATCTTGACCATACACTTGTTAATCATTTAAGCCCTTACTTGAGTGTCTGTCCCATTAGACACCCTCTCTGGCTTTCTATGAGTTGTGGTAGCCAAGGCAGCACTGTTCAGGAGTATTCTCCACATAAATGCGGTCAGAAAAGTAGCTGCAGTGCATGTAATGCGGTGGTAGCAGCCTTCCTTTAGATATTTTTGGGTTGCCTTTCTTCACGTATGTTCATGATGTTTGTCCCCATCACGGGAGCCTCTTGGAAGGTCACCTTGATTGTTAGAATACATATATGAGCCGTATTTATCATATCCGAAGAGATATTCTTCCTCGGACCTTCTTCCCATTTGTATCTTGCTCATTAAATTTTGATTCATGAACCACTCATTACCATCCGTTCCTTCTCGGACTACTTATGCTCTCGGCCAAGGCCCAATGCCCAATATATGATTTGGGCCCTTAATCCTACAATACCCATAATTAAAATTTTAAAACTCAATTAACTTGTTTTTCTAATTACCAAATGAAATTGTAAAGCTTTTGCTACTAACAAGTGTATATATTCTTGTCACATGATTAAATTGAAGAAAGCTTGTCGATCTCGATGAAACACATAAAGTCTTGTACCCTTTACTAAATCCAATTGCTCTAGTTACTCAACTTTGGGAGACTCGGTTTTCCCCTCAAAACACTCAAGAATTTTTCTATTAGTAATAAGTAATGATAGAGATTTTTTCTTCAATAAATCTATTTAGATTTCTATCCAAAAAAAAAAGTAATGATAGAGATAATAAAAATTCTACTACATCACAAACTTATTAGTTCCTCAACATTATGGCACCAATCACATTTATTTGTCACATTAGTTTATAAACATTTTTGTAGGAGTATTGGGTCCAGGAGTTCATTATCCATTTGTACATTGGGCCTATGACCCAAGCCGAGAACAAAGTTTTTTTTCCGAGGATAAGGAATCTTTGTCAGAAGAGACCGTGTTGGCCATAATGGTTCAACCGGATGAGCCGAGGATAAATGCATCCTCGGCGGACCAAGGCTGGGGTCCAAAGAGGTAGTTGGCCACCTAAGGTAACATTCTGGGAGATTCTGTTAGTATAGATAAGCACTGCAAGAACATCAGACTAGAAAGTGTACTAAAATATCTAAGGAAAAAATTGCTACCTCCGCATTAAATGCACAGCAGCTAACTTTCTGGCCGCATTAATGTGGAGGTGATATCTAAACAGTGCATTCCAGCCTTACAACTACTACATGAAGACTTGTGGTAAGGGCTGGTGGGACAAGTATCAACGCCAACCATCTAGCATACACATGGAAGGTGGGGATGAAAGGGAGAGACAGTATAAAAGGAATGGGGGGACAATGAGACAAAGGATCGGAGATTCAAGAGAAAAAAATTGTAGACTTCCAAAACCAAACTTGTAAAACGGACTTAAGAACAATATATAAGACGAGACTTCCTCGGACTTTGCCGAGGACGATTTTTCTTCAATACAATCTTGTTTCTTTCAACTACCCTATCATCTGAACCCCTTTTAGTGTTTGTCTGATTAACTAAGCCCAGTTTTCCAACCCACTCTCTATAAATTCATTATTTTGGGCTTGTTGGGCTTGAGTCCATCCATGTTGGGAGTTCAAATCTAGTCCTTACAATTGGCGTCGTCTATGGGAATTGCTGGTGTTATAGTGAATCCAGTGCAGAACGATAGTAGGTTCAAGTCTACATCAGGCAGAGTCTATGGGGTCTCAACGTCAAGATAATTTCTGTGATCTCGAACGACAAATAGACCAGGAAGGAAGTGTACATACTACTCATACCAGTAACAGCCAAGCTCGGGGTTAAAGCCACGTATCTTGTGAGGAGAATGCCAGAAACATGTAGAAGGAAATTGATCACTTGAAGAGGAGCTTGTGCCACGAACGGCGAAAGCGAGTTCCATCCAATTCTGACCTCTCTTATGATGGTGAGGAAGATGGTAGCTATTAGCAAAGATCGAGGACTCCACCTAGTGAGTCTTTCTCATACGAAGAGGACTACCATCACGAGCACAAACGGAGGAATTCGTCCTCAGTTGGCCTGAGAAACGACACTATGAGTAAAGCATTTAACCAAATTTCTAAGTCACCTTTTACGCGTTGGATTGAGGGAGGGAGACTTCCTCGACGGTTTTCACAGCCCACATTCACCATATACAATAGTAGAACGGACCCTATGGAACACGTTAACCACTTCAATCAAAGAATGGCCGTACACTCCAAGAACGAGCCTTTGATGTGCAAGATATTCCCGCCTAGCTTAGGGCTTGTGGTAATGAGGTGGTTTGATAGTTTAAGGGCAAATTCCATTGATTCCTTTAAGGAACTCACTCAAGCGTTTGGGTCCTTGGGGGGTTGTGTATTTGCTACTGTGGTGGGCACTCCAACCTTATCCTTAGTGTCCTCTTTTGGAGGTATGGTGAGGGTTTCCAGTACCAACTCCATACTCTGGGAAACTTCTTTTTCGTTGGAAGGATCCCTGGGAACAGGAGGAGGAAGGTCAGAACCTTGACTTTTTTCTTTGTTAACCTTCCCTGTCTTGAAGGAGTCTTCGGCCTGCTCTATCCCCTCTGAAGAAAGGTTGACTGTAAGAGGAGCTTTGGAGAATTGCCTTGACCTTCATTTGCCCCCGAGAACGCTGAGGCAGCCTTAGAGTCTAAAGGGCCTGAAAGGCGTACCTGTGGGTAGTAGATATTCTCTGCCTTCCTAAGCAGAGAAGAAGCCTCAACCCCAGCTTGGTTGAGGACTTCATCCCATACCTGGGCACAGTAAATTCTACAAACCCCTGGGACCTCAACCCTAAGGGCGTCCTCTATCTCGGCCACGCCAATATCATATCCCTGCTGCTCTGCTGCGTTTCTAGCCTTTTTGGCTTCTTCCTTGACCTTTTGAGCTTAGGCCTTGGCCATCTGGACCTTCTCCAATGTTTTCTTTAAAGCAGCTATCTGCTCCTTAAAGGTAGCCAGTTGGTCCTCGGCACTACAGAGAAGCAACTGCTGGTTCTCGGCCTGCATTTCAGCATTCTCTAGAGAGGCCGCGGCAAATTTTCTTTCCCTTTCTTCCTCAGCCAACTTGACCTTGAGATCTTTGTTGCTTTTCTCTGCCACTTGGAAGGCATCTACGGCTGCTATCCTTCTCCCCTCTTCCTCCTTCATCTTGCGATGGGAGTAGTTCACCATCTCTTCAACCCTGAAAGTGACCTGAATGGCCTGAAAAAAGGAAGGAATATTTGAAGAAAACAATAGCAATAAAAAAATAAAAAAATAAAAAGTAGAAAAAACTTATCATTGCTAAGTCCCTCTTCAGTCTAAGAAAGACTTCGTAGTGCCTCATCAACTTGAGGTTAGCCATATCCTTGGATAGTAGTAGGGACTGCTCCACCACATCTGCCATATACTCAGCTGCTCCTCGACGGGTGTCTCGGATGGAAGCATCCTCAAGAAAATGAGCACTATCCACCTCCATCCCAGACTGGGGCTGCAATGTGATGGTCAGCCATTTTCTCTCCCTCAATGGCTGACCTTGTCTGCATTGTATGGGGCTGCTTGGCTGCCCTCTGATGCTTAGTCTCTCAGGGAGGCTGGTTCTTCCCACTCTTCATTACCTTTTTCTTCCTTCTTCCTTTTTTAGTCTGCTGGATTAGTTCGGAGGGGTTAGGTAGGAGGAGGATTGGGGAGTCTAGTCTGAGGAGCCTTATTAGGAGCATCCCTCCTCGGCTGAGATTTCAATAACTCTTGAAGAGTTGACTTTGGCTTCCTTTGGATGCCCATATCGTCCACCGAAAATATGACTACTTGGGAATGACTAGATTGAGGCTGGGAAAACATACCGAGGTCACCAGTTGACATCTCAGGTGATAAAGGTTAGTTAAAAACTTCGTAGAGGTCGTCCGAATCTGAGACGTCCACCACCTCTTTTTGCCTTTCTTCTTCCTCGTCTCCCTTCTTGCTAAACGGTTGAGAGGAAGTAGCCTCACCAAGTGTGTGTTGGAAGGGAAAAGTCACTTTGGGCACACCTTCAGGGATGTGTTGAGTGGTGGAGGTGCTATCTGTGATAAGTTGAGTAGTGAGAGTGCCTTTCAGAATGGGTGTGCCTTCTAAGAGAAGAAAACCAGGGACAGCTACACTTATCCGGTGTAGACGGGGGTCTTTGGTTTTGATCACCCACTTGGGTGCCTGGAAGTTGGATGAGATCAGCTTGTATCTAAGGATCAAGTGAGCCACTCGTAATTGACTATCCGAATTCACAAACACCTCGGCTTTAAGGATTGTATCTAGGCTATCCTTGTTAACCAAACCGAAGTTTGGCTCAGCAGAACGTCTATCTACAAAATCATCAAAGAAATAAAGGGTTGTTAAAGTCAGAAATAGCACGAATTACAAGAAATAAGTTATTTAAAGCAACCTTCCTAAGCCTAAAGCCCCACTTGGTTACCCCTCCCTTGTCAGGCAGGGGAGGCCATCATGCCAATCCCCAGACACAATCAAGAAGTCTTTTTTCAACCCCTTATTAGATTCAGGAAGACATTGGATAAGCCTAACCTCGGGATATCTCGATTTCAAGTAATACCCCTGTCCCTTTAAATGATGAAGATTATAAACCCAATTGACATCGTGGTGGGTCAAACCTAAATCCATTTTTTCGTTAAAGGCCTCTATGGAACCTAATTAGGGTCACACTGAGTGGGGGCCAACCTGTGTGCCCTAAGGTAATATCTAGTAACCCCGCCCATAAGGATTTTCATCCCTCCTTCTATGAAGGCAATCATTGGAATCACTACTTCCCCCTCTTGCTTATCCTCATGCCATTGACCCTCCTCACAATACCTAACACCTACCCCTAAAGGGATCCTATACAAAGTTTTAAAGTTTTGGATTCCCTCTTCAGAGTCTACCAAACTTTTGAATCTACCCATTTCTAGAAGAATTTGAAGATATCTAGGGTGGTTGAGAGGATAAAAATAAAGCCGAGGAAGGAAGAAATGCTAAGAATAGAAAAATGTATGGAGAAATAAAGTGCAAAGATTTGTAAAGACTTACAGGTATAAAGAACGTGTCCTCGGACGAGCTTTTGGTATTTGTAGAAGCACAGATGAGGTAAAAGAGTTGACAGATTTAGTATATGTGCGCTAAAGACTCAGAAGGTGCTAAAGTAAGGCATTTGTTTGATTTGATTGGTATTTATATCGAAGAAAGTGCTACAGAGCGGGAAAATTCCCGCCCAAGACCTAGCATAATTCTTAACAGTTGGATTAGTATCGCATCGTAGAACGTGGGGGACACAAAGCTGTAAAAATTAATGAAGGGCGTGCCTCATAAGCTGAAGCGTCAAAAGCGTCTCTTGGGCAATTGAAAAAGCGTCTTCATAAATAAAGGTGGAACAAAATGAGCGCAGAATGAGCAGGGTGACGTCGAAACCCTCATTTCTTCCTAAAGAGCCAGAAAGAAGAATTTCGATAGGCTATTGTAGGGGTATTGGGCCCAGGAGTTCATTATCCATTTGTACATTGGGCCTATGGCCCAATACAAGGACAAAGTATTTTTTTCCGAGGATAAGGAATCTTTGTCAGAAGAGACCGTGTTAGTTAACAAAGAGGTTAGTTGTGGCCATAATGGTTCAACTGGATGAGCTGAGGATAAATGCATTCTTGGTGAACCAAGGCTGGGGTCCGAAGAGGTAGTCGGCCACCTAAGGTAACATTTTGGGAGATTCTGTTAGTATGGATAAGCATTGTAAGAACATCAGACTGGGAAGTGTACTAAAATATCTAAGGAGAAAGCTGCTGCCTCCACATTAAATGCACTGCAGCTAACTTTCTGGCCGCATTAATGTGAAGGTGATACCTAAACAATGCATTCCAGCTTTACAGCTACTACATGAAGACTTGTGGTAAGGGCTAATGGAACAAGTATCAATGCCAACCATCTAGCATGCATGTGGAAGGTGTGGATGAAAGGGAGAGATAGTATAAAAGGAAGGAAGGACAATGAGACAAAGGATCGGAGATTCAAGAGAAAAACACTGTAGACTTCCAAAACCAAACTTGTAAAACGAAATTGAGAACAATATATAAGACGAGACTTCCTCGGACTTTGCCGATGACGATTTTTCTTCAATACAGCCTTGTTTCTTTTAACTATATTATCATCTGAACCCCTTTTAGTGCTTGTCTGATTAACTAAAGCCCAGTTTTCCAACCCACTCTCTATAAATTCATTGTTTTGGGCTTATTGGGCTTAAGTCCATCCATGTAATGAGCTGGGAGTTCAAATCTAGTCCTTACAATTTTAATTGTAGTAAAATAAATAGCATTTTTTTTTTTTTTGGTATTAAAGAGCAATAAAATACAATGGCAACTAAATTATAGGCAATTTAGGTATAACCTCTTGATGGGTCATACAAATTAAACTCTAATGGATCAACCTTGGATAATCCTGGTAGTGCAAGTCGAGAGGTTTTGATTAGAGATCATCATGGAGATTGGTTTAAGGATATGCTAGACCTCTTGGTATCACTAATAGTTTTATTGCAAGACTCTGGACTTCAATAGTAGTTTTATTGTAGAATTATGGACTTTGAGGGGTGGTCTTTTTTTTTTTTTGAGGGGTGGTCTTATCCTTACTAAATATATCAGAATTAAGTGTCTCATTGTTGAGGTAGGTGCCTTGAGTGTAGTTCAAGCAATGAATAGTGACAAAACTAACCTACTAGTGGAACTTTTACTATCTTATTGCAATAGCTTATTGAAAGCTATCTCCAGCAAGTAGGTTGAACATGTTTACTAGGAAAACTACCCAATGTGTTGATACATTGTGAAGTTTGGATCGAGATCTATTATTTATTTTGTATCTTTTAATGAACAATCACATATAATGGAGAACTTACTAGCTTTTGATATGACTGATGTGGGGCCCCACCATATTAACCACTCTGGCCCACTCAATACCCATCCCAAGGCCCACGCCGAGGATAATATAAAGACCGAGGATAATGGGAAAGAGCCCAAGTCATCCAAGGGCCTCGCCGAGGAATGCCCACATCCTCGGCAAACCAACTTTGATGAAAGGAAAATATCCTTCGTCCATTAAATGAACGCTACCAACATTCTAGTCGCCTTAATGGTGAGGTGACCTGCAAATCCTAATACTTCAGTCACTTCAACTATTAGAAAGTCTGCAAAGGCGGCTAGGAACTAACATAAAGCCTGCAAATACAGATGATGGGACAAATCCCTGTACATAGAGTTCAGATAATTGACAAGTGGATGGCTAAGATTAACTAAAATGAGACTATATAACCAATAAGACTCCCAGCAAAAAAGGGGGGGGAGGGACATGATTAAGATGAGTTCTAAGAGAATAGATCCTCGGGCTGAGCCGAGGATGAATACGCTTCACAAATACTTAACCAAAATCATCGTAAAGATCCTTATGAACACTTAACCAAAGTCGTGATCCTTACCCTCACAGAAAATACTTAGTCAAATGACTTCCCAAATCATTCTTATGAATTTGATGTCATCCGTTGCTTATTTTGCTAATGCCTAGCCCTTACACCCATGCTCTACAAATTTTATTGCTTAGAGTCCATTATAAATTGAGTCCCTACAATTGGCGCCGTCTGTGAAAAGGACTTGTGCGCTAGCAAGTGCGACGGTTGGTGTGAAAAAATCAAGAGCAACACCTTATAAAAAAAAAACGCACCAAAATAATACAGTTTACAGCAACAACATTCATTTAGAAGTCTACAATCACAAGAAACAAGAGCATGCGAAAAGTAAAAAGAGACAAAACAAGTCTGCTTCTTTATTAATATATGAAGAAAAAGTTACATCTCTTACAAGTGACGCCCGTGGAGCTTGTTCTAAAGCTAACTACAAAGACAGACGCCTAGCAAAGTTGGCAGAGGAACAAAAGATAGAAAAGAAGGCTCGTTGGAGAACAAAAGGTAGAAAGAAGTGAAGCAAGAGAGGAGGAAAAGAAGGAAAGAAAGCTGGCAGAGGAACAAAAGATAGAAAAGAAGGCTCGTTGAAGAGCAAAAATAGAAGAGATAAAAGGGAAAAGGGAGAGAAAAGGCACCATGGAAGGCGGAAGAGGCCGCGGCACAGGACGGCTCCACTTCTGGGTTCCGCCTGGTTTCCCTCCTACCCCCATCGCTACCGGCTTGGAGGGTCAGCGGCCCATACCCAAGGGAGGGAGGTTACGTTCTTTCTGAATCCTCTTCTGAACGGCAAGGAGGGTTCCACCTCTGATTAGCTTGAAAAGAAGGAGAATCTTCGGACCTCTCCTACCCCAACCCCAACGTGACGTCCAGGGTCGAAGTGCCATCTACGGCTCCTGATAGGGGCTCAGCGTCCTCGGGATCGCCCTTTCCAAGGGCCAACTCATTAGAAGGGGCTCAAACTGCTATTTCTTGCAGAACCTCTGGGCAATATTATTGGGAGAAGTTTAAGAAGGGTGTTTGTCAAGTGTGAAGGAAAAGGTTGCCCCAAGAACGCCTTTTATAAAGGGCGGAAAGTTGGTGAGAGCCAATTCACATTAATTCCAAGGGAAAGATTTCTGAAGGCAATGATTTTGCCCAAATTCCCAGGGGACTTATCCGCCGTTAGATCCTCATAAATCCGCGACTGACATTAATGATGAGGCGCCTCATTAAACGCGGAGGCACCGAAGCGTCAAAACGCGTTACCCAATCGACCCAAGAGACGTCTCGTAATTAGAAGGGTCACGTCATACGAAGAGGCGAAACAGAGCAAGGTCTTATCCTACCCCAACTCCAGCTTGCGTGTGTTATTATGTTGCGTGAAAAAGTGTATTTGTTTAATGTTTATTATAGATTATAGCGATGTAGAATTAAATGGCAACGGATAAATAGATAAGATAATAAATAAATGAGAAAATTAAGTGTTAGATAGAACCTAGGCATTGTATGGTCCTCGGACACTAGCCTCAGGGGAAACTAACAACTTAAAATGAGAAAACTAAGTACTGGACAGAAACAAGGCATTGCATGGTCCTCGGACTCAAGCCTCTGGAGAAACCAGATACTTTAGATGAGAAAATTAAGTGTTAGACAGAATCTAGGCATTGTATGGTCCTCAGACACTAGCCTCAGGGGAAACTAACAACTTAAAATGAGAAAACTAGGTAATAGACAGAACCAAGGCATTGCATGGTCCTCGGACTCAAGCCTCTGGGGAAACCAGATACTTCAGATGAAAATGAGAAAACTAGGTATTGGACAGAACCAAGGCATTGCATGGTCCTCGGACTCAAGTCTCTGGGGAAACCAGATACTTCAGATGAGAAAATTAAGTATTAGACAGAACCTAGGCATTGTATGGTCCTCGGACACTAGCCTCAGGGGAAACTAACAACTTAAAATGAAAAAAGTAGGTACTGGACAGAATCAAGGTATTGCATGGTCCTCGGACTCAAGCCTCTGGGGAAACCAGATACTTCAGATGAGAAAATTAAGTGTTAGACAGAACCTAGGCATTGTATGGTCCTCGGACACTAGCCTCAGGGGAAACTAACAACTTAAAATGAGAAAACTAGGTACTGGACAGAACCAAGGCATTGCATGGTCCTCGGACTCAAGCCTCTGGAGAAACCAGATACTTCAGATGAAAATGAGAAAACTATGTACTGGACAAAACCAAGGCATTGCATGGTCCTCGGACTCAAGCTCTAGGGAAACCAGATACTTCAGATGAGAAAATTAAGTGTTAGATAGAACCTAGGCATTGTATGGTCCTCGGACACTAGCCTCAGGGGAAACTAACAACTTAAAATGAGAAAACCAGGTACTGGATAGAACCAAGGCATTGCATGGTCCTCGGACTCAAGCCTCTAGAGAAACCAGATACTTCAGATGAAAATGAGAAAACTAGATACTGGACAAAACCAAGGCATTGCATGGTCCTCTGACTCAAGCCTCTGGGGAAACCAGATACTTCAGATGACAAAATTAAGTGTTAGACAGAACCTAGGCATTGTATGGTCCTTGGACACTAGCCTCAGGGGAAACTAACAACTTAAAATGAGAAAACTAGGTACTGAACAGAACCAAGGCATTACATGGTCCTCGGACTCAAGCCTCTGGGGAAACCAGATACTTCAGATAAGAAAATTAAGTATTAGACAGAACCTAGGTATTGTATGGTCCTCGGACACTAGCCTCAGGGGAAACTAACAACTTAAAATGAGAAAACTAGGTACTGGACAAAACTAAGGCATTGCATGGTCCTCGGACTCAAGCCTCTGGAGAAACCAAATACTTCAGATGAGAAAATTAAGTGTTAGACAGAACCTAGGCATTGTATGGTCCTCGGACACTAGCCTCAAGGGAAACTAATAACTTAAAATGAGAAAACTAGGTACTGGACAGAACCAAGGCATTGCATGGTCCTCGGACTCAAGCCTCTAGGGAAAACCAGATACTTCAGAAACCAAGTATTAGATAAAACTTAAGCACTATATGGTCCAAAGACTCAAGCCAACAGGGAGATCACTTCCTCGTAAAATACTAAGTGCTAAGAAAAGCCAAGGTCTTTGTATTGATCACGAGTCCAAATTTACGGCAAAGCCAACCCCCTTTGGTGCTAAATAATGAGCCCTATCAGGGACGAAAACCACGAGAAATTGAGCGCTAAAAAGAGATTGCAAGAGCAGTTGAAATAACGGTAACATTAACAGAGAGGCAAGGCTCAACAGGGCGCGAAAATACGCCGGAGAAGTCAAAATCCTCCTCCCCGCCCAAGGGGACGTGTAGCAGAATTTTAAGGGGCTATTGTGGGGCCCCACCATATTAACCACTCTGGCCCACTCAATACCCGGCCCAAGGCCCACGCCGAGAATAATATAAAGACCGAGGATAATGGGAAAGAGCCCAAGTCATCCAAGGGCCTCGCCGAGGAATGCCCACGTCCTCGGCAAACCAACTTTGATGAAAGGAAAATATCCTTCGTCCATTAAATGAACGCTACCAACATTCTGGTCGCCTTAATGGTGAGGTGACCTGCAAACCCTAATGCTTCAGTCACTTCAACTATTAGAAAGTCTGTAAAGACGGCTAGGAACTAACATAAAGCCTACAAATACAGATGATGGGACAAATCCCTGTACATAGAGTGCAAATAATTGACAAGTGGATGGCTAAGATTAACTAAAATGAGACTATATAACCAATAAGACTCCCAGCAAAAAAGGGGGGGGGAGGGACATGATTGAGATGAGTTCTAAGAGAATAGATCCTCGGGCTGAGCCGATGATGAATACGCTTCACAAATACTTAACCAAAATCATCGTAAAGATCCTTATGAACACTTAACCAAAGTCGTGATCCTTACCTTCACAGAAAATACTTAGTCAAATGACTTCCCAAATCATTCTTATGAATTTGATGTCATCCGTTGCTTATTTTGCTAATGCCTAGCCCTTACACCCATGCTCTACAAATTTTATTGCTTAGGGTCCATTACAAATTGAGTCTCTACAACTAAATTATTTAGTAATGGACTTATTAATTCTTAATCTATTCACTAAAAAAACCTCTTAATCTATGCATATTCCCTTTTAATCCAAAAATAAAAAAATAAATACATAAATGATAAGCAATTTATTAAGTTTTAGGTTTCGTTTGGAAGTTCATAAGAGAATGGAATAGAATGAGCATAAAGAAAATGAAAAAGAATTGAATGTATTTATTAATAGATTATTTTTTAAAAGTTTTGATGCCACTTAAAAAAAAAAAAAAAAAAAAGTTAAAAACAGTAAAAAAAAATTAAATTAAAATATTTCTTAAATTAATACTCGCATCCTACAACATTTCCCTTTTACGGAGTATTTAATTAAACTCGCGGACGATCCAGTTAGGTACAACCCTCAATGGAAATCAATAATTTAAGAGGCAAATGTCAAAGTACCATTAATCAATGAATTGTATATTTAATGACAGTGTTCATAAAAAAAATAAAAATAAAGTATATTTAATGACAGTATGACACAAATTGCAAAGCCATATAAATGCAACACTAATTGCGTGCACGTAAAATTGATCAAAAAAAAAAAAAAAATGCGTGCACGTAAAATTGATCAATACAATAAATAAAAAAATTATACTATTAAAAAAAAAATTTAAAACGATGTAGCTTTGTGTCGGTTGTCTCTTACAAGTTAAAACATACACCAACGCCTACAGAAAAAAGTGTACATCCCCGTGAGATCAACGGCCAATATCATCCCGCCAAGAGCCCATCAAGCCATAATCAACCTTTGAAAACTAGCCAATAGAAAGTCAACTCAATCAGCACTTAACAAAAAAGTGGTGGCCCACATAAATGTATATATATATATAGAATCATAGATATAAAATTAAAAAAGAAAGTGATTTTGACACTTCTCCCCCACACCCTTACCCAAAACAGCAATTTCTGTATCAGATCGACCCCGCTACCCAACCTATCCTCTTTTGTTTGTTTTTGTTTTTCCTTCTTCCAAATCCAATAGTCCACCTCAGACTGAAAACAAAACAAAAACAAAAACAGCATAGTAACAACATTAGAAGAAAAAATTTTACATATTAATTATCGAATCGAACCCTCCAAAAAAAAATCCTCGTATCTCTCTGTTTTTGTTTTTTTTTTTTGGGTTTGATCGAAATGAAGGATGAAGATGGGCTTATTCCAACAACGACAGCGAAGAAAGAAACCTCGGATTCGAGTTTCTTCGGTAAAGGTCGGTACAAGTTCTGGGCATTGGCGGCGATTTTGTTGCTCGCATTTTGGTCCATATTTACGGGAACCGTTACTCTTCGTTGGTCCGCTGGAAATCTCAACCGGTTCACTGAAGACCTCGATAATTACATCCACGACGATCTCGATGTCCTCGTAAGCCTTCTCTCTGACTCTCTGTCTTTTTTGTTTGGAATTGGATCTTGGGTTCGATTTTGGTTGATGAAATTTGGAGGGTTTGGTTTTGGGTTTGTTTTTGTTTTTGTTATAGGAAATGGAGGAGAGAGAGAAGGTGGTGAAGCACATGTGGGATGTGTACACGAATAGCCGTCGGATCAGATTACCGAGGTTCTGGGAGGAAGCGTTTGAGGCTGCCTATGAGGATTTGACCAGTGATGTCGTTGGTGTTAGAGACGATGCTATTACTGAGATCGCTAAGATGTCTGTGCGCTCCATTGATCTTGATCCCACTCCCGTCCAATCAACGGTTCGTATTCCTTCTTTGATCTACTTCTTCTTGTATATTTGTTATTGAAATTTGTAGTGCTTGCTTTAGAGCTTGATTTTTAGCTGAATTTAGATTCCACATTGGGGTTCTAATAGATTTTGCTGCTTGCCATGTTTTGAAACTTGAATGAATGGCAATGTGTTAGTTTTTGTTTGACTGTTCTAAATCTTGAGAGGTAGGGGATGAGTTTGGACTCTCAATGACATTATGCAGTTTTGTGATGAAAGGGATGAAGAGTGGGATTAGGAAGTAAGCTTAGTCTACTCGGCACCCGCCTGCTCTGATCCCATGATAAATTTATCACTTATCCCAAAAGGTCGCGTTGTTAGGAAATGGTGATTTAATCATTTGACTGTTCTAACATGTACTTGTGGCCTACTCTTTAGCGTCTACACTTCCGTGAAAGTGTTCAAAAAAGCATTTCCAATAACCTTACCTTGGGTAATATTGGGAATTGGGGTAATCTTTTGCCACATGATTCGAATTTCATCTAGTCTTGGATTTGATGCATATGCAATTACCCTGAGGATATTGTTGATACTATTTTGCCTAATCGGTTTAATCTCAATTTGAAGACTTCTTTTGAACCTGTTGTTAGGTATGGAAACTTTCATTTTTGTGATTGATTATATTATTTAATTAATTGACAGCTTATTGTTACTATGGAACTTTGATTTTATGTCAATGCTGTATGTGTTTTATCTTAGCTTGAATGCTTGAAGATGTTTTCCCCTTTCTCTCTCCTTTTTTCCTGTATTACTCCATCATTTATGTAGGATATCCATCTAATCTAAATTGTACTATTTTCTTTCAAGACTATGTATATGTATTTTTAGGAAAAGTTTACTTAGCAACATAACAATCATGATTTTTTTTCCCCAATCAGCATTTTTATCCCTGTTTTTCTGGCTGGGGCAGGAGCATTGTTTTAAGGTTATGTGGGTAACGCAAGCTACAAAACTTGACATACTTGTTCTATTTGATAACAAGAGTGGTTAATACCCTTTTGGTGTAGGACTCTAAGAGAATAGAAGTTGTATAGGAACTTGGAATGCAGTATCTTTTACTTGGAAACTAATGGAAATAGTAGATACCATGACCAGGAGAAGAATAAACATATTATGGTACACAAGAGACTAAGTGGGTGGATGAGAAGAAATTATATATATGCAGTGTAAAGGAAGAGAAAAAAAAAAAAAAGAAAAAAAAAGAAAAAAAAAAGAAAAAAAGAAAGTAGAGAAGCGCATCAAGAGTATTTTGTGATCATAGAATACCTATTAAGTTAAAATTTTATAAGACCGCACCAACAATGCTCTATAGTGCTGAATGTTGGGCTGTTAAGAATTAAGATGCAACATATTTATAAAATGAGTGTAGTTTAAATGAGAATGTTGTTTTTTTTTTTTTTGATAAGTAGTTTAAATGAGAATGTTAATATGGACAAGTGAAAATATACAAAAGGATAGGGTTCGAAATGATGGAATTTACTTATAGATAGGGGTGGCCCCTATTGATAAAAGATGAGAGAGAGTCATTTTGTCATGTTCATAGGAGAGTGATTAATACATCAATGAAAGAGAGTTAGTTGATTCGAGTTGGGGGAACAAAAAAAGCTGGAGAAAGACCAAATATAGCAGTAGTAGTAAAAAAGTGATACTACAATCAAGGAAATAACAGAGAATATGAATTAGGATAAAATAGAATAGCAGAAAAGTATACTTGTTGCCCCAATAAATTTGGGACTAATATTGTTTCTTTATAAGATAAGTATTCATTAAAGTGAAAAAGAAAGGGGCACAAATCTAGCATAGTGGATGTATACAAAGAAAAACACACACGCCAAAAAAAAAAAAAAAAAGTACGAGTTCAATGAATTTTAAAATTTTACTAAGAATGTTAAAACAATCAGTTGCTGGCATCCAATGAAAAGCAATCTTAAGAACAGTAACTCAAACACTGTACTTGAAGTGGATGTTGGATATGGTGGGTATCAGACCAATCCATAACATTTATACACCTAACTAAATTAGTACTGAGAAGAAAGTTAGAATTTTTGGCATGTGGATGAGCACCTGTGTGTCTGTTCTCTGCAATAATCCGTTTTAGACATCATTGATAGGCTGGACCCCTAGATTTGTTGCTCTCAAATGGATCCATAACATGCTCACCAGGCTAGATTAGGCCCTGGTACAAAGTCCTGAAATCAACATTAATTTTTACAATTTCAGGTAGGAACTGTCTATGATTTATCATTTATTTTCTCTTTCCCTCTAACTACTGGTTTTTTCTGTTCTTTACAATAATCCATTTTAAACATCATTGATAAGCTGGGCCAGAAGATCCTAAATTTGTTAATCTCATATAGATCCATAACATGTTCACTGGGCTAGATTAAGACCCTGGTACAAGGTCCTAAAATCAACTTTAGTTTTCTACAATCTTCAAGTAAGAAACATTCTATAATTTATCTTCTCTTATTCTCTAAATAATGCACAGGCTCCTGCCACAACAGAAATAGTTTGTTGTTTTCCATTGTTTTCAATTTTCAATAGTCTAAAGGAAAATCTATGATTCAAGGAATTGAGTGGGACAAGTTATCTGCCTATGTTGGTAAATCTACAGACCTTGCTGTTCAGTATGTAAGAGACTGATCACTGATGAACACATTGTATGAGTTCAAGATCCTATCTGGGGTAATATAGGTTGGAGGAAGTGTCATACTGGCAATTCTTTTGGTCAATCTGTATCTCTTTTTTACTTTTCCCTGGGTGTACAAAGATCATATTGACTGTCACAAAATTGAGGTAATTGATAAGGTGGGACATTCATCAACCAAAGGTTCAAGATGGAGATAGATGAGTCCTTTGGTTTTAAACTTTTTTCTGTTGGGCATTTCTCAATGCTCTTGTTTTGTCTGTCTTAAATTTTCGTTTCATAGTTTCAAAAACTTAGGGATAAGTCATGCAATTCAATTTGAAATCTCAGGCGGTAAATGTGGTAAATGTGGTATGAAAGCCAAAGAAAAACTCTCTGCTTTGTTAAAATTCATGGTGCTCTGATCTCTTCACCACTATGAATTACTAAAATGAAAACATAGGATTAGCCTTATGGACCATTATGTATTGGAGTTTATTTGGACTATAATGCAAGTAGGTACTTGCCTGCTTTCGGCAGTATGATGTGATGTGGATACAGATAACTTCCAGAATAGAAGGCCTCAAACATTTTCCCATCTTGACAATATTTGGTGATATCAAGCTCTAAGCACAATTGTTATCTTCATGCAAAGCACGGCTATAGATTCTATGAGGATCTTGGTTATTTACATTTACTTTATTTCAATACATGTTGGGGTCTATTCTCTGCACTTGTTCCACGTCTGCAAGTCACTCCGACAGCAGATGTGCTTTAATGATTGCCTCTAGAATTATCCTCAGATATCAATTATTGAACCTGATAAATGCCATCTATTTCATGCAAATTTAGTTGCCACTGATATTTCTTGTATACTTCCAAATCTGTGGGAGTTACTATGTAAAGAATGGCAATTTGTAGAGATGTGCAGTATCCCTCAAACTGTTTTTAAGATTGTTATAGGAAAGGAGTTCATTGATGAGGGTATCATTTTCATATTTTAATTACTTCAGAATTCGTTCTTTTCATGAGACTCATAAATGTCAAATTTTTTTACCATGAAATTGGAAATGATTATACTTTCACATCTTCATCTGTTCTATTTATCTGAGCCTGTGCTTCCTTCTCTCTTGCTATGCATTATGTATTGAAGCCAGACATGTACAGATTTATTAACGTGCTTTTTTCCTGTGTCTTTTCCTGTCTATATTGCCAGACTGCACGAGAATTGCGTAAGACTCTGAAGCGGGCAGAGAAAGGCAGGGAAGTAGTGACCTTGAAAGGTGGTCATCGATGATGTAAAGGATGTTGAGGGTGCAAGGATTCAGTCATTTAGATTACTCACAATTGATCATGTGCTGCCCAAAGTTTGTGAAGGGCAGTGATAGGTGAAATCATACTCGGTTCTTCTATGTATTTAATTAGGTTATTGTTCTTCCAAATTTTTGCAGTCACAATATTTTCATGCGGGTAGTAAACTGAAACAACCTTTCAAGTAGATCAATCAAGTGAAGGGAATTTTTTATGAGATATATTTATATAAATTCTAGTGAAAGAATCTTCGAAAATTTGTCTTGAGTAGGAGTTCCTTACCAGCATGGACAAGTACATATATTCAAGCTCTATGTCTTGAACCAAAATTATTCTAGATTATGCCTCGGCTAGCTTCAATTGAATATATTCCTCAATGTTAAAGAGAAATTTTTGTTGGAACCTGGAACAGATTCATTCCTCTTCTCTTGTATCATTACATAAGTCCTAATCAGTGCAGTGTTGCTGCAGCAGTATAATCTTGTATATTTTTTTTTTAGTTCAATTTCCCAGCATTGATGTAAAAATCATAGGAAGCTGTGTTTTATAGCGGAGGACCGCTTTGTCTTATACTTGCGCTTGTCAGGTTCCAACTTCCAAGTAAAATGAAAACAGAGACAAGACAGACATATACTTTCCCTTGTTAAGTTATTTACGAACTTGCCAATTCAATGGCATTTTACGGTGTAAAATGAGCTCTCCGTTTTTAGGATTTTGGTTTTCCATATGTGAAGAGTAATTCAAAATATCAGGCAATGAGAGTATATAGACCGATACCAAACAAATCCATCATCCATTGTGGGCCATGGACCGGCTGAAATCTTGATTCTCTGGGGAAAAGAAAAACCCTGAAATCTCAATGCAAATGATTTACAACATAAAAGTTCCCTGGCCTATCACGTCATTCGTTTCTTTTTCTTTTTTAAAAACAATTTGCATATAACACATCTAATTTCCAAAGTAAAAGATAAGTATCATATTATGTGGGCGTCTATTTGGTTACCTTATATTTGGGAATGTATGTTTAATCTTTTTTTTTTTTTTTTTGAGAAACAAAAAAATAAGAGTCTTTATGGTCATATTACACCCCCGGACAGGGAGCCAGTGGCTTCGGAGGGAGTAGCCCGATCTCGGGAGTCTCCCTGTACCCGCTGTGTGGGAGTCACCTCATTTGAGTACACCCCCCACCAAATATGTCCACCAACGAAAACCTGCTGGTAGTGGGACTTGAACTTAGGTGTGTTGCACCAAGTATGTTTAATCTTTTAAAGTATTCTGGATGGACTTTTAATCAATAAACAAAATAAATAAGTGTAGTGGGTAAAATATCGTGGTATTGACTTTCCTATAATAAATTTTGTTATTTGAAAGAAGTTTTGCTAAAACTAAGTATATCATGAGATATCAGAAGGGTGTGCTCAGTAGAAGGTACCTGAAAGGATTAGAGTGTGTTTCTAATAGAATCAAAGAAAGTGTACCTAGGAATGTCAAAGAGAGTCCTTAGTCTAGCGCACCTCGACCAAGTCAGAGGGGTACTTAGGAAGGTCTAAGAGAATCTTCTAGAAAGTCTCCTCAGACAAAGGGAGTTCTCAGCCTAATGCACATCAATCAAGTTAGAAGGGATACCTAGAAGGGTTTGAGAGAGTGCTCAGGAAAGTCTCCTCGGCCAAGAGAGTCCTCGGTCTAATGCACCTTAGCCAACTTAGAGGGACTACCTAGGAAAGTTTGGGAGAGTGCTCCGGAGAGTTTCCTCGGCCAAAGGGAGATAATCCATCAAAAAGTCAAAGCTTTATAAGAATTAAAAAGAAGGAGAGAGAGGGAGCCCCATTTTCCAAATGGCTGGCACTGTGGTCAATTTAGGCTTAATATATAGAACATGTGTCACCATACATAACTCTTTGGTATTACATATGCCTAATTTTAATAGGTTGCATATGCTTAAAGAAATTTGTAATTGCATTCACTTTATTCTATATATATGTGGACGTCATATGCATTAACAGGTATAAAATTTCATCCACAAGATCATTCAAAGTTCAAACGCAACTTAGACTATAAGATCATTATTTGTCTTTTCTTTTTTTGAGAAGAATAAGATCATTCCTTTAAACGGGTTTAATATTTCTTTTACAAAATCGTGAATTCTATCCAATATTTGTTACATCTTTCCCAAACTATATGCATTTTATATAGTTTTGGGACCCGTATATTGTAACAGGGAGGTTGTATAGTTGCATGCATAATATATATCATAATTATTGTGTTTGAAGTGTTGTTATTTGTTAGGATTGTGGGACTCAGATATTGCGATAGGGAATCATAGTGTTTGATAGGTTGTTATTTGTTAGAGTTGTTAAAACTTCAATACGGCTCCTTCTGGTGCTTCAGAAAATACAACAAGATCCAAATAATTCCAAATAATCCCTTAATAATGCTAGTGCCACAATAAGTGACACAATTTTTGCTACAGCTCACCTGCATGATAAGTTATGAGTGGTAGAATTTTAGACCCACATGGACTAAATATTTTCTTTCAATCACTCAACTTACTATGTGAGCAGGTTGTGGTAAAAGATGTGTCACTTGTTATTAGGATTATAAACAAGCCGAACCAAGTCGAGTATTGAAAGTTCATGCTTGTTCATTTAATTTTATTTCAAAAATGAGTCAAGCTCGAGCTCATCAACAAACAAAATTACAAGTTCAAGCTTAGTTCATTTTCTTGTGAAGTAAGCAGTGAAGTAAGCTCGAGCTTATTCACGAGCTACTTAATTAACTTTTTTTTTTCTTCTATATATAGTAAAATCATGACTTAAATGTTTTACTTCTTCACAAATCTATTAATTTTTACCACAAATGTAATGTTTATGTTATGGATAAACTACAAATAATAATTTTATATCATGTAAAACAATTTACAAACTTATACAGCTAAATTTCAAGTCTATATAAATATATTTTTAGAAATATACATATAAATATATAGTATTATATATAGTTAATTCAAGTACTCTTGCTCATGAACACATATTTAAGCTTAACTTGTTTAATAATCAAACGTAAAGTTAAACTTAAGCTTAGCTTAATTACTAAAAAAAACAAACATAAACAAACATTTTCTCAAGCGGAGGCTGTAAATGAGAAGGAGATCTTCATCACACGGGTCATTAATTGGGTCTGGGGCGATTCACTGGTCACTACTTGACCCGATTAGCAAGTAGCCAAATCGGCCCCATAGCCGGGCCCCCCTCCCTCCCGGGTCATTTGGGAGTTCCCCCAAACCCAAAACCCAAACAAACCTCACTCATCACTTCCAAAAATGAAGTGCCCATACTGCCCGTCGGCGCAGGTGCGGTGCGCCACCACGAGCTCAGGCCGGTCGATAACGGAGTGCGCCTCCTGCGGCCACGTCATCGAGGAGCGTCAGTCCCAGCCTCACCACCTCTTCCACCTCCGCTCCCAAGACAACCCTCTCTGCCTCGTCACCTCCGACCTCCCATCCCACCTCGAAAACGACGAGAACGACCCGTTCGAGCCCACCGGCTTCATCACCGCATTCTCTACCTGGTCCATCGAGCCCACCCCCCTCTTCCTCCGCTCCTCTCTCTCCTTCTCCGGCCACCTCGCCGAGCTCGAGCGAACCCTCGAATCTTCTTCTTCGTCCTCTTCGTCGTCGACCGTCGTGGTCGATAATCTCAGGGCGTACATGCAGATTATCGACGTGGCGTCGATTCTCGGGTTGGAGTACGAGATATCGGACCACGCGTTTCAGCTATTTAGGGATTGTTGCTCCGCTACTTGTTTGAGGAATCGGAGCGTGGAGGCACTCGCCACTGCTGCGCTTGTCCAAGCCATTAGGGAGGCCCAAGAGCCCAGAACTCTCCAGGTCTCTATTTTCTCCCAACTATTACTATTTCTCTGTTTAATCATGAGATCTTCAATGAATCAAAGTCAAATTAATTATGTTTCAAGATTCTCACTGTTTCAATGTTTTGCCTTTTATTTACTTATTTATTAATCCGTGTCAGTTGAGTTACGAGGCTCTTGGTGTTTAAATAGTTTTCTTAATTAAGTGACATAATAACACACAATGTGCCTCAAGAAACCATGGCTAAGCATAGCGTTTCTCACTGCTGGATTAATGTTGTTAATCATTTGAATTGTCAGTACCACACTAGCTACTACTATTTTGTTGCCTTGAAGAGAGAAACAGTGATAAGCAGGCTGTTATTATAAGTGCAGGCACTCTGCAATCTGCATGGCCAGTGATATAGCTGATTGCTTCGCTTTCACTATTCATCACAAGCAATGAGATTATTTTCTTTCTAGACGCGGTATACGATTTTATTTTATGGTCATCACTTGTGCATTTTGGTCTAAATGGAAGTCATTTCCTAGAAAATTACTAATGGTGTTAAGACAAGCTGGTTTCAAACCTACATGATAGTCTAGGAATTAAAGTTGGATTTAAGTTGAGGGAACATAAAAAGGTAGAGGAGGAAGGCAAATAATATCAGTAGAAGTAGTTAAAAAAGATACGTCAATTAAGGAAGTAACGGAGGCTATGACTTCAGATAAAATAGAATGGAGGAAAAGAATACATGTAGCCGGCTCTTACTAATTTTGTTGAGGATCCATAGCCAGACCCAAAGATTTGGGACTAAGGCTTTGTTGTTGTTATTGATAGTCTAGGAATTACATTTCCAAATCAGGTAATGATCAACATTACTCTAGATGATTCATTTCTTTGAAGCAAAAATCTAGAAGCTGTTTCCAAACTTCTTTCAAGCATGCACTATATAGTTGTTGTTGTCACTTTTAACCAATATTTGTGTTTTGTCACGTGTGAAATTATTTATATTGTGGCTGATGTTTTTCAATGGCAATAGAAAACAGTTTCCTTCTCAAAATATAGCAACACAGTACCCAAGTAGCATTACAAATATACTCTCAGACTCTCATTTTCTTTAATCATATGCGTTTTCTGGTGCTGACTGTGGGATTTTTAATGTTTTTCAGTCATTTTTTTATTAATAATTTTTTTAAAGTTCTCAGATGAGGATCTTTCTTGCAATGGCTAATCTTTTGTCCCTTGAGATTAGTGTGAAAGGTTGCTTATATAGATTCATCCTTAATGTGTTGTATTTGTTAATTGTAGTAATTCTTACCAATTCTTTCTAGTTTAGAGCATCTCTGATTTGGCATCTGACTTTATATATGCCAGGAAATTTCAATTGCAGCCAATGTACCTCAGAAGGAGATTGGGAAGTACATCAAGATACTTGGTGAAGCGCTACAACTAAGTCAGCCCATTAACAGCAATTCCATATCAGTCCACATGCCACGGTTTTGCACACTTCTCCAACTCAACAAATCTGCTCAGGTACATGGGTTTGAGTGCAGATTACCTTCTTGATCCTGAGCAGTAACTTTGAATGAATTGGAAAGGCTAAAAATCATGCACCATATCCTTGATAATCAAGTGGGCATGTGGTAATCATACAATAGGAAGATGACAGGAATATGCAGCTGAAAAATGTTGGGAAAACAAATCAAGTTGGAGAAAATAAAATTGTGTTAGAATGGATGGAGGAGTTGGAAGACTATGAAAGGAGAAAAAAATAGTAATAACAAAAGAGGGATATTGCAAAAACTTTTTAATCCACATGGTTGCAAGATTCTAAATCTATCTTGTTAGTTTCTTCTTGGCTATTACATGGTGCATAATGTTATTTCTAAAAAATAAATCCTGGCATTTTTGGATGATAGGAGGGCATTTTTGGTTGCAGACCACCTTTAGTTCACATTTGGAAAGTTTTTAATTGCTGCACTGGCATTTCTGCATTTTTCTCTAATCATCTACTTGGGTTTATTGTAATGTGAAGTTTCCTTACAGGAAATGGTCTGTGATTCATATTGGTAGTGTTGAAATTTGATGTGATATAAAACTGCCAACTGCTTTAAATATAAGTTCACTCTAGGGAGAATTTTATGCCCCTCTTTTTCTCTTGATCAAATTTGACTGTGGTCCTGCATATTATTGTAGGAGCTTGCAACTCACATTGGAGAAGTTGTTATTAATAAGTGCTTCTGCACTCGGAGGAACCCCATAAGCATATCTGCTGCCGCTATTTATTTGGCCTGCCAACTAGAAGACAAACGCAAAACCCAGGCAGAGATTTGTAAGGTGACAGGCCTCACTGAGGTCACCCTCCGTAAGGTCTACAAGGAGTTGTTAGAGAATTGGGATGACTTACTCCCATCTAATTATACTCCAGCTGTTCCTCCAGAGAGAGCATTTCCCACTACTGTGATTGCTTCAGGCCGTTCTTCAGCACCTAAAGGTGATTTAGTTGAAGGGAATTCTTCACTGGAGAGAGAAAAGCTGCAGGAAATTAAAGTTAATAAAACAGACGAGGTTCCAGACATGGGTCATCAGGCCAGAGCAAAAGAGGAAGCTGAAAGTAGAGGTAACTCTCAAGGGCCCTCTAACCCAGTGTTGAACCAACCACCTGCATTTTGGCAAGCTCAGGCTACAATTGGAACTTCTGGTCCTAGGGGAGACAACAATCAGAATATCACACAAGGAACAGACATCAATGAACTGCACTCTAACAGTCAAGAGTTAGAGCAAAAAGTAGATAAGGATGCAAATGGTGCTACTAATTCCCTAAAGCCTAACCAGCTTTCAAGTCCCCCAACTTCAAGTGGGGGTTCAGTCATGCATGTTTGGTCTCCTTATATGTCTCAGCCTCCCAATATTCCAGTTGTTAAGCCACCAAAGGTAGAGCGAGACTCCAATCAGAATATCACTCGAGGAACAGACATCAATCGACTGCACTCTAACCATCAAGAGTTAGAGCACAGGGTAGATAAGGATGCAAGTGGTACTGATTCCCTAAAGCCAAACCAGCTTTCAAGTCCCCCAACTTCAAGTGCAAGTTCTGTCATGCCGGTTTGGTCCTCATATATGTCTCTGCCTCTAAATATTCCAGTTGTTAAGCCACCAAATGTAGAGTGTGACAACAATCAGAATATCACTCGAGGAACAGACATCAATCGACTGCACTCTAACCATCAAGAGTTAGAGCACAGGGTGGATAAGGGTGCAAATGGTGCTACTAATTCCCTGAAGCCAATCCAGCTTTCAAGTCCCCCAACTTCAAGTGCAAGTTCAGTCATGCAGCCCTGGTCCTCATATATGTCTGAGCCCCTTCATATTCCACCAAATGTAGTGCGAGACAACCATCAAGGAACAGACATCAATCGACTGCACTCTAACCATCAAGTGTTAGAGCACAAGGTTGTTAAGGGTGCAAATGGTGCTACTAATTCCCTAAAGCCAAACCAGCTTTCAAGTTCCCCAACATTAAATGTGAGTTCAATCCGTCATCAGTATTGGTCCCCATATATGCCCAAGCCTCAAAGCATTCCTTGTCAGAATATCACCGGAGGAACAGACATCAATGAACTGCACTCTATTCGTCAAGAGTTAGGGCACAACATAATAGATGAGGATGCAAATGGTGCTACTAATTCCTTAAAGCCAAACCAGCTTTCAAGTTCCGCAATTTCAAGTGAGAATTCAGTCATGCAGGTTTGGTCCCCATATATGTCTCAGCCTCTAAATATTCCAGTTGTTAATGTAGTACGAGACAACAATCAGAACATCACTCGAGGAACAAACATCAATCAACTGCACTCTAACCGTCAAGAGTTAGAGCACAAGGTAGATAAGGGAGCAAATGGTGCTACTAATTCCCTAAAGCCAAACCAGCTTTCAAGTCCCCCAACTTCAAGTTCGAGTTCGGTCGGGCAGTATTGGTCCCCGTATATGTCTAGGCCCCTAAATGTTCCAGTTGTTCAGACACCAAATGTAGTGTCAGGTTATGCTGAACCCAAAAGATCAGGGAGTCTAAATGGAAGCAGAAATGCCAATCAGTGTGGGGATAAATAGTGGCAGAAGTGGATTCTGTCTTGGCCCTATGGTGTATATATCTGTATAATATGGAGAGTAAAGTTTCTTATGAGTATTTTTTTTAATTGTTCAGCTCTCATAACAGTTCATTGCGAATTTGAGAATGTTTCATTGCCAAATTGAGAATGTTTCATGTTTTGTAAAAGTTCTGTGGTTTAGTTAATGAGGGTGACATGTAACTGCTAACTACTTATTTTTGTTGTTTATGATTGCTTGTCTGACCTGTATCTGTTTATTAAGAGCTTCAGTGCACTAATTTGTTATCTTCAACAAAAACCACCTGTTAAACACTAGTTGCATTCTTGTGGAGGTATTTTATTTTAAATTTGGAGAAAAGCATGGTGTAATCTTGCAAAATTATTATGGACTGTCTATTCCTGTTTGGCTAATCGAGAAACATTTGAAGCGAACAATTCGTACTGTGCGTTAGTATTCATGCTGGTTTGAATTAGTGAGAGTACACACTTGTTTGAAGCCTTTGCTTAGTCAAGCATAACGGATGTTTATAAAATGAACTGTCAGAATTGCTTTTGGGGGAATCCTGTGCATTAATTTTTTTTGTGTGTGAAGTTCACTCTATCAACTTCTGGTTTTATACATGGGTGGAAAACCTGGTCCTTTTTTATCGTACCATTATTGAACCACCTATTGTTTAATTGAACTTGGACCTTCACTCAGTCATACCAGTCACAAAAAACATGGAATCTGCAACTGGTCTTTTCATATCTTCCCACTCATATTTTGGTTAAGCTCTAATCAATTCAATACCCCTCCATTTTTTTTTCAAATCGGTTTTACCGGGTTTATTCTAAAACTGGTGAAATTACTGTTAAATCTGCTACTTTCACCTCAACTGAACTATTCCAACGTATCACCTCTCTCCCTTGGAATAGATATTAGTGGATATCGTCCATTTGGCACCCCGAGATTGAAATTTTCTTATGGCTCTTAGTCTTATAGCCATGATCAGACTTCTAGTAAATTCAAAACTCAAAGCATGCAACTCGCGGTGTTAAATCATGTCTATGTCCCAAAACAATTTAGAACATTTTTCAAATACCATCTCACACTGCTGAGCATCACCCTACCCTGAACATGAAAGCTCCCAATAAACATCATCATCACTCTTAAAATCAGCCCCAAAAATTTGGGATTGACTATAGATAATTAACAAACTAGTTAGAACCGGTCACATGTACTTTCTCACTTTGGAAAGTAGCCCCCGCTGGTGGACGGGATAAATAATTGGTTAAATGACAAATTACCCCATTGTGGTCGTGAGATGGGAAAAACAAGAATTGCAATGAGGATTCCAACTGAGGCAAAGGTCGGGTGTGTGAATGATCACCAGCAAGCAGCCTAAAAAAAAAAAGTGTCAGACTAACTAGCTCGGAGATCAACTAGTGGGATTGGTTAGGGGCACACCAAAGGTTAAGTTAGTGAGTGGGGGAAAAAATCACTGGATAGCCATGTCTAACTTTTTGATAAAAAAAATTTTTGCTGAAAATACCATAAATATAAAAGTTAGATAAAATAAATAAATGGCTCACATGAAACTCATAAATAATAAATTGGCTTATAAGAGCATTAGTATTGGTGGTGCTAAAAAGTTACAAATTTATGACTACGGTGCCAAGCCAAATAATTTGGCTCTAGTGACTGTAGCTCATAGTTTAAAAAAAGAAACTAACAACTAACGAGTGCTTTAGAGCACTGGTTATTAAATTGTGTGTTCACACTGCTTTATATTAAATATATTATTTTATTTATGTGTTCACACTGTTTTGTAGTGAATATATTATTTTATTGTAGTGGATATATTATTTTATTGTATTGTTTATATTATTTTATTATGTTAAAAGTTAAAATAAAACCACTGATATTGGGTGTTTTGTAAAGTAAAAAAGTAAGATAAATAAAGTAGCTTTTTGTGGAGTTATGCATCATAAACGGGCAATAAGTCCACCAAAATGACGAGAAATTATAGAGTTTTCTGATCGACCACGCTACTTGTCCACCATTCTACTAAAAAACTTCCACTTGTTTAAAATTGATAAGTCAGTAATTAATTTCTGTTTAAAAAAATTTTCTAACTAATAATTTTAAACATGTGGAAGTTTTTTAGTAGAATAGTAGATCACATCACTTGTCCATCATGTGGATCTTATAATTTATCCAAAATGACACTGTTTTATTTTGATTTTTTTTTTCCAATATACAAGGACACATACATTTTATTTTGATTTATTCTCCCAATTTCTCTTTTATAAGAAATCAAATATAATAATTTACAAATAATATATGAGTTCCATTTAATTCAACTAGTAAAATTTCTAATTGTTAAATAAAATATCTAGGGTTGAAACTCTATTGATAATAATATAGTACCGGATAAAACTTAGGTACAGTACCTTAAGTGCTGTTTCTTATATTTCCCTCTTAAGATTTAGCCATGTAGCTATTTAACTAAAAAATACACTTCTATCCCATGGATAAATCCACATGGCAAAATTTTAAAAATGAAACTTAGGAAATAACACCTTATAGGGGGGCTTTTTATGTGTTATGTTGGGCTGCCTCCTGCGATACTATTGTTATACTGGGCTGGGCTGCCTCCTGCCTTGTTAAGCCCGAATGTTCTAAGTAAGAGAGTTAAGACCGACTTAACTGTAATTCAATTTGGTCTGACTTGTGCGCAAAACTATGCCTCGTTTGCCAGAAACATGCTTACGATAGGCAGAGCCATTCTGAGTGAATTGTGACAGACAGACATGATAATAATAAGACAAAAAAAGAGTACTTCTGTTTCTCGATTAATATAATCAATTAGTCCTTAATTAAGTGAAATAATCATAATAGCAACGATTACTTTTGTAAATAAAGCAAGAGAATAAATAGTCAGCATATGGGTCAATCGAAAGAGGAAAGAGATTAGAGTGAGTCCAGCCCGCAGGACCGAAAATCAGAGAGGGAAGAACGCTGCTTCTCAACGCAACTAATCTCTCAAGAAAAATCCTGTCGTGGAGATTAATCACCTTGAGGGAAGCGGGCCTGAATGGTTGATACCACGAAGGAATCCTTTTGCTTTTGACAGAGAGCAGGATTTAGAGAGGCAGAGAGAAAAATAACCTATTGGTGCATGTTTGCCAAACTAATACTCTGTTTTTCTTTTCTTTCTCTGTTTCGGTTTTCCTTTTATCTTTCTTTTTTATTTTCTTTTGCTCTTGCTTTCTACTTTGTGATTTTCCTTTCAAATCGTTGTTACTGTGATTCTAGTGTCCCCCTTTCTTGCGCACGACAAATGCCTCCTTTTATAGTGCTTGCCGTGATTGGATTTTACTGTTTTAGCCCTTAACAACCTTTGTCTGGTCTGGGTGTACTTACCGACCACCACTGAACCATCTGTGTGCCACTCCCCATCATCAGACAAATAGGACTATTTTGTTTGTTAATCTGTTGGAGTACCCTTTCCTGCTATAGTGTGGGTGCTCTCTCTCTCTATCCCTCATGGCATGCACCTAGTGGTTCCAACTCAGTCTTACTTCTTTTGGGAGGTATGTCATCCCAACAAGATGTATCCCCCAAAAGAGCTTGAGTAGGAACCACAATATAGGTTTCCCCCTCTCCCCATCGCCAAACCATGCCCTCTTACCTCTGACCCATGACCTTACTATGTCCCATATTGGCTAGGTACAGGCTGGTGGTGTCTGGACCTTGCGTGTGTCTTTGTTCCATATGTGTCCAAAATTTGCTTGCTGCTCATGCGTCCGCTGTGGTCTGGAAACTTTGCCTACTTAGTTTGCCGTCCGTTCTTGACCTTTTATGTGAACTGCCTTTTTTTGATTTCCCGCTCCCGTAAGGACTGGGCTTTACGTTTCTTCCAGCCCATTTCTTAGTTGCCCTAATTTCCTACCATATCACTTGTCATTCCTGCTATAATGTCTTACTCCTACCAGGCCTCGTTAGGCCTGCCGTTTATTCTTTCTCCTAGCAGCTTAGCATGACTACTGGTGTTCCTAGTCATGGGCTCCTGCATCCCTTTTGTTTTCTCTTGGGCATTCTTGGCGCATTTGCTTTTCTTTGGGCTTCCTTGGCCTTTATACTATCTCTGCATTCTCATGGATTTTTCCTAACTTCATTGGGCTTCCTTGGCCCAATTATCTTATTCTCATTTTTGGGGTTCATGGACTTGCCATTAACCTCTTACTTTCTTTGTTTGCATTACTTTGGGTCTGCGATGGCTCATTCTCATTTTTCTATATCACACGCCGCCCATAGGTATGCTTTTTCTCTCTTTCCGGGCTTATTCGAGCCCCTTTGCCTCTTTAAGGCCCATTTGTTTATATTATGGGCCTGTGATCCATTATTCCTGCCACTTAGGTTTAATGGTTTTGCTCTATGTTTGCCAATTCTTTACTGCCTGTGTTGCTCGGTTAGGCTTTTTTCCTTCTATTTGGATTCAAAAAAAATGACCCTCAACACACATAAGTACTGTACCTAAGTCTTGCTCATATAGTACCATGGCCATAGGTCCCATATTCAATTTAAACAAGACAAAGCGGGAAAATAACAAAGATGTGCTTTTATGTAAGATATAAATGGACTGTGGGTTTGGTCTATTGCCATCATCATTCCTCCGTATCTCCGTGATTTCACAAGATTTTTTTTTTTTTTTTGAGAAAGAAGACTACTATTTTATTGAAAACAAATTAGCCGGGATCAGCAAAGAGTACATCATATAGGTGTGTTGGAATATCCTCCACCCACACCGACAAACCTCTAACATGTCTAGCATGTTTAGCTAGGTTGTGAGCTACTCTATTACTGCTTCTACGGATATGTGAGAAAGCAATACATTTACTTGTAACAAGAGTAGATTTTGCAGACTCTAGAAGATGGCCAAATATTGACAGGGAAGCTTCTGTGTTTCGGAGGGTGTTTATCACTACTTCCGAATCTCCTTCAAGCATAAACTCGGTGATTCCAATTTCCTGTGCAAAGGTCATTGCTCTTGCAGCAGCCATGGCTTCCACAATAACTGATGCGAATGGTAGCGGTGCTTGTTCTGATAGAGAGGCAATGGCATTTCCATGACTGTCGCGGACTACCACCCCCAAACCAGCCTTGCCCAACTCCGGAAAAAGGGCCCCATCAAAGTTTAGTTTGAGACAATTAGCTGGAGGAGGACGCCACTGTACATTGTGCTGAGAACGTGTAGCTGCTGCATGGTTTGTGAGGGCACGTTGGGACTGTTGGAACGAAACAAGAGCCTGTGAAGCTTGCTGGAAGATTTGTGCTTTGGGAAGAACGCTGGAGTGAGCACACAGCTGGTTTCGCCGGTGCCATATCGTCCACATTACCATAGCCATGAGATTCACGTCCTTTCTTTTCTCGTGAAACAGGTTGATCAATTCTCTGATATTTGAAGCATCAAACTGTCTCCGATCTTCAAAGCCTGGAATGTTTTGCCAAATCTCATCCAACGTGGGACATTCCCATAGAGCATGGGCTGTTGTTTCAGACTCCACGCCACACTCTTCGCACTTGTCTTCGGTTAGGATCTTCCTCCTCAACAGATTGTGCTTAGCTGGTATGGCTTCTTTGCAAGCCCGCCACAAGAAGTTCCGCACTTTAATCGGGACGTTGAGCTCCCAAATTAGCTTCCATACCTCATTTTGCTGCTGTGTGTTACCTGCAGGAGCACCCAAAGAAGATAAATTAGCTAAGAACTTTGAACCCGAGTTTACTGTGTAGTTACCTGAGGGAGTAAAAGGCCAGATGATTTTGTCCTCCACAGGGGTGCAGCTCAATGGAATACTAAGAACCAGTGCAGCTTCTTCAGGTGACAACAAACCATGCACTAAGTTTGCATCCCATGTTCTTGTACTTTGATTGATAAGATCAGCAACTCTACTATCTTCAAAACCTGGTACAATATCTGATAAGACCTGTGGATGTTCCTGTGATGGTAGCCAGGCGTCATTCCAAACATTAATATCCTCTCCACACCCCACCCTCCATCTAGCCCCCTTTATTAGGACATCTCTTCCTTTTAGGATACTATGCCATGCGTGTGAACCAGAGCTAGAATCTTGGGCCTCCCATAAACTACAATTTGGAAAGAACTTCATTTTAAAGACTCTGTGAAAGAGAGAATCCTTATTGTGAAGTAATCTCCAAGCTTGCTTAGCCAAGAGAGCATCGTTGAAATTGGCTAAGTCCTTGAATCCCATTCCACCTTCTTTTTTAGGAAGACAAAGTGTTTCCCACTTCACCCAATGGACTTTTCTTCGTTCTCCTTTCTGACCCCACCAGAATCTTCTTATTAGGCTCTCAATTTCTGAAACAAGCCCTATTGGGAGTTTGAAGCAACTCATGGTGTAGGTTGGAATAGCCTGAACAACTGCTTTGATTAATATCTCCCTTCCAGCTTGTGAAAGGAGTTTCTCCTTCCAACCCTGCAATTTCTTCCAAACTCGATCCTTTATGTAATTGAAGCTTGCTTTTTTGTTTCTGCCTACCAATGAGGGTAACCCCAAGTATCTTTCGTACTGAATAATTTCTGGAACTCCCAATGCCAACTTGATTTGATTTCTAGTATCATTAGTGGTAGATTTACTGAAGAATATTGTCGTCTTGCTTCGGTTAATCTGTTGACCTGAGCATTTTCCATACACATCCAGAATGTCCAAAACTCTTTGGCACTCCTCAATGGTGGCCCTGCAAAACAGCAAACTATCATCTGCAAACAAAAGGTGGGTTAGGCGTGGGCTATTTCTACAAAGAGAATAACCCTTAATATATCCTTGGTGAGTAGCTTTATTTATTAGCCCATTAAGACCTTCAGTACATAGTAAGAAAAGGAAAGGAGAGAGAGGGTCTCCCTGTCTTATGCCCCTAGATGGTGTGATCATGCCCTTGGGTTTGCCATTAACCAGTATAGAGTAGGTCACAGTTTTAACACATAACATCATGAGATTGACCCAGTGCTCTGTGAACCCCATTTTTTCCATGACTGATTGCAGGTAGGACCATTCCACTCTGTCATATGCTTTACTCATGTCCAGCTTGATGGCCATATAGCCTTCCTTCCCTGTGTGTTTCTGCATGCTGTGTAAAGACTCAAAAGCTACCAGAATATTGTCAGAAATGAGGCGGCTTTTTGTAAAAGCACTCTGGTTCTCAGTGATAATATTAGGCAAAATTTTCTTAAGTCTATTTGCTAGGACTTTAGAGAAAATTTTATATAAAACATTGCACAAACTGATTGGTCTAAATTCAGATGCAAATTCAGGATTATTCTTTTTAGGAATGAGGGTGATAAAAGTATGATTTAGGTGCTCAGGTAAAGTGGCAGAATTAAGATAATGCAACACAGTTTTAGAAATGTCATCACCAATTAAATTCCAGTAGTGTTGATAAAAGAGAGGTGGCATACCGTCCGGCCCAGGGGCCTTTAGCGGGGCCATTTGGTTAATGGCTTGCTTAACCTCCAGATGAGTGAACTCGGAAGAGAGCTTTGAATTCATTTCCTCAGTAATCACTGTCTGAATAGAATCTGTAGCCGAAGAACAATATTGCTGGTTTGTTGAGCAGAATAGGTTTTGATAGTACTGTACCAGACATTCAGCTATGCCTTCATTGTCCTCAACCACAAGACCATTTGAATCCTTCAACTTCCGGATTAAATTTTTCCTCTTTCTCTGTGAAGCGTGGCTATGAAAGTACTTTGAGTTTCTGTCTCCAAATTTTGCCCACAGGACTTTTGATCTCTGGAACCAAAGTCTGTTTTCCTTATCAACCAGTTCAGCTATTTCCTTTTTCAAGTCTCGGACTTGTTGGTTATTTCCCGATCTCATAGCTACTTTTTCAGCCTCTTTTAATTCCTTTCTCTTTCTGCTCAGCACCATTCTAACATTGCCAAAGCAGTTCCGGTTCCATATTCTTAATTCTTTGCCACATTTGTCTATTTTACGAATTACATGATCATGAGCACCTTCTTCTTCCCTAGACAACCACACCGCTTCTACAATATCTGAACACCCACGATCTGAGAGCCACATTTCTTCAAACCTGAATGGTTTTGGAAAAGACGGAATGTCCAAACCATCCAAGGTGATCCACAAAGGAGAATGATCAGAGGAGTCTGAATGCAAGTGGTGTATTTTTGTACCCGAAAATTTCATGAACCAGTCATGATTGGATAAACCTCGGTCTAGTCTCTCCCAAAGTGAGTGTCCATTGGCAAAATGCTTTCTCCATGTGAATTGCTCTCCCACATACCCAAGATCAAGAAATCCACACTCATCAATCACATCTCTAAAAAGTTGCATCTGAGCTTGACTTCTGTTATTGCCTCCCAATTTTTCTGAGTGTCTTGTTATTTCATTAAAGTCTCCAGCACAAAGCCAAGGAAGATCATGTTTATTATTGAGCAAGCGAAGTTTGTTCCATGCTTCAATCCTCTTTTGTGTAGCCGGCTCTCCATAGAAACCTGTAAATCTCCATGCTTCATCACTTCCTTTATTTATTATTGAATCTATGTGATATTTAGAAAAAGAATCCACATGTACATCAAAGGAATTTTTCCAATACAGAGCCAGACCCCCACCACCTCTAGGATTTCTCTCCACGTAGAACAAATTATCGAACTTAATATTCCTTTGAACTTCTTTTAGCCTAGCTTCATCCGCCCATGTTTCGGCTAAAAACACGACGGAGGGATCTTTAGCCCGAATCAATACTTCAAGCTCCTTCCCTGTACGCAGGTTCCCAAGCCTGCGACAGTTCCATACTAAGAGACTCATTGTGCCTGGCGGGGCTGCTGTGCAGCCTCCACCATTGAGTTTTGTTGATCCTCTTCCTTTGAAACCTGTAATTTTTTGGTAGGTAACTCAGGAAAGAACTCCATGTCATCATCTCTGTTTCTTTTTGAAGCCACATGTTCCTGTGTTATTTCAGACTTCTGAGTAATTTCAGTTTCCATTATATTCTCACGTGCAAGTTTTTTCCATGTGCGAAGTGTTTTGTTTGCTGAATTAGGAGGTAGGGAAATCTCTGTCACGTGATGTGCTAGCTCTTGGACTATTGAAGGATGAGCTGACATGGAGGGAGGTACCGGCTTCTCCTTGTTGGCTGGAAAGTGTGATGTGCCAGCTGGGTTGTGCTCCACATGCTCTTCACATCTGTCAAACTTTCCTATAGCAGCATCTATATCCTGTATCTGTGATTCAAAATCAACGGAATTAATATGGCAAGTAGATAAATTTGAATTGGAACTTAATACCTCAATTAAGGGAGAGCAGATATTTCGAGATTGTGGCCTGCTTTGCGCCTCTGTTTCTGCGATTTCCATAATTGTGATTGGATCCCGGTCAGCTCCTTCATTCTCGCCGAGATCAGCCCTGTCCGTTTTCTTTGTTTGTCTCTCCGCCGTTTCAGATGGCTTTTCGGCCGTTGGCGTGTTTGAAGGTTTTGTGGTTCCCCCCAAACCATCGCCCATGCCTGAGACCACGATGAAAGAAGTTTTTCCTGGATTGAAAGGCGCAGCTCTCAGCCATGGACCATACTCATGCGGCTTCGTGTTCACTGGTTCTTTCCTTGCTAGTCCAACATCACAGTCCTTCCCATCGTGTGCTATTAGACCGCACCAGTAACAATAGTTTGGTAGTTTTTCATACTTAAAAGAAATCCAGGTTTCTTCATTGTCTTCAATGACCACCCTTCGACCTCGACAGAGAGGTTTGGAGATATCGATCTCGACACGAACCCGTAGGAAATCGCCCCCCACCAACTCAGTAGGATTCTCACATGGTATTACCTGACCAAGTGATTCTCCTAGTTCCGTTGCCGTCTCAGGATCGAGCATGCGCATCGGCAAACCGTATATTTGCACCCAAAATTTCAGTTTTGTGAACCTTAGGTGTCTCGGCGGTGTAGTGCCATCAAACCTCTGTAGTAGGACTGCGTGTTTATCGAAAATCCATGGTTCATTGGCCAAAACCCGTTCTGCATCTGCTTCCAGTTCGAAAGCGAATAAGAGAATATGATCTCCCACTTCTCGCACTGTGAAATCTTTTTTGGCTCTCCATAGGGGCTTTAGGGTACGACCAATGGCTTCTACATTAAGTGCCCTTTTTGTGAGAAACTTGGCAGCCAAAACAAACTCTTTGCTTCGTAAATTCTTTGATCTTGACAGACTGAGTTTGACATCTTCCTCGTCTGTCAGTGAAAGCTTTTTCCAATCGTAAAGAATATCTTCCATGGGGGTAAAGCAATGTTGAAGAGGGTAAAGAGAGGAGGTAGACCACAAGGGTCAGGGAACCCTACTGCTATAAAGGTTTAACAGAGGGAAAGTGTTATCATTCCGGGGAAGATAATGAGAATTCCACGCTCTAGTGTCTCAGAGAGAAACTAGGACGAGAAAAAAGTGAATCCGGCTTGTTAAGAAACTTGATATGAGCTTGTTCGTGATTTCACAAGATTGATTGCAAATACTACAAATACATATCTAATTGACATGTTTAGTTAAATTTTACTGGATAAGTGGTGATAAAAAAAATACTAATTGAATCTATATGAAGTTTTTAATGAATATACTTTATATATTCATACTTTTCCATAAAGTATATTTATTTATCACATGACACACAATATGATATATGATACATAGAAATAACAAATTGATGCACAATATGATTCACCTTTCCACAATTTATTTTAATATTTAAGATATTATTCTCATGTAAGTTGTTGCAGAAGTGGAAAATTTGCAACCAATCACAAAGTGCCACATGCTATTTAGTGGGTCCCATTGACATTATTTAGAGACCAATGAAAATATTCTTAGTGTTTCTAAATAAAAATTGCAAATATGCTTAAGGGGTCTACACGTCAACACGTGTTGATATTTAATTTCAAATGACATAAGCAGTCAAATAAGATACTACCATGTGTTATTTTAAATTAGAATACTTTGGCTAATCACAAAGTCCCTCCAGTCAAATAATGACACGTGTCACTAATGTGAGCTAATCACATGCTTTCAAATCTCTTCAAGACTCTTTTAACGAAAGAAGTTTCTCAGTCTTGTAAAGGGGGATTTAGAAACATTCAGAAGTTTTGAAACTCTACCAAAATCAAGCTTCAAAACCTCTAAGAACATCAAGAACTTTAACATTCGAATACGAAGAACATTCGAAACAAAAGCATTCAAAACATCCTTCTAGATCTAAAAGCTCACTAGAATCAAGCTCAAAAGCCTCCATAAACACCAAGAGACTACAAATTAGTAAAGCTCTACAGATCCAAGCCTCCAAAGCCCCACAAAACTTTCACTACAAATTTTCGAAGGCAAAGAACATTCATCCAAATCATTATTCCAAGTCTCAAAGTTCTACTGGAATCAAACTTCAAAGCCTCTAGAAACTTCAAAGACTTTGATCCATCGAAACTTCATCGGATTTAAGCTCTAAAGCCTTAATGAACTTCCATCACAAATCTTTGAAGATCAAGAAAATTCGAAGAACCCACGAAGAACACTAAGAATACAAAGAATGCAAAGAATAATAAATCTCTAACAAGCATACAGCCAGAGATTCATCGCAATTTCATCCCAAAAATCTTTCAATCCACTTTTCAATCCAAGTGAAAGACATCTTGTGTTCGAGTCAAAACTACATTGACGTAATACGTGAATTGAAGACTTTTCTAAGGAGATCAAATCAAAAAATTATTCTACTGTATTAAAACCTAAACATAAAAAATTGTATCTATAAATTCATCAATACAAATTTACACTTGTGAAATATATTCAATTGTTTGATTTTTAAACTTGAGATTTTGTGTATACAGTTGTAACGTGTGTTATTTGACTTCAATAGTTGAGAATTATTATAATATATTACATACTAATTATGATATTTGATATTTTATTAATTTTCACATTACTAATTAGTCAACTAGTTTATTTTTATTGTTTAGGAGGGAAAAAAAAGGAAAGGACTTGCAAATTGACTTGAACTTGTGTTAACCCGTCACATGTTTAAAAATAGGACTTGTTTAAACATGTGTAATTATGACTTAAACTCAACCCAATCTGAATTAGCAAAGTATACTCAGGATCACCTTATCAAACCATTGAAGTATGGCTTAAGGGAGTGACTGTCACCATTGCTCCTCCATGGTGATATATCCAATAATTGATAAAGAAGAAGAAAAATGGGTGCCATATTGGGTAGAGAAGGAAAACAATGGTGAGAAATATGAAGAACTAAAAAAAAAAAAAAAAAAAGAATTGAATAGAAATAACTTTCTTGGCTTTACTTATATTTGGTGACAAAGTTTAGACGAAGTTGGATGAAAAAACAACATTAAAACTGTAGAAAAAGGCAAAAATGAGAACGTATCAAACTTAAATAGTGTAATTTTTGGTTTAGTTTTTATTTTTTGAGCATCAGTTTAACTTTATTTATTTATTTATTTATTTTGATAAGAACTTAATTTATTTATTAGAAGCATAAACGAAGCATAAAAATTGCAACTGAAAAATTCCAACGTAGTTGTATGCGCTTGTACATCATGGCATATACGTAATTTATCAAACAATGGAGGGTATATCTCTAACTGTTCCGATATTTACATCCAAGGAGACGTGTCGGACATGGCGAGGAGGCTTTAGCACCCTCGCTCTCTCTCTCTACCAACATCCTTCTCGAAAACAAACACACTTATCCCCAATCTCTACCGTCCATTTTCTCCACGTCATCGATCCGCGTCTCTTGAATCCAACGGTTCCACACGTCTCCAATAATTCTAAAAATCAAAAACCTTTTTCAACAACAACAAGAAGTCAGGTTTAGCCTCACACTCACACACCCTTCGAACCCTAGCCACAAACCGCGAGCCCCTCCTCTCGAGGTTTATCCCGACTCGCCCATTCCAACCAATACCAAAGAGAGAGAAAATAAAGAGAGAGAGAGAGAGAGACACACACACACAAGGAGAGAGGTCTATTTGTGCTTTTTGAAGCATTTTGAACTTGCAGAAGAGAGAGTCCGTACATCTGAAACCCCTCCAAAACCAAAAAAAAAAAAAAATTTAGGGTTTTATGCTTTGCCAAAGAAATAGCTATTTGGGTACTAGGGTTAGAGTTCTGTGGCTTTGCTTTTGAAATTCTGGTATTCATGCTCTGAAACGATTCGTTTTGTTTGTGTGAAGTGAAATTTTTTTTTTTTTTTTTTTTTGGGTGTGTGTATGAGATATAGGGTTTCGTATTTAATGGATGAGATCTGGGAGCGAGCCGTGGAGACAGCTCTAGACGGCCAAACTGACCACGCCTCGGCTCGAACCCTAACCCTAGACGGCGCCGTGAAGTGCGTCCAAGGTCGGTTACCGCCGCCGAGCCTTTTGGAGAGGTTCCAGAACCTTCAGCATCTCTCTATTGCTAACATCGGCGTTTCTTCGCTCGAGCAATTTCCTAGGCTCCGGAATCTTCAGAAGTTGATTCTCTCCGATAATCGGATCGCTGGAGGCCTCGAGTTTCTCGTCGAAGCCGGGCTCGACTCGCTTCGGGACCTTGACTTGTCCAACAATCGGATTCAGTACATCGAGGATCTCGCGCCGCTTGCTCAGCTTAAGCTCGTTTCGCTTGATCTGTATGAGTGTCCGGTCACGCGTGTGAAGGATTATCGATCTAGGGTTTTTGGATTGATCAAATCGTTGAAGTATTTGGATAAGATGGATGCAGAGGAGAACGAGCGGCCTGAGAGTGATGATGAGGAGGAAGATGAGGAGGACGAGGAGGATGACCCCGGGAGCGGTGAAATCGACGGGGAGGATCGACCGTTTGGAATGAATAATGGGCACAGTGAAGGGGCTGATGGAGTGGTTGATGTGGATGAGGATGAAGAGAGCGATGCTGATGAGGAGGAGACGGAGACTGCTAGGAGAGTGAATGGCTCGAATAATCAGGCGAACGGGTTTAGGGTTGAGCGTGTGGAGGGAGGGGAGGGTGGAGAGGACGAAGACGAGGGGGACGATGATGAAGACAATGAGTCAGGGGAGGAAATCGATGATGACGATGATGTGGTTGAGGTGCACGAGATTGATGATAGTGATGATGAGGAGGATGGGGTTGAGTATGAGGAGGAGGACGATGAGGATGATGACGATGATGAGGAGGATGAGGAAGAGGAAGTGGATAATGATGAGGGGGATTTAGCAGAGCCTGAGAGTACGGGGCGGTTGACGAGCACGGAAGGTGAGATTGATGGGCATGAGCAGGGCGAGGATGATGAGGACGATAATGGTGAGACTGGGGAGGAGGTGCAGGGTGTTGAAGAAGACGGGGAGTTTGAAGAGGAAGAAGAGGGTGAGGAGGAGGTGAGATTCACTTTCTACTTGCATGAACACGACTCTTAAATCTGCATATATATTGCTATTTTATGCCATTTATTTCTAGTTGTTAATGATTGTTTGAATCTATTGTGTTTTTTAGATTATTGATTCATTTGAACTATATTAACTGTGTACTGATTGGTTTTGTTTCATCTTTCTGTCGTTCTCATACAATATTCTGCATCTGCTTTAGGGATTGTTTTTGTGTCTTTAGTAGCTCCCTTTATGTTATGTTGCTTTGCTACCTTAAAAGTATTAAAGAAGATAAATTGATACTGTGGTTTCAGCCTTGCCTAATCGGCAGTGTATTCATCACTTGATCTTGAGATTATAAAATGGTACTTTGAGTGCAAATTTCTGTGATACTATCTAATAGGTAAAAAGGTTTTTAGGCACACGCACTTCTTAATATTTTTTTTTTCATAATATCTATCTTATTTTTTTGCATAAGGTTTTCTTGTTAAAATTCAGGTGATCTTAGGGCAATTTTGGTTTTTGATATCATACATTTCTAGAATTCTGATTTTTTAACTCTTATATGCTCTTTTAAGCAAGGTTTGGAGATTCAATAAAGAAAATGCTGAAAATAACTTTCTTGGTTTTGGAAAAAGTAGTTTTTGAATTCACTGCCATTTTCATTTCTACAAGGTTAACTTACTTCTTCGACAAAAACCAGTTTTACGTTTTCCCCAATTGAATTGGGTTTTTTCATGATATTTCAAGTTCTTCCCTTACCCCTCACCACCCATCAAAAAAGGAAAAATGTAAATTTATGAGTCAGGTGCTTTTTCTGGCCTTTAAAAAAAAATATTATTATTATAATTTTGGTAAACTTCTTTATTGTAGGTTTCTATATTATTCCAGTATCGAAACTGTTTCTTTGACCCCTGCTTTTCCAGGATTTCAATGTTTTTGTAGGTATTTGGTCAAATATAGCATGCACTATATTTGAGTTGTTTAATAACCCAATAGTCAGATGTGTTGTAATGCTTTGTGGTAGAATCTGTTTTGTTCAAAATTGATAAAATATAATACTCATGGTTATGCTTTGAAGTAAATTTTGTTGAGTGTAAACTGATGGGCTGCATTATAACTTTTTAATTGATTACAGTGATGTTCTTGTGCACCATAGTATGGGTAGACGCTTTTGATCTTTATGGGGATTTTAGTCATTAATGTCCCACTGATCTTTTACTTTTTATACTCTGTTGTATTTCTTGGTCCCAAGCTGTTTTTTAACTGTGGATTTTTACTCTGATTTTTTATCTTAATGGATCTATTAGATATTTAGAATATTGTTCAAATGTCTGATACAAACTTTTTTATGTTGTGTGTACAACCTTGTTTACTTTTGGGGTGCTTGGTTTGTGTAATTTGGCATCTTTAATGATTTTTGTTTTTATAGAGAAAGTTCCGTAGTATATTTTGGTTCTATTTTTCACTCAATATGATGAGTTTTCCTTTCAATTGGCAGCATAAACCTGTATTGACTTCCTCTTCTTCATGCAATTTTGATTTTTGTGTTTTGTTGCGTGGAAGTTTTGTTATTCCTGTTAGTTATTTATATATATAAAAGTTTCGTTATTCTTGTTGGTGATTCTTAACTTTTTTTTTCTTCAAGGATTTAAAGGTTTGCTCAATTACTGAAATTATTTCTTTAGATTTTTTGTTATCAATTTTAAAGACTTAGATACTCTGTTTTGTAATCTGTTAACGATTCCCTCTTATGTTTGATTTATCCACTCACAGAATTTTTTCTTGAATGACAGGAAGAAGACTATGGTGGAGGCTACTTAGTTCAACCAGTGCCGCAGGTTGAGGAACATGATGCTGGAGGTAGTGACCTGGAACCAGTAAATGAAGATGCTGCTGATGCTGAGGAGGAAGAAGAAGTTGAAGACGATGAAGAAGTTCAGGTTCTGCCTCCCTCTTCTTCACAGCTTAAGAGGAAAAGAGATGAAGATGTAGAGGAGGATGATAATGGTGAGGATGATGATGAGGACGATGATGTTGTTGAATACAGCAAGTCATCGAAGAAGCATCATTAGCCCTCTCTCTCTCTTTCTCTCTCACTTCCAAATTGCCTATGTTAATGTTATCAATGTCTTTCAAATATGGAAAACAGGGGAACCTCACATTAGATGATAGATTGGTTGGTAGTATGGTAGTGATTTTGGCCATCTTGTTTTGGACAAATATATATATTAGGGGAAGGAAATGTAACTTGGGTGGCATATGTTTAGTTCAAAAAGTCGTTAGTCCTTTGTCCCCGCCAGTTAGTCTTATATAGCCGTTGCTATCTGTTTTTCAAATGGCAGTTATGAGCGATTCACCGCCTTTGGTCCCGTTTCAAAAGTGAATTTTTAAGGGGACTAGTAGGAGGTGGAAAAAAGAAAAGAAAAGGAAAATCCTGGAATTTGTTTTTTTTTTTTTTTTAATTTATTTTGTTTGTCGGTCTAAGCAGATTTTGTTTCCAAAAAGGGGGTTGTAAAACGCTTGTAGATAGTTTCCATCCTCTGATGTTTTTATTCATCAATCAAGTGGGCTTTGCCAGTCTTTATGACGTATTCAGTACTGTGTATTATCTCACATTTGACGTGTAATATTGTAGGTTGCTTTTATATTTATTATTATTGTCGCAGGTTAGTAGGCCAGGTGGCAATAGGAATTGGGGTTTGATTGGAATGGAAAGGATGAGGTGAAAAATGTTCCTTGCTATAGAAATGTACAGATGTTAAGATCGTGTGAAATGCGTCCTGGAAACTTGGTGTATATCTATGATCCAACGGTTTAACCTTCATGGATGAAACAGCTGCCTCAAATGTTTTGTCATTCCATTGGGTGGTATAAAAGTCCTAGTGCATGTGATATGCTAGTCCATGTCTATGTGGCATTCGATTAATAATATAATTTTTTTAATTTTGTTTAAGCCAGGCTGAGAGTGTTCGACTCACTTAGCCAGGTGAAGCTCCAGCTCGACTTTCATGCGGCTTTACCTTTATTTGCTTGCGAGCCTTGTTACAAGCCCATCGAGCTGATGTTGCATGTAATGTAATACGTTATTTTCTGTATTTTTGTTCAGTGACCCTGGGCGGCGGCTAAACTCAACTGCTTTATTGTTGTGCTCCAAGAGCCAACAGCGGAAGCTTTGCTTGGCCATTGGCCAAGCCTAACAATAAAAAGCTGCCTAATTCAATGGCTACTCTACTCCAATCTCTTCCTTCCCAACCACACTCAACTCCATCCACCTCTTTTTTTTTTCCTTTTTTTCTTTTTTTATTTATCTGAGTCACTCTTCTTGTAATAATTTATCAAATCCTCATTGTAATAATTTATAAAAATAATGAAAAAATCACTAATAAATGATAGGTAATTGGGCAAAATTTTACGATTTTTAAATATATTTTAATTTTCATGGTCTCTCAATAATAAATGGAGGCTAATATCAAATGTGTGGTGGAACATGGTTGAATATATCCGTGTGCCCTATATTTTCATGAGTCCTACATGTCAACGGATGAAGTTCACACGTGTGACTGAACACGTTTTAACAGTTTTTAAATTTAATAGTGTGTTTATGTAAGACTGGAGGCACAATATTACATTATTACCTTAAAATAAAAAGACTGAGGTCCTATTGTAAACAAATGAAAGTGACATTGATAACCGTGTGGGTGGATAAGGGAAAGGTGCTTATAGAAGCACCATACTAATGAATTGAAAGTAGCAGCAGTCTAGCACCTCTCTTTCTCTCTCTCTCTCTCTCCAGATAATCTACAGGAGTAGGCCAAATTAATTTGTTCCAGCGTACGGTGTGGAAGCCTCAAAGATGTTGCTATTATCACCACCATCAACTTCTCTGCCATCACCACTGCGTAACTCATTCAGCTTCAAAGATGGAAGAGCAAGATCGCACACTCCTCTCAAACTCGTGGGCATGGCAAAGGAGAGCAGCGATAGCAACAACGACATTATAGAGAAAGTAGCAGCAGCTGGTGGGTTGGTCTCAACCCCAGTAATTGGTTGGTCCCTCTACACGCTCAAAACAACAGGGTGTGGCCTCCCCCCAGGTCCAGGGGGCTCAATAGGTGCGCTAGAGGGCGTGAGCTATTTAGTCGTTGTGGGAATTGTAGCTTGGTCCTTGTACACCAAAAACAAAACTGGTTCGGGTTTGCCTAATGGTCCTTTTGGGTTGTTAGGAGCTGTTGAAGGCCTATCATATCTAACATTACTTGCCATCCTCGTTGTGTTCGGGTTGCAGTATTTTCAACAAGGCTATATTCCAGGTCCTCTCCCAGCTGACCAGTGCTTTGGCTGAGCTCTCTTTCTTTCTCTCTCTCTCCAAACATAGGGTAAGAGAATAATTTGATATGGGCCACTGCAATTCTATCTTGTTTTTGTGGCTACATTTCGTCCAAGTTGTCATGTTAATTTCCTTTAACGATTTATAATATTTTGCGTATGAGGTTCCTAAGGAGAATCACCATGATTACACATCTTTCCTGTTCTTGTGGTTTTTTATCTAAGTTAATTACTCCTCAAGTTGTTTTGCATATTTGCTAGACTATCATTATCATGTTTATGTGGGTAATATTTCTCTTGCTAGTTGAATCATCTAAACAATAGAACTTAAATTGTTAAATGGTTTTACGCATCTAAGCATAGAGCAAAGCTCAACCAATGGGCTATTTACTATAGTTCAAAGCCCCGTCCCAACCTCCTTCCAAAGGCAACCTCTTAATGAAGCACAAAGAATACGAATTCTGCAACACTCGAAGAGAGAGATGAGGCAGTGAAAAAATCTCCCACTAGAAATCTTGGCTTGAAAAACCTTTGATGCTTGTTGATCACAAGCACAATATATGCTACACTTTATGCGTTCTCTGATTTACTAGATGAAGTCAAAATTCAATAATTTTATTTTCATCATTCAACCGCTAAGGCCAAATCTTCTCAACTTACTCCAGAAAAACCGTTAATAACCAATATAATATTAATATATGCTACAGTTTGTGTTTTATGATATACCTGTTGAGGCCAAACTTCAATAATTTTATTTTCATCATTGGAAACTCTCAGTGCACGGTCCCCTCAAGTCTTTCAAAATGTTGACGAAGCTTGCCAAATATTCCTGAAGCATACCCAAGTATTCTTGGTGCTTGTTGGCCTATTTGGTACAGAACACATTCAAGAATCACCCCACTGGCTGCCTATTGTGTCATGACAGAACTCTATCCAACTAATTGAATAGGATCAAGTCAAATACTAGTCCGATCATCAAACCATACCAAATTTTTATAACATATTACAGAGGAAGCCCAAAAAAAATCAAAATTAGATCTTAATTGCACTCTAATTTAATATTTGGGTAAAATACAAAAATCACCCTCAGGTTTAGGTTAATTCTAGGTGCCATCAACATTTTTCAAAACTAGTTCGATTTGCTTTCTAAGCACAAATAACATAAACAATGGTTGACAGTTTTCTACTTCCTTCCATCAGTTTGTCTTAACTGCATAAGTCTCAAATTGAACGCATTAAGCCAATTACTGTGTGAGGGAGTGTTTTAATAGCCAATATTGGATAAATAGCAGCACTAGATGTAGAAGAAAGCAAGAAAATCACGGGAATTTTCAAATTGTGTTAAGTGACATTAGTGCTTAAGGAGCAAATTGGATATTTCTAAAAAAAATTCTAATAGTACCTGTCATTAGCCCAAACCTTAGGAATAATTTTTTGTATTTACCCTTTAATATTTTATGTTTGATATATATATATATATATATATTTTTTTTTTTGGTGAAAGGGAAATTTAATCAAACAAACTAAAGATTACAAAGTCTAGGGTAGGAAACACTCCAAGCATCAACAAATAAACTAGTACAAAATAAAGGAAGGGGGATGCAAATATAAAACAAGGCTATCACTAATAGAAGATCCTTCCTTGGCCGAAAGGTCCGCTCATTGATTCTCTTACAAAAGGCGTGGTAGATGTGGATTTCCTCAAAAAGCTGAAGAACGGATCTGCAATCGGAGTTCAAAGTACTAAATGGATGAGATGAATCAAATGAATAAATAGAATGTAATAATTTTAACCACTGCCCTTGCTTCAATGACAAGTGTCTCTCCAACTTAAAACTACTTTAAATCCATCTAAACTACATTTAGCACATTCTATTTAAAATCTATTTCAAACTTCTTCTAACTCATTTAAAATTAATCTAAATCTTATTAACAAAATTATTATTGATTAAAGTACAAGTTTCAAGGAAAAATTTTAATATATCCTAAAAAAGTAGTTGCTTCTTTTCAATATATTTTCAAAAACACAATTTTCACAAGTTATTTGAAAAATGAAAATATTAAATAAATTCATTACATCACAAAGAGGATATATATTTCTTACAATGTATATATATATATACACATATATATTACAATGTTTACCAAATAATATTCTTACAATGTTTTTTTCCAAGAGTCTGCTATCTAACAATATTCTAACTGTCCGACACATACATATTTTTTCAAGAGTCGACAAAAATATAAAAAAAAAACATCAGTAGTATTCAATTTATAATTCTTAAAATGAATCTGTGGGGGTAAAAGCCCATCATCATGTGTTGGGCCTAGAGCCCTATTCGAACATTAATATGCGTCTCTACATCACATGTTGGACTTAGGGTCCTATCAGAATATTATTATGTGTCCGAAGAAAAGGAAATGATTGAGAAGGAGTCCGTGCGGAAAAGGTATACCTGAAAATGGATAAAGAGCACAGTCCGAAGAGAGCACCAGTGGTCCGAAGAGGTTATTCTCCTCGAATACTAGAAGTTTGGATCAAACAAATATATGGAGGTTCAAGTGATCTTCCTAGCAACTTCAATAGTAAGGATAAGTTTTGGTCATGTCTGGAGGTGATAAGAACGGAAAAACATCTAAAAGAAAAAGCTGCCACCACCGTGTTTAATACACTGCAGCAACTTTCCTGGCTGCATTTATGAGGAAAAGACCTCTGGACAGTGCAAACTTAGCTACCGCCACTCATGGGAAGCTACAGAAGATATTTGATGTGACATATACTCAAGTGAATACTTAGATAAAAAACAAATGTACGATAAAGATGAGAAAGAAAAAGGATATATAAATGGAATGTGCCTCTAGAGAGAAGGGGGTTTTTTGGGAGGAATTCTGTAAAAAAGAGAATTGTATTAATCGTATTGACCTTTTAATTAAGAAGAGATCTCTTCGGATTTCTGTCTGTTCTCTTCTATATGTTTTTACGTTGGTTCATCCCTGTATACCATAGCTAACTGTCGTTAAACTCATCACTAGCCTAGCTCTTTCACCCACTCTTTACAAATTCATTGTTTCAGGGTTCATTAGGCTCATAATCCAAACCTTTTAGGCTTGGGCTACAAAATTTGACCCTACAGAATCCATGTATAAGTATTGGACTACATACTAATAATTTGCAAATTACTTGTAGGCATCCTTTTTCTTCCTTTGTTTGCCCTTGAGATGTGTTGCCTCAGCCATGGTTGATGTGTAAGGCTGAACCTTTTATGAAGGGGAAACGAGCCTATTCTATTTCAAAATTTTCAAGAATTTTAAAATAAAATTTAAAATTTATTTTAATTATTTTGACTGTAGGGTCAGTTTTTGTTGGGTCAAGTATGGACTTTATGAACTCAGCCCAATGAAACCCTTGACAATAAATTTGTAGAGAGTGGGTTGAACAACTGGGCTAAAATTGGATTCAACAACGGTTCAAACAAACAAAACAAGGAACAAAAGTGATGTTCAGACTAGTATTCAGCAGGGATCCTCTTGAATCCGAAGAGGCTTAAAGTTTACAGACTTAAAATGACCCAAAAAACTTTTTCCATTCTGTAAGACCTATTTCCTTTATATATACACTTTTCACTTCATCTTCACCGTATACTTGTTCTTCATCTAAGCGTCCACTTGAGTACTAATCACATCAGAAGTCTGCTTTAGCCTGCAATGAGTGGTAGTGGTTGAGGTTGCACTATTCAGGTGTCTTCTCCACATAAATGCAGCCAGGAAAGTTGCTGTAGTGCATTAAATGCGGTGGCAGCAGCTTTATTTTTAAGATATTTCATGATCTTCTCACACTTAGGCGTGTCCGTAGTTCACTCCTTACCGAAGAATTTTCAGTATATTTACTTAATCAAGTCCTTCGGAGATCCGATGAGTGGAACCTCTTCGGACAAGCCAGGTTGTCTTCGGAAGAAACATTCGTCCCTTCTTGGTTGCATTTTCACCAGGAGGCAAAGCGCTGATCACTTTTACCTCTTCGGACAGAAAGTGATACCTAAATTGGGTCCCAGGCCCAACATATGGCGTTGGGCTTTCTCACCCACATTGACCATCTATTATAATTTTTTAATTTAATATAATAAAATTTACACATTACATACCATCTACACACCAAATAACTCAATATATGATTATATGTCAACAATATTATAATTCAAATGGTTGACACTTTATTATAACTCAGTTTTCAAATCCTCACACCCCAGTTATTAACCAAAAAAAAAAAACTCTATATATATTGTTTGCATTTCGATAATTTAATCTAAATGGAACTCAAATAAAGTTTCAAATGGCTCACGAAAGTTGCAATATTATTTATAAATTCATTTTTCTGTTATATAAAAAATTTTAATTTTAGAATTATGTGCATTTGAGACTCGCTTATAAGTTAACCTTTTGTTTTTTAGTCTTTATTTACCGTTTTTTAAAGCCTTAATTTTTCCTATTTTTTCTTACTTTTTAAAATGACAATTACACTTTAGCACACTTTCAGTAAAAAAAATAAATAAGGTCTTCTCAAAAGTTTTAATACACTTTTTTGCTAAAAGATTGTTAAAATATACAGATATTTAGAAAAAAAAAAAGAAGCAATAAATTAAATTAAATTTTATTAAACTGTATGTAAAAATTAAAATTTTAAAATTTATAAGCTAGTCCAAAGTCCAAACACATTTGCATTCTTTTTTCCAAGGATTATTGGTTACAACTTACGAGCAAAACAAGGATAGTAGATAGTGCTGGACTAGGATTGTGCTACTCCGAGACTAGCTTATTAGATTGCATCACCCAAACAAACAATCTCCTTTCTGCAACTGAGTCAAGTTGCGGTCTTTTTCTAGGTTTTATATAGTATGAGAGTGGAACCCAGGCCACTTCAATTCTCTCTCTCTCTCCGTCTCGATCAAAAGCTGTTGCCGATCAAAATTTTAAGGTATAATCCTTAACTCATTATTGTCCAATTTATAACATTTTTTTATTAAAAAAAATTACTGTAATAATAGATCATCCTTAATCGTTATCAGCGAGTTTATGTAGCTTATTTAGTTTCAGATCAAGATTGTGCATTTTGATCACTTTTCTTCACGGAAAGTTTATTTGAATTTCCAGTATGATCGTCGCTACTGTACTATCTGATTGTGTAGATGTGATCTGTTTATCAGTGTGGTCACTAGACTCACTACTAGGGCATTTTTGGTTGCTGAGAATTCGAAGAAAAAGGTTAACTAAACAATAACAGTCTTATTGTTTCTGATAATTAAGAATAGAGATGAACAAAACTCGAATTAGACAGGACCAACTAGTTGGCATTGGACTTTGCTCAGTGATTTTTCTTCTTGGGTGTGATTTTAAGTTTGGGTATTTTGCTTTTGTCTTATGGGTGTCACTTTGTTTGGACTTAGGTGTGTTTGTGTGTGTGTGTTTAATTTTATAATCTTTGGGTTCCTGTGTATAGCCCAAGCATTTAATACAATCCATGGTATTAGTACCCACCAATAGTGCTAGATTGGCTTGGAGCCTTTGACAATGAACCCACTAAGAAGGGAAGCGCAGAGTGCAAGCGGTGCGTCTCCTTAATGAAAGTATCTAAATTGTGTAATTTGGGAAAGTGGGATTCTTCTACTAAGCTGTCTGATCCCACAAACTGTGTTTGAAATTTGGACTTAAGGTGTGTGCGCGCGTGTGTGTGTTTGGACTTAAGTAGGAAGCCATATTTCCACTCAAGGCCCTTTTGCAAGGTGAGACCAACCATTTATGGTGGAAGCAACCACTCAAGGTGTGGAAATAAGACCAACCTTGTTACATTTTAATTAGTGTTACTTTCTTACTCTTAGTATTAGCCACTGCCATCGCTAACATATAGGATAGGATATACAAATTCTTAGCCTTTTTTTTTTTTTTTGGTTGCTTTTCATGCAAATGGATAGCTGTTTGTTTTTACAAGCCCAAAATGTGTTTAGTATTTGGTGAGACTGGATGATAATTTTGGGGGTGGGGCTAGACTAACATACGGCCAAATAATTACAAGAAGAATCTGATAAATTTGTTATTTTTAGTATTTATAAATTGCTATTTATATGAAAATTTTTATCTAATGAGAATTATATTTGGGTACTTCCATTAATTAAAAAAAAATGTTTTGTTTTCTAAGAAAGACAATTGCAATATGATTAGTTAAACTCTTAAATATAACTGCTGTCAAGGGAGTTTTTACTTGGAAAAATTGTAGATTATATAGCCTTTTAGAAAAAAATGTATTTTTCTTTATTGTGATTCATCCACATCATTAGTTAGTTGTTAGTTTGGACTTTGGAAGGTTACTAATAATGACTAATGAGTTTCCATGACAAGGTTAGATTAACACTAAGGATTAATATGTACAATATTTCACTCACAAACTTGTTTTCAATGCATGCAGATAAACCTACATTAAGCTATTTATTAGTTTAGCTACCGTGTAGGATAGTATTATTGTTGTAAATGCGGTTTACATTGATGCAATTGAGAATTTTATGGATTTAGAATTTTTCAAACATCAAAATTAAGCATTTTGAAACAAATGAAAAACCAAAACCGAATCTGTATTGAGGATCTGAAAATTTTAGTGTTTGCTTTCTACATTTTTTTCATTAGATTTATTTTATCAAGATACTTTTCAATTCTACTTACAAAGAACTTTTATGTCTTGATTCAGTTTAACTGCTAAAGAGGAAATTTAATCAGGAGTTCAATGGATCAAGGAAGGAGACCAAATAGGTTCATTGCAAACAGAAACAACAAGATATACATGGACCTCAAAGACATAATACGGGAGCACGCCCTCCCTTTCCTTCCTGCTAAATCACTGTTCAGGTTCAAAGGGGTTTGTAGGGACTGGAAGCTCCAGATTTCAACTCCTTTCTTTGCCCACAATCAATCAAATAATTTTCATAGAGTCACAGGCTTCTTTTGTCAATCCCTGTCAAAGCCACCTTCATTTATATCCCTTGATCCAAATTCATGTGGCATTCCAGACCCATCTTTGCAGTTTTTGCCTGAACCGGTTGACATCAGGACTTCTTCCAATGGCCTACTCTGCTGTCAGGGTCGCACTGGCGAGCAGCCCTACTATATCTGTAATCCTGCTACCAAGCAGTGGAAGAAACTCCCTAAACCCACTGCTAATCACGGGTCTAACCCTGCCCTTGTACTCATCTTTGAACCATCTTTACTCAACTTCATTGCTGAGTACAAGCTCATTTGTGCTTTTCCATCTGCTGATTTTGATAATGCTTATGAATTTGAGATTTATTCCTCTTCAGAAGGATCTTGGCAAATTTCACGTGAGATTTTCTTTGGTGGTGCAATGTTCATACCTTGCTCAGGTGTCCATGTGAATGGAATTGTATACTGGCTCTCAAAGATGGGTGGTGGTGGGATTGTATTTTTTGATCTCACCATGGAGCGTACACAGCGCCTCTATTCTTCTCAAAATGGCTGCTTGGGTGTGATGGATGGGAAGCTTACTGTGACTAGTGCTTATGGTCAGGCACTAACTGTGAATGTGCTGTCTAATTCCTACACAAACACAATGGGGATGAACAGCAGAGTCAAGGCTTGGGATAGAAAACTTCATGTCAATTTAAGCGACAGGTCAGAACTTGGTGCACTTCCTAGTTACACTCATTCAGCACATGATCAGGGTGCTGTTCTCTTTGCCAGTGGGGATGTGATTGTGTTTCGCTGTGACAGAGCACTTCATACATATGACATGAAGACTAAAGAATTTGGACGCCTAAGTTGTGAAAGTGATCATGATATGAGATTTTTTGGTTATGTGAATAGCCTTGTTGAAATCTAGCTGGACTGTCTTCTTACATGTTGTGTCTACAGCATTTGCAACACTGTCTAGCCATAATATGACACACCGAGCAGTTACATTGGGTAGTAAATGGCTTATTATGTAGTAGTCAGTGAAATAATTTAGGGCTATTGTGTTGTTAGCTATCAGATTTGACTGTGTTACTGATTTACATCTATTGCAACTTTCGGTCTTTTTGGTACAAAATTGAAAACATATTACGATTTTCGTTTTGGAATTGAGATATCAACTGGATGAAACAATTTACTGAAAATTGTTCAGTTTACCTGGACCTTTATTTCTTACCTGTCAGCTTTGGAGCTGTGATCGACCTGTATGGAATCTCCAAAAAAAGGGTGTGTGGCCTGGCCTAGTCTAACAATGAATCAAACGATTTCTCAGGGTCTATGACAGGTTTTCATTTTGAAATGATGGGATAAAAGTACCAATAATAGCTTGGTTTGAGGCTAATTTAGCAATAACCAAGCATTTTTCAGGACCCAAAATAAGAAAAGAAAAACAAAGAAGCACCTTTCTCTTTATTTTTAGGCGTACCCAACACGTACCTCCCTCACTCTACTATTGGGAATTCAAAATTAGCTTTTAAGCTTTTCGTTTACTTTTTGGTGGCTTGGCATTAGCTTTCTTAATCAGCGTGTTTGATTATGTGAGAGCGTTAAGAATTTTAGCTTTTCCTTGAAGGTTATTATTTTCCTGAACTTGCCTCTAGAAACTACCCCAAAACGCAGCAAGTGGAGCTACTAATCTCAAAAAGTTATATTTAATTGTCATCTAATTATTAGTACTATGCCTGTGAGATGTATAGTTTAATTAAAAATTAAATGTAAATAAACTAAAACTATATTAATGATTAGTGAGACACGTGACAAAAACATATTAATTTTATGACACATACATAAGTATATTGAGCCACGTACTTTGCCTAAACATGATATATAGTATATAAATTTTATTATATAAAAGCACAAATTTATGATATATAATCAAGATTATTAAGATATATATTAATTCTATTTTTTTATGCGGTCAAGGTTGTTGGGTCTTGATGCAAGGGAAAGTACATTTTACCAAAAGCGACAAGCATTCCATCTCTTTGGGAAAATCTTTGATTCAAGGATTGTGCCGTTGCAATCTTGATTTGAACACAAAATGTCTTCCACTTAGATTGGAGGATGAATTGAAAGGTATTTGCAATGAAACTATGATGAATCTATAACTATGCGCTTGTTAGAGACTTCTCATTCTTTGCATTCATTGTGTATTCTTTGAATGTTCTTTGTGTACGTTTTTCATCTTCGAAAATTTGTGGTGGAAGTTTGTTTTTCATCTTCAAAGATTTGTGGTGGAAGTTTTTTTGGGACTTTAGAGCTTGCAGCCTATGAAACTTCAATGGGTTGGAGTCCTTGGAGTTCTTGGAGACCTTGGAGCTTGATTCAGCTTTGACAATTGAAATTCTTGATAGTTTTGGAGCTTGATTTCAACGAGTGGAAACTTTTGAATGTCCTCCTATGAGACTTATGAGAGTCTCTATTTATAGCAATCTTGAGGAGGTTTAATGACACATGGTTGATTTTGATTGGCAACACTACATGTCATAATTTAAATGGAGGGACTTTAAATCTTGTTCTCCAATGGACACATGACATAATTTAATCAACCAAAATGTTTTAATTTTAAGTAACACATGGAAATATTTAATTAAACTATGTGTATTACTTTAAATTAAAATATTATTGTACGTCGACGTGTGATTGACTCTTGAATATTCATTTATCATTTTTATTCAGTATCCCTTGTTGACGAACTATGACATTTTGCAAGGGAATTCGGCACTCAAAAGTGCCGAATTTTCCTTATGTCCTCATTTCCTTTGTGTAGGGGGCTTTTTGTGTGTTATGCTGGGCTACCTCCTACAGTACTATTGTTGTACTGGGCTGAGTTGCCTCCTGCTGTGTTAAGCCCGAATGTTCTGAGTAAGGGAGTTGAGACCGGCTCAACTGTAACGCAACTTGGTTCGGCTTATGCATAAAACTATGCCTCGTCTGCCAGGAATATGCTTACAGTAGGCAGAGCCATTCTGGGTGAATTGTGGTAGACAGACATGATAATAATAAGACAAAAAAAAAAGTACTTATATTTCTTGATTAATATAATCAATTAGTCCTTAATTAAGTGAAATAATCATAATAGCAACGATTACTTTTGTAAATAAAGCAAGAGAATAAATAGTCAGCATATGGGTCAATCAAAAGAGGAAGGAGATTAGAGTGAGTTCAGCCTGTAGGACCGAAAACCAGAGAGGGAAGAACGCTCCTTCTCAATGCAACTAATCTCCCAGGAAAAATCCTGCCGTGGAGATTAATCACCTTGAGGGAAGCAGGCCTAAATGGTTGGTACCACGAAGGAATCATTTTGCTTTTGGCAGAGAGCAGGATTTAGAGAAGGAGAGAGAGAAACAACCTATTGGTGCATGTCTGCAAAACTAACTCTTTGTTTTTCTTTTCTTTTTTTGTTTCAGTTTTCCTTTTTAGCTTTCTTTTTTCTTTTCTTTTGCTCTTGCTTTCTATTTTGTGATTTTTCTCTCAAATCGTTGTTACTGTGATTCTGGTGTCCTCCCTTTTTGCGCACGGCAAAGGCCTCCTTTTATAGCGCCTGCTGTGACCGAATTTTACTGTTTTAACCCTTAACAACCTTTGTCTGGTTCGAGTGTACTTACCAACTACCACTGAACCATCTGTGTGCCACTCCTCATTACCAGACAAATAGGACTATTTTGTTTGTTAGTCTGCCGTGGCACCCCTTCCTGCTACGATGTGGGTGCTCTCTCTCCCTATCCCTCATGGCATGCACCTAATAGTTCCAACTCAGCCTTACTTCTTTTAGGAGGTATGTCATCCCAGTAGGACGTATCCCCAAAAAGAACTTGAGTAGGAACCACAAAATAGGTTTTCCCCTCTCCCCACTACTAAACCATGCCCTCTTACCTCTGACCCATGACCTCACCATGTCCCATATTGGCTGGGTACAAGCTGGTAGTGTCTGGGCCTTGCGCGTGCCTTCCTTCCATATGTGTCCAAAATCTGTTTGCTGCTCAAGCGTCCGCCGTTGTATGGAGACTTTGCCTGCACAGTCTGCCGTTCGTTCTTGACCTTTTATGTGAGCTGCATTTTTTTTTTATTTCCTGCTCCCTTAGGGACGGGATTTTATTTAATACTGGCCTTTACGTTTCTAGTAGTTCTAACTCAGCCTTGTTTCTTTTGGGAGGTATGTCATCCCAGCAGGACGTATTCCCCAAAAGAGCTTGAGTAAGAACCACAAAATAGGTTTTCTCCTCTCCCCACCGCTAAACCATGCCCTTTTACATCTGACCCATGACCTCACCATGTCCCATATTGGCTGGGTACAGGCTGGTAGTGTCTGGGCCTTGCGTGTGCCTTCCTTCCATATGTGTCCAAAATCTGCTTGCTGCTCAAGCGTCCTCAGTTGTCTGGAGACTTTGCCTGCACAGTCTGCTGTTCGTTCTTGACCTTTTATGTGAGCTGCTTTTTTTTTTTTTTTTTTTTTTCCTGCTCCCTTAGGGACTGGGTTTTATTTAATACTGGGCTTTACATTTCTTGCAACTCATTTCTTAGTTGCCCTGATTTCCTGCCATATCACTTATCATTCCTACTGTAATGACTTACTCCTACCGGGCCTCTTTAGGCCTGCCGTTTATTCTTTCCCCCATTAGCTTAGCATGGCCACTGGTGTTCCTACTCATGGGCTCCTGCGTCCCTTTTGTTTTCTTTTGGATATCCTTGGCCCATTTGCTTTTCTTTGGGCTTCCTTGGCCATTTTACTAACTCTGCATTCCCATGAACTTTTACTAACTTCATTGGGTTTTCCTGACCCAATTACTTTATTCTCATCCTTAGGGTTCATGGGCTTGCCATTAACCTCTTATTTTCTTTGTTTACATTACTTTGGGCCTGCGGTGACCCATTCTCACTTTTTTATATCACATGCCGCCCATGGGTATGCTTTTTCTCTCTTTTCGGGCTTATTCGAGCCCACTTGCCTCCTTAAGACCCATTTGTTTATATTATGGGCCTGTGATCCATTATTCATGCCGATTGGGTTTAATGGTTTTGCTCTATGTTTGCCAATTCTTTGCTACCCGTGTTGCTGGGTTGGACTTTCTTCATTCTATTCGAATTCTAAAAAATGACCCTCAACACCTTGATATATAATAATTAACTATATAAACTATAATTTGCACTTGCTATATCATCGTTTACAATCAGGTATGCATAGACTCTTCTTAAAAAAAAAAGAAAAAAAAGGTATGCATGGATAATTTTGTAACGATATAAAACAGCGTTAATACTAAATTTGTGATTCAAGCTATTTGAAAGAGTTTTTATTCTCAGAAAAAAAAAAAAAAAAAAAAAAAAAAAAAAAAAAAAGCAATTTGTACGACACTTGAAAAAAAAAAGAAAAAAGTCAAGGTTTTTTTTTTTTTTTAAGAATCAAAAAGTATTCAAGGTTAAAAAAGAAGGTGGAATCTCTAAGTGTAATACCCCGATTATTATCATTATTAATAAATGATTATTATGCTATTATTATTGTTAGCTTTGTGAGGTGTTGTAGATATGCACGTAGTGTCACGGTAACATTGTTATATTTAGTTTTGGATATGCTACTCTTCAACTAGTGAGAGGTGCGATCATGCGGCAAAACAAAGATATCAATCATTTCAAGAAGTATATATATTGATCACGTGGCCAAACAAAGAATATTACCAAAGCCATTAGTCTTTTTTTTTTTTGGTTAAAAACCAAAGTCATAAGTCATTATTTTTTTTTAGAGAGTTTCAACCTATGACGTCTGCTCCTGATAATTGCTTTTTATTATCAGACTCAGACACCAATCAGTTTTTGGTGTAGGCGAGGATTAAACCCCAGATCTCTTATACAACCATCAAAGACTTTACCAGTTGAGCTAACTGGAACCCACGTCATAAGTCATTATTAGACTATTAGTAAGCGTAGGCAATTCCGTGACCGTGAGTTATAAAAAATATAAGCGTAAGCCTAATTTTATACTTAATCTACAATAATATAATATTTACTATATAATCTATAAACTTATATTTTATACTTTATTTAAAATTACAAAAACCTACAATTTAAAACAATTTATTGATAACATAGCTACTAATCTTTAAATTTTTAGAAATTTTGCAAGCATTGAGAATATAAGAAAAATATGTAATATAATAGTGAATTTGTCAAAATTCACCGTCAATAAAAAGATATTAAATAAAGTTGTAACCTAAGGCTACAACTAATTTTATAACGAAACTTTGTCCTTATAGTATTTTACTAGGAAAAGGATGAGTAAACTGTAAGCAAATAAATTGGACTACGGTATTAGGGTTATTAGGATTAACTTCAATTTGAGTCCTCTTGGTGGACTATTTAAAGTTTTTAAATCAATAGGGTTCCTCTCGTTAAAGAATAATAGAGAAAGAGGCAAAGGGTTAGAGACGGTTCTAAACTCAGCAATAAGGTATCACTCACCACATTGTTCTTTGTTTGAATAACCTTAGAAGCCAATAATGAGTTATAACCTGAAGTCAGTTAAAAAAACCGTGACAATAAGTGAATTAATCTCAATAGCATAGTAAATTTTCTTCGAAACCGTGACAACATGTGAATTATTCTCAATATACTGTACTTTTTTTAGTGTGATTTCACTAGGTTCAAGTTTGGATCTTATAGAGTATTATAGTCTGATTATAGTTCTTTATCATCAGACCAGTACACCAATCAATTTTTGGTATAGGCAATGATTGAATTTTAGATTTCTTATTCAATCATTAGAAACTTTACAAATTGAGCTAATTAAATTCCACAGTTAAAATTAATATTTGATATAATACAATGACTTTTTGGTGTAGAATATCTGTGAATTACATTAGTTTTGATATTTACCTTGCGGAGCCTATAGAAAACGTGACACACACACTCTCTCTCTCCAATTATATTTTATCTTGCCACCTCACACATAGACACTCTCTCCTCTCTCAATAGAGGCATAGCCAATTTCTACTCCCTTTTTCTCTTCCTAATACCGGTTTACACTGAACCAGATTTGGTCCATCGACCGGAAAAAAAAAAAAATGAACACCATATTCGGCAATTCATGTGCTAAATTTGGTGCCAGGCAGAGATTGAACTTCAGATTTCTTATTCAACTATCAAAGACTTTACCAGTTGAGCTAATTGAACCTCCAAGTTAAAATTGATATTTGATATAATACAATGACTTTTTGGTGTAAAATATTTGTGAATTACATTAGTTTTGATATTTACCATGTGGAGCCTATAGAAAACGTGACACACACACTCTTTCTCCCTCCAATTATATTTTATCTTTCCACCTCACCCACACACACTCTCTCCTTTCTCAATAGCAGCATAGCCAATTTCTTCTCCATTTTTCTCTTCCTAATACCAGTTTACACTGAAATTGAATTTTAGATCTTTTATTCAACTATCAAAAACTTTACCAGTTTAGCTAACTGAATCCCACAGTTAAAATTGATATTTGATATAATACAATGACTTTTTGGTGTAGAATATTTGTGAATTACATTAGTTTTAATATTTATCTTGTGGAACCTACAGAGAAAACGTGACACACACACTTTCTCTCTCTCCAATTATTTTTTATCTTTCCACCTCACACACACACACAGACACACTCTCTCCTCTCTCAATTGCAGCATAGCCAATTTCTTCTCCCCTTTTCTCTTCCTGATACCGGTTTACACTGAACTGGATTTGGTCCATCGACCAGAAAAAAATGAACACAAATTCGGCAATTCATGTGCCAAATTTGGTGCCAGTTTGTAGTGGAGTGGCCTCTCTCCTCATTTCCCTCAATAATATACCCCATTTCACATATCACCCTAAACACTCTAATATCAAATACTCTTTAAAAAAAAATTTTAATTTGTAATTTATTAATAGTCAATAGACTCAATGATGCGTAACAACTAACAAGCCTTTTTTTTTTCCCGGTGAAACAACTGACAAGACTCTTTATTTTTTATTATTAAAATTTTAATGCCACAACCTATTTACAATAATGCCAAGATCACGACTAAACCCACAATGCGATGTGCTATGAGTAATAGAGTAATAATGGTGGATTCAATTCTACCATTCACAACTTCAAAAATTTTTACTAATATAACATCAATTTTTAAAGAAAAATGCTAGGATCATAATAAAGTTTATAATTTTTTGTCACAACTTACTTGACAAATTATGAGTGGTGAAGGTGTGAATTCACTGCTTTTTCTCCACTAATCACAACTCACTACGTAAATAAATTGTGAAAAAAGTTGTAATTTTTATTGTGATACTAATATTATTGTTTTTAAAATTGTTCAATGTAGATGATTATGAGTGGTGAAAAAAATGGTCATCCACGTGAAAGTGTCAGATATGTAAATGTAAAAGTGACACATTTCTTGTTCAATGTGGCTTATAGTTGAAAAAAAGGCATGTGAAATTGTCAGACACGTAAATGTGAAAGTGACACATTTTTTATTTAACATGGCTTATTGTGAGTGGTGGAATAAAAATAGTCGTCCATACTAAAGTGTTTAGATATGTGTAGGGACTAGGTTTAAGCGCTTCTTCTATTGGATGAATGGACTTAGACTCAACTAGCTCAATACAATAAATTTATAAAGAATGAGTTTAAGAACTAGGCCTTAGTGAGGGTTACAACAATTAGACATGGTTATGAGTGGATTGAACAACAAGGACGTGGACTAAAGTGTGAAATTCTGTCCTCGGCCCTTATCCGGTGAGCTTGTTGTTCTTATTATTTCTTCAGTGCTTGGTTACAAAGATTTCAAAGATGATACAAATTGCTACAGTATTCTCTGTTTTTAATTCCCGATCCTCCATTCCTGGAGGATTTCTTACATTATATATATATATATCCCCTTTCAGTTGATCTTGACCCTCCATTTGTTGATCATGCAGGCCACTATTCTAGTGCTTGTCACATCAGCCGCCTTCCCAAACCCTCTGTGAATTGCAGCAACCAAGACAGCACTGTTCAGGGGTCATTTCCTCATTAATGCGGCCAAAACATTAGTTGTGGGCATTTAATGCAAAGGTGACAGTTCCTCCTTGAATTGCTCTTCCACCATGCTCCCATGGCTGACCCATTGTATTTGTCCTTTTTCTTGGGATGCTCTGGGATGCTGCCTTTGATGGTGTGCCGCTCTTCTCTTCTATGGTCTCGGTTGGCCAAGGACAGGATTGTTCTCGGCGATATTTCTTGGTAATTTGGACTTTCTTCGTTCGTCCTCGAACGTTTCTTCTTGCTCGGCGTGGGCTTTGGGTTTAGTATGAAGTGAGTCGGGGTTGTCAAATTCTTTGACCCCACAATATGTAAATGTGAAGGTAACATATATTTGACCAATTTATAATCAAATTTTAAAAATTATCAATGTGGCTGATTATGAATAATAAAATAAAATAAAAAAGTTATTCATGTAAGTGATAAGTAATTAATTTTTTTTTTAGAATAAGTGACAAGTAATCTATATATATAGTAATAGGTGAAGCAGAGAGAAAATCCAATTAGATTTCAATTGGATTCTCAATTTTGCGCCACTTGTCCTAACCAAAACTTAAAAAAAAATCTAATTAGATTATAAATTTAACTACAATTTTGTGTCATGTATCTTATCTAAATTTTTTTAATTTTTGTGCCCAAATAAATTATGCATTAACATTTAACACGGAAGCCAAGAAAACCACAATGATAATGCTTATTAGCCTAAACAAGAACATCGTACCTACACACTTTTATGGAGATTATAAATTGGACTCTAATTTTGTGTCATGTATCTTATCTAAATTTTTTAATTTTTGTGCCTAAATAAATGATGCATTAACATTTAACACGGAAACCAAGAAAACCACAATGATAATACTCATTGGTCTAAGCAAAAACATCTCACCTGCACACTTTTATGAGTGATCTCAATAGACTCTAGAGCTCTTCTAATCTCACAACCAAAACCAAGAAGTCCAACGAAAAAGACTATAAAAGTAAAACATCATCTCCTCCTAATTCCATATCGTTATCCCATGTCTCCTCCTCTCTCAAGCTCTACCAACTAGATCCACACATTACCCTCTCCTCCTCTTTACAAATTTCTCAAAGCAAGGCTGGGTTCAAACACAATGTTCAATCCCACTCTTCCTTACTTCACACTCTCATACATTAGCGCCTCATTGGTGCTTCCAAGAAAATTCCAAGCTCAATGATGAGTTTTTATTTTTTAATGTCCCTTTATATATTTTAAATAATAAAATGCAATATTTTCTTTTTTCTTCACTGTAGCATCACTTAAATAATAAAATGCAATATTCTTTTTTTTTTTTATTCATTGTTTTATCTAATACTATCCTATGTATGATAAACCAAAAAAAAAAAAAAAAAAGACCAATAGCATTACTTAAATAATAAAATGCAATATATATTTTTCATTGTTTGATTTAATTCTATCATTCGTGTGATAAACCAACAAAAACAAAAACAAAAAAATTAGCCAATAGCATCATTACAATTAACCAGTCCCGTGCGGTAGCACGGGGTTACATACTAGTTAATATTAAAGTGAGAGAGAGAGGCAAATGGGTATGAAATTAATAAGGAGTTTTAAGTTCAAAATATTTTTATAACAAATTTTAGTTGACAAATTATTACATGCTTTTAATTTAAATTCAATCTTGAAATTACTTTTTTACCTGTTAATAATAATAGTCTACAAATATTATAAAAATATTGTAAATATAACGTTTTTAAAAAGGAACAATGATAAGTTCTTAGAATAACTCAAAACCTTAACCGGCTAGAGTAACCTAGACCTATAAAAAGTCTTGAATTTGATGAACGTGTCACAGAGTCGTCCAAAGACTCATATTTTAGCCAAAAAAAAAAAAGACTTTCCAAAGACTTATAAAACCGAACCTTCGCTAACACGTTTCTCTCTCTCTCTCTCTCTCTCTCTCTCTCTGGTTGACGGCAACGAGCGATTGACTGACTGTACAGGCTTTAGTTTGAACTACAAAGTGTGTCACTTTTTTCTCTGCATGTCGTTGTCTATCTTTCTTTATATATAGCCTATCACTTTATCTTGAGGAACTTTCATAGAATTTTCCGTCTTCTCTTTGTTCTTTCATCTTCTTCTACGCTACTTTTACTATTTGTTTGAGTGTTTACATTGTGGAATATATCTCATTTAGAGAGCGAGAAAAAAAAATTGTGGAATCTCTTTCTGTAGTTGGGATTAGAGTTATACATACTGCAGGTGACTCTTGGTTCCATTTACTCAACCTTGATGCTCTGTTTCCTTTTTTTTTTTTTTTAATGGGTTCTATTATAATATTTTTGAGTTCTTGTGGTGTTGTTATCAATTATGTGTTTTTGGGTTGTGGGGTTTTTCAAAAATTTGTTGTGGATGATTCTGTTTTTTTTTTTTTTTTTTTTTTTTTTTGGGTTTCTTGAAAATAATTTGTTGACATAGTTAACATAACTTTTCAATTCTGTTTCTTGAACATGTACATGTATGTGGCATTACCTTATACTCTGTTTTCTGGGAAAATGAATATCATCTCGATTCTTACGTAATTAGTTGCGTAGTTCTTTGATTTTATTCGGATATAAAAATGAAATTTTCTTGTTTTTATAATCAGATCTTATTTGATTTCATCAAGTTTCCTTATATATGTTTGATTCCTTGTTTGATAAGTAATCTCCAGTTGAACTAGGGTTTACTAAAAGAAATCCAATCTTTAATTGAATCAGGGTTTACGATTTGATTGGTTAGGCTTTCTTTGTAGTGTAATTCGAAGGTATTCTACACCAAAAACATTTTAATTAATGGTTTTGTTAGATAATTTCTCCATGAAGTCAGTTGGGTGTGTTTTCTGTTAGTTTTCAATTTTTTTCCCAGCAAGTTTTTTAACATGTTGAAAGTTCTTTTGTCATATTATTAGATGTTTAAGATATCATACCTTTTTCCTTTTGTTACTCATTGATAAAAAAATTTTAACTGTAGGATAATGGACGTTTGGGAAGACGATAATTCTGATGAAATGGATACTGACAATGACCTCATGGATGATTGTGAGGAAGATTCTTTTTCTGAAAGTGAACAAGAGAAAAATGTCAAACGGTTGCAAAAGTTGAGCATTGACGATAATCTTCATGTGGTATGTATTTGAGGATTTATTTTTTTCGAGATTATCTATGATCAAATTAAGAATGATTCCCTCTGTCTCAAATGTATGCATTTTTTAGAGAGCTCATAAGCATACAAATTTATTTGTTTAGTGCATTGATGCGTTAATTTTTCTGTTCATTCACTAATAAATTAGATTTGATTGTGTGCATATGGTGAGTATAACTAAGCCACCATAAAATTCCATGGCCTAGAGTGAAAACCTCATATAGATAATTGGAAGATAAAGTTTAAACAAAAAATCGTAAACAGAAGTTAATCTTTTTGTAGTAAAATTTGCTGTTCTGCTGATAAAAACCAGCCACCTAAAGTTTACAGGAACATCAAGAATGTCAAGATTTTTCAATCCCAGGTTATGATTTGATGGGATGATTGTGGTGTGAGTCCTACTTGGGAGTTAATTTAAAGGCCTGGATTTACCGTTCCCAGTATTGTAGTGACATTATTCAAAGCAATGTTAAAACTTAACACTTCTAATACCTATCAAAAAAAAAAAAAAATGTAATACTTCTAATAATTTGTTGGTCAGATAATTAGGGGTTTTGTGGTCTTTTATTTTGTTTTACTTTATAATAATGTGCGCTTCAAATTAGTTTATTTCAAGCTCAAGACTTTAAGTGTTGCAAGGGTTTTAAAGAAGCTTATATAAGCTTTGTTTTGGGCTTTTATTATCATTCACAGATTGGAATTTCGACAGCTAGCTTTGGGTTCTTTTTAAACCCTGGAAAGTGTAATGCTTTCTTTCACTAGGACTGATTCCTAGTAACCTAATAGTGTGATGCTATTAGTTTGTTTTCTTAGAGTTTTCTCTGATTTGCTGCAAATACTACCTAAGTTCTGAGTCCTTAAATTCCTAACCAAGTCCACTACTTCCCCAATATTTTACAAACCCTAACCCTTTATTCAAAACCATAAATCTTTCCTTGATATCCTACATGAACATGACTCCTTTATGCTTGTTTTGAATCTTTTGATTAAGAATCTATGACCAACTGGTCTTAATTTGTAATTATTTTTATGAAGAACACATTTGGTTGGATTGTGTTCTTAACTTCTTTTTTTCATGCTTATTTAGTTATAATTTGGCAATATTATTAAAACTGTTTAGATGCCAAGTGATCTTTTCCAGATGAAGATGCTATGCATATATTTTTAATATTTAATGATTGCAATTTCAGGAATATGCACCCCAAAGAAACACTACTGCATATGGCTCTTCCAGATGCCCTGAACATATAAAGTCTAAGGAGAAAATGGGAATTGGAGATTTGGTGAAGGACCATGCCCTTCCTTTCCTCCCAGCAAAATCAATTTGTAGGTTTAGATCTGTTAGCAAAGAGTGGAATAAGTGGATAACTAGTCCATTCTTAGCCCACAAGCAAAGTCATTGCTTCCAAGACATCTCTGGATTCTTCTGTCAAATCGCTGCTGAACACTCCTTCATCTCTTGCGATCCACATTCATGTGGCGTTCCAGATCCTTCCTTCAGTTTCTTGCCTGAACCTGTTATCCTCAGAACCACTTGTAATGGCTTGATTTGCTGTCAAAGTTGCATTGAAGACAATGCCTACTACATTTGCAACCCTGTCAATAGGCAGTGGAAGGTTCTTCCAAGGCCAAATTATTATCATGGACCTGGATCAGCAGTGGCTCTTGCGTTTGAACCTTCTGCATTGAAATTTGAAGCAAATTATCAGCTTGTTTGTGCCATTCGTTTGGCTGATCATCCAGTCCTCTATTTTGAAATTTACTCATCGAGGTCAAAATCTTGGAGACTTGTTGACACTTTATGTTGTGAGTTGGGCGCTTTGAAACTGAGTGGCGATGGGTTTTACATGAAGGGAATGGTCTATTGGGAAACTTTAGCTGGTTCGGTACTGGCTTTTGATCTAACATATGAGCAATTTGGGATTTTTCCACTCCCTCCAGATTGCGGACCAGAAGGTGTTTTGACAAAGAGGCATGGGGAGTTGTGTTACATTCTGCCACATAAAAAAGATAATAAATATGCAATTGACATCTATGGGGATTTTAAAATGGTACTGAAGCATAGTTTTCCTCTTGAGCTAGACAATTTTGGCTATACGTCTGGAGGGTTGCGAGCTTTGTCTTGTCTGAATGATGATGTCCTGGCAATTCTTTTCGGAAATAGGATGATCACTTATCATGTGAAAGCACAGAAAGTGAAAATATTGGGCACAGTGAGGCCCGATGGATTTGTGACATGTCACCCATATGTAAACAGCCTTGTTCCCGTGGACCATCCATTGGTTAGTAGACAACAAGCTGACAGTCGTCCATGTACAAGCTCATCACTATGGCATTCCATTGGTTAAGCCTATGGATATCTACATGCCTGTTATACACCATAAGTCCTTCCCTTTCCCTTTCTCTCAATCCGCCTTGTTGGTTTTAGGATGGTTGCTCGGAACTTTCACTACTTGGCTATGGTTAAGCCTATAAATGGCTACATGCCTGTTCTGCATTATAAGTCCTCGCCCCATTTCTCCCTTTTATCAACCTGGCTTGTTTGTTTTAGGACATTTGCTTGGAACTTTTACTCTTTTGTGGAAGTTTCAATTTGAAACTTATGTTTGATTTAGTTAGTTTTATTAGGCTATTGACAATTTGGCACTACTTGTGTTCAAACTATATGATGGTATGATGGAATAACTTCTTCTTTATCTTCCACGTGAGCAATTTTGATGGTTATTTGGTACCATACAATTCCACACAAATACCTGATAATACAACTCTGATATTTCTGAATTTCATTTTAGTGAAATGTTTAAGATATCGTTTAGAAAATGTGTCAAGCTAATTGCAGAAGCTTGTGTCTTTTTCCCGTGCTAGTTTTATTAGGCTATTGACAATTAATGTTTGAATTGAGGCATGTTTAGCTCTTAGAGCAATAGCCTAGGTTCTGTGTAAATTATGTCTCTGGTTGCGCTGTATGACATAGGTATATGCTTTTCGTAAGTTAGGGCCTCTTTCACTTGATTTCAAAATTCCGCAAGCTCCTGCCTACCTGTCCATTGGCAGTGGTATCTATTTTGGATTACCTGCTGAATCGAAAGCAATAAAGTAGGTGCTATAATATGTTGGCCTTGGCATATAGTTCAATTGGTGAATGCCTGAATGGTGATCGGATATTTTGTTGTATGTTTTTACTACTTAAGGTGTACTTCTGTTATTTCGATAAAGTGGATCTTGTTAATTTGTATATATAATTTTTACTTCTTGATTGCTATACCTAAGTAAAAAATAATAAATATATTGACATATTTATATATTTAGTTTTTATTTCTTAACATATTTTTTGGTTATTGTTGACATAGGGAATTTTCAATTTTGTTAATTTTAATTATATATTTTCTAAATAACTTATGAAATTTTTTTTTTTTTTTGAGAAAGTAATAACTTATGAAAATATATTGAAAATTACATAATCAGTTTTTAAATTTTTTTTTTTTTTTTGAAGCTAAGAGTTCAAAGGAAAATGGATTTAGAAGCTCAGTATCATGTCAAAATCCTAATGTTTCTTTGGAAATGCTGTAACAATAGCCTGCCTGTTAATTCAACACTCATGAAAATAGGATTGCAATCCAACCTGTGAATTTTGTGCAAATGGAACTGAAACAGTTAACGCATATTCTTAGAGATTGTCAGGTGGCAAGAATGTTTTGGAGGGAAGATGGATTACCTCTTGCAAATGATGCTTTCTTTGGTTCTAATTGCCTGGATTGGATACATTCTAAAGCTTGTAATGCTCGGGCAGTTACTAACAAGACATATCTATAGAGTACCTTTTTATTTGGCATTTGAAAGCTTTGGCTACAAAGATTCGAAAAAAGTGTTTCATCCCCAATTTCTTATTGTTCAAAAAAGTGAAACAACTAGTGGTGGAATACTCCTATTGTGTTCTGAACCAAGGTTGCAAAAGTGTTCCAGTTATTGTGCTTATGAGATGGAAGAAGCAAGCCAAAACTAGTTTAAACTTAAAATTGATGATTCTGCAACTTAAGCAAATTGAAACCCTCGGCATTTGGTAAGTGGGAGCCTCATTAGAGGCTGGAATGGGCAATGGGGGTAAAGGCTTTGCCAGAGTAGTGAATTGGGCTAGTAGCATATTGTTGAACTCCGAACCCTATGAGATGGACTTACATGTAGAGACCCAATGAAAAACGATGACCACATTTGCATTATACCTTATGTGGGCATAAAAAACTAACTAGCTTAGAGCATCTTTATCAGTTGTGCCATATGTGCCAAATGTTAAATATTTGGCACATTTGGCACACCAAACACCATTTCATCCCATTTATCAGATGTGCCATATCTCATATTTTTTGCAACATTGAACAGTACCGTGACAAATTGGACGAAATGGGTAACTACACATAAAATTCTAACTATATAATTAGTTGTCAACGTTTTCAAACTATATTTTTTACTAACATCTCGAGTTTCAAACACTCGATTTTGCACATGAAAATCGAGTTTCTAAGACTCAATTTCCAAATAAATATAAGCAAATAAGAGAGGTACCAGAACAGAGAACAACCCAGAAAGAGAAAAAAAAAAAAAAAAAAAAAAAAAAAAAAAAAAAAAAAAAAAAAAAAAAAAACCAGAATGAGAAGAACCCAGAGACAAAAAAAAAAACCAGAAGGAGAAGATCAGATCGGACCACCGCGCACGACCCGCCCAGGCCGGGCGCGAGCCACGCCGCGCGCAAGGCCCAGGCCGTGCGCGAGGCCCAAGCCGCTCCCGAGCCAGGCCGCGCGCCGCCTAGGCAGCGCGCCAGCCCCGGCCGCGCCTGGCTGGTGAGGCTTTCTCTCCCTCTGAGCTCTTTCTCTTTCTCTCCCTCTGATCTGAGTTTGGATTGAGATTGATGTGTTTGAGATTTTTGAAATTTGTTTTTGGACTTAGAATTTAGATCTGAGTTTGGATTGAGATTGATGTGTTTGAGATTTTTGAAATTTGTTTTTTGGTATTTCGGTGCATGGACTTAGAATTTAGATCTGAATTTGGATTGAGATTGATGTGTTTGAGATTTTTGAAATTTGTTTTTGGGTATTTCAGTGCATGGACTTAAAATTTTTTTTAATTTTTTTTTTGTGTTAGAAATCGAGTGTTTGAAACTCGATTTTCATGTGCCAAAATCGAGTGTTTGAAACTCGAGATGCTAGTAAAAAATATAGTTTGAAAATGTTGACAACTAATTATATAGTTAGAATTTTATGTGTAGTTACCCATTTCGTCCTGACAAATTTGCCACGGTACGGAATGCGTGTGGCAAATTTTTTTTTCTTTTTTTATTCCTCTCTTTCTTCTCTCACCGTCATTCTCACCTCTCTCACCTCAATCCTCTCCTCTCTCTCTCACCCCAATCCTCATCACTGCTCTTCCACGCCCACGCCAACGCCAACGCCAACGCCAACGCCGACGCCGATGCCGATGCCGATGCCGACGATCACTTCCTCGCCGACGCCGACGCCGATTTCTCTCTAGCAAGGTTTTTCTGTTTTTTTTTTTTTTTTTGGCTGTGTTTTGATGGGTTTGGTTTCGACAGAGGTGGGTGGGTTCAAATGGGCTAGGCAATGACGATGATGGCGATGAAGATGGTGGGTTTGGAGTCTGGGTTGACTTGGATTATGAAGGTTTTGGGTTTGGAAGTGGGTGTGGGTGAGGGTGTGGAGGCGGTGGGTTTGTCGGGGTTTGTGGTTGAGGTGGTGGTGGTGGTGGGGCTTCTGATTTGGTTTTGGTGGGCTATGGGTTGTGGGTCAAGGTTTTGGGTCGGCGGCATTGTGGGTCGAGGTTGTTGATTTCCGATTGTGGGTCAAGGTTTTGGTGGGCTATGAGTTTGTTTGTTGATTTCTAATGGGAGTTCCGATGGGTTGATCAGGGAGTTCCGATGGGTTTCTGGTTTGTTGTTGTTGTTCTGATTTGTTCCGATGGATTGTGGCTGCCACGGTGGTGGAGGCGGCGGCAGCAGTGTTGTGGTTGTTATTTATTGGGTTAGATATATTATTTTATTGGGTTGTTTATATTATTTTAATGTGTAGGAAATATTATTTTAATGTATAGAATTGTAGTATAAAACATCTGATAAATGGAATGTTGTAAAATAATGTGGTAAAATAATAAAGTAAGGTGATAGTGTGGCAAAATGGCATAATTTTTGCCACATCTGATGCGGATGCTCTAAGGATACTAAATGGATCCATGATGTAAAATTTAATTGACTGACACAATTTATTTATAAAAGAGAAATAGGAAAAAAAAACACTCAACTGATTTTATAAATACCATATATTTCAGATGAAACTAATGTATTACAATAGAAAAATTTTTATTTCCCGTGGTGTTACACTGCATCAGATGGGTATCTCTCTCTTCTTTGGTTTCTAGTCTTTGTTTTCCAACCCCCTTCTATTTGCCTGTCTCCCCCCTTATATAGGTACATTTCTTGCACTTATCCTTACAGCTGTCTTGTTGCTAGGAGCGTTTTCAGGATATTTTCCTCTCCTTTATCAGTTTCCTCCCCTCCCTTATCCTAAATTTGACTTTTGGGGGTATTTGTTTTCTTCAAGTTGTCCCACACCTTAAAATGACAACAAGTCACAATTGAAGCTCTTTATAGTTATTAATAAAGCCTAGATCAACCTAGTATATGCCTAATGTGGGATTCATCACACACTCACATAACACACAATCACTTGTGGGACGAGTGCTTTGAAGGGGTAGAGTATGTTAAGATACTAGCTAGAGTGTTGCACTATGACTAGCATTGATGTAATTAGATGCATTGTATTAGCTGTGTTAATTAGCAAGTGCCGTTAGGAGTTTGTTAATAACAGATTAGTTGTTAGAATAATTATCCGCCAGCGTGTCAAGGTAGCCTTAAGGAGATTCCTTTGCTTAAGAGGCTATTATAGAAAGTTTATTCAGGATTATGGCTATATTGCTCAGCCTTTAACTACATTGTTGAAGAATGATTCATTCCGGTGAAATGATCAAGCTCAAGCAGCCTTCCTCAAGCTTAAGGATGCAGTAGCCAATCCCCCTGTGTTGGCTTTACCAAATTTCTCTAAACCCTTCCTTCTTGAATGTGATGCTTTAGGAGTGGATCTAGGGCTCCACTTACTAGTCCATAACTATTTAATACTAATTGTTATGTATACAATTTTTGATTAATTGTTTTGAGGGAACCAATATTTTCAAATTTGATAAATGAACTACTTTGAAGATGCCGTAGACATCTAAATTAGACTATTTAACGATTTGTAACTTAAATAATCATGAATTTTCTTCCACTAAATTAAAATCATGTCTATTGTTCATTTATTATCAACATCTAAATTTATACAAACATGACTTCCAAATAGATAAAAAATTAAATATTAACTTATTATTTATCAATAAAACTAATCATCATTCATCTCTATCATTATTTATTCAATACTAATTACAATAAAGTGAGTCCAAATCTTGTGTACCACTCTATGTTCCACCAATCACTACTTGTTATGTGTTTATTTTACTTTCCTTATAGAATTACTGAAGTTTAAAATGGAAAGCAATCATACACATGGTAAGATTTGATTGGTGGAACATAGAGTAGTACACAAAAAGTGATACAGAAGATTTGGATTCCAATAAATTAGACTTATAACTATAAATATAAATCCTTTATACCATTTTTTGTGTTCCACTTTATGTACCACCAAATTACAATTTATTTTTTTTTTTTATTTTAAACTTTGACTATTTTATAAGGAAAGTTAAACAAATACATTGTAAATTACAATTGGTAGAACATAAAATAAAATACAAAAAGTATTACAGGTGTTTTTTTTATATGTATATTATATTTTACACTTCTTAGCCGCCAACATTCTTGCTGAGACGGTATATATGTTGCACGAATAATTGCATGCAGCTTTATTTCCCTCTGCAACTCGATGTAGATTCATACTTGTTGGGATAGAAATGTACGTAGCAGCTTTTATTTGTTTGTGCCTAAGGCTGTATTTGTTACAGGTGTGAAGACTAGCGTAGAATCTGGAGAGTTTATATTTGAAGTTAATATCTGTTCCCTATATTATAGGTCCACATAGGATCAATGAGAAGTATAAGCAAAACCCATGCCAGGAACTGGTAAAAGGAATAACAAACTCAAACTAAGTTAGGGGTGATAAAATAAAAGGTATAGACTTTAGAGAGAGAGAGAGAGAAAGGTCCTCCTTTGTAGGAGATCATTGGGAGGGAAGGACAGGATCTCCTTTCAATTATGGAATTCTCAATATGGAACAAATTTTCTTTCCCTTTCCTTTGAGAACAGCTTCTATCTTCAACCAGGTACCTTTTTTCAATACAAGCATTTTTTTTTCCCTTTCTAGGAAGTGTTATCATATATATAATAAGAAATTCAATGGGAAATTTATCATAGGCTGTAAAAATCTAAATCCTAGGAACTTATAGAACCCCCACATTCAATAAAGAACAATGCAAAAATGTTCCACGTTGTTCATTGCTGATTGAACATTTGATTTCTACCATACATAACTCTTTTCTCTGTGTCCATCTTTGCATCTTATATAGGGTTCTCTTGAGACGAGCAGTTGCCGGAGTGGTGGAGTTTCCGGCACATACTTTGACGTAAATCTTGGCCGGAAATCAAAGTTCATGAACCAATAATAATGTCTACTGCTCCGTCACCAAGCTCTTCACCTTCACCACCCGCTCCACCACCAGATTCATCATCAAATAATTCTTCTTCTCCAACTCCATCAACTTCACCCTCACCACCCTCACCATCACCACCCTCACCACCCTCAGAATCACCACCACCCTCAGAATCTCCGCCACCTCCCCCACCATCCGAATCTTCTCCATCACCATCATCCGGCTCTTCTCCACCACCTTCTTCTAATGCCTCTCCTCCTCCACCACCTCCAAAAAACAACTCTCCTTCACCAACAGGCAGTGCCACATCGCCACCTCCCCCGCCACATTCGCCATCTCCCCCCGGTAAATCATCACCTCCACCACCAACTACGCCCAAACTCTCACCTTCTAATAGCACAGTGACGCCGTCCGTTTCATCATCAGTCAGCAGCAATCTACCAATAATAGTGGGAGTATCAGTTGGGGTAGGCGTATTTTTAATTGCTTTGATCATCATTTGTGTCATCTGCCGTAGGAAGAGGAGGAGAAAGCATGATCATATGCAGATATACTATTCAGATCCTTCGCATAAAGGTGCATGCCAAATCCTTAACCTTACTCTGTGCTTCTAGGAGAATCCAAAAGTGAAATTTTTTCATGCATATATAATTCTGGTATTTTAACCCCTATATTTTTTTTTTTTTGAGAATCAATTCTTGGTATTTCTAACTTAATCCTACAACAAAATTTGCTTTTAGTAATATACATACGCATTATCCACAATTTTTATTCTCCACCTTAATTTTTCAAAGGAAAGAGAGAGACGTTACGTTGGAATTAGACCTTATTGACAATAAGATTTTGTCTTTTTTCATGTCTGTATATTAGAAAGTTTATTAGGAAATGTTTTATAGGACTTCCTATTTTGATTTTTGAGAGCTTTGTAATGGCCATTGAAGCTCAGGCTCGGCAAAATGAAGTTGATTAATCGCTTTATTTCCCTCTGTCTTGGGAGGAGCTAGGTAATATCTTGTGCAATAATTGTATCCCATTAATGTCTCACAATATATATGTGAAATCCACACTAGTGTGTGGTACCCACTAACTATGGGACATCAATTACATGCAACTAATATATAGATAGCCTTCCACATAAGAAATTATGGAACCATGTTCTAAAATATTTTACTAGGAATCATTGAATTCATGAGACTAAATGTTAGGGGAAACGGATTTTAAATATAGTTCAAAATTCAATTTTATGTACTTTACTATTAAAAATCCTCTTCTTGATTTTAAGTATCCAAATTTATACTCCAATTATATTCATATATTCTTCTTCTTCTTTTTAATTGTAAAATAACCAAAACTTTAAAATGAAAAAAAAAAAAAAAAAACAAATAAATATATGCATAGAAATCTATAATGGGTGGAACATAAAGTAAAACATTAAAATTGAGATAGATAATTTTTATCCATAATAACTTACATGCAATCCATTTATGATTCTTCTCATCATGCTAAGCAATCACTGGTTTGTGCTGTTGATAACCATTCCATGATTTGTGATGCCTAGGTGCTAGTCATGAATACTACAATGGTCAACCTGCTTGGCACATTAATACTCCCCAAGCGGACCATGTTGTGAGGCTATCCCAAGGAGCATCACCTGGGCTTCCCTGGAAATCACCTCCTCCTGCACTCCCCACCAGTAGCGAAGAAATGAGCGGCGCTTACTCTGGCCCACACAGACCCCCCTTGCCACCACCCTCACCAAACCTTGCACTTGGATTCAACAAGAGCACCTTCAGTTATGAGGAGCTAGCAGCTGCTACAGGCGGTTTTGCACAGGACAAGTTGTTGGGTCAAGGTGGGTTTGGTTATGTGCACAAGGGTGTGTTGCCTAATGGAAAAGAAGTTGCAGTGAAGAGTTTAAAGTCAGGGAGTGGACAAGGAGAGAGAGAATTCCAGGCTGAGGTTGACATTATTAGCCGTGTTCATCATCGACATCTTGTGTCACTCGTTGGATATTGTATTGCTGGTGGGCAGAGGATGTTGGTGTACGAATTTGTTTCCAATAAGACCTTGGAATATCACCTCCATGGTAAGAAGTTCTATGCTTGCATTTTGGTCCATACTACATCAACATCTGTTATGAACTTTATGAAATCTTATTAATTTTCCAAGTAATATATTACCTAACTTTGGCTTCCATGATATTTGTTAGTTGCAGGAACGGATCGTCCAATCATGGATTGGCCAACCAGGCTTCGTATTGCAACAGGATCTGCCAAAGGGCTTGCATACCTTCATGAAGATTGTAAGAAATTCCCAGCCTCTCTCACAGTGTTCATCTGATATGTAATTTATTTTCACCGATTTATCTTGCTTAAAAAAACAAAAACAGAAAATCAAAATAAGCACTATAGCTGTCTCATTTGTTCATTGAAATTGCTTGCAGGCCATCCTCGGATCATACATCGGGATATCAAAGCAGCTAACATTCTCCTTGACGAAAACTTTGAAGCCATGGTATCTGTTTTTTTACCCAAGTGCTCCTACACGATATATCCACTGATAAAATTTGTAGAACTGTTCACTTTCCTAGCATTTTATATGATAGGATGCTTCTGATGCTTATGCTTATTATTCAGGTGGCTGATTTCGGATTGGCTAAGCTGTCTTCTGACAATAACACTCATGTATCTACACGTGTCATGGGAACATTTGGGTATGTTGTCATCAAAGTTATTAGTTTTTATTAGATAGGTAAAACTTAGGTATAATTTGTTTGATGTAGGACATTAATACCTAAGTTTAGCCCTTCTATGTGAGTTTATCAATAAAAGAACTTCTCTATGTGGCAATGCAGGTATTTGGCTCCAGAGTATGCTTCAAGTGGAAAGCTGTCTGATAAATCTGATGTTTTCTCTTATGGTGTCATGCTCTTGGAATTAATAACTGGGCGGCGACCTGTGGATCCTTCAAGTGCAATGGATGATAGCTTAGTGGACTGGGTTTGTATACTTTCTTTATACTTTGTCAATTTTGAGTATTTGTAGTTTACATTGAGATTGTTAGTCCAAAATTTCTCTGTTTTTCCCGTTTGTCCTGTTAGCATTGAGTTTTTCTGTAAATGTGTAACAAACTGCAGGCTCGACCACTCCTTACTCGTGCTTTGGAGGAAGGCAAATATGATGAACTGGTAGATCCAAAGTTAGAGAACAATTACAACCGTAATGAGATGGCACGCATGGTTGCCTCTGCCGCTGCCAGCATTCGTCATTCTGCCAAAAAGCGCCCGAAAATGAGCCAGGTATGAGGCTTTAAGTTTAACCCTAGAACCAGAAGATATATCCGATATATGCATCTTTGCTCTCACAATATATGAGTCTTACACATGGCTATGGAGCATACATTGTGAGAGAGATGATGCATAAGATAATTATTGCAGAATGAGAAAGAACACATGCAGATACATTCTTTAACATGCTTTAAATTTATAATGAATGTTTCTAATGTATAGGAACACATTCATCCAAAAATAAATAAATAATAATAATAATGTTTAACCCTTCTTGACTCGATTGTAATAATCATGGAAAGCAGATTGTGCGTGCATTGGAGGGAGATGTATCGCTGGATGACTTGAATGAGGGAATGAGGCCTAGCCAGAACTCCATTTTCGCCAGCTCAAGTATTACTGGAAGCTCAGACTATGACAGCACCGCATATAATTCTGACTTGAAGAAGTTCAGAAAGATGGCACTGACAAGCCAGGAATTTGTGAGCAGCGAGTTTGGCACATCCAGCAATGAGTCCCACGAGATGGGTAACAATGGAGGGAACCAAAAGCAACACTTTTAAACTGCCTGACTAGTGACTACCCTTATGGAAGGACTTGCTTGACAATGGGGCCTAACAAAGCGATCTTGGTGTTCAAACATTTCAAAGAATTGTATTCATGATCCAGTTAACGTTTATAAGTTGTTTTAATTTGATTTTTGGGTTTCGAGGTGACACTGAGAAAGATCTGCGGTTCCATTGATCCTTGATTACTTTCTTTTTATAATTGGATATGTTCTATTGCATATATATACTAAGCAATGGAGACAGATCTAGCTTGTATTATTTCAGAAATTTGTTTGTATAATACAATTGAATCTGTTATAACTTTCTCCAAAAAAAAAAAAAAAATTATGTTAATAAAAGATCTATAGCTTATATTATTTCAGAAAGTTGTTTGTATCATACAATTGAATCTCTGTTATAACTTTCACAAAAAGAAAAAAAAAAATCTGTTCATAAAAAAAATTGGGATAGTTTAGTAAATCATTTTCTAACTAAATCTTATTAAAAAAAGAAAAAAGAAAAAGGATATCATACTTGTTCCGGTGATAAGTTGGATTAGCTAGGCCTCTTACATGGCACAATAACAATTAACAAGCCATGAATCAAAATCCGCTGTCCCCAAATAAACAAAAATCATGACTTTTCAATAGGATCTGTGGTCACTCAAGACCACCACAAATTTTTCCAAGATGCCCAACCCTTAAATTAGGCCTCTCTCTTTAAATAAAAAAGGCCACATACATGCCGGCTTGTACGTTTTACCAAAACATAGAAGTTGATACTTGATAGAACTACAGAAGAATTCAAAGACTTTATGCCTTTGTGCCAGAATAACTCCTCGTTGCAAAATAATAGTGGATATTGGATCAGAATTTTTTGGGTAATTGTTATTACACAAAAATTATTTTTGAACTAAAATTATGACTTCAAGATATGTTTTTAATTCAAAAACCGAATTATGTGTAATTTGTATGTAATAGCTAGGTAAGGATCAATGGATCATGTGCAATAGACACTGTCCTTTTTTTATTTATTTCAGTTTCAACAAAAGAATTAGTAGCGGCTCCATTTGTAAGTAAGGGTTGTCATATATAATAATAATAATAATTTATTTTGATTAGTCCAAAATTATATATAATAATAATAAAAATTTTATTTGATTACCCTTTAAAAAAATTTAGGAACACCCTCAAATAAATTTTTTTTTTTTATTTGTTCTACTTTCAAGCAAAAAAAAAAAAAACAAATCCCAAAAAAACATTTTGAACTAAAATTTGGAAAAAAAAAATTTGTAATAGAGTCCACCAGGGAAAAAAAGCCCAACATCAATCCTAAACAACAGATGGTAATTTTTTTTTTATTTGTTTACCCTTTAAAAAAATTTAGGAACACCCTCAAATATTTTTTTTTTTTTTATTTGTTCTTCTTTCAAGCAAAAAAAAAAAAAAAAAAAAAGCCCAAAAAAACATTTTGAACTAAAAATTGGAAAAAAAAAATTTTGTAATAGAGCAAGCCCACAAGAGAAAAAAAGCCCAACGTCAATCCTAAACAACAGATGGTAAAACAAACCCAATCTAAAGAAAAAAAAAAACAAGGTAAAGCAAAACCAACAAATTACAGATGGTAGCAAACCCATAGATTCTCAAAAAAAAAAAAAAAAAAAAAAAAAAAAAAAAAAAAAAAAAAAACCAAAACCCAATATACTGAAATCAGAAACCAACGAACGGCGCAACCAAACACTAATAGATGTTGAAAGAAAGAAAGAAACATAACCTAAAGGAAAAAACCTAACCCAACATACTGAAATCAGAAACCTATGGACGACAACGACCAACGGATGGAGATCGGGCCTCAAACTCGAGCTGCAGAACGGCAGAACACATCAGATCAGAGATCAATCTTCCTCGCCTTGACGTGCTACCTTATGGCACTGCCCCTTAGCCTTAGGCCTCCCTGCTCCTCAACCTCAAGGTATTTCATCTTTACACTTAACTTCTCTCTCTTTTTCTCTCTTACATATACAGGTCATTGGATTTGGGTTAATGGATTTCTCTCTATCTCAATCTCTCTCTCTTTATCTAATGAATGAAAGTGAAATGAAATGAGACTCTCTCTCTCTCTCTCTCTTTAAGACTTTATTTGATTCTCTATTTCTCTTTGAACTGTGATTGGCTAATTGCTTTTGCTTAGCTTCACTTTATAACTATATTAATATTTGCCCCTGTTTTTGGCTTTATTCGTTGGTGTTAGTGTTGGTGAGATACAATTAATTGTCTTTAGTGTATTGTGATTTGTGATTGTGAATTTATCTGTTTGGCTCTTGTGATTGGGGGCCATGGGGCTTGTCTGTTGAGTGGAGGGTGGATGGGGGCATGGGGCTGAGGTGGGATATTTGAATTGGGGGAAGTAAATGCACATGAGATGTGTGCTAGTGCAACTAATAAACAATAATTTAATTAACTAATAATTAATTGGGGGAAGCAACTAATAAACAATAATTAATAATTTAATTAACCAATACATTATAAAAGACAAACAAATTAAATTATGTTAGGCTAAACCATAATTAATAATTTTATAATTAATGAAACAAGAAGTTTTTCAGCAATGAAATATATAAAGAATGAACTGCGCAATCGAATGGGAGATCAATGGATGAATGATTGTTTGATTGTGTATATTGAAAGAGATGTATCTTGTAGCATTGATAATGAGACTATCATGCAACAATTTCAAAATATGAAAACTCATAGAAGGTAATTGTAAACTTTATGTATTTGCGTGTTTTTTTATTGTTGTTGTTGTCAATATATGAGTTTCTCTTTTTATTAGAATGTGTAATTTATGCTTCTTATAGAATACCCTGGAAAAAATTCTTGGAGCCACCACTGACCAGCCTAATTTGAAAATTTTAAGAATTTGAGTTCTACAAAAATAGAATAATGCTACATCTACAAAATTTTTACAACAATTCACAAAAAAATCTTAGATAGTAAGTTATTACTGGTTTTAAACTAGGCCACCATTGATATTAATTTTTTATCCATCAATAAAAACTGGTCACATAAGAATTGTTACAAAAAATTATAAACGTAACATTTCTCGTAAAAATAATTTTAGCCCCCAAACTAAATCCTTAACTCTTTAAAAAAAAAAAAATTAGCTTAAATAACTGAAAAAGCATATTACTCACATTTCAATATTTTTAGTTCTCACTTTATCTCTCATCATTACTTTTTTTATTTTTGATTTTTTTAGTAGAAGTAAATTATAGAACTTAATATTCTATTTTTATTAGATTTTTGTATAATTTAAGTTTTCTAATAATTAGACTACGAAAAAATTCTTAATGCCGCAAAGAATGACTCTTTTTTCTTAGTGAAATCAGTCTTGGATGAGTGAACTCTCCCTGACTAGCCCTATATCAAAGGACAGCCATAGCCGGTAGCCGCATAGAATAAGACCCTAATTTTGCCAGCGTACTATTTTGCATGCGTGTTAATTGGAGCGAACATGGGCGTATTTTTTTCCTTCTCTCTCTTTCTTTCTTCGATTTTGTAGGCCGAAACTTGACATTGCTTTCCACTACTTATCTATCTCTTCTAAAATTGACGCAAGTGACTTTCCTTTCTTTGATTTTTTTTTTTTTTTTTTTTGTTCGCACGTAAATATCCATAAACCTAAGCCTTTTGTGAACTTAATTTTGCCATTCATTATTCATGCATACTTTCATATCATATATGTATTTTTACTTCATTAGCTCAACTGGTAAAGTCTCTTATCCGCGCCAAAGATAAGGCTGTTGGGCCTAACCTCACTTGGGCTCACAACTTATTTGTAGTGTGGGTTTGAGGATTTCCTACTATGGGTAATTCTTAGTCACGAGACTCACCAAAGCCCTCTCTCCCTTTTCTCTTTCTATCACTCCTTTCTCCCTATTCTCTCAATTCTTCCAGAATCTTTCAACCACCCTCTCCTTCTTCCCCTCCTCTCATATTTATAGCTCCCCATTTATGGAGAGACTATCATTGCTCCCATGGTCAGTGTGATGTGAGGTCTAGTACAGTTGATTGTAAGTGGGTGGTTAGGTGTGAGTGGCTTTAGAACTTGGTTCCCACTTCCATAGACAACTCGGCAGCGAAGTTTCGTGGTTAATGCGATGGGAGGTCCAATAGTGTCGATTGTAAGTGGGTGGTTAGGTGTGGGTGGCTTTGGAACTTGGTTCCCACTTCCATAGACAGCTCGGCAGCAAAGTTTCGTAAAGTTTTGCCGGACATGCAAGCGATGGCACGTATGCTCGTCAACTTTTCTTCGATGCTCGGGGACGTACTGTCGAGCAAGGGCCTTTGTAGTGAAACTTGGGCCCTTGGCTTAGGTGGGTACAGACTAGGCCTTTGGGCAAGTGGAGGCCAGGCCCATGGGTTACGCCTTCGCATCAAAGTTCTAAGCCCAAATGGGTTCGGGTATTGGATGCCGTACACTAGCCCCCCCTTGATTCGTGCCCAAAACTTAGTGTGAATTAAGGAATCCAAAAGGCGCACATCGTTTAATTTTAGTGAAGCGACATCTGGGGTGCTCCAGAGTCCCATTAATGCGATCCTAAAAAGGCGGGCCGAATCTGGCCGTTCGGTTCAACCCTCATTATTACCTGACGGTTCATGAACCGAGGTGGCATAGGCGCCAGTTGGCATTGGAATCTGCGAGGCTTGCTAATTAATATTCATAATGGTTGATTAACCACTGCTTATCTCTCTTGGGTCTCCTATAAAAGGTCTGCTCCAAATCATTCTTTTACTTTTTCACTCTCTACTCTCTAAGATTCCTTCTCCGCCATGCATTCATCTGCACGTTCATCCTCCAGCCCAGAATTTCTCCCAATCTTAGAGCCCAAAGTAAGTTCTCTGCCTCTTCTCTTTACTTCCGTATCTTCCCTTATTCGTTTTTTCCCAGAGTCTAGGATGGGATATTCTTACCTTTTAGATACGGAGGCGGCCTTGGCCGTTTTCAGGCAAGGTTTTGGCATCCATGATGATGTGGAAGTTGCGTATTGCCACGAGAGTGAAATCTCTCTTCACAGAGGGGGTAACATTGCCTTTTTCCCTTTGATGGCAATCCTGGAAGGCGAGGTGAGGTTCCCCGTAGACCCCCTTTTACTAGATACCCTTAGGTACTATGGGTTGTGCCCCGATCAGCTTCCCCCCAACTTTTACCGAGTAGTGAGTTGCATGAGTCGGTTGAACCAGATGTTCGATTTACAGTTAGACTAGCATGACATAAATCACATATACAGTTTATGCGGGAATAAGAAAACAAATTACTACTTAAGGGTTAGAGACATGAAGGTACGGCTGATCTCCTGCCTACCTGATTCAAATAGGAACTCTGCCGGGGAGTTTGTCCAAGTGAGAGGCAACTGGTTTGCCAGTGACATTCCCTGCCCCCTCACCAGGCTCGAAATGGGTTCGTACCGATCATTGTCTTGCCCTTACTTCTTATTCATTACTATGCATGGATATATGTATTTCTCATATTGTAAATGTTTTACTTTGAGGATTATCTGTGTGGTTGTTTTTTGCAGACGGCAAAGTGTTCATCCCGAATGTCAAAGTAATGCATGTACCGGATTTGAACTTCATGCTCAAGTCCAAGATTTTTGTTCACTCAGACGGACAGCTCTAGGCATCCTACTTAATACTCAGAGTTGATCCCGTGTACTCCACTTGGCAAGCTTTCAGCCAAGCTTTGCTAGTTGACAACCCCCTCTTGTCCTACATCGACGTACAGCATACAAACTTTCTCCCCTCGAAGTTTACGGTAGGTGAGGCCCGTGAGTTAGGTCCTCGATACATCTGCTCTGACGAGCGCCAGCCTGTGCAAGACGAGTCAGCCGAGCGTGTGTCCCGGGCTAGCCGAGAACAGGCTCACTAGCAGATTTAGCATGAATCCCCCGCCCAACCCGAAGCCCCCGCCAACCCTGAAGATCCGGCCCCAGATACCGAAGAGGCGATTGCCAAATCCTCCGGCCTCCCCGAACCCAAACACGATCCAATTGAAGAGATGGTGACTAGAAAGACAATAACGATCAGTCGATTCATCCCCGGCGCCAGGCCTGCCGCGCAACAGCAACAATCCCAAGGTCGTGGCTAGACCCCTCCTCCCACGCTTCCTACCCCGAGTCGGCAACGAAAAAGGCAGCGTACAACCGAACAAACACACATTGTCCCGGGTGACACGCCCTCAAAGACTCCTCCTCAGCCATCAAGTGGCATCCTAATCCGTGAGCCCTCGACTCAGACTAGAACGCAAGTGGCGTCCTTTTCCCGTGCCGTTCCTGCGTGGCATCCTTCATTTGTGTTGGATGGCAAACTCCTTCCCTCTGACGTAAGCATGCGTGTTTGGGAAAAGGAAGCAGGAGGTCGCGTTGCTCAAACTCTGGCGCGCGGCCTTATGCTGCCCGAGGACATGAATGCCTTTGAAGAAGGCACAGACGAGTCCATGGGGAGGAGGCTGCAATGGCACACTATCGCGGTAAGTTAAGTTTTATTTTTATTATTATTATTATTATTATTATTATTTTACCACTAACGCTCCACTCTCCAGGGTTTGGTGTCTTTTTTTTTTTTTTTTTTTTATACATCGTCAGGCCGCATAACTGGCGTATATACTTGATGGGTGACTTAAGAATCTGGCAGAGGACGCTAGTCGGGAAAAAGCTTTAAAGGACGTGGCTGAGGTGAACGCAAAGGAGAAAGCCGTGGCTGCTGCAGGCCTGGATAAAGGAGACCGAACTTAGGTTGGCAGAAGCCGAGAGCATAAACAACGCGCGGTCCGAGGAACTAGCCAACTTGAGGGCAGCCCTAGATGCTAGTGAGAACAAATGGTATAACAAGGGGTTTGCTGATGTAGAGAACTCAGCTGAACCCGTCATAAGGGACGCTCGGAAGCTAGGATTTGAGGAAGGGTGGCTGGTTGCTTTGCAGGCTTTAGGAGTCCCCGAGGATTCTCCTTTAAGAAACACCAGCCAGATTCCCTTCCCAGATCTCGCACCTGATGCGCAAAATCCTCCGGGCCTGTTGATGAAGAAGAAACGACCAGCCTGAGGGAGTTGGTAGAGCAGATAGATTCTCACGTGGAGATGGAAGAAACGGAAGTGGTCAGCCATCCCCACCCTGGAGACCAGCTCGGTCAGGTTCCCCTTCAAACCTTGGCACAACAGCAGTTTACCGAGTCCGATACCCGGGAGCAACTTGCAGACTCCACGTCTTAATTGCCAAACCGTACTTTCTTTGTTTAAGAAAAGTTTCTCTAGTTCTTTTTACTTCATTTATGTTTTTTGGTTGGTTTGCCCATGTCACCGAGTTGTGGTGACTGAACAATTAATTTTCTGTCGGGTTTGATACTTATATGGCCACTGTGTTTCATGGTCGGAATACTGCTTTAATTCCTAATATGATGGTTTAGTTTCCGAATAATCATTATGCTTTTTATTTGTTTTATGCTTGCGCTGTAGCGGTCCGGGTAGTTGAATCCTGTTTCGTCATAAGACGAGGATTGACTTACCTCGGATGGAGGTACCTGTATCCTGAAGGGGCTAGCCCTTCTATGGTGGCGACGAAACTTGACGTGAGGATCCTTCCGTAATTAGGAAAATTCACAGTGTAAGGACTGCTTCTGCTCAGCGATATAGATTGAGCTGGGGATAGGACGTCTGTAATGAGATCAGTCTTTTAAGGCTTCCCCCTGCTTGATGATATAAATTGAACCGAGGGGCAGGTTTCTGTCCTAAGATTTATTTTTTAAGGTTTCCACCTACTCGGTGATATAAGTCGAACCAAAGGGCAGGTTTCTATCCTAAGATTTATTTTTTAAGGTTTCCACCTGCTTAGTGATATAAGTCGAACCGAGGGGCAGGTTTCTATCCTAAGATTTATTTTTTAAGATTTCCACCTGCTCGGTGATATAAGTCGAACCGAGGGGCAGGTTTCTGTCCTATGATTTATTTTTTAAGGCTTCCACCTGCTCGATGATATAGATCGAACCGAGGGGCAGGTTTCTGTCCTTAGATTAATTTTTTAAGGTTTCCACCTGCTCGGTGATATAGATCGAACCGAGGGGCAGGTTTCTATCCTATTAATTTTTTTTTAGGTTTCCATATGCTCAGTGATATAGATCGAACCGATGGGTAAGTTTCTGTCCTTAGATTAATTTTTTAAGGTTTCCACCTGCTCGGTGATATAGATCAAACTGGGGGGGCAAGTTTCTATCCTTAGATTAATTTTTTAAGGTTTCCACCTGCCCGGTGACATAGATCGAACTGGGGGGGCAAGTTTCTATCCTTAGATTAATTTTTTAAGGTTTCCACCTGCCCGGTGACATAGATCGAACCGGGGGGGCAAGTTTCTGTCCTTAGATTAAGTTTTTAAGTTTTCCACCTGCTCGGTGATATAGAACAAACTGGGGGGGCAGGTTTCTGTCCTTAGATTAATTTTTTAAGCTTTCCACCTGCTCGGTGATATAAATCGAACCGATGGGGCAGCAATAGAGTAACACAAATCTGTATGAACAAACATTACTATTATCATTAGTAAAACATATACAGGGCATCGCACAACTTATAACTCGGCGTACGATCGATGAGTGGTAAAACTTCTTCAAATTATGGACATTCCATGGCCGAGGCAATGGTCTCTCGTCTAGTTCTTCCAAGTAATACGCCCCCGCCTCAGCGACTACAGTAACCCTGTACGGCCCCTCCCATGTCTGTGCCAATTTCTCGGCATTCGTATTTCGCATGTTCCCCACGGCCCTTCTCAAGACCAAATCTTCAGCACCAAACTCCCTCGCTCTTACACCTCAACTATACCTCTTGGCAAGTCTTTGTTGATACTCTGCGAGCCGTACAGTCGCAGCCTCCCGACACTCTTCCAATTTGTCCAAACGTTCAACTAGCATCTCATTGTTTTGGCCGAGGTCAAATCCCATGACTCGTGCACTGCATAGATTCTCCTCGGTTGGTATCATGGCTTCTGCTCCGTACATGAGAGAGAATGGTGTCTCGCCCGTGGACCTCCTAGGAGTTGTCCGGTAAGCCCACAAGACATTGGGCAGCTCCTCGACCCATTTTCCCTTTGCACCCTCCAATCTTTTCCTAAGCCCATTCACAGTTACCTTATTCACGGCCTCAGCCTGACCATTACTCTAGGGATATGCCGGAGTAGAATACTTGTTTTTGATGCTGAGATCTTCGCAAAAATTACGGAAGGCCCAGCTATCGAACTGCAGCCCGTTGTCTAATATAAGGGAGTTCGGCACCCCGAATCTTGTGATTATATTCTTCCATACAAACTTTTTTACATCCACGTCCCGTATATTGGCCAAGGCCTCTGCTTCTACCCACTTAGTAAAATAGTCGACAACCACCAAAACGAACCTTCGATTACCCGTTGCCCGAGAAAATGATCCAAGTATGTCCAACCCCCACTATGCAAAAGGCCAAGGACTGCTGATTGGGTTTAAATGGCCTGCTGGCTGGTGGATTAGGGGGGCATGTTTCTGACATTACTCACACTTACGCACATACTCGGTGGCGTCCTTTTGCATATGAGGCCACCAAAATCCTTGAGTCATTGTCAGGTGTGCCAATGATCGTCCTCCCACATGACTGTCGCACACACCATCGTGTAGCTCGACTAAGAGTTCGCCCACCTTCTCTGGGTGTAAGCATAAAAGGTATGGCCCTCCAAAGGAACTTCGATATAGTTTCCGATCCTGCGATAGCCAATACCGAGGGGCCATTCTGCGGATTTTGCTCCCTTCCTTTTCATCAAGCGGGACTCGGTCCTTGGCTAAAAAGTCAATGATGGGATCCATCCAGCTAGGCCCAAACGTTGTAATTGCTGTAACATCGATCCCCGCAACCCCCGAATCACCAGCTGCCCTGATACTTGGCTTTGGAACCAGTTTCACTTTAATTAGCCAAGGTATCTCTTCGGTTATTGATGATGCCAATGTGGCAAGGGAATTGGCGTATCTATTCTGTGCCCGAGCGACCTGTATTACCTTCACCTTGCCAAGCTTGGTTATAGCATGCTTCACCTATTCCAAATATGCTTTCATCCAGGGATCTTGAGCTTCAAAACTGCCTTGCACCTGATTAACTACCAGACGCGAATCCGAATACATTTCTACGTATTGGGCACCCAAACTTGAGACCGTCCTTAATCTGGCTAGTAGAGCTTCATACTCTGCCTCGTTGTTGGAGGCTTTGAAGCCCAATTTGAGGGAGTGTTTCAATCGTATTCCCTCTGGGCTGATTACAACAATCCCCGTGCCAGCCCCCGTGGAACTAGAAGTGCCATCCACGAATACCTTCCGCAGACGATGATCCAACTGACAAACAATTTCGAGTGCGTTCGTAGGGGAAAATTATGCCACGAAATCAGTTAACACCTGTCCTTTATTGCATTTCTCGGCCTATACCTTATGTCGAAAGCTCCAAGTTGAGTCCCCCTCTTGGCTATCTGCCCCATGAAGTCAGATCTCTTCAGCAATGACTGTAGGGGGTATTCGGTCAACACATATACGATATGAGCTTGGAAATACTGAGGCAACTTCCTGGTGGCATGCACTAAGGCCAACACCAATTTTTCCAAGGGCAAGTATCTGGTCTCCGCGTCAACTAGGGTCTTGCTAATATAATACCCGGGCTGCTACACCCCCCGGTCCCTTAGTAGTACGGCGCTCACTGCATGGCTAGACACCGAGAGGTACATATATAGGTCTTCCCCGGGCTCTGGGGCTGTCAGCATTGGTGCACACGCTAAGTACTCTTTTAGACCCTGAAAAGCTTTCTCACACTCGTCGTTTCACTAAAGCCCCTTCCATTTCTTCAGAAACTGATAAAATAGCCGACAGCGATCCGAAAATTTGGAAATGAATTGGTTGAGGGCGGCTAACATCCTTGTTAACACTTGTACTTCCTTCGGACTGCTTGAAGATTTGAGGCGGTTCACTGCCTCAATCTGGTCGGGATTAACTTTAATTCCCCGGTTGGTGATCAAATACCCCGAAAATTTTCCCGCACCTACGCCAAAAGCACACTTTTCTGCGTTAAGGCACAACTTATGCTGCCGTAATAGCTCGAACCCCTCCCGGAGATCCTCTACGTGTTGCACTTCCTGCTTGCTTTTTACCATGTCATTAATATACACTTCAACTGTACGTCTAATTTTTTCTCGGAACATCCTCGTCATCATCCTCTGATATGTTGCCCCGGCATTTTTTAGCCCAAAAGGCATCATGGTGTAATGATAATTGGCGTCAGGGAATATGAACGTTGTCTTCTCCTGGTCCTCGGTAGCCAAAGCAATCTGATGATATCCTTGAAAGGCGTCCAAGAAACTCATCCTCGGGTGCCCGTAGGTGGCGTCCACCAACTGATCAATTTTTGGCATGGGGAATGGGTCCTTAGGGCATGCTCGATTTAAATCTGTGAAGTCTACGCAGACCTTCCACTTGCCATTCTTCTTCTTCACTACCACAGTGTTCGCCAACCACTCCGGGAAGAAGATCTCCTTTATCACCCCCGCCTCTTTCAGCCTTTGAACCTCTGTCTTTACTGCTTCTACATGTTCCCTAGCCATTCTCCTCGGTCTCTGCTTCTTAGGGGGGAACGACGGGTCTACATTAAGCTTATGGACAATGAACTCAGGATCCACCCCGAGCACATCGTAGGGATTCCATGCGAACACATCCATGCTCCGCATAAGAAACAATAACATTTCTACCCATTCCCTGGTTGTTAAGCTTACTCTTATTTGGAAATGCTTGCCAGTGTCTGGCAATATTTTAACCTTTATTAGCTCCTCGGCGCACGCAGCCCCCGCTTCATCTCGAGGTCTCTGTAATTGTTATAATGGCGTTTCCTCAGTGTTTCCTTTCCGTTTAGCATGCTTATCTTCCCAGCTAGCCGCGGCGACGAGGCATTGTCTCGCCACCCGTTGGCACCCTCTTACCACAGCAATGCCCTGTTCTGTAGGAAATTTAACCTTTATGTGCAAAGTGGACGGGACAACCCCCATGACATGAATCCACGGCCTTCCCAAGATTGCCGTGTAGGGGGAAAATGAGTTGACTACTATGAAAATAATCATTACCTCCTTACCTTCCACGCTCACGGGCAGGGAAATTTACCCCTCAGGAATCACCACCCTTCCATCGAATGAGACCAATGGCATATTATACTTTGTCAAGTCTTGACTCTTCAATCTAAGCCCCTTGAATAGGTCAGAATACATCACGTCGGCCCCGCTGCCTTGGTCTATCATCACCATTTTCACCAAGAAACCACTCACCCAGGTCGTGACTACCAACACGTCATCGTGCAGTTGTATCGTCCCCTCTAAGTCGTCTTCCCCAAAGGCGAGTGACTCCCAAGCATGTTTCACTTTCTTGCTTGCTGGCTCTTTGTTCAGGGATTCTCTCATGGGTACGACAGTCAACACTCCCCTCTTGGTCGCAGCCGCACCCCCCCGGTGCGACGAGGATCATCTCAATTATCCCCAATGGTGGCGGGAGAAGGTTTCCTCTCTGCTGAACACCTTAACCGGTGCCCCGATCACCGGGGTTTACCACGAACTCTTTCAGATGTCCCGCCTTTACCTGTTGACACCCCATTTTGCAACCCGCATTTAACCTCACATGGAGGGTAAAAGGGTACTTTCACCTCAGAAATATGCATCTTGATTCTGGCCATTAGATCCTTAATCTCATTTCACCAAAATGATCTTGATGTTGTAACGATCAAATTGACTGGTCATGAGCCCTAATCGGACCACCGGATTGAAAGTTATCATCAAATCAATTTTTAATGGCTGAGATGTACTATCACAAATTGAGTCCGACTATACTTGATTATGAACAATTGATTTCAATTGGTTATAAGTGTAATCAATTGGAGATCAATGATGTGTCATAATTTAATTGGTTAGGACTACATTTTATGGTGAGGTTGCATACACCTAATTAATTAGATAGTTAAACATTAATTCTTCAATGAGTAATTTGTGCAATTATCTTTTAATTAGTGTAAATTTGGAACCAATTAAGTCTGAGTTTGGAGTGATTGGAGCCATTTAATGTTAATTGGGGACTAATTTGGAACCTATTAATGTTAATTGTGCTGAAATCATTTTCTAACAAATGACCTCTGCTCACTATTTCATCGATATCTCTCAGAATATTTTGAATCTGTGAATGAGGTTAATTTTCCCAGAAACTAGACGTTCGGGGCTTCAATTTGAGCACAAGAATGAGACAATTCCGATCAGAATTGAGTCAGATATGATTTTTTGAAGTTGGCTCCACAGGCTGTTACAGCAGCTACGGGAAAACCGAATTTTGGCTTGCTCCCCACTCCCACCAATCTCTCCATTTAATGCACCAGATTTTTCCTAAGGCTAAAATGAGGTCTAGGTTCATAATCCTTGTCAACCCTCATTAAATGGCCTTCCATTCATATTCCCTCCACTACTACTATATAAACCCTCCCTCTCATTCATTCTAGAGACACCAAAACCCCCTCTCTTCTCATCTCTTGAGTTCTAGTGAAGTAGAGTAGTCTTGTCATATCTTGGTCTTCCTGAGACTCAAGGTATTGAGTGAGACTCACTCTTCCTCTCCTAACTCTTCTTTTCCTCCACCTTTAGGATCTCCCTCAAAAGTCTCCTCCTCCACCATATGGATCTTGCATGAAGGTATAATCCCTTTCCCTAATTGTTTTTTTGTATTTCCATGATAAGAGTTTAAGATTAAAGCATGATAGTAATCACTTAAATTCCCTTGAATATGTTTGAATGTTCTTAATTGTTCTTATATGTTCTTCACATGTTCTTGGTTGTTCATCACATGTTCATGCATATCACTAGATTTAATCTTAAATCCACATCAAAAATATGAAAAACATGTTTGTCTAACAATTCTTTCAAATCTTTGAACCTAGGTTATCACCATCCACACACATTCACTAAAATTTACTTTTCAATCCAAATGAAATGCTTAATCAATTGAATTAGGGTTTATCACATGCACACACTTTAAATTCAACATGCAAATTAATTGACATATTGGATGATATGATATGAATGTTGGCCACCATAGTCTAGAAGACCGGTTTCACCGGGCAAGGTGGGTGCCTAACACCTTCCCACTTTGTAACATAGCCTCCGAACTTAGATCAAGGGTTAGTAGATCAAGTGCTTATCCATGTAATTTTCGATTTTTAGATTGTAACTAGGAAACAAAGCCATGTACTTTATCTTAGATTGTATCTAGGACCAAAGCCATGTAATTTTCCTATGATCAATGTAAATTCAAATTTCCAATTAATAAAATGAGGAATTTTTCAACTATGGTTTTCTTATTTTTCCAACAATTAAATAAGTGGCGACTCCATTGTAAAACCCTTAATCTAAAGGGGAAAATATAACTAGTCGAACCTTCATTTTGAGAGACAATAACATGACTCCACCCATTCACGTGGGTTTGGCCCAACATTCCTATAAAAAAAGGGGGCCGGAGGCGCGGTCTCTCACATTACCAATTGCTCCAAATGGTCTTTCAATACTCGGCACTGTTTGGTGGTGTGCCTCTTGTCTTTGTGATAGGTGCAGTACAGGTTCTGATTTCTCCTAGATGGGTCACCACCCATCTTGCTCGGCCACCTGAAGTACAGCTCATTCTTGATTTGCTTTACAATCCTGTGCACAGGTTTCTTAAACGTCGCATTCACCTCCCCTACCTGCCACAGTGGCTCTTGTATCCTCAAATCTTTTCGAGGACTTGGCTGAAAACCTCCATGCTGAGGATGGTTCACCAATTGAGCCTTGCCCTTGCTCTGCAACCTGTCATCTTCGAAGCGCTTATACTCCTCGATACGCCTCATGAGCTGCCTCATATCCTCGAGAGGTTTCTTTGTCAGCCATTCCCACAGTTCAGAATCCTTAAATAGTCCCATCCTGAAAGTGCTGGCCGCAATCTTCTTATTGCCCCCACCTATCTCATTATAAAGCTCCCAATACTGACTGACATAACTACGAAGGGTCTCCCCTACCCTCATCTTCATTGACAGCAAAGCATCCATGGGTTGCGGCACTCAACTACAAGTTACGAACCGAGCACCGAACTCCTGGATTAACTCGACGAATGTGTGGATGGATCTCTTTCGTAACCCGTTAAACCATCTCAGAGCAGTCAGACCGAGGCTTGAGGGAAACACTTTGCACATCAACTCGTCATTGTGAGAATGCAGGGACATCATATGGATGTAATGGCTGACGTGCTCGACCGGGTCTGTTTTTCCGTCATAGATATTGAATGGCAGGTGTGCAAACCTGCTCGGCATTGGGGCACGCTCAATATCGTCTGAGAATAGGGACCAAGCGGCTCTGCGTAAGGCGCAACTCATTGCGTCCATGGTAGTATTACAAGGTCGTCGCTCTTCGGGCGAGTCAGATCCTGATCCGCATATCCCCGTGACTGTGAACGATCCCAGCGACAGCGGGATTCCTGCGAACGTGAACGAACCCTGTGATAGTGGGACCCCCGCAAGCGTGAACGTTCCCAGCGTTGATAGGACCCAAATTGGCTGGACCCCATGCCATGGCAGCCTTCCCCAACGCCTGCCCTCCTGTCTTTGTCGTCTCGGTCTTCCCTTTGATGTCTGTTCTCAACTTTTAACTCCAAATATCTCACTAATTTGCGTAGCCGCTCAAGCTCCTCGTCTCTTTTCATCGAACTGCCTGTGCCCCGAGGCACTCGATATCGTCCGCTATGTCTGGTATGACCCCTCCCCGAGGCCGGACCGCTCCTCACGTTCACGGTCCATATCTTCACATCTCTTCTGCCTTCGCTCTCGCCAAGAAAATCCCCAAGAGGACCCCACTAAACTACTTTCATCTTCGCTCCTAAGATGCCTTCTAGACATCTTCCCGTGCGTGAGTCTCGGTCGAACTACGGCTTTGTAGGAGATTCCACAGACGGCACCAATTGTGCGCGCTAAAGATAAGGCTGTTGGGCCTAACCTCACTTGTACTCACAACTTATTTGTAGTGTGGGTTTGAGGATTTCCTACTGTGGGTAATTCTCAGTCACGAGACTCACCAAAGCCCTCTCTCCCTTTTCTCTTTCTATCACTCCTCTCTCCCTATTCTCTCAATTCTCCAGAATCTTTCAACCACCCTCTCCTTCTTCCCCTCCTCTCATATTTATAGCTCCCTATTTATGGAGAGACTATCATTGCTCCCATGGTCAGTTCGATGTGAGGTCCAGTACAGTTGATTGTAAGTGGGTGGTCAGGTGTGGATGGCTTTGGAACTTGGTTCCCACTTTCATAGACAGCTCAGCAGCGAAGTTTCGTAAAGTTCTGCCGAACTTACAAGCGATGGCGCGTTTGCTCGTCAACTTTTCTTCGATACTCGAGGATGTACTACCGAGCAAGGGCCTTTGTAGTGAAACTTGGGCCCTTGGCTTGGGTAGGTACGGACTGGGCCTTTGGGCAAGTGGAGGTTGGGCCCATGGGCTGCACCTTCACATCAGAGTTCCAAGCCCAGATGGGTTCAGGTGTTGGATGCCGTACATCTCTAATGGTTAATCTGATAATAAAGCTATTATCAAGAGCCGAAACTTGACATTGCTTTCCACTGCTTATCTCTCTCTTCTAAAATTAACGCAAGTGACTTTCCTTTCTTTCCTTTCTTTGATTTTTTTTTCTCGCACGTAAATATCCATAAACCTAAGCCTTTTGTGAACTTAATTTTGCCATTCATTATTCATGCATGCTTTCATATCATGTATGTATTTTTACTTCATTAGCTTAACTGGTAAAGTCTCTAATGATTAATCTAATAATAAATCTATTATCAAGAGCAAATGCCATAAGTTGAAACTTTCTTTAAAAAAAAAAAAGACTTTCACTGTAACAATTTTTTAATGGTTGAGGCTTTGTGAAATACACCGGCCTCAAGCCGTAGAAAATATGAATATCTTATACTATTAAGTTCGTCATATATTATCACTGAGCACGAGAGAATATATCCATGAGACAACCTTCAACATGTCTTCTTTTTTTTTTTTTTTTTTTTTTTTTTTGAGGAGCATCCTTGAATATGTCTTGACTAAATTGCCAAGTGATACACTTATTGTATCATTATATCTCTTTCTTATACAACACATATCATTGGAAATTTACCTTATGCCTTGTAATTTTTACATGACATCTCCTTATCTCACTCTCTTCTCCATGTCATCTAATTGTTTCAAGGAGACTATCCACCAAAAAGAATCATGTTTTTTTTTTAAGCTTTTGTTAGCTGCTTGTGCGTAACCTGACTTATTCTTATTTATACAACAGATAATTCAGCCTTTGATGACTTCTTTTCTTTTCTTTTCTTTTTACGTAGCATTAGGCCCTTCAATTTCCATTGTTTCTGAAGACTTTTGCACCAAGTTTTACAAGATTTCAGCCACGCAGCTTTGTCAAGTTTGGCATGACTTCAATTATGGAACTTAAAAAGGTACATTCTTGTAACATCAATTTTGCATGTTGATGATTTTTTTTTTTTTTTAACATACTCACTTGGGTTAGATGGATATGGTTTATCCATCTCTCTCAAGTGTGCAATTTTTTTTTTTTTTCCAGAAAATGCTGCTCATGTGGGTGGCAGGACATGGTTAATCATCTCTCTCAAGTGTGCAAAAAGGTTTTTTTTTTTTTTCCCTAAAAATGCAAACTTGGATGGTGGGATATGGTATATCCATCTCTTTGAGGTGTGCATTGCAAACACAAAATCCCAAGTTTGAAAATCAAATAATTGAAAATACTTCAAAAATATAAATTTGTATTTATTGAATGGATAAGGACATTCCTCTTATTCAATATTCTAGGAATGTTCTTCAGTCCATGATTTATGCAAATGAAGTCTTGATTCAAACACAAAATCTTCTTTATTTTGGTTGGAAGATAGATCAAACGGTCTTTTCATAATGAATCTTTGGCTTTGAGCTTGTTAGAGGTTTGTTCTTCTTCAAGTTCTTTAAATGTTCTTCGAGTTCTTTGAAGATTCTTCAAATGCGAAGGCTTTTTTATGGAAGTTCTCTAGAACCTTAAAGGCTTGATTTTGAAGTTTTTGGAGGCTTTTAGAGCTTGATTCCAATGGAACTTTGAGTCTTAGAAGAAGGATTTGAATGAATTTCTTCAAATGTTCTTTGAGTGTTGTTGAGACATAATTTCTCTAGAGCTTTGATGTCTAGAAAAAATCGTGTAGAATAAGTATAAGTTGTGATTTCTGATTGGCCCAAAGTCAATTAGTACCATGAATAAGTAGGTATTATTTACAGTTCAATCAATAAACTTACTTGTGCATAATTTGAAAAACTCACTACTAGATTATATGTTATTTATAGTTTGATTCACAAATTTATGAGAGTGGTGAAGTTGTGTGAATGTGGTTTTTTGGTCCTTAATTTGTGATTTGAGGAATTATATTCAAACTAATCAATAAGAGTATATTTGGAAATACTAAAAAGTGACGAAAATCTAATTCCAATTATATAATTTGATAAGCTGCATAATGTTTTGTAGGTAAGAGCATTAGTATTCAGTGTGCCAAAAAAAGTGATTTAGCACACCAAAATGCTACTTTTGCTACTTTAACACACAATTTCACAATTCACCTAATGTCTCATTTCTTATTTTAGTACATTACCTATTAAAATAACCTTAAAACTTATACCCACCACCACTACAAGACCCATCTCATCTCCCAAATACCCCAAACCCATCAAACCCTGATTGACAAACACATCCCACAAAAAAGTCAAACCCATTAATCGAATGCCATAACCAGGGTAACCTAAAATAACAATCCCAAATAGCCTAGAACCTATACACATAGTTGATCCAAATCCTCCAACAAAACCCAAATCTTGACCCATAAACCACTACCAATCCAAATGACATAGCTGTAGTCAGTTTGAGAGAGAGAGAGTGAATAAAAAAAGAGTAGCAGCTTGCTACACTAACTGCTACTAGAGTACTGCAAATAGATTACTGTAGCAAGCTGCCAAATTTTTTTAGATTCCGCACACAGGATGTAGCCTTTTTTTTTTTTTTTTTTTGGAAGGGGGGGTACAAAAATAACATTTTGGGTGTCTTTAACATACCCAATGCTATAAGATAACACAAAACATGTTAATAACAAATGAAAAACAAATTATCCTCATCAATTGTATTCATTATCATTGACTAGCAATTGCTCAAGTCTTTTTCTTTTGAATAAGTATAAGTATACAATAAATAAATAAAAAACAAATTATATGATTTATTGTGATTGATACATAATAAAAGTAGAGTTATCAATTGTGGAACAAAGTAAAAGTAATGTTACTCAAGGCTCCATGGGCTAGAAGCTATTGCTTTGGATCAAAGCACTAAAAGAAAAGGACTAAAAAATGCAGTGGCATAGGAATCACAGAACCCCTCTAGTAAAGGGTTTCAGGTGTCTCATGATGAGTGGAATAGTCTGACAAAAATTGGGACACTACTTTTTCTTTTCTTTTCTTTTTTTATCAGGGTACACTAGTATAATTAATTGTGCTCTAATCACAACATGTCATGATAACAGTTTACATGTCATGATAGCTGTAGGAGTCAAAAACAACTAACAAGTGAACAATGAAGAAGATATTTGATCTACACAATTAATTTCTAGGAGATGGGAGAAAAACCATAATGGGAGGTTTAAGCAGTAAGTTGAAGACGAAAAATGACTAAATCAAACTTTCATATATGAGGGAATAATGTTCCCAATGTACATAGGAAGGGATTAAAAGGTTGAAAACTCTAGTAAAAAGGTTTCTAATTTTTCCTTCTCTCTCTAGTTCTTGCCTAGACTTTCTCTTTCTAATTTTTTGAACCTCTTCCCTTGTTGCACCTCTCCTCCTTTTATAGCCATCTTTCTCCTTCCTTCTCTCTCTCCAACTAGCTTACCCCTAGCTGGATTTGGAGGATACTTGTCTCATCAACCTCACATTTTGCCATCTTTTGATCATGAAGGAGGATTTTTGGGGGTACTTCCACTATTTAGGCCAGTCATTTAATATTTAATATGGCTGACATTAGGTGAGGAATCCCATTAATGCAGAGATGACTGTTTCATTAGGCCCTGCATTTTCTTATTTTTGTCCCTCGGAGTGAGTTTAGGAGATGAGATTCATAACCGAGGAAGAAAAGTGCTTCCTGAGATTCCCCCGATACCTCAGGGTATTGGTCATGCCTAGGGGCGTAGGTAGGATTTTTTATTTAAGGAGGCCAAATTACTTATTCATATGTTAGTCATAACTCATAGATATATTATATACAAAATGATCAATGAAATTAAATAATATTTCTCAACTCAAATCAGTGTACAAAAATGAGTAATTTGCTATAAACATGAACAAAAAAAAAAGCATCTCCTATAAAAGTTATGTTCAACATTGATCTTTCATAGAATAAAACTTATTCATTATCAATTCTATAGGATTTCCTATTCAAATCTTCAAATAAATGAATCTCTATTGCAACCTAAATTTTCTTCTAGAAAAAGATTTAAAAAAAATTCAATGTTAGCACAACTTATCAAGCTCCTAAATCCAAAAGTAAAAGATAATATCAGCTAGAAAAAGAAAAAGAAAAAAAGAGAGATAATAAGAAAAAAAAATCAAATTTGTTGGCAGATAAAAACTCATAGGTTCAAGTAATGCATCGTGCACAGTGCACTTCAAAATTGAACACTGATTAGTACATAGAATTTTTGCATTCTCATTATAAAATACTATTAAAAAGGATGGACACATGGCAACCAAGCATTTATTAGGTTTTGTTAAAAGCATTTGTTTTATTTGGGTGGGGTGTACAATGTACATAAAAACTAACAGTGGCGTGTTGTATTGTATCATTGCAAGATTTCAAAAGGTGGACTGGGTTCCATGAAATTTTTTGGGGGGGCCAGTTGGTACAATTGTTAAAGCCCAGTTTTCTTTTGTAAAAATGCAGCCTTTTTTTATATACTATTATAAGGGGCCTCAATAGTTTTGGGGGCCATGGTATACGTGCCTCCACCCCTGGTCATTCCCCTCACCTCGGTTAAGAAAGTGGGAAGAAGCGATCAACTGGGCTCTCGTGGATGACGAGCACAGTTTAATCTTAGCCCAGGGAAGACCATTCGTTTAATACCTGTAACTTGGCCCGGGCTCATTCCTCAGGTGCATCTTTTTATTTAGCCCAAATCCTCAGGCCACGTCCAAGTTCATCCCCCCCCACAATGGCCATTATAAAAAAAAAAAAAAAAAAGTAAGATAAATGTTTTTTTTGACTGAATAATGTTGTTACTGTAATCATAACATTTTTACAATGTTAAATTTATTAAGGTTTTTCCAATTTTCATCTTGACCCATGTCACCCATCACTTAATAATTTTTATTTACTTCTCAATAACAACTTCTGTGTGAATCTTTGTGTGCCAATCAAGGAAGTCAATTTCATACCGTACCGGCCGGTATATACTGTACCGGCAAGCATACCGATACACATAACCCCCCTGTTTCGTACCGAAAAAAATACCGGCCATACCAGCCATGTACCGGGCATACCGGCCAATTTCGGGCAATACCGGCTGGTACTGGGCGTACCGAAAAAAAGTTTTTTTTTTTTTTTTTAAGTTTTGTAATTTTTGAAATTTTTGAATTTTTGTTAAGGCAGAATGGTAACTGTAAGGGCTCAAAATGTAATGGACCCTAACAATAAAATTTGTAGAGAATGGGTAGGAAGGACTAAGCATAAAACGGGCGGACAACGAATTTAGGCCAAGTGTTTGTAAGGACCATTGATCCTCGGATCTCTTTTAGGATCTCCCTTCTTCTTTTTTTTCGGCCTCTCTCATGTTTAGAATCTTGCTAGTTATATAGTCTTATTTTCGTTGATCTTGACCATCCACTTGTCAATTATCTGATCGTCGTGTACAGGAGTTTGTCACATCATATGCAGCTTACAGGCTTTACGTTAGTTCTCAGCCGCCTTTACAGACTTTCTATTAGTTGGGGTAATCGAGATAACTAGGTCCGCCGGTCATGTCTTCATTAAGACGGCCAAAATGTTGGTGGGATATTTTCCCTTTAATGAAGTCGTGATGTTTTCCCTTTTAATGAAGTCGATGCGCCGAGGACAGGTCATCCTCGGCGCGGCCTTTCGGACGTTCTGGGTTCTTTCCCATTGTCCTCGGCCTCAGCACTATCCTCGGCGCAGGCCTTGGGCCGCATGGGGTGGGCCAGCGCGGTTAGTGCAATAGGGCCCCACAATAGCCCCTCAAAATTCTGCTGCACGTCCCCTTGGGCGGGGAGGAGGATTTTGATTTCCCCGGCGCCTTTTCTCGGTATGTTGGGTTTTACCGCACCGTCAATGTTATCACTACTTCAGCCGTTTTTGCAGTTTTCTTTTTGCGCGTAGGGTCGCCCGGGAAGGGATAGGCTTGCGTCGTTCGTGCTATATCACTCGATTTCTCATGGTTTTTGCCCCTGAGGGGGCTCGTTTACTTGGCACCTAAAAGGGAATTGGCTTTGCCTCAGTTTTTAGCTCATGGCCCGTATAAGAGCCCTGGTTTCGACCAACGTTTGCATGGCTTCATAATGACTGATTCCCATAGAGGTTTGGACCCGTTGTTCGTACACGACCTTGATTTTTCTTAGCGTTTAGTTTTTACGGGGAAATTCTCTTCCTGCTGACCTGAGGTTTTTGACCATGCAATGCTTTAAGCTTTATTTAGCGCCTGGTTTTCTCATTTTATGCTTGGTTTTCCCTGAGACTTGGGTCCGAGGACCATGCAATGCCTTGGTTTTGCTTAATCGTTTAGCTTTCGTGATGACATGTTCTTCTTACTGGAAGTATCGAGTTTCTCGATCTCATTTAGCTATCTGAAGTATCTGGTTTCCCCATAAGGCTTGGGTCCGAGGACCATGCAAGGCCTTGGTTCTGTCCAGTACCTAGTTTTCTCATTTTTTGATCATCTGAAGTATCTGGTTTCACCTTGAGGCTTGGGTCCGAGGACCATGCAAGGCCTTGGTTCTGTCCAGTACCTAGTTTTCTCATTTAATAATCATCTGAAGTATCTAGTTTCACCTTGAGGCTTGGGTCCGAGGACCATGCAAGGCCTTGGTTCTGTCCAGTACCTAGTTTTCTCATTTTTTGATCATCTGAAGTATCTGGTTTCACCTTGAGGCTTGGGTCCGAGGACCATGCAAGGCCTTGGTTCTATCCAGTACCTAGTTTTCTCATTTAATAATCATCTGAAGTATCTGGTTTCACCTTGAGGCTTGGGTCCGAGGACCATGCAAGGTCTTGGTTCTGTCCAGTACCTAGTTTTCTCATTTTTTGATCATCTGAAGTATCTGGTTTCACCTTGAGGCTTGGGTCCGAGGACCATGCAAGGCCTTGGTTCTGTCAAGTACCTAGTTTTCTCATTTAATAATCATCTGAAGTATCTGGTTTCACCTTGAGGCTTGGGTCCGAGGACCATGCAAGGCCTTGGTTCTGTCCAGTACCTAGTTTTCTCATTTAATAATCATCTGAAGTATCTGGTTTCACCTTGAGGCTTGGGTCCGAGGACCATGCAAGGCCTTGGTTCTGTCCAGTACCTAGTTTTCTCATTTTTTGATCATCTGAAGTATCTGGTTTCACCTTGAAGCTTGGGTCCGAGGACCATGCAAGGCCTTGGTTCTGTCCAGTACCTAGTTTTCTCATTTTTTTGATCATCTGAAGTATCTGGTTTCACCTTGAGGCTTGGGTCCGAGGACCATGCAAGGCCTTGGTTCTGTCCAGTACCTAGTTTTCTCATTTAATAATCATCTGAAGTATCTGGTTTCACCTTGAGGCTTGGGTCCCAGGACCATGCAAGGTCTTGGTTCTGTCCAGTACCTAGTTTTCTCATTTAATAATCATCTGAAGTATCTGGTTTCACCTTGAGGCTTGGGTCCGAGGACCATGCAAGGCCTTGGTTCTGTCCAGTACCTAGTTTTCTCATTTTTTGATCATCTGAAGTATCTGGTTTCACCTTGAGGCTTGGGTCCGAGGACCATGCAAGGCCTTGGTTCTGTCCAGTACCTAGTTTTCTCATTTTTTGATCATCTGAAGTATCTGGTTTCACCTTGAGGCTTGGGTCCGAGGACCATGCAAGGCCTTAGTTCTGTCCAGTACCTAGTTTTCTCATTTTTTGGGTTTATTTTAGCTATTTATCCGGAGCCGTTTGGTTCTTTATTGCTATAGTTTACAATAAGCCATAGATAATTACACTTTTCAAGCAGAAATAATAATAAATACAAGTTGGGGTTGGTGAAGGATGAGACCCTGCCGTGTTCTGCCTCTTCGTTTTGATGGAACCCTTCTGACTACGAGGCGTCTCTTGGGTTGTCCAGGTAACGCGCGCTGACGCTTCGGTGCCTTCTCATTTAATGGGGTGCCTCCCCATTAATGCTAGCCGTGGATCTACGAGGATCTAACGGCTGTTAGGCGCTTTGGAATTTGGGACGGCATTATTGCCTCCGGAAATCTCTCCCTGGGATTTATGGCAGATTGGCACTCATAAATATCCCACCATCTATATAAGACGCTTCCAGGGCAACCTTCTCCTTCACACTTGACAAAAGTCCATATCAAATTTCTCCCATAAACATCTCTCAAAAAGGCTCCGCCAAACATAGCCGTTTTAGTCCCTTTGAATGAGTGGGCCCTTAAAAAGGGCAATCCTGGGGATGCAGCCCCTATCAGGAGCCGAGGATGGTACTCCAACTCTGGCCGCCACGCTGGTGTGGAGGTAGGGGAGATCCGAAGACCCTCCTTCTTTTCAACCTAACCAGAGGAGGAGCCCTCCTCGCCGCCAGGAGGAAGATCCGGGGAGAACGTAACCACCTTCCCTTGGGTACGGGTCATTGACCCCCCAAGTCGGCTGCATTGGGGGTGGGAGGGAAATCAGGCGGAACCCGGAAACGGAGCCGTCCTGTGCCTCTACCTCTTCCGCCCCTTAATGTAGCTTTCCTATCTTCAAATCCTTCTTCTCTCTTCTTTTCTTCATTTCTTCCTCTACTCTTTCACTTCTTTTTTAATATTTGTTCTTCATCTCTTCTTTTCTTCATTTCTTCCTCTACTCTCCTCTTCCACCTTTTGTTCTTCTGCCATTGTTGCTCTCTACCACTTTGTTCCTCTGCCGGCTTTATCAAGCGTCTGCCTTTGTAGTTAGCTTTAGAACAAGCCCCCTGGGCATTACTTGTAAAAGATGTAATCTTTTTTCATATATGAATAAAAGAAGTAGACTTAATTTACACGTTGTCTCTCTTTCTTTTTTTTTTTTTTTTTTTTGCACTTGTTTCTTGTTGTTGTAGACTGCCGGATGAATATTGTTGCTAAAAACTGCATGGATCGACATCTCTTCTCGATTGATTTGTCGTTTTGTTTTCCATTCCCCAAACGTCGCGCCGCTGATGCGCAAGTCCTTCTCACAGACGGCGCCAATTGTAAGGGCTCAAAATGTAATGGACCCTAACAATAAAATTTGTAGAGAATGGGTAGGAAGGACTAAGCATAAAACGGGCGGACAACGAATTTAGGCCAAGTGTTTGTAAGGACCATTGATCCTCGGATCTCTTTTAGGATCTCCCTTCTTCTTTTTTTTCGGCCTCTCTCATGTTTAGAATCTTGCTAGTTATATAGTCTTATTTTCGTTGATCTTGACCATCCACTTGTCAATTATCTGATCGTCGTGTACAGGAGTTTGTCACATCATATGCAACTTACAGGCTTTACGTTAGTTCTCAGCCGCCTTTACAGACTTTCTATTAGTTGGGGTAATCGAGATGACTGGGTCCGCCGGTCATGTCTTCATTAAGACGGCCAAAATGTTGGTGGGATATTTTCCCTTTTAATGAAGTCGGTGCGCCGAGGACAGGTCATCCTCGGCGCGGCCTTTCGGACGTTCTGGGTTCTTTCCCATTGTCCTCGGCCTCAGCACTATCCTCGGCGCAGGCCTTGGGCCGCATGGGGTGGGCCAGCGCGGTTAGTGCAATAGGGCCCCACAGTAACTTATTTGCATTAATTTATTAGTATTATTTGTTTTCTTAGTATGCAATAGTAACTTTTAAACTTTCTATATTTTATGTTGTGTTTTTTTTTTCTTATTTTAATTGATACTAAAGTCTAAAACCATGAATAATTAGTTTTGAATTGAGAAAATGTTTTATGGTAAATTTTTATATTTATTATAATACACACATATACATACATACATACATATATATATATATATATTTATAAATATAAAAAATAGCGGTAAACCTGAAACGGTACACCGGTATTGATCGGTATTCGAAATATTTCGTACTGCTGACCAAACCGATATAGCCTTCGGTACGGTATTGACTCTCTTGGTGCCAATAAGCTATAGACTTATTGTGCCTTATGATCTCTCTCTCTCTCTTTGGTTTTTGTTATATGTTCTGTTTTGTCCATTGGACTTGGGCCACCTGGCCGATAATATAAAGGGTAGGTGCCCAAATAAACGACCACCATAACGACATCGTCTCATCATTTTTGTTAATAACAAAACCAAGTAGTATTGCCCTTTTTTTCCTTTTTTTTCTTTTTTTTATGGAATCAACTAGTATTACTGTTACCTTTTTTTTTCTTTTTTTTCTTTTTTTTTTTTTTTTTTTTTTTTTTTTTTGAGGAACACTATTACCTTGTTTCTCAAAAAAAAAAAAAAAAAAAAAAAAAAAAACTTGTATTACCTTGGTTTGTAGTTTGTAGTTTGTACCCAAAGACCGAGTTATACGACTCACTGGGTGTCTTTCTCTCCCACAGTAAGTGAACTCGGGCAAGTAAAATTGACCTTCTATTATATATACCCTCTCGAGACCAACGCTCTTTCCTTCTTTCTCTGCTGCTTTCGAAGGCTCTTCTTGCACACCATACCCGACCCGTTTCGTTTACATTCGGATTCGATGCTTTTCATATCTCTCATCTGGTAACCAAACCAAACCCTTCGATTATCTCACAAACAAAATCCCTAAAAGGCTCAACCTCCGATCTCTCCGCCATGGGAGACTTCAACGATGCCTTCATGCGCAACCCGCAAAACGCCGCCGTTCAGGGCCGCACCAAAGTCCAGAACCGCGCCAACGTTCAACAGCTCAAACTGGTTCGTTATCTCTCTCTCTTTCACGATTCGTCGTTTTTTGCTTGTGAAATTCTTAGGGTTTTTGTCGTTTTGTCATAGTTTTTAGGGTTTTTAGCTATCCTCACTGTAACCCTAGTTCTTAGTGTAAAAATAGTTTGATCTATATTTTCACTATATGGATTTGGTTCAAATTGTTGATTATGCATTCTTGATTTTCTTTATTGTGTTTGTTTTTTGGATTATGAAACTGACTAAAAGTTCATTGGGGCTTTGCAATGCAGATTGGGCAGAGTCACCCCACTGGTCTAACAGCAAACTTGCTGAAGCTCTTTGAGCCTCGGCCGCCTTTGGAATTTAAACCGCCCCCAGAGAAAAGAAAATGCCCTCCATTAACAGGTTTGATGGGCCTTCTAGAGCGCGTGTTTGGTGTTGTCTTCGATTTGACATTGGTTTTGTATGTTATAACATGATTTGTCTTTCTTCTTATATAATTTTATGAAGGGATGGCGCAATTCGTGACTAAGTTTGCGGAACCTGGAGATGCGGAATATTCTCCACCTGTCGTTTTGGGTGAAACTCCTGTAAGATGTTACACTTCTGCAGGGTTTGATCTATGTTCAAGTGTTTTACATTAGAAGATCATCATTTGGCTCTATTATAATTTCTTGAATGGATTACCCAATTACTAGTGTTGTTTCTTTAAAGCTTTTGTATATGGCTTATTTTATTTTCTTTGAATTCATGGTTTCAAAAGCTTTTTCAGTTTTTTTTTTTTAAATATAGGTAACGGAAAAATTTTATTAAAAAAAATATAGCCAACCCAAGTACACTGGAAATGTAGTACTATAGGGGCAAAAACATTAGGAACCCAAATTACAATGATCAATAAGTTTTAAATGCTTTAAAGGAACCATTTCAAGGAAGATGCATAATATTTATTGTTTCAACTGAATGATCATGAATTATGTGGATGATTCTCTTCTGTCAACAAAGGTGTTACTAATGAAGAATGCTGTTCAATGATTACAAATTAGAAATATAACTCAGCTGAAATGACCCTAAACCTGAACTACTTGATCAACTTTGAGTTAAAGGCGTCGCTTTACTGTGAGTAGAATTTTGACTTGTTTGCTTGCTTTTTTCCCCCCTCTGTAGCTTGTCTTGGAAATATAATATTCTACAGCCTCGCTGTGGAGCTTCTCCTGATGGTTGTTTGAATCTTCCCTTTGTTTTATTTTGTTTTGTTGTGTGTGTGCCTACTTGTGAGTAAAACACTGCCAGAGGAGGAGCTACAACTAAGCAATTCCAACCATCTGCACAACCCCTGGCCTGAGGGGAAAGTGTACAAACTAAGCAACTCCAACCATCTGCACGACCCCTGGCCTGAGGGGAAAGTGTACAAACTAAGCAACTTAAGCTTACAACTAGGAAATGCGTAAATGTAACTTGGTTTTTTGCTCCATATCTGGTTTTGATAAATTTTTGTGGATCCAGACACAAAGAAGGGCTAGAGTACACGCGTTAAGACTGGAGATGGGTGCAGCAAAGGCTGCTGAGGAGCTACAGAAATGTGAAGACACTTATATCTTTCTTTAAGGTTTTTGAGTTTAATAGCTTCAGTATGTTTGTTCTTACATGTAATTTTTATGCAGATAATCCACAAGAAGACCCAAATGTTTCTGGAGATCCATATAAGACATTGTTCGTGGCTAGACTTGTGAGTGATATTGTCTTTATGCTTTGGATATTCCAACTTGTACCCAATTTTTTGATTGAAATGACTTATTATTCATGTTGTCTGCTTGCAGAGTTATGAGACAACTGAAAGCAGAATCAAAAGGGAGTTTGAGTCTTATGGTCCAATCAAGCGGGTAGGTATTTTGAGCATTCCCTGCGGGGGTTCGGTAAGAGGTTCAGTTCTGTGGTAGCTTTATCCTTTCTGTTTATCTTATTTTAAAAAAAAAAATTTATTTTCTGAGAAGTTTTTTTTTTCAAGGTTTTTAAATGTATTTACAATCTTACTATTTGTTTTTTAAAGGGAAAATTTGTATTTTACTGAGCTCTAAATTCTATTTTATATTTTCTCAAGCTTACTCCTATTAGACCCCTAATCAAGCCTGTCAATATAATTTCCACTTAATCAGCTGGTCTGCTTTCGGCCTATTTGATTGAAATAATGAATCACAGTCGAAAATGTCTACTCTATCAGTAATTGTAGTGAATATTCTGTTCGGCATTTATTTCAAGTCTGAAAGGGAGAACATTCAAACGTTCTTTGATTTAATATACGATCCTTGGAGCGTGTGCGAGTTGGTAATAAGCGCACTGGTATCACCGCCAATTTTCTGGAAATGGCTAATGGGTTTGTTCCATTAATCCTTTCATCTCTCTTGATATAGTTGGGTTTAGAGATCTTTCTGGGACTTGGATGTGTCTAGGAATTACTTAAGTTACTACATATTGAGTAATATCCCTGGTAAGGAGGTGATTATTGCATTTAGTGAATGTATTTTTCATTCCACAATTTCCTACCAACCCAATTCCAAAGATGGTGGTGCACCCTGCACAACAAAGCTGAAAATTTTAAGTTGATCAGAGCAGTGATGCATTATGCCTTTTGGCTTTATTTTCAATCCTCAAGAGGTGACTGACAACTTCTGTTCTTTATCCTGCACTGGGTAAAACATGTCCGGAGTATTAGCATCTCTCTCCTTTGCTTGAATTTTTAGCGCGTGTATTTCCTGTTGCTAAAGCTTTTATTGTTCGCTTTAAAGGCTGTCAAAAACATAGCAGCAGTTGAGAAGATTTCCTGGTATTTCTTATACTATCTATAGCTTTCTAGTTATTAAAATAATTTAAAATCCCTGGTAAGGGGAGACTAGTCTGTTCAACAACTGGTAAATTGGCCACAAATACATCAGTTTTTCCGCAACTCTAGCTGGTGGTGATGCATCTTGCGATGGGAAGCTCTATGAATTGAAGGTGAGCACGGCTAATGAGGCATAGTGCCTGTCTGCCGTGCCATTTAGGATTTACTATTTTAACTTCTTTTGTACCATTTCGTCACTTAGTGATGGAATTAAAAAGCATTAGATTGTATTTTATGACTCTGGTTGAGATCTGATTTCTTTTAATTACGGGTGTTTATTTGTTTATTTCTTCTGTGTTTTCAGGTTCGATTGATTACTGACAAAGAATCAAATAAACCTAGAGGCTATGCTTTCATTGAGTATGTGCATACACGGGACATGAAAGGTTTGCTTCATTTTAATGTCTGTCATTCTATCTTATATGCTTCATGTTGTATGTTCTAAAACTTCTTGTATACATTAAACAGCTGCATATAAACAAGCTGATGGAAGGAAGATTGATGGTAGAAGGGTGCTTGTGGATGTTGAACGTGGTAGAACTGTCCCAAATTGGCGTCCTCGCCGACTTGGTGGTGGGCTAGGAACTACCAGAGTTGGAGGCGAAGATGTTAATCAGAGATACTCAGGGAGGTAATGACTGAATTGGATATCTGCATGCAACATCATCTGTTGAACCAATTCATGCTTCAATCTTAGTTATCAAAACTGAACCGGAGATTGACCTGGCTGAAAGACCAGTTCAGTGGTTCATTGGTTGAATTGTAGGTTTATTGACTAATTAATATATTTTATAATTACAAGAAATAACTAAAATAAAGTGAAAATGGCTATTCAATTAAATTATAACTAAAAAATGTCACATGGCATAAATTTAGAAAATAGGCCATTCTACAATTTTGGAATAAATTTTAATTGTATCTAAAATTAAAATTTAAAAAAAAAAATGATCATAATTCATAAATAATAAAATTATTAAAAAAAACGTTTTTGAAGAATTACCATTAGGCGCTTTAACAGATCTCCTAGCTTAAGTGCTTGAATAGTTGATGCCTTGATGGCTTACAAAATAGTGAAAAAGAAAAAGAGAAACATTAATGGAGAATGGAGTGACCAAAGTCTTGACAATTTGAAAATGCGCAGCTTTAGCAAAAAAAAGACAATGCACAGATTCACAAGTGAATCTGTGAATGTAGTGAGTATTGACAACATGGGTCAGTGGGTGGGACATTACATAAATGACTGGGTATTAAATATTATAGTAGGGTAGACTTAGGAAGCTTGGAAACTTCAATTTTGCTCATATACCCATATCTGATAGTAACGAATACCTCCAGGATACTCTACATGTGTGTCCCAGCTTTATTTATCTATTTATTTTTTATTTTTTAAAAGTGCCAATTCTGGGATATATGAGGCCCTGATATGGTCGTAACCCAATCCTCCTAATAGTGAGAGATAGCCCAAACTGGTGAAGAATTTTATTTTTATTTTTTATATATTGGTTTCAATGTTAAACACTTACCAAGTTATCTTTTATTTACCCTTTTGGATCTTGTTTTGTATTCTAAACATCATTTAAAGGCTACGGACTCACTTTATTATCCATTATTGCTCTTAACTTGATATATGCTTATCAATATATGAAAATAAATGCTTATCAATATATAAAAAATAGGAAAAAATAATACATATTTAATAATTAATATACATATTGTATCCTAGTTTTCAAGAATTGTTGTATTGCCGTATCCTATATCGTACTCATATCGGTGCTTCTTAGGGTAGAAGCTAGTTGCTATTAGGTTTGATAATTGACTTAACTACACTCAAAAGTCAACAAATAGAGTCTTAACTGCTTTACAAGTTTGTTAGGTTTTTCTTTTCTTTACCATTATTTACCCACGATCAAACAATTTTCTATGGTTTTCCACAGTCTAAAGCAGCTTCATTGCTTAAACGTTATCTAGGTCTACCATTCCAAACTAGGTCACAGATCACAAAATTTGTGGTTGAACCGGCAGTACGGTTTGGTTTGAATAACACTGGTTTCAATACATGCTGTGTTATTACCTGATTGATAAATCTAAGATATGTTAAAATCAGATAGCTTACTGAAAATGATAACTTAGTTTTGATGTGCTTTGTGCATCTTCACAAGTAGATTTGGTTATAGAAATGTTCTCTTTAGATCTGGGAATTTGCTGTGCTAAAGTTTTTAATTGGAATGCCTGGGACTTGTAGGAAATTATTTTAGTATGTTAAATGTTGCATGTCACCTATAAAAAAAAGATGCTGCATATCATTCAAGCAATAATATCTTTGAGTATTAATTTTGCAAAGTATCTTTGATACATATTGTAAGTCCAGTTGGTAACATAGATCTTTTAAGATGTTTTACTGCACAACATGTCTGGTTTTCTTAACTCTTAATTTTAATTGTTCAGGGAGCAATTGCAGTCAGGAGGACCATCTCACTCTGAGGAGCCAAGGGCACGAGAGGATCGGAGTGCAGACCGGTAAGATTTGTTCAAATTGTTTTGCATTTCATTGTTTTCATTTGAGCCTTAGCTGGTTATGTGTGTGCTCAGCAATAGATTAACACTTCTTTTCCGTAAAGAAATGGTTAACACATTGATCCAGAAGTTTCATGTTTAATTTTAAGCACTATTTTTAACTTGTCTATTTAAATGATGGTCCGGATAGAAATTTTTAGTTTCTGCAAAATAATTGTTCCACAGCTTCATCAGTGCACTTTATTTTTTTAATTGATTTTGAATGAATTGATTTCAGGGATAGGGAAAAATCACGTGAAAGGGGAAGGGACAGAGAGAGGGAACGGGAGAAATCCCGTGAACGCTCCCATGACAGGCATAGGGAACGTGATCATAGGGAGGATAGGCACCACAGAGATCGTGACAGGGACAGGGATAGGGAGAGAGAAAGAGACCGGGGTCGGGATCGCGACCGAACACGTGATCGTGATAGAGAGCGAGGTCGGGATCGTGGCCGTGACTATGAGCGTGATCGACACAGAGACCGTGATAGGGAGCGTGATCGTCCTCGAGAGAGGGAGAGTGAGAGAGACTATGATGTTGAAGACCATGACCACGACCGCGGGCGGTCCGGTGATAGGGAATCTAATTATGATCGGGTTGAACCAAAGCATGAGCGGGACCGACATGGTGAAAGAGAGCGGGACCATGATCACGCTGAACCAGAGGATGATCGTGGATGGTATGAACAGCCTGAGCATGGGCATAAGCATTCAGACCCAGACCAAGACCAAGACCCTGACCACTATGAGCGTCGTCGAAGTCGGAGCCAGTATGATCATCTGGATGTCCAGGATGATCATGACCGTTATGACCAATATCGTGATCATGTTCATGACCAATATGAGCGAATGGAGGATGATGATTACCATTATGAGCGTGCAACATCTGAGTCACGTGAAAGGGAGAGAACTCGAGATCCAGAGCATGAGTATCGACGATCAGAGAGGTCACTTTCTCGGGAATACGAGTATTGAGGCTGCTAGTTCAACTCAACTTGTGCTTTTGCTGGTAAGTTTTATATGGTTTCTATTTTTGGGTGTCTGATTTGGAACTGTCTTCCCTAGTATACCCAATGCTTTGTTTTTTTTTTTTTTTAAATGACTTCAGGGCATCATTTAATCAAAGCTCAGGGGTGTTACTTGGGACAACTTCATTCTGTATGGATATGTTCAATTCTCCTTTTCAGTGTTGTCTAAACTCTCTATTTAAAGGTATTATGACCGAACTGCTTGAGGATCTGTTCTTGTGCTGGTGACTTTTGTTTTTGATGTTTGAGATGGAGTGAGACTCTGCTGGTATTTTATTTGCAGGTTTTTTTTTTCCTTAAATTCTTATTGTAAACGTTTTAGACTCTTTAGGTATTAATGGACTTTATTACTTTCGTACGCATGTGTCACATTTCATTATTTGTGCCTCCTTTACATTCCAGCCTGTGTGTTTGCGTGGGTAACAACAATTTCTACGGATTAGCTTTAGGCTTTAAATTCTTTGCGGCAGGATCCTATAAAGGGCCTTTTGATATTGTAGAATGTGCTAATATCCTTTTCAAAATTGGGTCATTGCATGTTTTGACATTAACCATTTTATTACCATTGCTGCACGAAAACCAAAGCATGTTGGTTTACCTTGGAAGACATTTAAATATTGCTGTGCGGTTCTTGTAGCTTCAGTGTTTGCAATTATTAAATATGCATTTGTTCATGTAGTCTAGATATTGTGACGAACTGCTTATTTTTTATAGGATTACTAATGTTTAGCTACCAGGAACAGTGTCAGATTTTATAGGGCAATTCCTTTTTCTAGTTATGCTTATCATAGCCCCAAATTTTCCTGAGCTACAGAGGGACAGGCTGTAGGAACCAATTTAAGGTCAGGGTCATTAGTCCTTTCCTTGAAGCATTTATTGTTTGCTACCATGCTTATTTAAGCAGAAAAATACTAATTATCTTTTTGTGATTAATGACACATCAGTTTATAAGGCTTAAGGTAATAAGATTTGTACTATCTTTATTATCACTCATTTAAAAGTGGCCACTGCTCTTCAGCCTTGCTTGTTACCTGAGGTGCTATATGTTAAGACTTTTTTTAAATAAATGTTGGGGATTATGTTGATGTTAATTTAGCAGTGTTGAAATTAGTGACTTGTGTGCTGTATGAAATGTGAAATGATTGTGGTAATGTTGAGCAAGTGGCAATAAGGTGGTCAATGTGGAAATGACACTGATAGCGGCTTTATCATTTTATGACCTTATTGTAGTTGTAGAAATAATGATGGTGGCAAAAATACTAAAATAGTAATGGCAATACACAATGTCTATAATTTTTATGATGTTTATGGTGATAGCAATAATGGTAATGGTGAAAGCAATGATTACAATGGAAACGTTAATGATAAGAGTGATGGTGGCTGTAACGATGACATATTTGGTTCCTGGACGCTCTATCCTGGATAAGCTCTTCTGGTTGGGCCATATTTGAAATATTGTTGAGTTTAGAAATATTTATAACAATTTTTCTTTTGAAAGGAGGATTATAAGAATAAAGCTAAGATTCAATTTAGTCCCTTGACTTTACTTAAATGGTTAAATTAGTGGATTTTAAAGTTTGGTTTTTGTCAATTTAGTTTCTTATTTGGGTAAAACTTAGGAATAGTACCCAATTAGGTGGAGTTTGGATAGCGCCTACGGTGCATTTTGCATTGCTTTTCTATGGGTCTTGTGTACTGTTTACAAGACTCGCAAGTATTTTTTTTACCAAAAACAACTTTAAAACTGAGTCTTACGGCACTATTTACACATTTATAAATTATTTTGTTATAGTATCTTTAGTTTTTAACAATAATTGGTATTCAAATAAACCTTTAAATTCAAACACATGACTATAGTGAATTGTGAATTGTGAATTATGGCCAGGACCATGAGAACTGCAATATGGATATGGAATCAATTTGTGATAGACAAAACAGTGTGGGCTATGTATTGGGCTGGACTGGTCTGAGCCCGATCTATCTAATGAGTAAAATCAGTTTCAAACACTGGTCTTTGGAGCCCCTCTACAACACCTTTGATTGTACTATAAATTTAATTTGATTATATGTATTGGGGAGGACACTGATGGACTGATGGTGGTATCACTATCAACCACTAATCCGCATCACATCTTGGTTTTCTTCTTCCTTTTTTATAGTTAAGTCCACAGTTTTGAAAAAAGAAATATGTATAGCTAGTCTAGTTAATTTTTGTCTTTGTATTAAATCTCTTGGATTAAACTCAAAAATATAAATTTACCAAAAATCAATTAATTAAAAGACAAGAAAACGTTATTTCCCACCATTTTTTTTTTTTTTGAGAAAAACTTTTTCCACCATTTAACCTATGCATCAAGGATTTTAATAGGTCCTAAAAAAAGTAAACGCAAGTCACGAACCAAAAATAAATTTATCCAAAGCCATATTCAAGGTTTTTTTTTTTTTTTTTTTTTTTAGCAGAAAGAATGCATGAGTGTGTAAGTATAATTGTGCATTCCGATTTTAAGCATAATGATTTGCTTATTTCGATTATCAATTCCTTGTTGTAATTGACACAAATATAAAAATTCACAATTAATTATTCATGATGATCTACCCCAAGTAGTAGGCATAAAGTAAAGGGAAAAACTTAGGTATAGCATTTAGATTTCTCCCTTAAAATTCAGCTATGTAACTATTTAACTAAAAATACACTTTCATCCCATGAGGAAAAAAAAAAAAAAAAAACTACATAATTGGATTTTAAGAGAGAAATCTAAGGACAATACTTGATATTGTACCTAAGTTTTTCCCTAAAGTAAAATCCTATGAAACTCTATAATTTGATTATAAAATTTAGACACAACTTGGAAGAACTTAATAGCAGATCATTCTTCGTGGAAGAGATGAGGAATCTCTAACCAAAAAGAAGTACAAGGCACAATTCTAACATATGGTTAATAAGATTCACAAGATTCATCCAAATTTAACACCATGGTTTAGCCCTTTCCTCTATTTTGAGTCACAATATAACTTTCCACAATAATGAAACTTTCCTATTTCAAGTGTTAAAAACGTATCAAGTATTATAGTGAGGTGAGGATAGACATCCATGTCTAAATCCATGTTTTTAGACAATCTAGTGGAACCTACCAAATGGTATATAGGGTCACGATAATGTCCTAGTAAGAGTCTAAATATTATACTTCAATGAGAAGTCAATAATGGGATTGTGTGGAAAAAGATGTAATTGTAATGTGTAAGTTTTTGTTTGGAAAGTGAAACGGATAAAACTCAAAGAAGAGGCCAAGAACCAACTGAAGCAGCCATGAAGCTTCATGGCTTTGCTTGCTATAACGGGTGTAATAGCAGTAGTACCTTTGCTTACTGTGGATTCTTTATAGCCGGAGACGTTTAGTGCAGAAAAATCCGTACTGCTTTTGTCTTGGAAACCTCATGTTGCTTCTTCGAAATTTCCAAAGGCACCTCATTGGCTTTTGTTTTAAGAAAGGTCATGATTTACTACCTAACCTTGATAAAAAAAAATAGATGGTAAATAACAACAGAATGAAACAATAATTTTAGGAACACAATTTTGCAAATTTTGTTTCATAACTTTTCACGTGGTCTATTGCAGTAAATTAATGTAAAAGTAATGTTATTCTAAATAATATTTGCATATTACTCAAAGGTATTTGCTAGTTGCTTGAGAGAGTTTTAGTTTTTTAATGACAATTATTCATGGAAATTTTATAGCCTTCAAGGGATTTTGTCCAAAATATATCAATAATATTTGTGATAATTTATTTTCTGCAACAAAGTGGTGAAGATATGCATGGTTGGGAAAAATTGTGGAGGTCAAAGGAGCATGACCAAAAATCACATTCACTCAGTGATAAATCGTTTTCAAAATTACTGGTTTAATTGTTCATAAACCACCGGCCATATATGATTTTGGAAATTTTTCAAAGGCAACTTCATTTCTTGTCAATCATACCAAGAAATTTAGTCATGCCAAAAATCCGGAAGTAGCTATGAAGCTTCCATTGTAGCGGAAATCAAACTAGATGCTTCACTGTCACTGCAATGCACAGATTTATCAGCTCAAAAAAAAAAAAAAAAAAGGTCACTGCAATGCACTGTTTTCGAATTGAAAAAATTTAAAAGGTTATGCTAATGCCACAAGGATTAACATGTAGCTTACCAAAGAAGAGCACGGATTATTAAAAAGTAATTGCTTGACTTGCAAGGTTTAGCATTCTAAAAAAAAGGGGGCTACGGAAGAAAGACAAGTTACTAAACTTTTTGAAAATCCTTAAATACTTTATTTCACATGAATCTAAATGTATATATATGGTATTAATTTATTTCACACAAATCTTTTTTTTTTTTTTTTTTGAGAAACTATTTCACACAAATCTAAATGTGTATATATGGTGAAATTTTTTTATTTTTTAATAGTGTTCCTTACTTGGTAGAATACATCTTTAAATACATTGAAAAATTAACTTCACATTAAAATAGATCATCTTCATTTCGTAGGTTCTAATCGGCTTAATTAGTAAATTTTTTTGTCGTTAAATAAGGAATCTGGTATTCAACTATTGAATATCTTAATATAAGGATAACGAGTAATTATCATGAGCATATACCATAAGTTGAAACTCTCTAAAAAAAAAAAAAAGATCATCTTCATTTCAAAATAAAAAATGATATATTACACAAAATAATTACAAATACATGTAACTCACTAAAAAGCAATTTCGAAAAAGATAGTTATATTTATTTTATTTTCACTAAATATTTGTCACTTTGCAATCTTTCATAAAGCGTAAGAGAGAGGTATTTGTAATTCATGAACAATCCCTTGCTGAGGTGAACCACATTGACATGTAATGAGAAGCTTACTACTCTCGCTTCCAAGAAACTTCAAGTACGCGGTAGAAGTAGAAAGATGATAAAACGTAATAATTTGCGTTTGACATTCTCACTCCTATTTTGAAATTTAATCTTTCAATTTTTTTTTTTTTTTTGAAATTCTTTCAAGTTGATAATTGTTCTTCTTGTAAGGGAATCTGATATTTTGGCTTTTGCAAGATTCATAATTTGGAGGCATTGATGGAGATGAATTGTTATTAAGTAAAAACCAAACAATAGAACTAGAGGTAATATGCGTTTGAAGGACAATCTATTTATTGCCCAACATAATACTACCGACGTGTATATATATATAGGTTAGAACACGTGTGTGTGTGTATATATCTATATATATATATATAGATAGAGAGAGAGAGGTTAGAATACCTAGTTAGATTTCAATTAGAATAATTTCTGCTTTGTAAAATAAGAAATATGTATTCAAATCTCACCTGCCCCTAAAAAAAAAAGGGCAATGCTAAAGGTACTACAAATTTTACTATATAAAACTTACAAATTAATTGTAATAAATGTGATTGGTGGGTTTGAACTACCTTATGAAAATATGTGAGCTGTTTCTTTTGTAATTAATACACATCTAGCACTACAAATTCAAACATGATTCATGTTAAGAAAAAAAAATTCAAACAAGATAACTGTTATTATTTTTTGAACATATAAATGGTTACTAATGGCAAACTCATCTTTCTGAAGCTGTAAGTAAAGCTAAAGCATAAATGAAAAAATCAAATATGTTGTCAGTAATTAGGCCGAACCATCGCTTTCATAAAATTGATATTCACGTGAAAATAACAAGATGCACTCCATGCTTAAACTTTTGGAATGCTAAGTTTAATTATATCTTAAAAAATCACAATTTTTTGATAACTATTGGGATGACTTGCTACAATTATTGTATAATAAAAGTAATACTATAATATATAATAGAAAAATGTGAAAACAATGTTGCATCAATCATAATTTATTACTTTAACAAATTGTGAGGGGAAAATTTTCATTTGTATCTCATATTAATTTTTTTTTTAAAGAGAAATTCATCTAGAAAATTATCAACATAATTTCATCCCAAAAAAAGAATGAAGCTAGCCCAACCCCATAATAATGTAAACCCAAAGCCCCATGGGGCCCACCCACTTTGTGAGAGCTTGGAGCAGTGCTCCAGGACTACCCAAGTTTTTTTTTGTAAACACTAAATGTCTATAACGCAAGTAAGAGTGCAACTTGTCATCTCATGAACAATGACATGAACACAATTTTTTTTTCACAAATTGCAAGTTGTAAATTGCAATTCGTGTAACACACTTTCACATAGGTTTACTATGTACATTACATTTTTTATTCACCAATTATAATTTGCACTTTGTGTTGGTTTGGATGAACCGTGAGATGAACTTAAATCCAATATTAGACACCAATTTTTTTAGGTACAACTGTACTTTTGTTTAACTTATTTTTCTAAGTTCAATAAACTAATAAAAATAAACTCTCCCAAACAAACATTAAGTTCATAAAATCTCCCAAACAAACATTAAGTTCATTGTTCATGAGTTGTATCAATAAATTTCATAAAGTAAAGGAATTCGTTTTTCCCTTCCCCATAATTTTATATTTTATTTTATGAGTATGAGTTATCCAAGGAAAACGGATAAAAGGTACAAGTACAACAAATTTGAAGCACTTAAAAAAATTTCAATTCCTTTTTTTACATTATTACTTTAATTAAAATCCAAATCAATAGGACCACAGTGAAAGAGAGAGAGAGAGACAGCAGAGAAAGAGAAATATAAATGTAGATAATAAGCGGGTACTGAAAGAGTGCACTCCTCATTTCTTAAATTTCTTCATTGTTTTCCCAATCCTAGTGTGACAGTGCTCCTGGAAAAGTTAGAGGAAGAAGAGAAAATTCATAGTTAGGAAAGGAAATTAGAACAGATAAGCAAGAGTTTTCAGAAGTCATACATAGTAGCTTGCCTCGCTTTTAGCTTTGCAAATTGTCTACATGGCTCAGACTCAGCTGAACCACAGAGCTTTAGCAGTATCAACTACAGCAGCAGCATGGTTTTTGTTTTGGTGCCTAGTCATGTTGAGCAATTTTTGTTTTGCAGAAAGACAGCTGAAAGATAAACAGCCAGATATTTTTGTTGAGAAAGTAGAAATACAAGGCTTTCTACCTAGAATTGTTCATTTCTTCTGGCAGGCTGGCAAGTCTTCTTATGAACATGTTTGGCCGGTTAGTTTTAATCTATGTCTTGAGCTTTGTATATCTTTTATGGCACATTGGCAACTTGAAGAAGAGGAAATGCTTTTTCATGATTTTTCTTTCTTTCATTTATTGTTTGAGCAGGAAATGGAATTCAGCTGGAAAATTGTAGTGGGAACAATAGTTGGATTCTTTGGTGCAGCATTAGGTAGCGTTGGAGGGGTTGGAGGTGGTGGAATTTTTGTCCCAATGCTCACCTTGATCATTGGTTTTGACCCCAAGTCTTCTACTGCCATCTCTAAATGTCAGTATTGTCCACTTAATTTACTTCACATATTTTAGTTTCTTCACAAAAACTAAACAAACAACATTTGCATCAACTAATCTTTCTTCGGATTTATGGCTTCTTGCATGCATGCTTCACATAGATATACGCTAATATGCATGTAACAAAAAAGAGAGTAAAAAATGAAAGAGTATGCATGAGTGCTTCATTTGTACATAGTGCACAAATATTCATGCTTACATCAAATGCTACATTTAGTGTGACATTCTACCATGCTATGCTTGATTCCTTTGCACATCTTTTTATTAGGGTGCTTCTAAAATATATGATGTATATAATTTTACCTTCTACATTAACAGCTTTGATTCTGTGGCTACAGGTATGATCATGGGTGCAGCGGGATCAACTGTATACTACAATCTGAGGCTTAGACACCCAACATTGGACATGCCCCTAATAGATTATGACCTGGCATTGCTCTTTCAGCCCATGCTCATGCTAGGAATTAGCATCGGAGTTGCCTTCAATGTCATGTTTGCTGATTGGATGGTCACGGTTCTGCTTATCATCCTCTTCATCGGTAAAATCTTTTTTTCCCCTTAATTATAAGCACTTCATTGCTAGCTAGTATTGATGCTAATGAATATCAGCCCATACTACTAGTTGTAGTTAACACAGAAACACAAAACAAATAGTACCATATGATATCCAATTTGTTTTAATAATCATATTTTAATTCCACGTGTATCTTGATCATGGTGATGACTATTCACTTGAAAACATAATCTGCCAATGGCTTCCATATCACTTAATTGCATTTAGAATTTCTTCTTATAACTGAAACTTTTGCAATTAACACTGAAACTTATTGATGCCAGGTACATCAACAAAAGCTTTATTCAAAGGTATCGATACATGGAAGAAAGAGACAATGATGAAGAAGGTAAGATTTTCCCCTAATTATTTCATAAGCTTGTAATGGATATCCATTGGTTTTGACTTACTAACTAAGGGATGGAAATGCTACTTCACTTTCAGGAAGCATCCAAGCTGCTGGAATCAGAATCTAAACCTGGTGGTGAGTGCCTGTGGTCCTCTCCAAGCTCAATTTTCCTTTAAAAATCCCAACTTTTTGGTAAATATATCATGTGTTAAAACCAAAAATGATACTGAGATATGATTGGCAGCTTATCTAGTAACGGATTAATAATCCATGAAAGTTAAATTTATATTGCCTTCTATCAATTCTAACATACCATTGCCTTCTACTTTGCGTACATATGAGTATGGAGAAAAATTAGTCCACATACCTAGGCCAGCCATATGACCTTAAAAAAATGAAAAGCTTTCCAATAGACAGAATTTAAATCAGAATTTATGCAGATCCAGTTTAGGATTGTGCGTTGTGATCAACTAATGTATTATTAAGCAAAATCACTAGATTGGGACTAAAGTTATTTGGGTATAGGTATCGATACAAAGCTTCAATATAATAAATGCAAAACGAGAGCTATTAAATTTTGAAATTTTACTGTTGAAATTTAATTTAGGAGGAGTGAAATATTTGTTCACTAATCTTTATGTAAAATAAGTGGACCGACCTCATAGGATATGATCTTAAAAAGGGGTAAACAATTAGTTCTTTTCACTTCTTACTTACAAGAGGACTAACCTCATAGTATCTTAGAAGGGGTAAATATTAGGATATGATCTTATCATCTTAAGTGGGGAAAACGTTAGCATGAAAGCAACACACTGTCATGCTGGATCGACTGAACTTAGCCCCTCATCATTTATTAAAATGAAACCAAACGAATTGCATAATATGCATACACTACAGCCTCAAGTTGTTTGCTTTTGATTGCACCATTCAACTGCAGCAGCCCCTCGTTGTTTATTAATATGAAAGATGCACTTGAATTTATAGTACAAACTATAATTGAGCTAAGGCTGAGCCACATTACCTACAAACTAGAGAAAATAGAACTGACTCATGAGACCAATCAGATGGAATGTGATCAGAAGTTTCCTGACAACTAGTGAGACTGAGTTTCACATAAAACAGCTATTCAGTTAAACCTAAGGTTCAAACCAAGTGTATGTACCTCCTGTTCACATAATGTTTTGGTTAAGTATCTTGTTTGGATGCTATAATTCACTGTTTTCTGAATCACTAAAAACAACAAATAATAGTGAGAAACAAACTGGTTTGCACCCAAGGCCCATACTTGCGATGCAAGAATTGATGAGTCCTGCCATTCATACTTGCATCTTCACCCATTGTCTATGTTTGCAAATTCCTAGAGTGAATAAGGCCCCATAAAATTCCTTGACACCTAGATTACAATTTCTTCAAGCCAAGAATGTGTCATTCTTTCAAATCAAACAAATTAAGAAAAAGATTATGCTAATTCCACCAAAAACTGCACAATCCACTAATTCTTAAACCTTCCCAACAACAGTAGTACAAGAGCATGATGAGAACTCACATACTAACTAAGAGAGCTTCCCTATAAATATTTTAGTTGAGAAAGGATTGTACTAAACTCCTGAACTGCAGATGGTTCCAGAGAAGAGTACAAAGCCCTACCAAGCGGTCCTGCTGCTTCAGAAGAAGAGGAGGTGAGTACAAGAATGTTGGAATGTCTTTTCTGCAATCGTCTTTCAAGAATTCTTGGTTACTTGCTACTAGTTTGTTACTGTAGCTGTTATACTGTAACTATCACCATCTCATCCAGGTTCCCCTAATACGCAACATATACTGGAAGGAAGTATCACTGCTTGTGTATGTCTGGGTGGCTTTCCTTATTGTTCAGATTGTTAAGGTAAGTTATTGGACTGGAATTTCATAGGAGGAAGTATGTTTTTGAAGTTTTTCATCTCCATTGCTAGCCAAAATGAATTAACCACTGTCCTAATTAAATTTACATAGCAGTAGGTTTTCTTGGCTTGCTGTTGCTACTAGGCCTGTCTTGCTAGTCATCCACCAATTCAGTTGTTTGACTGTCAACACTCATCAAGAAGTTGCTTTGTATTAATGAATGTCTGTCTTTATGAAACTGTATGCAGACATATACTGTGACCTGCTCCACCGAGTACTGGGTTCTGAACTGCTTGCAGGTAAATTTTAACCTAAAATAGCCATATTTCTTTCAAGATACTTCCACTGCACATTGGTGCTCACAGTGATTTTCTAGCTTTTTTAAGCTTCACAGATCAAAATCTATAACCAATGGAAAATTTGAAAATTTTTTGGAAAAAGATTTCTTGTTGAATTACAAAACCTAAATTACTAGGTTATATACAGAAACAGCATTGTCAAGTAATTACTAGCAAGGAAGAGCAGGAGCAAATTGGTCCAACACAGTAGTGAGCAGGCACCCTTCTACTTCTGGGGATAGAAATAAGATGTTATGGCTGCTCTCTAAGAAATATTTAAAATGATATACTTATGCAGAAGGCATGATGGTCCAGCCAAAATTGGCATGTGAGAAAACAAAATCTGCCTCTAGAAATATCTTATGGCAACAAAATCTCGAAACCCATATATTATTTAAAGGTTAATCATGTACTTTAATCAAGAAAGTTTGAGAATCATGTACCTAAGACACAGAACAAGCCTCTCTAGTTATATAAATAACATATCTTCCCAGGAGAGATCAGCTCGACATAATATTTCTCGTTGTACAGGTACCAATCGCTGCCTCAGTCACACTTTTTGAAGTCATAGGCTTATACAAAGGTACCAGGGTAATTGCGTCTAAGGGCAAGGAAATCACAAACTGGAAGTTGCATCAGATTCTTCTTTACTGTAGCTGTGGTATAATAGCTGGTATGGTTGGTGGATTGCTCGGGCTAGGAGGTGGCTTTATCTTGGGACCCCTTTTTCTCGAATTGGGAATTCCTCCTCAGGTATATTAAGAATTTTCATGCATTTTCTGCTCTTAGTCCTCTCAAAGAAATGATGTTAGTCGATCCTTGAGCCTAGTTAGGTTGTAAAGGATTGGGGTGGAGTGGATCTTATTGATAAATCTCGTCTAGCACAGATTAAATAAAATAAAGGTATGGTGATGAAAGGTAATGACTACATGGGGCAGTAGCAAGGGAAAAAGTTAGTTTTATAAAATAAAGGTTCATCATTTATCAAGAAACAAGTGATTCCTTTTCTCACTACCAGTAAGTTGAACTTGATTAATTCAACTTATAAAACTTTGGAACAATTCAGAGGCAGAAAATGAGTTTGGTTCATGGCAGAAAAATTATTTCCTGAATCAATAAACTTTCAGGACATGTAACCTGATCCCAACATTACATTACCTCTAAAGATTGGAAATCACAGCTGGAAATTATCAGGGTAAAAAAAAAATGCATACTACATTCAAAACTCTGATTGAAACACAAAAAAGTTGAAGCCAATTTATAAACCTGTGCGTTTTGCAGGTTGCAAGTGCTACATCAACCTTTGCAATGGTATTCTCATCGTCCATGTCTGTTGTACAATATTACCTTCTCAACCGTTTCCCAGTTCCGTATGGTAAGTAACTAATTCTGACTAGTAGAACAGGTTTTCCATACAGGAATGAAACTCATAGAAACTGTAGTTATTGCCAAACAAGTACCAAAATTCATTTTAATTTGACTCAACTCATATTTTACTCTTTGCTGCAGCTAGTTATTTCGTTTTAGTTGCAACATTAGCTGCCTTTACCGGTCAGCATGTAGTAAGAAAGATAATCGCACTCCTTGGCAGGGCATCAATAATCATCTTCATACTAGCTCTGACCATCTTTGTGAGCGCAATCAGCTTAGGTATATGGCTCTCTAGCTTTGCATGATTTTTTTTTTTAAAAAATCATGATTAGATATCAAGATATTCCAGCCTCTTTTTCTTTTTGTTTTTCAAACTTATGTGCTTGATTTTTCTACTGTATATTACAGGTGGGGTGGGCATAGCGAATATGGTTGAGAAGATGGCAAATCAAGAGTATATGGGTTTTGAAAATCTCTGTCACGAGTCTTAAGTACGTTTTGAATTGGATATTGTTGTGGAATTTCTCAATAGAGAGCATCTATATCCACACTACAATATTCAGCTTTACATAGACACCCATTTTCCCATTTGGTTTCAAGCAAAGATCATGTAATATCTATGTCTAGATGTTCAATTCATTATATTTATTTCCTGTGGAACTTCACCATCTAGTCCTACTACTCTAGATTTGAAAACACGCCCATGATCCAAGAATTCTGTAAGCTCCCCCATTGAGCACAATAATATGAAATGCCAGGTTTACTTTTTACACTATCCTTATGCTCTTTAAGATTAGATGCATCTCTCCATGGACAATTATATCGCATGTCGATTATTTTGGGAAACAAGATAAAAAGATAAAGTTATTTATATGTTTGAAAGAACTTTAAATTTTGCACTGCAAGAATTTTAGATTGTTACTGCATCGTTTCACATTTGCAGCATCATGCTCCAAGTACTAGTTCAGTGTAAAAATACATATATTTCAGTTGTGTATATTGATGTTAACACAAAACCATTGCGATCTAAACAACCTTATTTTAAGAGGCCGGGCACCAGTTGAGCTGAGATTCTGACTTGTGAGTCACTTCCTCTGCCCCGTAGTCCAGAGGCTCCATATCCTACCATATTGGCAAATTTATTCTGTATTTCATTATGCGTTCTGAATGGTGTCAAACAAGTTCATGTGATAAATGCTTTCTACTCCTATTTCTGTAAAATTGTATGTTCTTCCCATTTTTTATAAGCTTGCTTTCCTAATTCCACAACTCAGGGGTCTAATCAATTAGTTCACACCTAGTAACAAGAAGACAATGAATTAGACTGCAAAATGGTAAACACGTAATGGCAATAAATCACTGATTTCCCAGAAGCAATAGATCACTAAAACCAATCTATTTTATTGATTCCTAGTTGTGTCATTGGTAGAATTGTTACTTGTACATAATATTCATAATCTACTTCCTATACTAAAAGCATTCCAATAAATTAAGTAGTATAAACTAAAGATAAAACCTTAGCACAAAATAACGTTCAAATGCATGGAAACCACTCATTCGTTAGCTATGTATAATCAATCACCTTCGACCCAAGAGACATAATCTTGTGCATGTCTTGGCGCTATGACTCTGAAAGATAAGATCCATCCATTTGGTACCCAAAATGTAACGCCCCAAAATTATAAGCAATAAAAGTCTATTTAATCTAAATAATCCATAAAAATATTAAATAAAAGAAACTAGTAATCTTAAATCTCATCACCAAATGTCAGAGTTCTAATTCGCCAAAGACAAAACATCCTCAAAATAATTCTCCAATACAATATTTAATGCCATAAAAATAACAATAAAATCCTCAATTTCACAAAATAGTTCATAACTGCTGTCTCCCAAGAATTTCTACTCTAATAATCCCTCTAATATATCTGTAAGGGGGAAAATAAAGGGGGTGAGATAAACTTAATAAGTGGAATTCACTAACATTGAGGTGTGGAAACAAACCTTTCAAATAAATAATTCTTACAACAATTTCATAACTTGTAACTCATCAATATTTATCATCAAATACTTCATATGTACAAAAAAATATATATCTTTATATTGTGAGCCATCATAATATATATATTAATATCATCACATAAACAATTTCCTAGACTTTTCTCGTGGTCAACGTTTACGCCCCGTTGACAGGGTTGTGCTGTCCCCTTTTTGGAACTAGAACCTCATTTTCATCCCCTTTCTTAAGGATGGTTCCTTTGGAACCTAAAGGTGCACTCCCTTACTAGGGAGTTTCCTTTTTGAATCTTCAATAGTATACTCCCTTGCTAAAGAGCTATCAAATGTGCACTATCCCCTTTTTTGGGACCGTCCCTTGCTAAGGACTAGCTGCAGTATGATTGTCCCTTGCTAAGGACTAACACAATACTGAGCTTTTAATCACGATTTGCCATAGGTTTTCAAAACATATTCAATATGCTCACATAAATAATTCATTCAAGATGCTCACAAAATAGTCCATTCATAATTCTTAAAAATATAAAAATATGTTCACGCATATAAGTTTAAATAAATTCAGGTTGTCCCACAAGTTTTTTATAAAACAAATAGCCAATGTGCACATCAAGCATTTATAAAATATCGATTTACATATAGAATATCAACATATTTCTTTGATATAAATAGTTTAATAATCAATGTTGTTTTGGGAAAACCCTGAAATTATTAAACACTACTTACCTCTTAGTTGCAAAAATAAAGGAAATCAACCTCCCTTGAATCACAACAATTTAGTAGAATTAGAACCTAGCAACACCAAAAATAGGTTCATCAATACACAATTTCCCACTTAAAAATCTATTTTCACACTTAAATGGTTTTATCCTAGACAATATTGATATATCCAAAATCCTCAATTTATTCACTTAACTATCCAATTCACTTTCAGCTTTGATCAGATTTTTGGACTTAAAGATATTGCTGCCTAATAAGATTTTTCCACTAACGTCATCATAGGTATTCATGAAACTTCAATAGGGCCGAATAATGAATATCTGACCAACCTGAATGTAACAACCATATTATTTATTCATATCCATTCACTCTAACATTACATCTACCCAATCTAATATTGGAAGTCAAGTATTGTCTTAATTTGTTGCTCAACATTCCCTCTTGATGCCACTGGATGTCCATTGACTCTAACATTATATATATATATATATATATATATATTCAACTTAACATTGAAAGCCACGTGATAGCTTTAATCTATCAATCTAGTGCTAGTATGCTCTCTTGATGCCACTGGACTAGGATTTAGACAATGAAAAGGGAGAGCCACTGGACTAGGATTTAGACAATGAGAAGGACATGGATGCAGGTCAAATTAATAGTGAATACATCGAGGCCATGAACAACTATATATAAACCACAAGGCACCCTTTTTCTAATATAATAATCCTAGCTTTAGATCCATAACAGTAGCCCCCTTTTTTTTTCTTTATTAGGAATGCCAATAACAGATGCTATAAGAGTGGGGACAAAAACTAGCCATTGAGTATTTCCACCTTCCTAAGTTTTGAGCAGAAGAGAGCCATGCCTATAGTCTCACTCACAGCCATAGCGAAGTAAAGCGTTTAGCAATGTGATGCGGCTGAAGCAAAAGGAAGCGGAGCCTCATAAGTATATACCTGTGTAGCTTAAGACGTAAAAGACTAGGGTTTTTAAAAGTTTATCAAGGCCCATATATTTACTTATGCCACCTCATTTGGGCTTCATATTTTATAGTATTTAACTTATTTTTAATATCTTAGGCCCAAATTAATTTAATCCATTTAATTGTAGGTCTCCTTTATAATTTATATACAATAATTAAATTGGTATCAAAATTATGGGATGTTACACAAAAGCCTCCAAGACGTCAATGTTGATTAGTTTCTCAAAATCTTAATTCCTTATTACATCGTTCGTTGTCCAAAGGTATTAAGATGGAGATATAATATGTAAGAAGAGAATAGAGAATGACAGTTGAGGTTTTGGAAGGAAATACAATGTGAATGTGGCTCTTTGCCTTATCTCCCTTCTGTTCATATGTGGCGCTCGTACGTACAATGAGTACGGGCCTCCTTTCCTTTTCACCTCTGGATGTTGACTTTCTATACAACAGATTTTCAATGGTGACTTTTCTTCTTTTTGGGTGGAAATGGTTAGAAATACTTCTCAAATACTTATTAGTGCAGGGGGAGATACCAACTTGCCAAATTGGGTGGTAGTGATGAATAATGATGACTTGGTGAGTTAAACATCATTTTTACTCAACTTTATTATAAAAAATAAGTTTTCATAATTATAAATATATATGTATATATTATAAAAATTATTGAGTGTTGAATTTATTGAATTAATTATTATGTATGTTGAGGTAAAAAACAAAAAAGAGTTGCTAAATGCTTATTTTTATTTTTTTTTGTTTTATATTAAACAAGTTGGGTAAAGTTCATTAAAAAATAAAAATAATTTTTTTTTTTTAGATGTGAAAGTTTAAAAACGCTGTATCTATTTTTTATTTATTTATAGGAATCTGTATCTAAATTAGGGTCCATTCAGCTTATTTTGCTGAAAATTGAAAACTTAAAACTGATAATTAAAAACATTATAGTAAAATACTTTTTAAATGTATGAATAGTGTCGTGAAACCCATTTTTAATGAAAGTTTTAGTAAAAAAAGAGATTTGTGGGTCTCGTAAATAATGCACGGGACCCACTGGAAAACAATTACAGCCACATAAATGTTTTTCAAAAAAAAAAAAAAAAAAAAGGTGAAACGCATACAAAAAGGTTTAACGCGTTGCTACTATAGTATGGGTCCTACCATTTGGAAACGCCAAACACAAACGCATAGAAAAATAATTTGTATCCAAATCCAGCATTAGGTTAACAAAATGTTTTAAAATTAAGCCATGACAAAGTTTTATGGAAAAAAATGTCTCAATTATTATTTTACATAATGATTTAAAATTTGTTGAACTGCGAAATTTTCTACTTTATTAATGGATGTATAGATTCATAAACTATTGTCTACTTTTATTTCACAATGCAATTTGAATAGTAGCTTGGTACTCAATAGTTTAATTGATGATGTATTTTGTAAGTACATAACTATAAACAAGCCAAGTCAAGTTAGCCGTTCAAAGTTAGTTTGTCATTTAATTTGACTTTGAACATGAATCAAGCTTAAACTCATTACCAAACTAGGTTACATGCTCAAACTTATTTTATTCACATATCAAACAAGTTCAAGATTGTTCATAAGCTACTTAATTAATGGTTACTTTTTATGGTAAACACTATAATTGAAATTTCTTACCCTCTCATGACTTTATATTAAAAATTAACTACTATATTATAGTTGAGATTACATTACTTAAATTAATTAAATATAATGAATTTTATGTATGAATTCATAAAAACTATATTCACCAACTGGATTATTTATATTATCAATAAATAAAAAAAATTGATATCTTGTATATTTATAACCAAAATAAATTATTGGTCCCTAAAGCTAAGTCACTAAAGTGCAGGTCACCCCAAGTTACCTTCAAATATTCCTACCTAGAGAACCTTACTCCAAATAACAAATCTAAATGCCTAGGTAGTGAACCTAGGCTTTGATACCACTAGGGAGATAATATGTTGGGAAGACTCTAACTAAGTAAATAATATAACATATAGTGACACTACTTTATCCAAAAGCTTAAATCTATGAGTTTGGACCCAATCATGTCATATTAATCACCCACTCTTGTGGTTATTATCTAATGTGGGATCAACACTTAACTAACCATATCACTCACACAAGACAAGGGCCGGGATTCAAGTCTCCAGGAGAGAGCTTCACACACATATACATTTAGATTAGGCTATAATAGAATTCTATCTTGTAAAAAAAAAAAAAAAAAACCCATATCCCTCGTGTGGATATTGTAACAATATACTTATAGTTTTAAATTAGTATAACTAGTAAAGTTTACTGTCGAATAAGATATTCAAGATTCAAACCTTGTATACATCAAAAGCCAATTGGTATCTAGTGTGAATGAATTTGAAAAAAAAAAAAAAAGAGAATATACTTGATTCATGAATATCAAATTTTTAGGACATCTCTAACTAAACACGCACGATTCTTGTTCTATGCTTTAAGTACAATGCGAATAGTGATATATATATATATATATATTGTTCGTCTGTTTGATGTAAAAAAATATTATTAACATCCATTTGATGTAAAAACCACCACCGCTAAAGGGAAAAATATGATGACAAAAATTGACTTAGCTACTAAGTGTCCGTTTGGGAAATATTATTTTTGCTAATTTATTTTACTATTCAACTTATTTTTGCTACTATTCATGGATCTTACTGTACTATTTCAACTAACTTTTACCTTTATCTACGGTACTTTCAATAAAAAGTTTTCAGTTTCAGCAAAATAAGCGGATTCCAAACAGACCATAAGTATAAACATAAGACAATAAGTCTTGCATTTTATTTTTCAATTGAGCCATCTGAATTGTATATATATTTTTTAATTTTTTTAATTTCACATGGCTTGTATTTAAATAAAAATAGAAGGGAATTGGGGGATCTTATCTTGAGTTACCAAACTAATCTACTTAATTAGACTGTGTTTGGAATTGAGGGAAAAAAGAGGAAGGGTAGAGGGAAAAATGATCGAAGTATACTAAAACTTTAGTGCATTATAATCATATTTAATTTTCCTATGTTCTTTCCACATTTCTCTCCATCCAAACATAGGGTAGAATTGGAATGACAATTTGATGGGATGTAAATTTAAATCACAAGTATGAAGCTATTTATCTAAAAATATATATATATCGTTAATTTGACTCATTTGTTGGTTTCTTTGATAATCAGAGTTCACATAACAACTTTCATATGATCACAATTTGTTTTTAAGTGACAAAAAATGAGTGCTAAAAAGTTATTTTTACATGAACTCACCGTTAATATCTCATTTCTATTTTCGTAGGTGACCACTTCCTATTTCAACAAATTGTGGAAACAAATTGTAAGAAAAGTTGTGCCCAACTTATTCTTTTATACAACGAATCCAAGTTGACCCAACCCAAAAAAAAAAAAAAAAGTTGAAGAGTCAATTTAAACTAAAATAATTTAATATTTCGATGATTTATAATTAAACAATTTTAATGTTGTCCAAAGGACAAAAGTGCGGTCAATGTGGACAAAGCCCATAACAGGCAGACAAAGCATGCAAACCCGTATTCTGGGAAGTGGGAACCAATCACCCCTCATACGCAATTAAATTATTCAATCTACCACTACCCAGTACCCACTAGTGATATACGCCAAAGGAAAACCTATCAAACTCAAACCCTCAAAAATTGACCTTGCAAAAAGCATGGAAAACAGTGTCCATATCTGGGTTGTCAGTGTAATTAAATCAACACTCCGAGGGTAAATTTTGAGTTTCAATTTCCCGCCTAAGGACTCCCACGCAAAGTCATTAAAAAAATATATAAAATTAAAATAAAATAATTTTTCTCTCATACTGATATTTGGTAGCTCCCACTATCGCAGACTTCGCAACGTTTCATTTTATTTTTTCTCTGCTTTTGCTCTCTGGACTGGACTCACTCTAAACTCCACAGTGCTCCATTTTCTCTCTTCTCCGTTCTCTACCAGAGGCTTCGAATCTGTGTGGTTTGTGTTTGTGCATTTCGTGCTTTTAATGCTTAGTAAAATCGCTTTTCTGTGTACAATGAAGCTATAAAAAAACGCGTTGCGAACAGTAATCGTTTTTTTGAAATCGAAAGTCGAAACCCTAGGGTTTATGGTTATGAAAATGCCTTTTTTTTTTTTTTTTTTTGGTTCTTGTAATTTTTTTACTTTTGGTTCTTTTATGGTCTGCTTCGTTCTGATTTATTTATCGTTTGACTTAATGTTAGGGTTTGAAATGGAGGCGAACAACAAAACGAAGGACGACGGCTCTGCAGAGTCACCGACTTCGGTGCTTGAAGACGAGGTTCGCTTTGTTTTTTTTTTTTTTTCGCTTTGTTTGGTTCTCGGGATTGTGAGGGAAAGTGAAGGCTAGGAAAGCAAAAGGGGAACAGAAAGGAAAAAAAAAAAGTGAAAAAGAAATGGCTTAAAGAAATGACATTTTTTTTTTGGGTCCATTTTCTGTATTTATGTGTAGCTTATGAGAAACAAATGGAACTCTATTGTTATTTGAGGTTGGGATTTTTTTTTTAAAAGGTTGTGTTTGTGTGCCTTGGCGTTTTCTCTCTTTGGTCTATTGGTTGAGTCCTAGAACAGTTATTGAAATACTTGCTTGTTGGAACGGAAAGTTTGGGGGTTTCACAAGAGGCAAAATTTAGAGTTTAGTTCCATTATGTAGTTATGTGGATTATATGGAAAGAATACTGTCAATGATGTTGAACTACATTTAAATTTCATGAATATTTTGCATTTAAAGAACTTTAAATGACTGGATGACATTGGAAAATATTTACTTTTAGATTATAACTTTTGGAGATCCTTTTGTACCATATTCATAACGTTTTTTTTTTTGTTTTCTAAATTTAAACTGGAAGGAAATGTGTTTTAAATTAATGTTTAAAATTTTATTACGTGAAGGATATGTGCAAGGCAGAAGTGGAAGTTAAGTCAGAGGAAGAAATACTTGCAGATGCAAAAAATGGAGATACCTCTTTGCTATCAAGAAACATGGCTGAGGAAGAAGAGAAGCTGTTCGAAGCTCGGATCAGGGAAGAACAAGGAAAGGAGCCAGAGGAGGCACCCCACTTGAATGATACCCAGTTTACCAAATTGGACGAGCTTCTAACACAAACTCAGATGTACTCTGAGTTTTTGCTGGAAAAAATGGATGATATAACAGTTGTATCCCCTCGTGCACTTTTCTCACTTGAATATTTATGGTTAGGAGAATCGCTTTTCCTTTTTCTAACTGAGTTACTATGTTTTTTGCATGGATAGAATGGAGTGGAGCGAGAAAATGAAACTGTTGAAAAGAAGACAGGTCGTGGTCGTGGATCAAAAAGAAAAGCTTCTACATACAATACTGTGAGCATTTCTGTGATTTTTTTTATAATTTTATATGTTGGTATTGTAATTTGTTGTATTTACTCTATACAGGCTTCCTATTAATCAAAATTAAGTTTGTTCTGTTGTATTGTGTATGTGTAAATTGTAAAAATCTGCCTGTATATACAGACGAAAATTTATAAAACTAACGGACAGAAGTTCAAATAGAGGAAATTTGATCACTTATTCTTGTATTTATAGGTTATCTTCTGACTACTCTTAATCGTAAAGCTGATCATAGTTTTCGTGGATGTGTAAAGGGAGTAACGGCCTTTTCAGAAAGTTTTTACAATAACACAGGAAATATATTAAGACTGTGCCAAATTTAGATTTTTTGTTTGTGGAAATTGAGGTGGCCAAAGTAATGATTCAGGAAGCTTGAGTTGCTTTATTTATGTTGTTGCACTAGGTATGGTGAAAAAAACAAGTACTTGTTTTGTCACGTGCTCATATAGAATCATAGGTAGGTTTTGTGTACAAATCTTTGTTTTCTTGTCTTTTATTTATAATTATCTTTCCTTCTCTCTTATTCCGTGTTACTTTATCTTTATTTGATATGCAATTCCAGGTAGGGTGGATCATTTGTTAACTGAGCCAGTTGGTTGTCTGGATGCATTTGTATTCCTACATAAAGTGCATCAGTTTTTGTCAGGGATGGATGTTTACGGGCCTTTTGATATCTGGAAAGTTAAATATATTGTTCCAACATTTAGTAGGCCATTTTTTTTTCCAATGGACTCTTTTATAATCCTGTTTGTGGGTCCCTTTTAAGCAACCAGCTTTGTAAACCTGATGACATGGTTTTTTCTATTCATGATTAATCAACTTCTATAAGTCTATATCAGGTCAGATATTGTATTAGTGCATTTTAACATTTTCCTGAATTCCAATGTTTATAGACTCTCTTCTCTTGTACATAATTTCTTTCTTGATGTTGTTTGTACATACTTCTTGCGGCTATTTCATCCTTTGCATGAAGTAGTCTTTTTAATAAAATTTTTCTTACTTATATAAAAACACATTTTCCTGAATTCCTATTATTAACTTTCTTAGAGGAAGGCCAAGAGGGCAGTTGAAGTCATGCTTACAAGATCTGAAGAAGCCAAGAAACCTGAAGATGTGAACCTGACTGAGGAAGAAAGAATTGAGAAAGAACAGAAAGAACTTGTACCTTTGTTAATGGGAGGAAAACTGAAGTCCTATCAACTTAAGGGTGTAAAGTGGTTGATATCATTATGGCAAAATGGGCTGAATGGGATCCTTGCAGATCAAATGGGGCTTGGGAAAACAATTCAAACCATTGGCTTTCTTGCGCATTTAAAAGGAAATGGACTGGATGGGCCTTATTTAGTAGTAGCTCCTCTTTCTACTCTCTCAAATTGGGTAAATGAGATTTCAAGGTAAATTCTCATCTTGAGCTTTGCTAAACTAGCCTGAATCAAGTATTGCTTCCATGTGCATCCTCATATTTTATTATTATTATTTTGTAAATTCTTTTTTTTTTTGTGGATTTAAAAAAAGGTTTACACCCTCAATGAATGCTATCATTTACCATGGTGACAAGAAACAAAGAGAGGAGTTACGAAGGAAGCACATGCCTAGAACAATTGGCCCCAAATTTCCTATAATTGTAACTTCTTATGAGGTGGCCTTAACGGATTCAAAAAAGTATTTGAGGCATTATAGTTGGAAATATCTTGTGATTGATGAGGTGAGTGATCCGACTAATTTGTCTACAGAGTTGCTTTTGCCATTTCTTACCCATATCTTTCTTCTTAAAGGGACACAGGTTGAAAAACTCAAAATGCCTATTGCTGAAGCAATTGAAATACTTACCGGTAGAAAATAAGCTTCTGTTGACTGGGACACCCCTGCAGAATAATTTGGCAGAGCTTTGGTCTTTGTTAAACTTCATTTTGCCTGATATTTTCTCATCTCATGAAGAATTTGAGTCATGGTAAGTATGCTTTTCCTATCTGTCATTATTATTATTATTATTATTTTTGAAAATTCCATATTCTCTGTTCGTCTTGTAACCTGTTTTATGAAAAGGTGAACTATCTTTTTAAGTAAAATAGCAATATAAAATGAGAAAAGTTAACGGATGGCCTAAGAGCATTGGTTTAGGAAGTATTTTTAGAAATCTTTTATGGGAAAAGAAAAAAGTAATTGATTATTTTAAGAGCTTTTTATATTTCCCATAAAAGTGGTATTAAAATTTTCTTAAAATAGTCCACTAACAAATGCCCTAAGAGCATCTATTAACTGGCCCCACATAAAATATAATGATAGAGCTCATACTCCATGAATACTTTTTGCTAGCCTCTTGCTATATCGATACTGCAATATGCCTCTTTATTTCTAAATGCTGATATATTCTCAGTTGGAAAAGAAGTCATAATCTGGTTCCCCTAAATATTGTAGCAATCCCACAATTAATAGTATAGCATTCATTTGAGTGGAAGATGTATTGATTTTGATATATCAAGACTGTGTTACCTTGCTACAAGAACAGGGATTACTATACTCTGATGATGATATCTGCTACTTATGACAAATTATTAGATTTTGAAGCACTTTTTTTCAGGTTTGATCTGTCAGGAAAGTGCAACAGTGAAGCAATGAAGGAAGAAATGGAAGAGAAGAGAAGGACTCAAGTACTTATACTTGCTATAATTGTAGATTACGTATTAAGCAATTTACAATGAATATATAATGCTTATTGGCTTTTCATTACTGTAGGTGATAGCGAAACTCCATGCTATATTGCGTCCATTTCTTCTAAGAAGAATGAAGACTGACGTTGAGCAGATGCTGCCTCGAAAGAAAGAGATCATACTGTATGCTACAATGACTGACCATCAGAAGAATTTCCAGGATCACTTAGTTAACAAGACCTTGGAAGACCATTTGATTGAGAATGCAAGCGCTGGTACTAGATCAATTTTGTTAGTGAAAAGCTCCAATGAGTTTGCATTGAGAAAAGAAAGACATGGGACTCATGCCCTGTGCAATTTATTATCTGGATTTACTTTTATTCTCCATCCTTGTGTCTGTACTTAGGGAATTTTTTGTTTGTTTTTGATTTTGTTTCAAAGTACAATCATTGACAAACAAAAATTTCATCCTGCATTGATGATAGGAGCACAATGTATGAATTAGGTCATATTTGAGGCTGTTGCTACTAATGTCAATGTGCCAGATCATTTAATATTATCCTTCCAAGGCACAAACAGCTGGCCTAATGATCCTTGCGTTCTTATTGATTGTTGCTTTTAATGGCAGATTAGAAGTAAAAGATTTAATGATGATGCTGTCATCTGTACTTTTCATTTTAATTTGTTTTTCTGCTGTACTTAAGTCCTTTGCATTGCTTGTCCAATCTAATGCAACAGCATCCAGTGTCTAGTTCTAGAAAAAAAAAATGGTATTATGGCTTTGGTTACTTGTATCATATTGGTCGTTTTATAAGGTGGATCAGGATTTTGGATGATCATACAGCATGTTAACTTTGACGTGTTGGTAGGATTTATCCATCTGATGAAAGACTTAAATTTGTTAATTAATGTTAATGTTTTTATTTTTTTCAGTTTATTGTAATATGATTTCTGTAATTTTCAGTTCGTCGTGGTATGAAAGGAAAGCTTAATAATCTGATGATCCAACTTCGGAAGAACTGCAACCATCCTGACCTCTTGGAGTCTGCCTTTGATGACTCATGTATTTATATATTTATGTGCAATTTATTTTGGGTATTCATATCAAATGGGTGATGTACAACTTTCCCAAGTCATTAATTTTTCCTTATTTTTTTGTTCACAGATTTTTATCCACCTGTTGAAAAGATAGTTGAACAGTGTGGTAAATTTCGTTTACTGGACCGGCTGTTGGAACGGTTGCTTGCTCGTAAACATAAAGTATGGTTTTGATCTTTTCTCATTTAGTTCACATTTATTCTCATTTTTTATTTAGTTGCCTACTCATCTTCCATTTAATTTGGAATCAGGTTTTGATCTTTTCCCAGTGGACCAAAGTTTTGGATATCATGCATTACTACTTTGTTGAAAAAGGACTTGAAGTTTGTAGAATTGATGGCAGTGTGAAGCTTGACGAGAGGAGAAGACAGGTTTATGTTTCTCTAAATTTTATGAGAATTTGAAGCCTATTTATGTTAATTCCTGTATTACTCATTTGATAATTAAGAAAATTTTAAATGCCAGTCTTGTAAATTTACTTATTGTGTAAATATTTTAAGTTGTGGTGCAGTGAAGAATGGGAAGCTGTTAGTGATATTAGTAGGAGTCTTTTTAGTCGTTGGTGTGTTATACCCAAATTTCTGATGTGCCATTTCATCCAAACTTACTGTTTGTTTTGCTGCAAGCCATTTTATCATGTTGTGACACAGATTATTTATTAAACTGAGCAGTTTGTCTTGCCTTGTCGTTGCCTTTTCTCTTTTTGCACCTTCATTGCAATCTAAGCACCTAGGTGGCAAATGGCATAACTGTGTACTGGTGAAGGAAATATGCTCCTTCTGATAGGCTGCAGTCTGACTCTTGCATCTGTTACTACAATATGATCTACTTAGGGTTTTGTTTAATGAGTCTTGTTCAGTTGAAGGATGTAATTTTAATTTTTTTTTTCCCGACATATCTATTGTTGAAAGTAGCCAAACTCTGGAAAAAAAAACATTTCCAGTTGTGTTAGTGTATTTGAGTGTGCAATGTGCATTATTATGTGTTAGTGAAGATGGTTTATTTCTCCTTTTTCAGCATTACCTGTTTTTTTATTGTGTTATAAACATGTAATTTCTTTGGGGGTTTCCATAAATTGGATATTGTGGAGGGTTATCAAATCTAGCTTATTGGAAAATCATCAATGTTTTGTAATCAGATCCAGGAGTTCAATGATGAGAACAGCAATTACAGAATATTTATTTTAAGCACCAGGGCTGGTGGACTGGGTATCAACCTCACCGCAGCTGATACCTGTATACTCTATGACAGTGATTGGGTATTTTCTTGATGCTATATTCTCTTATCGCTTTCTTTTGCTACCATTATAAAAACGTATCTAGAGTAATAAAGTTTTAAAATGATTTCTTTTCTTTTGCATCCCAGAACCCTCAAATGGATTTGCAGGCCATGGATAGATGCCATAGGATTGGTCAAACCAAGCCTGTTCATGTTTACAGGCTTTCAACCGCCCAATCTGTAGAGGTAACTCTTATGGTTTTTGTTTTTGTTCTTATTATATAGCTAAACAATTCCTTTTGGTACCTCAACATTTTACAAAGTCTCCGTCAACAGGGTCGCATGTTGAATAGAGCTTTTAGCAAGTTGAAGCTTGAGCATGTGGTCATCGGGAAAGGGCAGTTTCACCAAGAAAGAAACAAGCCTAACTGCACAGATATCATGGAGGTTTGCCATATGCACTTAATTTTTCCTCCAAATATGTTATTTACTCTATGTTGGTATGCCACTCCTATGTTGGTTTTCTAGAATTTTCCCCCTCTCAAAAAAATGGAAATTATTTATGGCATTTCTTGTTAATGAATATCGTAGGAACGCTGGGGCTGTGGCCTGCTTGCTTTCTGAAATTTAGTGGGCTTAGTTGATTAAGATTTGATTTTATGTAATTGTGTATGTGCTAGTTTTAGATTAAATTTTGAGCAGGACCGTGAGAAACAGAATTTTAGGGTTTTTTTATTTATTTTTTATTTTTTATAATAATTTTATACCTCTGATGGTTGGTGATTAGCATTTCAAAGTTAATGTGAGTTTGTATCTTGCAGGAGGATGATCTTCTGGCACTTCTCCGAGAGGAAGAAACAGCTGAAGATAAGATGATACAAACAGATATTAGTGATGAAGATTTGGAAAGGGTCATGGATAGAAGTGATCTGGTTGTAGGTGCATCGAATGTTGATGAAGAATCCAATGGTGCTATTGCTTCAATTCCCCTCAAAGGCCCTGGTTGGGAGGTGGTGATACCAACTGCAACTGGAGGCATGCTTTCTACTCTTAACAGCTAAGTACTTGTCTTGTGGGCATGGAACTTGGACGATTTGGGGCTGAATTATCTGTGATTTTTGTGTTCGGGATTTTTGGCTTCTTTGTAAGGGCTTGAACTGGTAGGAGCAGAAAAACGCTATGGAAGGGCTCTTCCTATT